>CM059428.1:158464505-159064505 GCA_030390025.1 Squalus acanthias
TGACCACATCCCTGCTTGTGCCCTCCTCTGCAACGTGCAACCAGGCTGTGTTGATCTCCTGGGGAGGTCTCTTCCGCCCGTTCGAAGGGAAGAGGACTTCCCTGTGTGCTGTGACTCCCTCCATAAGCATATGGAGGGAGTCATGGGAGAGCCTGGGTGCAGCCCTGCACCTTTGTGCAGTCATTGTCAGTGTTTGCAGCACCTCAATGCTGTAGAACACTGACAGCCCAAATGTCAAAAGAAAGTTGTCCATGGTCCCTTTAAGGAAACCGGCTGATGACGCGTCATCAAATGACGTCACCAGACCCGCTTCCTCTAATTGGCTGGGAAATGCGCTGGGCGGGCTTAACAAGCCCAATCAGGGGAAATTCATTTCGGACAGCGGGCTGGAGCCAGCAGCGGGGTTGGGACCCGCCACTGACGTCGCCCGCCGAGGTGAGCAAAATCCAGCCCTATGTTATAAGTGATATCCTTATTGTAGCATGTTTTTCTTTTACTTTCCTCACCATCTACAGAAGTTATCTGGCTTGACTAGCTGTCTTCAAAAGTTTCAAACAAATTCTCTAATTTGAAAAAGACAAACTGATAAAACACGCACTTTGCAATAAATCCTGTAGAAATCCACTGATGTTGGAACAAATCCTTCAGAAACTCTTAAAAAGGTTTGGAAATAAATTGTGTAAGATACTGTGGAGCAGTTTTTAAACCCCTGTTGAATTTATTTTGCAAAGTAACATTGATGCATTAAAACTAGTGGAATATCACCTGAATTTTTCTGTTTGAATTTTCCTCTGTGTTTTAGACCTATATGGAGGATCACCTGAGAAACAAAAATCGTTTGGTGAAAGAGTGGGAAGCTCTGGACGCCTATCAGGCTGAGCCGAACACCAGGAGCATCGCAGACAGGGAGGAGAATGAAATCAAGAACAGATCTCAGCTGGTAGTGCCATGTAGGTTAACTTCTTCCACCCTAACATAACACAGTGGGGGAAGATTTCTTCTGTTGGATATTCATAGCAAAATTGTAAACGCAAGCATAAATGACACAATTTATAACAAACATAGGAAAGCTTCCCCCAATGTTTGTTCGAAAACTTTGCAAAAATACCACAGTGTTGAAAAACATTTATAAGCGTTAATTATGCCATATATCAGCCATTCCTCTCCTGCCCTCTGGAACTCCCTATCCACTTCCCTCTACCCTCCACCTGCCTGCTTTCAAAAGCTTCAAAATCTTCCTCTTCGCCTTTCTCTACCATCCTAGCCTCTCCATTCCCTTGCTTCGTGCCCACCATATTCCTTTTCTCCTTTCTGCACGTAAGGAGCACAGTGTAAATGCAAATTGTTGTATATTTGAATAATGATTATATAATATAAAGCAGTCTGCAAATGTTAAAACGCTTTAATATTAAAGATCTTCACATGTTACATCTGATGATATAAGTGGGATTGCACTGATAGAATCATAGAATGATACAGCACAGAAGGAGGCCATTTGGCCCATCGTGCATGTCCCGTTTCTTTGAAAGAGCTGTTCAATTATTCCCATTCCCCTGCCCTTTCCCCATAACCCTGCAAATGTTTCCCCTCCAAGTATTTGTCCAAATCCCTTTTGAAAGTTACTATTGAATCTGCTTCCACCACCCTTTCAAGCCGAGCATTCCAGATCATAACAACTCACTTCTAGACTTTAAATGATTGTAACCAATGAAACTTCACTGTTCATTTCATGAAATTATTCAATATTATTTCTTGTCCTCTGATGTCCTCTTCAGTCTCCTTACGGTAATTACCTTCCTGGATTAGAAGGCAGACTGAACACCAGCCCTCAGGCCTATGCCAGAGTTACTTTGTAGTCATCTGCTGGGAGGTACATCTGGCATAGAATAATTGCTCCTCCATTTCCCTATGGGAAAGTGCCTGCCCTCCACTTGGTACCTCCCCACAGGATCTGCTCGAGATCAGTACCACACCGCGTGGAGCGTTATCAGGTGCTGCACCGTGCAATTCCAATACAGTGTGCCATAGGAATAGTAAAAGAAAGAAAGACTTGCATTTATATAGCACCTTTCATGACCTCAGGACGTCCCAAAGCGCTTTACAACCAATTAAGTAGTTTTGAAGTGTAGTCACTGTTGTAATGTAGGAAATGCCGCAGCCAATTTATGCAGAGCAAGGTCCCACTTATCCCGCAATGTGATAATGACCAGATAATCTGTTTTTAGTGATGTTAGTTGAGGGATAAATATTAGCCAGGACACCGGGGAGAACACCCCTGCTTTTTCTTCGTATAGTGCAATGGGATCTTTTACGTCCACCACCTCCTCAGTTTAACGTCACATCCGAAACACGGCACCACCGACAATGCAGCACTCCCTCAGCACTGCACTGGGGTGTTAGCCTAGATTTTGTGCTCAAGTAGTAACTCCCTGGAATAGTGTCTCCTCCACACCTACTCCTTGGGGTACAGTATGTATGGCCTTTTCAGTGAACACATCACAAATAAATTCACTTAAATACTTGCCGTATTTTTGGAATGGAAAAAAGCTCCAAAGAGATTTTCTTCAAAATGCAGCTCCTAATTCGAAGCTTAGAATCAGATCTATACTTCTTGGAGGTGATGGCATTAACTGTTTACACCTAGCACGCTCACAATAAAGAAGCAGATATTCTGAATGTGCCAGGAGGCTTGTCCACTGGCCATACATATCAGCACAGAGTGGTTACACAAACCCATAATTTTCCAACTGTTAATTTTTTCCCAATATACTTGGCTGTCGGGCAAGGCTTTAAGTATCCTGCTATTAATTTAGTACAAAAGCAAACCCTTTAATGCTGATATGTTATTAATATGCCACTCCTTGCCATTAATTAACGTGGTGTCTGATCAAAGTGATGTCTGTTGTTTCCGTCATCAGTTTTCCCTTTTTTTTCTCCTTCACTGCCAAGGGCAGGATTATTCCTCCCCTCTTGACAGGAGCTGTGACATCCATGGTTATTTGGGAAATGAAGCAGCTGCAAAATGCCCAAGTAAATTTGGAGTAACTCATTTATAATACCATGAAGTCGAAGCCACGAGTACGAGTCATGCTGAACTAATCCAACGCGCAGGGCGGTTCGCGTGGCGTCCGTCAAGAGTCTAGCTCAGCCTCTTCACTAACGTGATCTCTGTACGGCTTGCTCAGGGTGCCACTGAGTTTAGTCCAAGGTGCCCAAGATTAATGGCAGTGGGGGTTACATTACGCCACCATGTTGAATGCGCCACTTGACAAGGGGGCCAGTCGCTCGCACTCAAAGCAAATAAGCTGCAATAACTTTGAGCCGTGGCCTTGTTAACATGCGGGGAGTCCCAGTGCAGCTCGCCGGATTAAGGTCTACCATATTGGGGGGTGGGGGGGAGTGTCACAATCACAGAGGGACGGGATCCCGGGGTGGCAGTGACCCAGATTATTTTTTGTGGTGCCCCGAGGTGCACTCCTGATCCTCCTGGCCACACAAAAGGTTGGGCCCCTCCTCCTCTGTCACCCATGGAAATGGTTGGCGCGCACGCTGACCATTTCCAACCTAAGTTGGCAATTGAGGTCCAGGCAGGCACTTCAGGTGCCCAGTGATAGGACCCTTTCAAAGCGGCGGTGGCCACATCGTCGAACTTAACGAAGCAGTAAGGCTACTGAGACTCGTTTTGAGGCCGTTGCCATCCCATTAACACCAGGTGATACAGGTTAAAATCGACCCCCAGCAGTCTACTATGATGTTAATCTGAAGCTATGCTTTAACTGCACCAACAGCAGTATCATACTGATAGGAACCCCCGGGGCAGATTTGATCCTGGTTTCTCCCCATGGAGAGAGTTTACATTACAGTTTTCGCTGAAGCAAAGCTAGTACTGGGCAAGAAGGAGATGGAAGAACAATGTCTAGCTTGCTTCAGGAAAGAGTCAATTCCCTGAGAAGCTGTGGCATTAACAGCTGTAAGTGAAAGAAATGTTTATGGAGCACAAAGAAGTAACAATATGGAAAATGATGCTTCAGCAACGACCTGGTGCTCCAATTACCTCCTTTGGGATAACGATTGAGACACTACAGTTGGCTTGGTGTCTATGTTCTGCAAAATCAACCAGGGTTAACGTTTCTGATTACTGCCCAGTGAACTCTGCTGCAAATGTATGAGGACACGTTTGGGCTCAAATGTGTTGCTGTGGTCAAACAGCCTGCCAGTACTCACTGCTGGACTGATGTGAAGAATGGCCCCTGGGTGAGGTATCGAAGGGCCAGCGCCTGTCCAACTGAGCCCCAAGAACGATTCACTGCCTCCTGGTGAGCAAGGAAGAAAAGGGTATGAAAATTGGATGAGGAGGAGGTAGGAACTATATACTAGTAATAACCCTTTCTATCTTCTGACATATTTGAATTGTTCCTTTCTACAGACGATCACTCCAGAGTAACACTGAAAGCTGAGTCAAGTCATTCGAACTCGGACTACATCAACGCAAGCCCAATAGTAAGTACCTCCTCCCCACCAAATGTTGCCAGGCCCTTACAGCTGCTTTAAGATGGGGGGAGGGATCTACAAGAAATGAAACCAGCCTAAATATAAACAAAACAGGAAAGGAGAGCATAGGAAAGAATAAAGTAAGGGAGGACATTGATGGCCAGGGAATAAATAGATTATAGAACAGGAGTTTAAAAAGATGGTTCAAAATAAAGTGAGAGGAACTGCTATTAAAAATGAGTTAAACTGTCTGCACCGCAATGCACACAGTGTCCGTAATTAAACAGGGGAGCTGGAGGCAATCATGCGTTGCGGGGAACCAGACATAGTAGGGATTACTGAGACATGGCTACAGAAAAATCAGGACTGAGAATTAAACATTGCAGGGTATAACATATTTAGAAAAGATAGAGGGGGAAAAAGGGGAGGTGGAGTGGCTGTACTTATTAGGGATAACATAATGGCAGTAGAAAAAAGTGATACAACTATCAGCAACAACAACAACTTGTATTTATATAGCGCCTTTAATGTAGTAAAATGTCCCAAGGCGCTTCACAGGAGTATTAAAAGACAAAAAATTTGACACCGAGCCACATAAGAAGAAATTAGGACAAAGGTAGGTTTTAAGGAGCATCTTAAAGGAGGAAAGAGAGGTAGCGAGGCGGAGAGGTTTAGGTAGGGAATTCCAGATACAGAGAGAGTGTTTCCACTTGTGGGGAAGAGCATAACTAGAGGCCATCAATATACAGTAAGATAGTCACCAAGAAATCAAATAGGGAATTCAGAAGAAACTTCTTTACCCAGAGAGTGGTGAGAATGTGGAACTCGCTACCACAGGGATTGGTTAAAGCAAATCGTATAGATGCATTTAAGGGGCGATTAGATAAGCATATGAGGGAGATGTAAATAGAGGGTTATGCTGATAGACTTAGATGAGGAAAGACTGGAGGAGGCTCGAGTGGAGCATAAATGTCGGCATTGGACTGGTTGGGCCAAATGGTCTGTTTCTGTGCTGTATGTCCTATGTACTCCTATGAATGTAACTTGCCTTATTAAAAACAGTGACTGCACTTCAAAAATAAATTAATCGCAGGTCATTTTCACCTTCACCACTTGAGCGACAAGCTGGCGGAGAGAATCGGCCACCCATTAGACATCCCGCCTGACCATGGGCACGAACATCGGGCAGGTTCTGTAACCGGCGGGCGATCCGCTCTGCCAGTTTACTGCTCAAGTGGTGAAGATGGAAATAACCCCTAGTGTGTGTAAAGCATTTTAGGTGTTGCAGTGTAATAGAATCATACAACACAGAAGGTGCCTGTGCTGGCTCTTTGAAGGAGCTGTCCAATTAGCCCCACTCCCCTGCTCTTTCCTCATAGCCTGCAATTTTTTTTTTCCTTCTCAAGTATATATCTTTTGAAAGTTATTATTGAATCTGCTTCCACCACACTTTCAGGCAGTATAGATGAAAGTACTATTGTGATGGTGATGATGTGGAGCTATTAGGGACAATGCCGCAGTCCCACACTACCAGTGGGGAAAGCTGTACTCATAGGAAACCAGGGTCAGAGATATGGCCATTGTAGCTCCAGTTCCTCAAGCCGTTCTCCCTGTCGGCAGCACAGAATCGCGGAACTGCCCCGATGTTTACTTGGAAGGATTTGTAATGCTTTAAAATGTGGTTGTATTGAAGTGTTTTCGCCACGAAACTTTGGGAGTGAATCACCTCCTGTCGATACTTTTGCCAAAAAAAAGTTTCCACGAGTGCAAAAACAGGAAATCCCACTTTGCACTTACATAAAAGAACATAAGAAATAGGAGCAGGAATAGGCCACTTGGCCCCTCGAACCTGCTCCACCATTCAATAAGATCATGGCTGATCTTGGGCTCAAAGCCACTTCCCAGCCCGCTCCCCATAACGCTTCGCTCCCTTATCTTGCAAAAATCTGTCTATCTCCACCTTAAATGTATTTAATGACCCAGCCTCCACAGCTCTCTGGGGCAGAGCATTCCACAGACTTACGACCCTCTGAGAGAAGAAATTCCTCCTCATCTCAGTTCTAAAAAGGCGACCCTTTATTCTGAAACTGTGCCCCCGAGTTCTAGATTTCCCCACGAGGGGAAACATCCTCTCTGCATCTACCTGTCGAGCCCCCTCAGTATCTTATATGTTTCAATAAGATCACCTCTCATTCTTCTAAATTCCAATGAGTATAGGCCCAACCTGCTCAACCTTTCCTCATAAGTCAACCCCCTCATCTCTGGAATTAACCTAGTGAATCGTCTCTGAACTGCCTCTTGAAACTTTTTCACCGAAGCTCCAGCAGACTGTAGCTATACCGCTGTCTGCCCACCACCAACCGAAGGTGACTCATCCACTTTAATGCACTCGAGAGTCTGAGTAGTAACCTGACTGATGAGTTACGCATCCAATTTTGTGCTGATGTGAGAAGAAGTCACATCACATTGACACAAAGATGGCAATATAATTGAGCCCTAAATTTCTATTTGATCGTTTTATGGATTGAAAATGAAATACAGTAATATTTGTACTTTTGTGGTATTTTACGGTGTCAGTGGCTTAGTTGGTAGCTCTCTTGCCTCTGAGTCAGAAGCTTGTGGGTACAAGCCCCACTCCAGAGCCTTGAGCACAAAATCTAGGCTGACATTTCAGTGCAGTACTGAGGGAGTGCAGCACTGTTGGAGGCGCCATCCTTTGGCTGAGGCGTTAAACTGAGGCCCAGACGTAAAGGATCCCACGGCACTATTCGAAGAAGAGCAGGGGAGTTCCCTCTGTTGTCCTGGCCAATATTTATCCCTCAACTAGCATCACTAAAAACAGATTATCTCGTCATTATCGCATTGTTTTTGGGAGCTTGCTGTGCACAAATTGGCTGCCAGGTTTCTACATTACAGCAGTGACTACACTTCAAAAAGTACTTTATTGGCTGTAAAGCACTTTGGGACGTCCAGCGGTCGTGAAAGCCGCTATATAAATGCAAGTCTTTCTTTTTTTATTGCTTTCTTTATCACAAAATGTTTCAGGAGTTTTTCATAGAGTGAAATGTGTAAATATTAGTGATGATGGGGAAACTTGAAACTAAACTTGATTTCATTAAAGGCTATAATGAAGTGAAATTATAGCTGGAATTAGATTCTTCTTGTATCTGATTTTCCAATATTTCCGATGCACCAGTTGCGGAAGGTTAACTGGCATTCTTCCACAGTATTCGGCGAGAAAGGCTATCCCACACCCTGAACTGTTGTCCTAGGGCATGAAGCTGTTTTGATTCTAACCAGTTGCCAAGAAGGACATTTGCTGTTCCATCCTTTGTAGGATTATGTCCTGGAAGAGGGTTATGTGCTATGGGGACCTTAACAGGATGTACCATACAGCTTGATCTAATGGCCTGCAAACCCAATCACTGAGTCTGCCAATCCAAAGGGCCTCATGCGAGTAGTCTGGGAGTCATCCTACCTAGTCTTTGGATTTAGAATTACATCGAATGTACAGCACAGAAACAGGCCACTTGGCCCAACTAGTTTATGCTTCACATGAGCCTTCTCCCACCCCTCTTCATCTCACCCTATCAGCATAACTTTCTATTCTTTTCTCCCTCATGTGTTTATCTAGCTTCCCCTTAAATGCATCTGTGCTATTCGCCTCAACTACTTCTTGTGGGAGCGCGTTCCACATTCTAACCACGCTATTTCCATCTGGAAGTCAGTCCTGAAATCTGGGAATGGGCTTCAGCCTGTTGTTGGTTAAATCTTCTGACCTATTGGACACGCTTTCTTCACCAGCCAGTCTCCCACCTTATTGTTGGCCAGCTCTCAAATGACCCAAAACTTGCTGGACAGCAATTCACAAACCATCTTTTGTCCTTCTCTAATACCCCATCGAGAGGCTGCTTGTGCCTTCTGCCTCTGAGGCTTGAATAGAAAGCTCGTTCAGGAAAACTACATCTGCTTCTCCTTATTAATTCCTCGACAGTTCTGCTCCCTATTTATTCATCTGCATTTTAATTTAGACTGTTGAAGCAATAAGGGCCGTCTAAATTAAAATTTGATCATTATACTTCCACATCACATGGTTCCACTGAAAATGACTTGCATGGCTGAGTTGGATTTTCATTATAGTACATAGTGCACAGACGTTTATGCAATAAAGTTCCCAGTAGAAACTAAAAAACAGATGAAATCTAATGACACTGGATGATACTATCTTTAGGTGCATACTCTCGTGTCTCATCTTTCCTGATTCCAGCATCCTTTCCATTCTCATCGCCGTTCCCAGCGCCATTTACTGCTATACTTCTAGACAATTATAATTGCTACTATAATCACTACTAAGAAGTGAAATAGCCTGAAACCCCTGTAGACTGTCGATGGTTATTTGAAACATCCATGCATCCACCAGTTACTGCACGCAAAATTGTTCTGCTCACACCCAAACATTTTGAAACTGTTTTTCTACCTCAACCTTTCCTTCAACCCCTTGGCAGTTGAAACCCTTGTTTTTGTTGCCTGCAGGCTGGACTTCGCCAACACCCTCCTCTCCAGCTTCCCAAGCTCCAACCTAAATAAACTCCGACTCACCCACCCGCATCCTGTTCTCCACTGTCTCCCTATTCCACCACCTCAGCCCTTGCTGAGCTCCATTGCTTCCCCCTTCCCCAGTGGATTGTACTGAAAGGCCTCATCGCTTTTAAATACTTTATTGGCCTTGCCCCTTAATTTTCAAACCTCCTCCAGCCTTGTGTCCCAGCTCATGCCCTCTGATCTTCCGTTTCTGGCTTTCCTCCCTCCCCATCACCATTAATACCAGAGCCTACAGCAATCTCAACCCTAACTCGGGAACTCCTTCCCTCCCCCCCCCCCCGACCCCTTAGCACCTCTATCCCCACCTTCAAAAGCTTCTCAAAACCTACCTCTTCGACCATGCCTTGGTTCATTTCCCCCCTAACTTCTGCTCCTACTATTGCTTGGTATCTGTGAATTGCCTTGGGACGTTTACGACATTAAAGGCACTATCCAAACGGAAGCTCTTGCCGACTTTCTCCTCTCTTCTCCTAAAGGCGCCACTGTTGGGGTTCTAAGGGAGCTAACACTAAGCGATACCTCACTAAGTGGCGATGCTTCATGTGTAAATCTGGGCAGCCATTGTGGCGGCTTGTCCAATCGTGGAGGACATCACCGCCGAGCCTAGTCCAGCCCTCACACAGAGAGTACACACGGGCCACTGGATAGCAATCAGGAGCAGGAACCCGGGATGATTTTTCCCTGCCCTGTCCTTGGGGAGCTGAGGCCCTTCGTGGCACCTCAACTCTTACGTAAACCAAGAATCCCACAAGAGGTGGGGGGGTTCTTCTAATCCATGTGGCTCAGTGCTACACCGGCCGGTCCGTGCCTGTACCCATTGAACCATTGCGGGAGTCAGCGTTTTGAATCTTAAACTCTGTCATGGAAAATCCACATCCATTTCTGAATCTACTACACTTAAGTGTGTGCCGGATAATTCTGTAGAGTGAATCAGGAGATAATTGATAAGTAAATTGCAGGGCTAACCGGTCCCTAGTGTCATTGGCGCCCATTTGAGCTCATTGAGTCTAGCATTGACTTCACTGAGCTGTGAGTGCAATCAGCTGTTTTTTATAGTGTGTCGTGGTCTAAGACTTATCAGAGCAGTGCTGATAAAGGAAGTGCAGTATCAGGCGTACACTATAATTTTAATCTGTTGATTACTAGTTCTTAAAATGCAATCTACGGTGCCACTGAATCTCTGAAGTCCATAACTTGGATTAAAAAAAGAAAAACTTGCATTTATTTCGCGCCTTTCACGACCACCGGACGTCTCAAAGCGCTTTACAACCAATGAAGTACTTTTTGAAGTGGAGTCACTGTTGTAATGTGGGAAAGGCGGCAGCCAATTTGCGCACAGCAAGGTCCCACAAACAGCAATGTGATAATGACCAGATAATCTGTTTTTGTTATGTTGGTTGAGGGATAAATATTGGCCAGGACACCAGGGATAACTCCCCTGCTCTTCTTCGAAATAGTGCCATGGGATATTTTACGTCCACCTGAGAGAGTAGACGGGGCCTCGGTTTAACGTCTCATCCGAAAGACGGCACCTCCGACAGTGCCGCACTCCCTCGGCACTGCACTGGAGCGTCAGCCTAGCTTTATGGGCTCAAGTCCCTGGAGTGGGACTGTGAACCCACAACCTTCTGACTCAGAGGCAAGTGTGCTACCAACTGAGCCACAGATGACACTGCCAAACTAAAATTGAGGGGACTGGGTTTCAGTAGACTTCTATGATCACAGTGTAGTCCTGTGACCAGGGGAAGGATTTAAAACGTTCCCACTTTATTTGAGCGAGAAAGCCGACCTACTATGAAGGAAAAACTGGGAATGCGAAATAAAATCAGAAAATGCTGGAAACACACAGTAAGTCCTTCGGCATCTGTACAGAGAAGGACAGATTAACGTTTCATCAGATGTCAACAAAGGCAGAGGGAATGGAGTCAGGAAAAGTGGTGATGCGTTAGGTGGGATACGACCAAGTTGAAATGATGGGTCTGCCAAGAGAATCCTTGCTTGATACCACGCATTAATGTGAGAGTTAAATTGTTGTTGTTTGTTCCGGGTGGGTCTTTGCATTTTGGGGCAAAAGGTAGAGACAGGTAGTTCTGTTTTAAGAGTCGCACCCAGCTCACTAATCTGTCTCTCTTTTAGATGCTGACTGTCCTGTGTATTTCCAGCATTTTCTGTTTAATACTGTGGCAGGAACAGCACCTTCAAAATTGGCCGTACATATTCACGTGGCCAGGTACTTACTGTTTGGACCTGAGGCCAGTGAAAGTGCCCAATTGAGCTGGAAGAGCGCAAAACTCAAGAGTGACAGCAAACAAGCCCCCAAACCTTCAGTTTTGATGCAAGCAGATCTATGGGGAAATGTAAAGGCAATCACACTGGGCTGAAAAGCAACTCATTACAACCTAAAAAAAAATGCTGAAAATAAGCCGCAGGTTAGTCCACATCTGAAAGAGAAAGGTGGGTTAACATTTCAGGTGGGACTTTTTTTTTTAACAGCATTGTAATTTTTTTTTTAAACTACTGCCTTAGAGGCTGGAGTTACAGTGGCCAGCTGATTCATGAGTCTGGAGGAAGTTGTGCGAGAATTGTGTTAAAATATGTCTTTGCTGAGTTTTTTTTTAACAAGTTGCATAGAGACAGTATGAAGGGTAAAGGCCTACCCCTGTCTTTATCGAACAACATGTAAAAAAACAAAATAAAAGCAGTATTTATTCAGCTAGATGCATGTCGGAGAAGAAGGACTTGTAATTACAACATCAGGAGAACCACTGCGCAGAACAAAATTGTGATAATTACATCTGTCGCATTTACACTCGGTCATTATTAAAGTGTAGCGAAATCAACCATTGGTGAATAATGGGTAATCTTCCCCGCTGAATAGAGGGGGGGTGTAAGTAAATGGGGAGCTGTAGTCCTCGCTGGCAGCAAGAAATTGTCAAGTGCATTAAAGGCTTAGTTTGCTTTTAAACTCTTTAGTGTGGGTGCCGGGATACGATTAACATGCTGCCGTTTGTTTTTTAAGTAGGAAATGTTCAATAATGATCTTCGAGGCAGCAGATCAGAGCAGATTAAAGCAAGAAATGAACATTTTTTTTTAAATTAATGAATAAGCTACGTAGCGCGCATAATCTGGGCAACAATTTCCACCTGTCTTGGTTTAGCTGTCTTGTGAGTTTGCTGGCAATTTTTTTTTTAAAAATCACCATCAAAAGTGAGTTTATTTTGACGTTTCACGAATTCCACTGTTAGAACTTATATTTTTGCATTCCAGTGTTTCATAATTAATAATGTGATATGTTAGATTACTCGGGGGGGGGGGGGTATTATGGAGCTTCGTGTCTGACTCATTAACAACCAGCTGCTTTGACAGAAATTGCTTTTTTATTTAGAACTGACCTTTTCATTCATTTATTTCCTGTTTGAATAAAATGTATTTGTAGTTCTGTGCACCCGTTTTGCCAATGTCTATTTGCTTCCAAATTTCCTGCCAGTCTCATTCGCACACGCCAGAATGTAAAAATGGCCGTAAACGATCAGAGCCCAAGGAAAGCACAGAACTCGCTCCATATATTCCTAGTTTTAAGGATGAAAATTAAAGTTTCAAGCCATCTAACTATCATGCACGCACATTAGCCACAGCCCATTTAAGAACATAGAATCGCGGAAGCTTTTTCAATTTTTAATGTGATGTATACTGATGCCATACACAGAGCAGGTCTCAGTGGGGATAACTTTGTTTTTAAAATCGCGGGAAAAAATCGCAACAAACCAGACAGATTGCTTTGCTTCCTGCTGCACCTAAAATTCTGGGCTTAATTTTACACCCATGTTGAACCAGCATAGTTGCAGGAAATTCACGCGTACGGCTCTTTATCCTGGGCATGGAGCCATTATAATGAGCCGAGATATGTTCAGGCGCAAGGATTGATAGACAGGCACAAAAGGTTGAGGAAATTCAGGCGTATCATACTTGTGTACATAACACACTTGCGCCCGAGTTTGCTCGGTCTTTAACACCGGGTATTTGCTTTATGCCACGATTACACGTGTCTCCAGGCACAAATACACGGGAACTCCATCTCTGTATAGAGTTAACAATTACAGTCCTCTGAAAAGGGAGGAACACAAAGAGAGGCTGCTTATTCTTCCACCATCCTAGCAACGGAACATCAGAAAGTCAAATGGTGATTCTCATCTCCTGTAAGTATTGTATGTAAGACTCATATGGGTACAGTAGCATAGTGGTTATGTTACTGGACCAATAAGCCAGAGGCCTGGACTAATGATCTGGATGGGAACATGAGTTCAAATCCCACCATGGCAGCTGGGGAATTTAAATTCAGTTAAATAAATAATAGAAATGGTGACCATAAAAACAAAACCCATCTAGCTCACTAATGTCCTTTAGGGAAGGAAATCTGCCATCCTTACCTGGTCGGTCTGTCTGGCCTATATGTGACTGCAGACCCACAGCAATGTGGTTGACTCTTAACTGCCCTCTGAAATGGCACAGCAAGCCACTCAGTTGTATAAGGCGGCTCACCACCACCTTCTCAAGGGCAACTAGAGATGGGCAATAAATGCCGACCTTGCCAGCAACGCCCACATCCCATGAACGAATAAATAAAAAAAACTCATAGCCTCTCCTCCAACTTCACACCCATCAAACAAGACTAATTATTTAAGATTAATTTCAGACAATTATCTCAGGCACATGATCCATTTCCTCTGCAAGTTCTTCTTGCTCCCGTCTTCTGTGCTTTTCCGGTTCCATTTTGCTTCTGATTCAGGAAAGTAAGTTGGAGTCACTCTACCAGACTGGTGTCCAGGCAACAGTGTTGCTCCCCTTGCGCCCATCCCGGAAGGCAGGCTATGCTGTGCGTTATTCCCCAGGCACGCACGATCCGACCTGCTCATTGATTGTATAGAGGTGAGCCGCAAGTGGAGCAGCCATTCTCATCAGCTTGGCTCGCCTGTCATCGTATTTTGACCTTGTCTGCCTGTGATTGGCATTGATTTAAAGTGGTCCCCCTCCTTCATTCTGCCCTGTTAAACAGGTTAATTTAACGAAAATAAAAGGCGTGCAGCGATGACTCATTATTTTAGCTGATGTTAACCCCAAACCCTCTGATCACAAAACACAGTTTTACGCAATGTTTATTGTATTTTTTTTTGCACAATTTGACCCATTAATCCAGGAGTTTTTGGTAGTCCCAACATAATTACAATAGATGACACTAATTCTTCTCTTTACTGAA
The DNA here is from genome assembly GCA_030390025.1 of Squalus acanthias. Classification (NCBI taxonomy): domain Eukaryota; kingdom Metazoa; phylum Chordata; class Chondrichthyes; order Squaliformes; family Squalidae; genus Squalus; species Squalus acanthias. Next base: position 158,478,854 of record CM059428.1, read on the forward strand.
ATCCAGTGGGGGGAAAAAACCCGAAATTCTCTTTCTTGTAATATTGAAAGTGATGATTGTTTTTTGTGGCTGTGCAGTCAGTATGGTGAATGCCAGAGCTGTAATGCAGGGTGTGTGAGAGCAGTCGATTGCTGATTTATCCGATGGCATTTAGAAAGAAGTCTGGCTACACCTACATCCAGGAAAACCGCTGGATTACATTAAAGGCATAAAAGAGAAAGACAGAGGAAAAAAATAAATACTCTGCCAACTACATTCCCTGAGCCTGGAGAATCGTAATACAAGGTCTCATTTTAATTACGCTGTGGGAAATTACAGCTTTGTACAAAAAGGCTGTCATTAGGAATGTGTTACATGTTGCTAGGATGTTAGGAGAACGTGCAGCCTCCCTATATGTCCCTTCCTTTTTCTGAGTGCTGTAATTGCTGGCTATGTACCGTTCAAGTGACAACCGGATTGTGCGAGGAGTTTGTTACTTCTCTTTGTGTACGTTCCAGAGATTTTGCACTGGAAGTTCCTTGTGTGACAGTCGAAACTTTTAGCTGAGCCATAATTGCCACTATCAGCTTGATGAATTTTACGTGACCTGGATTTTTTTTTTTAATTTGTTTTATGGGATGTGGGAGTTGCTGGCAAGGCCAGCATTTATTGCCCATCCCTAATGGCCCTTGAGAAGGTTGGGGTGAGCCGCCTTCTTGAACCGCTGCAGTCCGTGTGATGAGGGTACTCCCACAGTCCTGTTAGGTAGGGAGTTCCAGGATTTTGACCCAGCGACAATGAAGGATCGGCGATATATTTCCAAGTCAGGATGGTGTGTGACTTGGAGGGGAACTTGGAGGTGGTGGTGTTCCCATGCGTCTGCTGCCCTTGTCCTTCTAGGTGGAAGAGGTCGCGGGTTTGGGAGGTGCTGCCGAAGAAGCCTTGGCGAGTTGCTGCAGTGCATCTTGTAGATGGTACACACTGCAGCCACAGTACGCCGGTGGTGGAGGGAGTGAATGTTTAAGGTGGTGGATGGAGTGCCAATCAAGCGGGCCGCTTTGTCCTGGATGGTGTCGAGCTTCTTGAGTGTTGTTGGAGTTGCACTCATCCAGGCAAGTAGAGAGTATTCCATCACACTCCTTACTTGTGCCTTGTAGATGGTGGCAAGGCTTTGGGGAGTCAGGAGGTGAGACACTCGCCGCAGAATAACCAGCATCTGACCTGCTCTTGTTGCCACAGTGTTTATGTGGCTGGTCCAGTTAAGTTCGGAGCATAATAATGAAATGCACAATGGAATATAGATTGCAGAATGGAGTCTTTTATAAACTCGAGCTTATTATGCCCTGCTTTTCTAGATATGCGAAACAGGTTAAAAAAAAACGTAATTGTTCATCTTGGTTAAAGAATTAAAAAGCATTTGCCTTGGTAGTGCTTGAAGCTTGCAGTTAATAGACAAATCCAGAAAGCAAGAAAAATTCCTCTGATTCCTTAATTACTTCATCAGATTGGATAACTATTGAAATATGAACTTACTTTAAGGACCGATGTCTGATCCTTGAGATTAACTGAATTCTTAGAAGCAGCTCCCATCTATTGGTTTCTGTTTCTAATACATCTTTGACAGCGTTAGGTGGAGGTTAACTCTGCGACTGGTGAGGTGTTTTTTTTTGTGCCAGAGACTGTGAGTGTGGATGCCACGTTGACCATACGCGATGACATCTACCCAAAGGTTCATGGTTTTGACACCACTACTGCAAGCTTATTGTCAAATGTTCTGCAAATTGACTGCTGGAAAATTCGCTGTGCCGTAGTTTATAATACAGTCACAGCGCCAAAAAAGAAAAATTAATTTGTGGTATTAATTCCAATAATTTCACCTCCCCCCCCCCAACCTTCCCCCAACAGATATAGAATCTGGTGAAAATGATAACAAGCAGCGTCCTTGGTTCAACACCCGGCCCCGTCATACAGCTGTGGCAAAAGCATTTGTTTGCGCCCCTAAGTCAAAGTGAAGACATCACCCAGGAAATTCCTCGGAGCTTCTCCCGCTCCACCGCAGCACCTTCAGCCAGACGTTTGGCATAAACCCTGCCCACGCAGATAAACGGAGTTGCAGCGGCGCAGCGGGAGAGGTCCTGAGGAAATTCACCCCGCGACCGTTCAGGGGGCTCCTGCTGCTCCTAAGCGCAGGGGAGAGGATGTCGGAGAAATTATCCCAGATACATTGATCTGACCTTTGACGTTCACGGGATGAACTCAGTGGGACCAAAAAAAAAAGAAAGGCGAGAATTATGTTATTACAAAGAATTTTACCGTTAAATTTTTTGGTATTAAGAAATTTAAAAAAATATTTTTTATTGAAAGAACTAAACTCATTTAGGTTGCTTTCCTCTGTATGATTCTGTTTCTGGTATTAGAATGGATTTTCAATATGATGTATTTGTGTGTCATTGGCTAGATTTATTATTCAGCCACCAGCTAGTGTGGAAATGAGCTTTTTTTAAATAAATCACTCTGCGAGAATAGGCCGAGTTGGCAAGATCTCATACTGAGGTCAGCATGGAAATTCCTTCCAATGCGTATCCTCCACGTTCCTTACTATAGTGTCTTAGACACGCCGATAAAATCAATGTAAAGTTATATAGCGATTGTTCTGCCATCAGCAACATTACAGAAAGACTCAATGTGGCAATTGAAAGCTGGAAGCATTACATTTTTCTCCATTTGCTAACTTTAGTGAAAAAAGTTGCAGTATTAAGTGCTTTATTTGTGGTTTATACTTGCATCATTATCGCCAAAATTAATATCCCTTTAGGTCTTTAAATGTAAATTTTGATGTATGAATTTTCACACAGAGAAGCAGAGGGTGCAGAATCCTTCACTGCTATTGTTTTCGCTATTTAATAGAATCCATTAAATCACATATTTAAGTTGGAGTATTGTGTCACAGGCCGATGGTGTTGGTAGAATAAATTAAAAGCTGCCACTATTTTTTCGTCAGTCAGATTTTGAGGCAGCTAGTTAAATTGGTTATCGGTTGGTGACGTTAGTATTTGTGAGTTATAAACAATTTTAGTATCGACACGCTGCTGTCTCTTATTAAAATGAGAAGTCGCACAACACCAGGTTATAGTCCAACAGATTTATTTAATTTTACAAGCTTTCGGAGCGGTTCGCTCCTTCCTCAGGTAGGGTAGCAGTGAGAGAATCTCCCAGAATTCACAATATAAACACAGAGAAAATCTATTCAAATCTTTCCCTACATCAAAGACACACTAAGAGCACAGCCAATCCAGGGAAAGATTTGAATAGATTTTCTCTGTGTTTATATTGTGAATTCTGGGAGATTCTCTCACTGCTACCCTACCTGAGGAAGGAGCGAACCGCTCCGAAAGCTTGTAAAATTAAATAAATCTGTTGGACTATAACCTGGTGTTGTGCGACTTCTCATTTTTGTCCACCCCAGTCCAACACCGGCATCTCCACATCATGGTCTCTTATTAAAGTGTTGTCACAGTACTGTACCTCATACCACACCAAAGATGTCTCAGTCCCTCGATTTGACCTGGCGATGGGCATGGCCTTGAAAAATTCTTGAAAAGTGTTCTACTTTTTATGTCAGAAGACTTTGGATATCTGCTGCAGCTTAGTCATGTATTGGCTGCATCAAAAACAGGCCCGAGTGGGTCTCCTCCTTCCGATTTCTAGAAGTAAAAAATGCTCTACATCTCAATGGTTTGAGCCCTCCTGTAGTGAAGAGCAAACAAAAATATCAGCAGTGTAAATAATTGTTGGCACCGCTATTGGAAGCAAACCTCTGTGTGAGGTGGGGAGTCTGAGGTTGTGCCCCCTTTCCACACAAAGCAAGGTTTGGCTGTGAACAGTTTTGTTTCTGTGCCTTAGAGGGTTTCTGCAAATGTTTTAAGGATCCAACAAATATAAAACTGGGGATTTATAATACACAGTGTTTAAATGGGAGGGGGTGTGGGTGCATATGACGTGTGAAGGGAGGGGGATTGCAAAGTGCACCTGAGCATTTTGTGGTTTAAATATATATATATTCTTTTAAACGTGACAAAACTGCTGCAGTAAATAAATGAGAAATGTCTCTCACAGCAATGTAGGTTAACTTGACCTCCCCTGTAGGCACAGGCTCATATCATTGCATCCAGACTGCAACCCTGAAAGACCATCTTGCGGTAATGCGACTCTAGTTGTGTCATGGTCCAGTGATTGATAAATAATCCTATCAATAATGCTGAAAAGACACCCGACTCAGCACTCTAATACTTCTGCGCATTTCTTTGAATCTTGCATCCCTTAGGATTACATTAGAACTGCCTTTCCCGAGTGCCCTGGTTCTTAAATATGTGTCCGATTTATTTTTTTTGATCTGCATCTCTATTTCATTACTGATTACTGGACTCTATCGCTTTTAGAATTTGTTTTAGCTTACCATGAATTAGAAAAAAGGATATGTCTTGCAGCTTGAAAATTTGATGAAACACATTTATGAACAGAGAAAAGCTGTTAGGCCCAACAAGCTTGTCTGTGTCTGCCTTGGCTCAGTGGGTAGCACTTCTCACCTGTGAGTTAGAAGGCAGTGGGTTCAAGTCCCACTCTGGAGACTTGAGCACAAAATCTAGGGCTGACACTCCAGTGCAGTGCTGAGGGAGTGCTGCACTGTCGGAGGTGCCGTCTTTCAGATGAGATGTTAAACCGAGGCCCCGTCTGCCCTCTCAGGTGGGCATTAAAGATCCCATTCATATTTCGCAGAAGAGCAGGGGAGTTTTACCTGGTGTCCTGGCCAATATTTATCCCTCAACCAACACCTAAAAAGAGAGCTCTGGTCATTATCTCATTGCTGTTTGTGGGAGCTTTCTGTGCGCAATTTGGCTGCCGCGTTTCTTACATTATAATGTTGACTCCACTTCAGAATTATTTATTTGGCTGTAAAGCGCTTTAGGATGTCCTGAGGTCGTGAAAGGCGCTATATAAATGTAAGTCTTTCCTTTTTTTCTTAATAACACTTGTCTGCAACTTCTGACTCCTAACTTACTAATTTTTAACTTCTGTTCTGTGGTGTTTGAACCTCAACCCCCATAATAGTGATCAACTTGCCTGTGAACATGACTGTGGACTGCAGAATTAACTATAATGAATCATATTGTGATGATGAATCACACTGTTACCAAGTGCATAGACCTCCTGAATAACCCCATACCTCTCGTTTCTCTCCATCTAGATGGACCATGACCCCAGGAATCCTGCGTACATTGCTTCTCAAGGCCCACTTCCTGCCACAGTCGCAGATTTCTGGCAGGTAAGAGATCTGTCCAAGCATTATTTATATTTCGAGAGAAAAATTGGAAGAGCAGGAGGAATGGGAACTTGGTAAAATGCTGCACCGCGGCTTTACCCGATAGTTGACGTTGGTTGACACTCAGTTACGATTATTGAACTGTTCTTAATCTGCATTCGAGTTAAAAGTAAAACATGAAGCAGCTGTGAAATTTTCGCCAAACACTTAGTTCTCTCCTGCAACGGGCCTCCTAACTTCACAAGAAACACAAGCGCGAGTAAATTCAATATTCTCTCTCAAAATAAAACTGAACCTGGTTATCTGTAGCATTTGAATGTAGAAAGGAACAGAGAAGTGATGTTCGAGTTGATAGTTCCAGTATAGTATCGAGCACCAGCACATGCACGATGGGCTGAATGCCCTCCTTCTGTACTGAATTGCCTATGGTTCTATTGTATGAAAAAGCAAAGAGCAAAGAGGTATTTGCATTTTTAGACTGTACTGTGATGTAAGGGAAGGCTTCATCTGGGACACAAGAAGAGTTTGAAGGTTTTACTCATTTTCTTATTTCTGGCAGTACAGCGTATGGTGACACTTTTAGATGTATGGAATATCCTGTTCGCTTTTACTCTTTCTGACAGTAAAATAGTTACAGAGACCTAATAAACGACTTTTTACTCATTTCTCATGATAGTTAGGATTACGTTTAGTGCTTCCTGTTGTATATTTAAAATACTGAGTGGCTGCAAGACTCCGAAAGCCTTGCGCCTGTAGGTGGAGCTGTGAGAGTCACGCTACGTGACTCATTGAGTACAGTTGGGCTGGTCTGACTTAACACGACAGCCCTCCATACTGACCCTGAACTCCACCATCCTGGAACTTGCCACAGGTGGGTTGCACACTCATCTCAATGAATTAGAATGGAACTCGCATTTTGTTTAATTCCCTCATTGGCCTGACGTAGCGAATTAACTGAATGAAAGGACCCTTCATACAGACTTTAAATAAAATGCAGCTCCTGCAGGCACATGGCGAGTGGCCAATTATAGCAGACAAATCCATTATCCTCCCGACTGATTGCAAAAACAGAAACACCCCACATTCCTGAGGAAAGATATGCAGCGCAATCAAATTATTCAGTGCACCACAACTAGCAACTCAGCCTCTCAACGACTTAATCCTGCAGATTTAGATTTAGGGCCCCCGGTAGTTCTATGTGTGTGGAATCTACCAGTTCTACCTACAGCGCCCCCACCTCTCCCACCCTAAACAAAGCAACAGTTTGTAACCTTGCACTAGCATTTTCAAAAGGTCCACCCCCACCCGCACCTCGTGGCACTTGAATCGTACCCCATCCCCCACTAATTTTCTCTTTTCCCATATCCAACTAACAGGGAAGATAATTGTGTCAGCGACCCCCCCCCCCCCATCTTCAATGCGGAACATCCTGGTTCCCCTCCCCCACCCCCCCCCCCCACCCCCCACCACTGAGCAGGATTCTGTAGCTCAATCTTCAAAATTGTTTCCCTCTTCACTTTGAAGCATCTTGATCTTGGACCTCCGCTTCATGAAGAGCGATTTGGCTTCCTCACACCCTCCCCACTCAGCATTTTTGGGCCTTTCAACACCCGTTTCCCCCCATCTTTCTCCCTCCTCTCTCCCCTCCCTTCCTCCCCCTCACCGTTGCCACCTCCCTCATCCTGTTCCCCATTCTCCTTATCCTCTTCTCTCCCCTCCTTTCCGCCTTCACTCTCTGCCCCACCACCCCCCCCCCCAATCTCCCTCTCTGCCCTCCCCTCAATTTCCTCTAATCTGCCTCCACTCCCCTCCCCCATACAAAAGCCAAATACTGCAGACGCTGGAAATCTGAAATAAAAACAGAAAATGCTGGAAATACTCAGCAGGTCAGGCAGCATCTGTGGAGAGAGAAACAGTTAACGTTTCAGGTCGATGACCCTTCGTCAGAACTTAGTTCTGACGAAGGGTCATCGACTTGAAACGTTAACTCTGTTTCTCTCTCCACAGATGCTGGCCCTCCCCCATACCTTGGTTCAGTTGGCCCTGTGGGTAGCATTCATGGCCCTGTGGGTAGCGTAGCGGGCCCAGGGGCTGTGTAGCCTGATCCTGCTCCTATTTCGTGTGTCCAATTCTGTTAGGTTCAGGAGATGGTTCTGTGATAGTAGATTGGCAGTTAGGATCAGATCAGCCATGATCTTATTGAATGGCGGAGCAGGCTCGAGGGGCCAATTGGCCTACTCCTGCTCCTATTTCTTATGTTCTTATGTAATTATTCTCCCGCCCTCTGAACCCTGCTTGACCTGAATAGTGCCCTTGGTTGTGACGTCCCACCACGAGAGATTGGCTAGTTAAAAATAAATACAAATTGATAAAGAAAGGCATGGTTAAATCAATTTATTACTTTTCATTTCCGAATGTCACAGCTTGGATGAAATGATCAAGCTTTAATCTGCATACTTTAGAAACATCTCTTGATGCCCTCGTCTCTAAAGCTTCCCTAATTGCTTTCCATGAGCACTGAGCTCTCATGTCGAATAGGACTCCCAAACTTTCCCTCCTAGGTACAAGAGTGGCCTGAATTGCCATCCATTTGGACTACAGAGGAGGCAGCTGCATGATTAGTTTATAGTCTCGATCATTGTATTTTTATTACTGTCATAAAAAATATATTTCTTCTCATTTTGATAATGGCTTCACTGGGTCTCTGTACCAATCTAATGGGAAGTAAAATATAATGGGACTGCACATTTGACATCATTACATAGCGACTGGGAGTCGGTCTTTTGTCTTAAGCTTTAGTGGAAACAGATATGTACTTTCTTAAAGAAAAATGTAATTTTTAACTACAGTACATTCAAATGTCATAATATGCTGCGTAATTATATATTGATTGCTGCAACTAACTCATTCAGAGATTTAAATAATTGTTCCATCAGGGAGATATAATGATAATGGTTTACATAACTTGATGTCATTATTTTGGCACCCTACGAGGATATTGATGAAATCTAGATGCTGCGTTCCAAGTATCCGGTCATCTCCAGCCCAGCTATGGACCCTGGAGAAAAAAAACAAAATTCTGTGGAAGCTGCGATGTCAATTTTCTCTGTGGGTTGGCAAGTGGCAAGCGAAACACGAACAAGAATTAAGTGGCGGTTCACGTTTTCTTGGCGTGTGTGAATTCTGATTGTGACTCAGTGATAATAAGTACAGAGTAATTAGCCCCTCACACTGTGACTATGGACTCTTGTTTTTTCCCTTCAGATGGTTTGGGAGAACGGCTGTGTTGTTATCGTCATGCTGACACCCTTGACGGAAAATGGAGTCAAGCAATGTTACCACTATTGGCCGGATGAGGGTTCAAACCTCTACCACATCTATGAGGTAAAGTGCAGGCCTTTGCAGTGCGATTCAATAAAGAACAGTTTTTCAGTTATTACGTCAGTGTTTCAAGTATCCAAAATAACAAATTTTAAAATGAGCTAATTACTTTGTGTCGATGCCTGATTTAACGTGCAACTTTTCCTTCTAACAAACTTTATGAACTGCAGTCCCTTTCAGACTATAAATTATTCATGACGATAGTATCTATCTGTAAAGTATTATTTTAACAAGCTGGCCCAGTGCCAGTCGTCTCAAGAGAGCCTGAGTCTGAGCTTCTGTGAGACCCATTTACGTATTCCCTTTCCTTCTCTCGCTTACTTTCACTGAGTGACTCCCTTCTTAATCTTCCTAATTTCATATCGTTACCCTCACAATCTTACATTTACGACTTCGTATTAGCTCCATCAAATTAGCCGAATCTGATATGCACAGACATTACCTCAATCACTGCCCCTGTTCTGATGTCCCACCCACAGCTACCACTGCAACAATATTTATCATGAAATTAAAACACTGTCCTTGTACCCTGTACCATGTATACTGTGCACTCATGATGTATGATCACGTGTTATAATCCAAGTATAATTGCAATAGGAAAAAAAAAATAGATGGAAGATAAGCCAATAGAGGTTCCAGGAATTAGCTCGCTATTTCTAGGACAAACACAATCTTCAACTACACTGTAAAATAAAACTTGGTATTTTATTTCACATACATTACAAAACAACTCCAAACAAGTAGTGTAAATAACAGGCTTCGAGGCATTGGCTACATGTACGTGGCATTGTTCAAGACTTTAACTCTCAGTGCAAACATCCCAAGCTTTCAATGAAGCAACATTCCTTGAGGCTGGTGGCATCACGTGCTTCCATTCTTTCCTACTTATTTTCTGCCAAGCGGCTACATCTTTGGCACAGGCTGTGAGCACTTGACTGTCAGCCAGCTGGTTGGGAGTTTGAATGCCAGATGAGCTTGTTCTTTGCATTCTGTTCGATCATATGTTGTTGATGCTCCTGCCACTTTGCTCTTGGGTTGCATCCCAGTGTCCTATGGACTGATGTTGCTGCTGCATCCCTTCTGCAGCTACTCTCACCACCTGAAATATAGGGAGTGAGGTGGAGGGGGGGGTGGTCGTGGGGTGGGGTGGGGGGGGTGGGTGGCGCATGTTACCTGGACTGTATGGATTCAGCCCAAGAGTTCAACCCCATCTTGAAGTGGTCTTACATTGACAGGATGCAATCTACAGCAGATGCACGGTCCTGCCGCTGTCAATGGCACTCATTAATATAATATAAATGATCCAACATGCAGAGACTTGATTTCAATGGCGACCCATATTTTCATCGCTCTTGTGAGCTACTATTGGGTCTCCAGTTAAAAATAAAGGCAGAGAACCAGATTCCCTCTCGTTTCGCAATTGTGGCCTTGATTTGGAGTAGAGGCAGGAAGAAAGGTAAACGAGGCACAGCAGCGCAGGAAGGTAGGAGGCCTCCGTTTGAGCACTGCTCCGCCAGTGCCATTGGTTAGTCATCAGAGTTCCATCGAGGCTGCTGTTAGATCAAGGAAGGCAACATCAGTCTTAAGATCTTTCTGAAAGCCAAGCTGTGTGTGTAATTGTAAGTGTGTAAGGTGAGTACAGCAGATCATTTACATTGATAAACTGATCAAACTTGGAGAGGATAAAACCCCACCCCCAGAGAGAAGCTGTACCATTCCTGGAAGCACTGCAATACCAGGTTGATGTGGACGGAGCAAGCCCCTGTTCCATTTCCCTGTTATATATGCTGATAAGGTTAGAAGAAGAGGGGGTGGGAGCAGGCTCATGTGGAGCATAAACACCGGCATAGACCAGCTGGCCTGGCTCGGAAGCCTGAATCAATGTGAACGCTAGACCCTATCATCTTGAGTAAAACCATGTTACAAGCCCTATTTGATGTAAAGCAGAAACCACCCAAAAGCATAGAGGAGATGTTTACACCTGTAGGGGAGTCCAGAACTAGAGGACATAAATATAAGACAGTCACTAATAAATCCAATCAGGAATTCAGGAGAAACTTCTTTACTCAGAGAGTGGTTAGAATGTGGAACTTGCTGCCACTAGGAGTAGTTGAGGCGAACAGCATAGATGCATTTAAGGGGAAGCTAGATAAGTACATGAGGGAGAAAGGAATAGAAGGATATGTTGATAGGGTGAGATGACATAGGGTGGGAGGAGGCTCGTGTGGAGGATAAACAACTGCATAGAACGGTTGGGCCGAATGGCCTGTTTCTGTGCTGTAGGTTCCAAGCAATAACCCTTTCATTTTAAAGGTTTTTTTTTATTTAACTTCAGGTTAACCTCGTCTCGGAGCACATCTGGTGTGAAGATTTCCTGGTGCGCAGCTTTTACCTCAAAAACCTCCAGACCAACGAGACTCGCACGGTGACGCAATTCCACTTCCTGAGCTGGTTTGACCAGGCCGTCCCCTCGTCCACCAGGTCCCTCTTGGACTTCCGCAGGTACAGCAGCTGGTCGGGACCAAGCTAATCTCACCGAATGCTCCGTTTAACATCCCCCTGCCACGTCTTATCATTTCCAGGGAGCGTTGAGGCGTTACTAGTGTCACTAGAGAAATGTGGACCTCAACCGGTAGTTCACCGGTGATCCTGTGAACTTTTGAGTGTCAACGTGCCAAAGTATTTGGCTTTGAACGTTGGTTGAACCGGATTTGGTTGGTGGTGCGTCAGTGATTGTCAAAACGGAAGTAGCATCAGGTTGAAGAAGCCCGGTGGACACAATGGGGCAGCGTTTTCTGACTGCAGATAGATATACAGTTGATATGTCTAATTAATTTATTCCTTGCACCCAGAGGGAGCAAATTTGCACTTTAAAGGAGATTGTGAGACTAAAACAGAGCAAAAATTAACATCAATGTGTGAAGGACTCTTTTAAATTTTAAATTATGCTAAATATGACCCTAGCCTGATATATTTTCTTGCTGTGTGCCACAGAATTTACTAACAGTGCTCGCTCTTTAAGTGGACAAACTCTTATGTTGCCAGCTCATTAACAGTTGCCAGTGTCATTTTTGTGATGTTGCAGCTAGTAATATGAGCCCAGTTGCATAGTCACAAAAGTGATCATTGGAAACTGTGACTCTGCAGCAGGGAACAATGCGGAAAAAAAAAATCCTTTCCTTGGCCTCTAACGACCTTTGACTTTTGCTTGCTAACGGTTTGCATGATGGTTTTCTCTCTTGAGCTGAAGGCTGGTTTGTATCACTAATGGCTTTTTTTTTTCGTTCCGTTACTTTGCTAGGGTGAGGACAAAGTGCTTTTCTATACAAAAACGCACACACACACAAATCACACAGTACTTTTAGTCAAAAAAAAATCTTAACGGGTGTAATTCAGTTGTTTGGAGGTGATGAAGTTCAACGTCGCCTAGCGTTAATGTCCCAAATTTGCATTGACGGGCACGAGCGTTCACTTAAACGGGCGGTGTGGGTTGCGTATTTGAATTGAATCTCTTCTGTTTTATTACAGAAAGGTAAACAAGTGCTACAGGGGACGCTCATGTCCGATAATTGTTCACTGCAGGCAAGTACGTTTTCTTTGTGAATTTTTTTTTTCATTTAAAAAAAAAGAGGCAGGGGAGGGGGGGGAAGCCAAATCTAAAGACCCCCCTCCACCCCCCTGCTGAGGAACAACAGCAGTTCCCTGCTGAACAGCTGATTGAGAGAGTCTGGTAGATATTTCCCTCGCACGAGTTAAAAGTAAAAGAGGCGGCAGCAGCTGTCCTGTGGGTCTGAATGGCACAGTGCTGATAGCGATTTTTTTTTTCCACCCTCCCTCCCCTCTCTTATTTTTGACAGTGATGGCGCTGGAAGATGTGGGACCTACATTCTGATTGACATGGTTCTGAATAGGATGGCCAAAGGTGAGAGTCGATGGCTTCTTTTGTTGTTTCCTAGCATGTATATGCATGTGAGTGTGTGTGTGTGTGTGTGTGGTGGTGGTCTTGTTGCCCTGGAGACCGTAGGCACTCTCATTCAAGAGACGGCCTGAATGAGAATACGTTAAAAGCAGATTGTGCCCTTTGCTGAATGGCCTATGGTTATTTGCACTGCCATAGTGATCGCTGAGTCAGTTCATTCCAAAATAAAGGCTGTGCGCTGCAGATAATGGTTGAGTGTAATTAATAATAACAAAAAAAAAAGGTTTTACCGATAAAAGAAAATAAGCTGCATAACAGAAGGGTCCAATTGTATTGAAAGAGGGGAGATGGTTAGAAGACTGACCATGTGACATTTAAGTACAAGATAATCGTACTGTGTCAATTATCTTTCAGCTCCCACAGTCCTTTTACTTGGTCTGTATTGGAAGCCTTTTCAAAGTACCAGAAATGTGGACAATGGGTTTCAAGTAGCCTGCTTTCCACTAAGCGATGTGCACTTGTATTTAAAAAAAAAATCTATTAATATAGTCGTTGCTTCCAGCCAGAATGCTACCCGATGGTAAATACAGAAAAGCACAGCAGGTCAGGCGGCATCTGACCCAGAAAAGTTGCCTTTGCATTGGAGGACTGCAAGGCGACCAGAGGCAGGCCGTTCTCAGGCCAGCTGTAGCAGCACGATGAGCGCATCTACTGTATCAGTCTGTTCTCTCTATTTCACATCAAAGCCCAGCAAGCTGACGGAGCCCACCAGCCATAAATGAGAAAAGTGAAAGAGCGGTGCTCGGAGATCGGTCTCCCCCAAGAGATGAACAGAACAAAAAAATGGTCAAGTGAGGTTGAGAAATGTTCTGGGTACAACCCTTCATCAGATCCGATCAGGTTGTGATGAAGGGTCCCCACCTGACCCATTAACCCGTCTTTCTCTTTTAGATGGTGACTGACTGGCTGTGCACAACGTGCCGGCCATGGCTCAGTTGGTGGCACTCTCTAAAGTGCTGACTAAAAAAGCAAGATCCTGGAGCCCCTCTGCAGGGGAGCTAGCCTAAATGATAAACTGAGGTCCCCGCCTGCCCTCTCAGGTGGATGTAAAAGATCCCACGACACTATTCGAAGATGAGCCGGTGGTTCTTGTGGTTCTAGCTAATATTTATCCCTCAACCAGCATCAGTACAACACATTATCTGGTCATTATCATATCGCTGTTGGTGGGATCCGCATTTCCCAACAGTGACTACATTTCATTAGCTACAAAGCACTTTGGGACGTCCTGAGGTCATGAAAGGAGCTATATAAATGCAAGTTCCTTCTTTCTTTCTATTTCCAATATTTACTATTTTCATGTCAGATTTTCAGCATTGGCTGAATCTGCATCTGCACCCACCCATCGAAAAAAAAATTGACTGGGTGGAGCTGAAGGTTTCAATTGAGCTACTGAGTCTGTGTCTACTGAGAATCGATGTATTGCGGGCTGGTGCTGTGAACTGGAACAATGGCAGATACGGTGCAAGGATGAGTCTGCAAACAATTAATCGAGTTCTTCCATTCTCTGCATAGCTTCGCCTAGCCAGAAGAGAAAGTGGAGCATTGTTGAGGCTGTCTGGCAATTACTTTATAAGAATAGGAAAGAAATGTGTCCGGCATTACACTTGTTTGGAAAATGAGTTAGCATCTTGAGATTCTTGTGATTCTTGCGCCTGAAAATGGTTTTGAAGAATGGAGTTGACTTTATTTTTAAGTGGTACATTGAATGTCATTTATTTACCTCATTGTACCATACAATGTCAAACTGCATTTCAAAGCATGGGCTTAGTGCTTGCACAATGCAAAGGAAGTCATGTGAAACTGGGCAGAAGGAATGAAGAAGGTTTCTCCAAATTGGTCACCCCCATTTTGTCATTGACCTCCTCTCCTTTTGCCTGTAGTGTATATGGTTTGAAACCCTCTGACCTGAAGGTTTGTCTCTTGTTCGAATGGAAAGATCAAAGGGCAGAGTGGGCATCTAAACCCCCCCCCCCCCCCCCTGCTGAGCTGGGTCTTTCCCAGGCTGTCATACTGAGAGGCAAGCAAAGACTTTGTTCTGAAATTAAATCAAGCCCGGCTTCTAAGGCCAAGGCTCTCATTGTCTGGGCTAAAAAAAAAAAGTTTGAGGCCTAAGAAAAGATCTAGTGTTCATTCGCCGATCAAAAGCTGAAGTTGTGGACCCCTAAATCTCTCTTGCCATTTCTTTTTTAACAAAAGAGTGTGATGCACAAGTGTGGGACATTGAGAATGGCCCTTGCTTTTCTAACGCTGTAGGAACAGTATTAATGGTGAAGAGCTTTGCAACAGAGACTGAAATTCATATTGACAAATGATTGGTCTGAGAAGCTGATCGTTGCAGACGTACATAAGGGAATAACTCCTTTACCTTGTGGTTTCTGTAACAAAAACAGAGGAGGTTAAGATCTGTAACTAAACCCAGTGCAGCGGCAGAGAAAGTGGAAATTTCTGACGCTTTCACCTTGGCAAAGGACAAAGTAGGGCAGAAAGCAAGACAAGTTAAATATTTTAGACAGAAGACTGTTACAAAGTAAAGGGTAGTTATGTAAATAAACCAAGCAAGATCTACATTTGATCTAAAAGAAATATTAACAGTGATGGGAAGGCTAAGAGGGGTAGTGGCAGTGCATAGACCACAAAAACAAATCCTGAACCCGCTGATATGAACGTGGGGTTATATACACGAAGGAAGCACCCTGGAATTAGAAAATATTTCATTCGATAGTTTTAATTAAGTATTAAAGTGATGTCTCGCCTGCTTTTAGGAACAGAAATGTTTATGCTCAGACTTTGACCCCAATTTTAACTCCAGGTGGGTTTTGGGCGGGTGAGTAGCGTGGTGTGATGGAAACTCGATCGTTGCTCCTTGAAATGACCACCGAGCCATTTTAACCCCCGGGCTTCCTTTAAATCCCGCCAGCTGGCTTTGCCCCTGGAACAGGTAGGAAGTCGGTGGGAAGCAGCGGAAAGTCAGACGGCCTGGAGAAGGTTGCAAGATCGGTATCATAGAATCATAGAAAGTTACAGCACGGAAGGAGGCCATTTCGGCTCATCGTGTCCGCGCCGGCCAACAAAGAGCTATCCAGCCTAATCCCACTTCCCAGCTCTTGGTCCGTAGCCCTGCAGGTTAGAGCATCCCAAGTGCACATCCAAGTACTTCTTAAATGTGGTTAGGGTTCCTGCCTCTACCACCCTTTCAGGCAGTGAGTTCCAGACCTCCACAACCCTCTGGGGGGGGCTGTCTGGCGGGGAGAGGTGGGTGTCTCGCGTTCGGGAAGAGGGGGGTGTCTGCAGCAGAGGAGGCCTAAGCTTTCCTTGTGGGGCCCGGAGGAGCATGCCCAAATTTCTAGGCTATTATCTAAGCTGACACGCCAGTGCAGAACTGAGGGAGTATTGTATTGTCCGAGGTGTGATTCTACAGATGAGGTGTTAAACCAAGGTACAGTCTGCCCATTCAGGCCAACATTAAAGCCACATGAGGAAAATGGTACGGTTGATATTCTGGAAGAATCAGATCAGTGGACCATCAAATGTGTTAGTAACTGTGTTAAAGGAGTGCTCAAAGCAATTTTATGGAAGCCTGTTCACTAGGAAATGAAACCCTCAAACTGGTTTTTTTAAGAGAAATACTATCCCTGTAAACAAGTCTCAATTGTGAGGCATAGTGGTTAGCACTGGTGCCTCACAGCGCCAGGGACCTGGGTTCGAATCTGACCTCGGGTGACTGTCTGTGTGGAGTTTGCACATTCTCCCGGTGTCTGTGTGGGTTTCCTCCGGGTGCTCCGGTTTCCTCCCACAGTCCAAAAATGTGCGGGTTAGGTTGATTTGGCTATGATAAATTGACCCTTAGTGTTAGGGGGGGATTAAATATGTGGGGTTATGGGGATAGGATGGGATATGTTAGGGGGAATTAAATACGTGGGGTTACGGGGGTCGGGTGGGATATGTGTACTGTAGGTATTAAAGCAGGGACAGGGTACTGGATTTGGATGATCAGCCATGATCGTATTGAATGGTGGAGCAGGCTCGACGGGCCGAATGGCCTACTCCTGCTCCTAGATTCTATGTTTCTATGTTTCTATGTCTATGTTTCTAATTAAAATTAAGTTTTTGCATTTTGTGGAAGTGGTTTTTTTTCTCTTAACTTTTGTCGCGGTAATACCTCAGAGACCAGAAACTCTGTAGGAGAGAAATTGGTCAGCGAACTAGGCGCAGAGAATGATCCCTGCGCCAGAACAGGTAGGCCTGAAGCCTGATCGAAATTGGACCTCGCGCCTTATTTAAATTGGACCAGCAATCTGCGGAAGCCTGCTGCAGACGCCAGGCAGCTTCGCCGGGAATGCCATCCTGGCAGCGGCCCTCGGGTAGGTCCTGGGAGGGTGTGGATGTGATCGGGCAGGGGCCGAGCGAGCTGGGGGCCGACAATGGTCTTTGGGACTGCTGTGTAAGATTAAGTATTATTTTACAAAGTGCACCTTTTTTGTTGGCGGCCGACAGCGGTCCCTTTAAGGACCGCAGGTTAGGCCGCATGTGGACCAGGTTACCCCTGAAGCAGTAGGCCCGGCGCCGGTTGCATTCAGCGCCGCTCAATTTCGGGAAGGAAACCTAGATGAGGGATACCCAAAGGGCCTGCACCCGCTTCAGGCACAGTCCTTGGACGCCTATTTTAGAGCCTTTACCCATGCCATATTGGATGCTTAGGTGCCCGTATCACGTCTGTAAAATTGGCACGGCGCCGATGAATTTCTAGGCCGCTGACTTCTACTCAACAGGACGTGCACTGACTTCTGGCAGCAGGACATTTGCTTGGGTTCATTGATCAGGATAAAGTTTGGCTAATGGAAAACATTATTTTTGCAAACTCAGCAGGAAATTGCTCTGTGGAGAAAAAAAAGCATCAGGCTCCGCTGGTGGAATTTTACCGTCAGCGACCCACGGAGCTACCCTGCTAAACCTTACAGCTTAATTATAAATATTCAGGAGTCACTGCCTTAGATCCAATAATTGGATTTGGTTATTTGCAGAGATGTGAGTTCTGTCAAGATTCTGTGTGTAATCCACCATTAACTCATGTTGTCTTAAACAGCCATGCCATAGAGTTTAACAAAATAAATGCTGTGATATATATCCTAGGATTTGCTTAGCAAAGATATTTAAAAAAAACATATAAAACATATTGGGCCGGATTTTCCGACCCCCACGGGTGGGTACGAGGTGTGTACGCACCCATAGTGCGCAAGTGCCGGGTTTAGGCATGCGAAGCGCATACGCTGAAACCCAGCACTTGCGATCTGTCAAGAATCCTCTTGACAGATCTCACGCCTGCCCGGGAACAGGGCCTCTGCGAGCAGGGAGTTCGCTTTCTGCACAACTTCCGCCCGCCGAAAACCTTTAAATATCTTACGCCTGAAGGCCTGCTTTTACCAGCATAAGAGTTTTAAAAAGTTAAAAAATAAAAAGTTTTCACTGATTTATAATTGAAAAATACTTTTAAAAAAGGTAAGTTTATTTTTAGCCCCGTAAAAAACTTAAATTTTTTTTTAAATCAAATTTTTGTTTAAAATATTTAATTTAATGTCATTTTAAATATGTATTTTTTTTTAAATGTATTTAATGTTTCACTGTTTTTTAAGTGATCCCCATTCATACTTTTGACAGATCTGTGCGTAGAGACCTGTCAAAAGTGTGAAGGGGGATTCCCTTCTTTGATTGGTTCCCCATGGCCCACGTGATCCCAGGGAGGCTTGCGAACCGCCTGCGCCCCTGGGATACCTGGGCCTCTGCTCGCAGAGACCAGGAGAGGCCCAGAATCGGAAGACTCGGGACCTACGGAGCCAGCAGGAAGCAGATTTTTTCCGATCGGAGGCATCCGCCTGCAGGAAGCCTCCGATCGGAAATTCAGGCCCGATATTTAATTATAATGCACTTCAAGCTGTTCCAGCTGTTCCATACAATTAAATGTTTACTGTTAAAGGCAGCAATTTGTTATGATCTGGAATGCATTGTCTGAAAGGGTGGTAAAAGCAGATTAAATCGTAACTATCAAACAGAAATTGGATATATACTTGAAGGGGCGAAAATGCACAGGGCTACAGTGAAAGAGCAGGGCAGTGAGACTAATTAGGTAGCTCTTTCAAAGAGCCAGCACTGGGGCCAGTGCCGGGGTGGTCTCCTGGGCTAGTTTTGATTGCCTATGGGGCTCCATATTTTATTTCTCCCTATTTGACCTGGAATTTTATCTGATATTTGGCCTCTCCCAGGAGATTACGTGGCTTCCAGATGGGGTGGGGAGTGTATCTGTTGTGATGCACAAGGCATCACAGTTGTGTGGGACAGGCTGGATGGATCAGAGGGTCTTTTCCTGTCCATCATTGTTCGTATGAGGAGAGAGTGAGTAGACTAGGCCTATATTTTCTAGAGTTTAGAAGAATGAGAGGTGATCTCATTGAAACATGCAAAATTCTTACAGGGCTTGACAGGGTAGATGCAGGGAGGATGTTTCCCCTGGCTGGGGAGTCTAGAACCAGGGGTCACAGTCTCAGAATAAGGGGTCGCCCATTTAGCAAAGAGATGAGGAAACATTTCTTCACTCAGAGGGTGGTGAATCTTTGGAATTCTCTACCCCAGAGGGCTGTGGAGACTCAGTTGTTGAGTATATTCAAGACAGAGATCGATAGACTTTTGGATATTAAGGGAATCAAGGCGACATGGGGATAGTGCAGGAAAGTGGAGTTGAGGTAGAAGATCAGCCATGATCTTATTGAATGGCGGAGCAGGCTCGAAGGGCCAAATGGCCTCCTCCTGCTCCTATTTCTTATGTATGTTAGGGAGGAGAAATTAAAAATATTCAATAAACTAAAAGAACTGGGCAGTATTATTTTTTTTCCCTTTGGCAGTATTACCAACTAGAAATAGCTGGTTTACTCAAACGTTCGGAGAATAGCAGAGTGATGTTTCTACGCAGAGAATAGTGCCTTTACCACTAATTGAGACCCATGCTAGCAGCACCCATTCTCAACACATGGGTCGCGCCCAGCCTGAGGCTACCCGAGGATAAACCTGACGGCGATTTGCTAAGGCTGTCGCCCAGGAAGACCCAGTGTAAAATGGGGGTATCTTCAGGTTTCAGCCGGCTGTAACTAGAACATTGACAGTGCTGGCACCTTTATAAGCAGCTATAGACTGCTATCCCTTAGCAGAGTGGTCAAAAACCAGGGGGCACAGATTTAAAGTAATTGGGGGTGAAGGGATAATTACTAGTCCTAGCCCCTTTAGGGCTACCCCGGATCAGGCGTATTCCCCAGATGTTCACTTTCAACTAAAGTTTGAGGTAGCCGAATCCTAAAGACGCGTAATTGGGTCTAAAGGTCCAGACTATCTCTCCCTAAAGGAAAGGAACAACCTGAAGATATTACCGTCCTCCAAATAGCACTTTTAATAAGTTTAGCTAGACTGTAACGTTCCGGATATTATGAGGGTCCGGAAAACTCCCTCAGAATTCTGCAACTCCTCACCAAAGAGCATACAGAGATTGAGTTTGCGAGTTTGATACAGAAGTATTATGTGAGACAATTCTAAAAATATATAGATTTATTAAAGAACCGACATGTAATTACAGTAGGTGTTTCAATCGCAACATTAACAGTTCCAAAAACAGAAAGCTTACAATTCTATTATCAGAGATCCTTATTCTCAAATCTTAACTTCGCTACATTTTTACAGTTCTTAGTCTTATTCCAGGATATCCACCAAAATCAAATACAGTACAATACCTTGATCCCCGAGGTACAAAGAGTTGTAGACTTACAGAGCTTGCCTCTGAAGCCGAGAATCGCTTTGCCCCTTTACAGCGAATCTATCTTCCCATTTGAAAGTTCAATATTTAAACCCTTTCTCAGTGGTATTTCCTTTGAAGTTTTCTGCTGATGTAATTATCTCTAGTCATTTTTCTGCTGACCCCTGCTATTCTTACAGTCAGTTCAGCTGGTAGCAATGCAGAATTATGTCTCCTGTGTAGGTGTCTCAAGCTTAACACAAAAACTGTGTAACAGCAGGTGCATCTATTTGATGTCATTTTTACCACGGTCTTCTATGCAATTCTTAGTCACCTCAGCTGGTTGTAACACAGAATTATGTCTCTCTAGGTGTTCCAAGTTCAACACAAAAACAATGTGACGGCTGGTGCCTCCCCCACTTGATGCCATTCCCACGAAGGCATATGTTTCTTAATTTTATGTGTTTCTTTCCGAAGTGTAATTTAGGACACCTTAACAGGGTGTACCATTGTGTTCTTTCCAAAGCTTCAGACTTCAGGAGTCTCCAACCTCCTGTTTCAATAAGGTTATTGATTCAGTATCAACAACTTATCTTATCCCAATAGCCTGAATGCTGTTAACAATACAGCTTCTCCATTGTTAGGTTTTTAGATTTTCAAACCCAGTTTGTCATGTTTTAATAAGGCTAGAATTCTTTCATAGAATGGTGTATTTTTCTGAATATGGCTTATTCCTTCACAGGGGAAGGTTTAGAGGGAATTTGAGGGGAAATTTCTTCACCCAGAGGGTGGTGGGGGTCTGGAACTCACTGCCTGAAAGGGTGGTAGAGGCAGAGACCCTAACCACATTTAAAAAGTACTTGGATGTGCAGTTGGGATGCTCTAACCTGCAGGGCTACGGACCAAGAGCTGGGAAGTGGGATTAGGCTGGATAGCTCTTTGTTGGCCGGCGCAGACACGATGGGCCGAAATGGCCTCCTTCCGTGCTGTAACTTTCTATGATTCTATGATTCTAGACACACAAGAGCTTAATATGAGGGATTAACATAACTGAGCGGGCAAGGGTCAGTAGACATCAAAAATCACAACAGAAAATGGTGTACAATTTATACCAAGTATTTTACAGCATTCAGAACACTCCCCGGTATTTTAAAAAAAAAATTATTTTTACTTTTGATTAAAAAAAAATACAGAATTATTCACGCGAGTGAAGGTTTCCTCTGTATTTGTGGTGAAAACATGCTTTGTTACAAATAGTACTATCCCTGAATGAATAAAAGAAAGAACTTGCATTTCTATAGCATCTTTCATGACCTCAGGACGTCCCAAAGTGCTTTACAGCCAATGAATTACTTTTTGAAGTGTAGTCACTGTTGTAATGTAGGAAAACGCAGCAGCCAGTTTGCACACAACAAGCTCCCATAAACAGCAATGTAATAAAGACTAGATCATCTGTTTTATTGATGTTGGCTGAGGGACTAATATTGGCCAGGACTCCCCTGCTCTTCCTCAAAATAGTGCCATGGGATCTTTTACCTGTGAGGGCAAACGGGGCCTCGGTTTAGCGTCTCATTCGAAAGACGGCACCTCCGACAGTGCAGTAGTTCCCTCAGTACAGCGCTGGAGTGTCAGCCTAAATTGCACCCAAATCTCTGGAGTGGGACTTCACCAACAATCTTCTGACTCAGAGGCGAGAGTGCTACCCACTGATGTCACATCCATATAATAATGTAGTAATCATAAAAGGAAGAAATGGTTGTATTTATATTGTGCCTTATCACATCATCAAAGCATTTCAAAGCTTTATTTTTGAAGTGCAATGTCTGTTGTTATGTAGGCAAGTATGGCAGCCAGGCTGCAGCAGCAACGTTCCATGAACAGCGACACGATAAATGACCAGTTCATCTTTTTTTTGCAGTGGTATCGTTTGAGGGAATACTGTTAGATAGAATACCAGGAAAACTCTCTTCTCCTCTTCACATAGTGGCTTAAATGGCTAAATGTACAGGTTGATGGGACTTTGATGTAACATCCTATCGAAAGGATGGCAACAGCGCAGCCTCTCTGGGTAGATTATGTACTCAGGTCCTGGTGTGGTTGTTGAATCTGCAGCCATCTGACCCAGAAACAGGAGTGATATTAACTGAGCCAAACTGACACACTCATGATGAAACCACGACAAAACAATGAATCAACAATACCCGTATTGGATAAATAATGAGGGTGAATAAAAATAGTTAACAGGCAAAATGATTACTACCAAGAAGTATTCATTAGAGCGGACACTAGTAGCATGCAACCTGAGCGTCAGCTGTGGCTCGGTGGGTAGCACCCTTGCCTCTGCGTCAGAAGGTTGTGGGTTCAAGTCCTACTCCAGAGACTTGAGCACACAAATCTAGGCTGACACTCCAGTGCAGTACTGAGGGAGTGCTGCACTGTCAGAGGTGCTGCCTTTCGGATGAGACGTTAAAACGAGGCCCTGTTTGCTCTTTCAGGTGGACGTAAAAGATCCCATTGCATTATTTCGAAGAAGAGCAGGGGAGTTATCCCCGGTGTCCCGGCCAATATTTATCCCTCAATCAACATAACAAAAACAGATTATTTGGTCATTATCACATTGCTGTTTGTGGGAGCTTGCTGTGTGTGCAAATTGGCTGCCGCATTTCCTACATTACAACAGTGACAACACTTCCAAAAGTACTTCATTGGTTGTAAAGTGCTTTGAGACGTCCGGTGGTCGTGAAAGGCGCTATATAAATGCAAGTCTTTCTTTCTTTTATAAGAGGTTCTACAACTAAAGAAAAAGAACTTGCATTTACTTAGCGCCTTTTATATTCTCAAGACATCTCAAAGTGCTTTACAGCCAATAAATGACTTTTTAAAGTGTTTTGCAGGCAAACATTGCAGCCAATTTGCATACAGCAATGAAATAATGACCAATCTGCTAGCGTTGGCCAGGACAGTGGGAGAACTCCATTGTTCTTCCTTAAGTAGGATCGTTTACAGCCACCTAACAGGGAAGGGTTTGGTTTAACATCTCAGCCAAAAGATGGGCATCTCCAACAGTGCAGCAATCCCTCATTATTGCACTTGTGTGTCAGTCTAGATAATGCGTTCAAGTGCTGGAGTGGGACTTGAACCCACAACCTTCTGACTCAGAGGCGACGAGTGCGACCCACTGAGCCAAGGCTTACACTTGATCGCTAAACATAATGGGGGTGAATTTCCGTGGGGTGTACTCCCGCTCGTCCACTGTAACTCCAGCAGAAAAGCTGCAGAAACCTCGGGAAAACAATATAACTGCAGTTTACCGAATTTTTCCTGTGTTTCCGCGATTCGCAGAAGTTACCAGCGGAAATTTACCCCCAGTGACTTTGATAGCAACTTGCATGGACACGCCAACGGGCTTAAAGGATTGAAAGCCAATAAATCCCCAGTCAGTATGGTGCCCGTCTTCAAAAAGGGTGACAAAACAAATCTGAGTAACTACAGTCCAATTAATCCTACATCAAGAACTGGCAAAATAATGGAATTGTTCATTTGGAACGAAATTGAGGAAATATCAAAATAACTTAGTAAGTGGCACCTAACAGTTTCAGAAGCGGTAGATCTGGGGAACGGTAGCACAGTGGTTATGTTACTGGAGCAATAATCTAGAGACCTGGACTAATGATCCGGTGACTATGGGCTGGATTTTGTCTTGGGGTCGGGTTGGGGTCGTGTCATCCGCATTTCGTGTTGCCCCCCCCCCCCCCGACTCCAGATTAATGTGGATGAATGATGGAATTTTCACTTAATTGGGCAATTGAGTTCCAGCATGTGGGAACCCATGAACCAATTAGTGGTTTCAGTGGGAAAGTCGCCTCTGATGATGTCAGCATTGCAGATCAGAGACTGCCTGGCCTTTGCTGTGAGTGGACCTGGATGCAGAATGAGCAGCAGCTGAGAGAGCGAGAGCGAATTTTTTTTCCATCCAGGTCCTCTCACAGCAAAGGCCAGGCAGTCTCTGAAGACATTCAATGCAGCAGCATCAGAGGCGACTTTCAGACCTAATACTACTACTACCTTCATCACATCTCCGTTGTAATAGTGGACCTGCAGCTGATAGTCAGCTATCCACTTGTGCTCCCGCCAGGTTTCACTGGAGTGTTTCACATCAGGCGTACTTCACGTCGGAAAAGGGTTAAACTAGCTAAAACGTTTCAAAATGGCAATACAGAGCCAATTTAGGGCTTGTTAAGGGCTTTAATGGCCTCTCCCGCCTCTTGGAGGCGGGACGGAGTCGGGAACCCCGCGACTGATTTTGTCAAAATTGCGTGGAGGCGGGATGGAGTCGGGATGGGGTCGGGACCCCCGAATCTGCAACTTTAACCCCCCACACGCCTCCAAACCCGACTCCACGGGTCATTGAAAATCCAGCCCTATGAGTTCAAATCCCACCACGGCAGGGGAATTTAAATTCAGTTAGTTAAATAAATCTGGAATAAAAAGCTAGTATCCGTAATGGTGACCATGAAACTATCGGATTGTTGTAAAAACCCATCTGGTTCACTAATGTTCTGCCATCCTTACCCAGGTTGGACTCCACGTGACTCCAGACCCACAGCAATGTGGTTGACTCTTAACTGCCCTTTGAGTTGTACCAAACTGCTACAAAGCAGTATCACCACACGGACTGCAGTGGTTCAAGAAGGTGGCTCACCACCACCTACTCAAGGGCAATAAGGGATAGGCAATAAATGCTGGTCTTGCCAGCAACGCCTACATCCTGTGAATGAATAATAAAAAAGATCCTACACGACCAAACTCCTTGACTTTTCTGAGGATGTGACATCCCAGATGGACAATGGAAAGCCCTATGATATAGCACACCTAGGCTTCCATAAAGCCTATGATAAAATTCCACCTAAAAGGCTATTAAAATAGTTGGTACTAGATATAACTTGGAGGTGGATAAGGAATTAGCTAAAAAAGAATAAGTGGGCACTAGTGGAGTAATGTCCAGTTGGGCCCCAGAGATCAGTGCCAGGACCTCTGCAGTTTCTGATCTAAATTTGCTGATGATACAAAGCTAGGTGGCAGTGTCAGATGTGAAGAGACTTCAAGGCAATCTCAACAGGCTCAGTGAGTGGGCGAGAACATGGCAGATGGAATATAATGTGGATAAATGTGAAGTTATCCACTTTGGTAGAAAAAACAGAAAGGCAGAGTATTTCCTAAATGGGGAAAGATTGGGGAATGCAGATGCTCAAAGGGACCTGGGTGTCCTTGTACATGAGTCACTGAAAGTGAATGTGCAGGTGCAGCAAGCCATTCGGAAGGCAAATGGTATGCTGGCCTTCATTACAAGAGGATTTGAGTACAGGAGTAAAGAAGTCTTACTCCAATTATATAGGGCCTTGGTGAGACCACACCTGGAGTACTGTGTACAATTTTGGTCTCCTTACCTAAGGAAGGATATACTTGCCATGGAGGGAGTGCAACGAAGGTTCACGAGATTGATTCCTGGGATGGCGGGACTGTCGTATGAGAAGAGATTGAGTAAACTAGGCCTGTATTCTCTTGAATTCAGAAGAATGAAGCATACAAAATGATTACAGGGCTTGATAGTGTGGATGCTGGGAGAATGTTTCCCTTGGCTGGGGAGTCTAGAACCAGGGGCCACAGCCTCAGGATAAAAGGTAGGCCATTCAGGACTGAGATGAGAAGAAATTTCTTCACACAGAGGGTGGTGAATCTTTGGAATTCTGTACCCCAGAGGGCTGTGGAGGCTCAGTCATTGGGTATATTCAAAACAGAAGTCGATAGATTTCTGACTAGTAAAGGCATCAAGGGATATGGCGATAGGGCCGGTGAATGGAGTTGAGGCAGAAGATCAGCCATGATATCATTGAATGGCGGAGCAGGCTCAAAGGGCCGAATGGCCTCCTCCTGCTCCTATTTCTTATGTTCTTATGTTCTTAAAGAAAGGCTTGCATTTATATAGTGCCTTTCACAACCACCAGCCAATAGAAAGAAAGTCTTGCATTTATATAGCATCCTTCATGACCACCAGACGTTCCAAAGCACTTTACAGCTAATGAGGTACTTTTGAAGTGTAGTCACTGTTGTAATGTGGGAAACGCGGCAGCCAATTTGCGCACAGCAAGCTTCTACAAACAGCAGTGTGATAATGACCAGATAATCTGTTTTTTAGTGATGTTGATTGAGGGATAAATATTGGCTAGGACAACAGGAATAACTCCCCTGCTCTTCTTCGAAATAGTGCCATTGGATCTTTTACGTCCACCTGAGAGAGCAGACGGGGCCTCGGTTTAACGTCTCATCCAAAAGACGGCACCTTCGACAGTGCAGCACTCCCTCAGTACTGCATGGAGTGTCAGCCTAGATTTTTGTGCTCAAGTCTCTGGAGTGGGACCTGAACCCACAACCTTCTGACTCCGAGGCGAGGGTGCTGCCCACTGAGCCACAGCTGACACTCAATATTTGCAAGTTGGCAGAATTATGGCAGACATAATTCACGTCAGATAAATGCAAGGTCTTCACGCATTGGAAGAAAAGATAAGGAATATGATTACTTACTGAATGGTGTCTGTCCAGCTAGGAAACATAGGAACAGGAGTAGGCCATTCAGCCCCATGTACCTGTTCCACCATTCAATTAGATCACAGCTGATCTGTATCTTAACTCTGTTGGCCCGACTTGGTATCCCTTAATGCCCTTACCTAACAAAAATCTAGCAATCTCAGTTTTGAAATTTTCAATCGACCCACCTTTTTAGAATAAGCTAAAAGAGATCTGGGAGTGATAGTAGACTCAGCAATGATGACATCCGGTCACTGCAGACCAAGCGATCAACAAAGCAAACCGAGAGCTCTATTGTCAAATCAGTAGATGGAGTCTGAGGCGGTTTGAAGCTGCACCGTGCTCTGGTCAGGCAGCCCCTTGAATTTCACATTCAAATCTAGTCACACAAACACAAAGGAAACATCCAAGGTCTGAAAATGGTGCAGAGAAAAGCCAGAGGGGCTGATACCTCGGTGCTGAACTTCCCCTGTTGGGCAACCGACAGACGGAGTGCGCTTGCCGGCCACCTGTCAAGTCCGCGAGGAAGCCCCCGGACTTCATTTAAATCTTGCCAGCCATGCTGCAGTCGCCGTCTCCAGGCAGGCACAATATCAGGGAGCTCCAGCGCCGTGCCGGCCCGCAGGTAGTCCTGGGCTGGGGGGGGGAGGGGGAGTTGAACATAGGAGGGGGATGAGCCCAGGCAGCGATCCACACTCCTGCTCCTCCTGGCTCCACAAATGTATAACCCAGAAACTTTGCTGGGCTGCTCTTGCAGCGGCCAGCTGTGGTCGCTTTGAGGACTGCTGGTCAAGCCGCTCAGAGCCAAGACACAAGGGGAGAGCGTGCGCCACACATGCAATACCTATGTGTCCCTGAAAACTGCAAGTGGAGTTCCAACTACGTCACAGGACCCCGATTTCACATAACCAAAAGGCCTACGACCTGAAACAGGCGGCCGCTCTGGACGCCCAAGGGAAGGCCCTTTAAAAATGGCAGTGACTGGAGGTGCGGCGGTAACAAATGGTAAATGTAACGACACCATTTGAGGCCATTAACGCCGCCCCGGTAATGCCAGATGAAAATCATCCCCCGCCCCCCCCCCCATCCCCTACTGTCAGAGGACTGAGTTATGGGATTTCCTCAGGTATCTGTGAGACGCCTGGGACAGTTGTCTATGCTAAAGTTGCTATATAAATGCAAGTTGATATTGAAAAGTTAGAAAAACTTGGGACGCTTCAGTCTTTAAAAAAAATGTGCGTGAAAGGGGACGTGATAGCGGTATATAAAATACTGAGTGGAATAGAAAAGGTTAACTTTGAGCACTATTTCAAAATAAACCATAATCATAAGACAAGGGGACAAAGTGATAAAAGGGAAATTCGGAACCGATATCAGGAACCACTTCTTCAACCAAAGTAGTGAGCAACACCATGGATGGTCTTCTGGACAGGGCAGTGGAGGGAGAATCTCTTGAGCAGTTAGTCGCTGCGATGGGGAAAGGGTAGGATTTTAATGGACGGATAAATTAGCTGGGACGAGTGGCCTCCCTTATCTGTACTTAATTAAAAATAGTTTCAAATACAGTCCAGAGTTCAAGCAGTGAATCCAGGAGATTCACTCCTTTTAAATCTGCATGTTTTAGCTTAGGAATGCACCTGAGGGTTTTAGAATGTGGCATCAGCTGCAGAACGCTGAAGACAGCAATCACAGAGCGGCCGTGTGTATGAAGTGCTCTATAAATATGAGCAAGATGTGGTCCAACCATCAAATGTACTGATCAACTGTTCATTACCTTTTATTTGGAGCTTTAGAAATAGCAGATTCAGAAGTAATGGAAGCACTTCCACACTTATTATTTGTTGATGAGGTTCTTTGCTCTTAAATTCAAATGTTTCAGGGTCACTTGCACCTCTGGGAGACCTGGGCTTAAATCCAGCTTAAACAGATGCGTTGGAGGTCTCCTGACTGCCTGGTTCCTATGTGAAATGAGTTGGGAGAGTCTCAATCCAGTTTCTGGTTTGCATTCATCCGCAGCACAAAGCTGGCACTAAATTGACATTCTCGCTCAGAGAGGTCACAGTAATAACTAGCGTGGAAAATAGAAATGTCACACTGACTCAATAAGTAGGTGTATTTCTGAGCTCCTGGTTGGGTTACATTGTTAGATGAGCGGAGGGAGGTTTACTCTGCAACTATTACTGTACCGTACCTGATGTCCGAGTGCTTCATCGACGCTATAGGGCTAGCTTTTGATCCTGCACGGCAGACGGAACCTGGGCAGTTAAAATAGCCACAGCGACTTACGCACCCCCGCCCTCACCCCCCACCTCATCCCCATCCCCCGCCCTCACCCCCCACCCCATCTCCCACCCTCGCCCCATCCCTCGCCCCCCACCTTCCTGCAGGTTGCAACTTTAACCTGCTCTTTTGATCAAGTGAGAGGCACACCTGCTGATAGGCAGTGTGGTCCCCCTTTAAATATGCGGATTGGGCTCCGATGTTGTTATCGGGGCCCGACTGTAATTTTAACTCGAGGCCTGTGCAGGAAAGCCGTCATGGCTTCTCTGCCAGACCAACCTTGGCAGCAAGAGGACCCGGCGCCAGAAGAGGCCTGAGAAAGGTGAGTTAATTTTATTGTTAGTGAATGCTCCCTCTGGGCCCCACAAGGGCCACCCCCTGACTCGAGCTTCCCCCAGACTGCAACGCCCTCCCAACCGCTTACTGAAGTGTCGGTAACCGATCCTCCTGCCACCCAAAAAATCCCGCTCCCGCCCACCAGCCGGCTACTGCTTCCTGCCCGGTTTGGTCGGGAGACTGATTGGGGTGGGGGGCAGATGAAGCCTAGGAGTTCATATCTCCCGGGCCTCACCCTGCGGACGGCCAGACGGTGTGCCAACCGCCTCGGCCCCCAACCTGCCCCAGCCCGCATGACTCCCACCAGGAGTTAAAATCAGTCTTTGGATGTCTGAAACATCCCTCACGTTGGCAATCGCGAATAAAGTTTGTTTATTAGCCCCCTGAATTGTCCCTTGCACACACTTTGCCTTTGCATAATGACCCAGAAATTGTTAACGCATTTGTATTTATTCAGATCACATGGCTGAATCTCTTTCAAAGAGTGGCGCTTGGAACCTTAACAACCACTGTACTGTCGCTGTAAACCCTGACCATTTTAAACTGAACGGAAACAGCACAAGGGCAGTTAAATGCACAATGCTCGGAACTTGCACAGCCCGCGGAACACACGCCGCCAGGGCAGGAAGTATTTTTTTTAATGAATATTTATGTGAAGTGTAGTTTTTTTTTAAATGACAGAAGAGGCTATAGCAGATATATTTGCAGTAATTAGGTAAATGCTCAGTGAGTTACTCCCATCCTGGCTTTCATTAATAAGTGATTCGGGCCACAATTAGAACAAAAAAGGTAAAAGGACAAGAGTTGAGAAGGAGGCTTCAGGGATTCAACAAG
This sequence comes from Squalus acanthias, assembly GCA_030390025.1. Classification (NCBI taxonomy): domain Eukaryota; kingdom Metazoa; phylum Chordata; class Chondrichthyes; order Squaliformes; family Squalidae; genus Squalus; species Squalus acanthias. The sequence continues at coordinate 158,509,322 of CM059428.1, forward strand.
GCGATTACTGTAACACTGTTAATTACTGATTGATCACCATCAATGTGAAGCTCTTGAACTGCAGCATTAGTGGCTCTCCTGATAGATTGGCCGCAGTTTACAGAGCAACGATAAATGGCGCACAGCAGCAAAGCACAGAGGATTCAGCGCCGGAATCTAACTGCTGCTACTGTCTTTCTACATGGTTTGCCCCAGTCCAAGAGCCGTTGTCTTAAGCGAACATGCTTCGCACTTTCTTCAGTGACTTTCCACCAGGCTTATCCAGTGTTGTTGGGCTTATCGGTACCAATACACTGCAGGAAAAATCATACTTCAAGTTGTATAATGCTCTTAATTTATCACTTCAAACTGCTCCCACCGCCAGTGGCAAATAGTCAGTACTTCAAGTGCTGTACAGCTCAAAAAGATCCTGAAGTAGCACAAGTTTGGAAGGACAACATTTTGAACGCCTAAGACTACTTTTTTAAAAAAAATCATCCTCGGGATACGGGCGTCGCTCGCAACGCCGGCATTTTAATGCCCATCTCTGAAAAGGTGGTGATGCAACTGTGCAGCTTGCTGGACCACTTCAGAGTTAAGAGCCAACCACGTTGGGTGTGGGACTGGAGTTTAGACTGGACATAGCAATGCCCACCATTCTACTTTACTGAAATCCTAATGACGACACTAAAGCACGTATATTTGTTCAGTGAGGCCCAGTGTTTTGAGTGAAAGAACTAATCTTTAATTTGAGCAGGAGTCGGGGGGGGGGGAGGAAGAGCGGAATCTGATCCGCTGAGATTGACGGCCTTTGCAAGAGCGGTGCCGCACATTGACGTCACTTCAGTTTGTGGTTTGTTTGCAGGTGCTAAGGAGATTGATATAGCTGCTACACTGGAACATTTGAGAGACCAGAGACCAATGATGGTTCAGACAAAGGTAAGCCAAACTGAAATAAAAACAGAAATTGCGCAGCGAGATAGTCAATCAGAGGGGCCTCGGGGTATCGCTCAAAACATTTCCAGTATTTTTCGGGCTTTCTTATTTCCTAATTCCAGGTCTTGTCATTTTTCTTTTATCACGCCATGGGACCTGATGGTTCCTCTGCGGCTGGGGAGGGGGGGGGGGGGGTGGAGAGGAGCCAATCAGGTTGAGCACCAGCTGTGAAGAGATGAACCCACATTCTGCAAATTCATTTCATTACCCTGGAGGACGAGAGAGTATTTATGCAAATCTTTGCCTCACGGGATTAAATTAACGGGATAGAGTCCATGATAAGATTGTACACGATCTGTGGCTGGGACGGGTTTATTAGGTTGAATGGCCTTTTCTTATTTCATATTTCATGCTTTCTTCTGTTTTTGCATTCTTTCCCCCTTTTATAAGTGTAGATCCAGTTCCTCCGGTGGCTCAGTCGGTGAAAGTATTGGTAGGAACCAGAAGGCCCCAGGTCTTATTCCTGGTCTCTGCTGATCTCAGCCAGGGTAGCAATCGGAGCCTCGGGGTTGGGGAGGACAAAAACTAATCAGATTGGGTCCACATTCTGATCACAGGCCAGTGACCCCCTTCCGCAAAATATGTATCAAGGTTATTTGAGATTGGGATCAGGGTTTGGCTACAATGACACCATTGGCCCTACCACAGTCAAATAGCCTGTCTAGATTCACAGGTGAAGAATGGTGCTTGGGCATTCGATGCTGGAGGGCTGACTGGTGCTTGCGGAACCGTACCCACCCAGCAAGGAGTCAGCTCTTTTGGATGGGGGAGGGGTGGAAATCTGATGCACACCTTTTGTTTATTCTGGGATCTGAAACAGTCACACTTGCTCAGTACTTGTTGTGCATCATCAGACTGGAGATTTTATCTAAATTAAACTCAACGCGAAGGAGAACTCAAGACACCGTCTCTCGGGTGTATGATACAGAGCTGACCAAAAGGGTCGAATCAAGTTTCCGCTCTGAGTCATGTACCCAGGTACAAGAATCCTAATCACCACAGAAACTTGCCCTGACTGTTGCTAGGCAACAACATGCCTTCTTGCACACTCTAATTCATTTATTCAGACGCGTGGTGAATTATAAGTATCTAATTACAGACCAGCGGGAGGTTCTCTCGGGAGAGTTCTGGAGTTTTTTTTTGATGGATCTAAACAAACCATGCACTCACATCACTGAATATAAATAAAGAGTAAAAGGCCTTCAAAGTCATTTAAATCTGTGGATTAAAAGTCAGGTTTGAAATGTCAATTAAGGCAAGTCCTGTAGCAAACTAGAAGGTAAGATGTGGTACCAGTGTCATTTACTAACCATCCCAGTTATTACCATTGCCTGGATAAACTCTGTCAAATATGTTGATAATAGTTTTTTTTTTAAAAAGCCTCTAACATTTAATAATCAGCAATACCATTTTTGACAGTGTTTGAGCAGTAAGTCGAATGATTAGTAAAGTATCCCTATAATAGCTGAAATGAAAACCAGAAATTTTGGAAATATACAGTAGGTCCGAAAAGAGAAAAGACGGGTTCAGGATTGGAGCCTTTGTTGGAACTGGAATCTCTTCCCTATAAAAACTGACTTTCTTCATCGTTACACCTCCCAGGGTTTGAAATAGAATCATACAGCACAGAAGGAGGCCATTCAGCCCATCGTGCCCGCTCTTTGAAAGAGCTATCCAATTAGTCCCACTCCCCTGCTCTTTCCCCATTGCCCTGCAAAGTTTTCTTTTTTTAAGTAGAGATCCAATTCCCCTTTTGAAAGTTACTATTGAATCTGCCTCCACCACCCTTTCAGGCAATGCATTCCAGATCATAATAACTCGCTGAGTAAAGAACAATTCTCCTCTGCCCCCTAGCTTTTATGCCAATTATTTTAAATCTGCATCCTCTGGTCACCGACCTTCCTGCCAGTGGAAACTGTTCCTCCTTATTTCCTCTGTCAAAACCCCTCATAATTTTGAACCCCTCCATTAAATCTCCCCTTAACCTTCTCTGCTCTCATGATTTTACTTTCTGTCGGGTTCTGTGGGGTAGTACTTGCGCCCTCTCTTGTATACTAGAGCAGATTCTGGCATTCCTTATCCCGCAGCGGACTATTAGACACAGTTTTATATGGGCCTGTGATTTGACCCAAGAGATTGGGCTGTACAATGGGCAGAGTAAGAGGGAGGAGCTGGGAACCAGTGATGATGCGAGCAAGAGTGCAGCAAACACCGCGTCACGAAGGTGAGAATGGAAAGATTCTAACACTAAATAAAAATATCCACTGCATTATTAAAGAGAGAATGAGAGTTAAAAAAGGAGACTAAACAGTCCAATTTTCATGTTGCCACCATCCCTTAAGAACAGGCGGTTGCAGGACTGAAATCAAGCAGTGGGTAGTCGCACCGACTTACCACTGCGTTGATGCCATCTCAATTTTTGGACGGACCTGCATCCTGGTAGCTAGAGCTCCCATCAAAACAGGCAGAAGCCTCATTACACACATGAAAATTGGGGTCAAATGACACCAATGTCACCTTTGTCTCTGAATACAACCAGTTCCTGCTCCCAACCGTCCAACCATGGGCAGTACAAGTCTGGATCCTCGGCTGCTGTCGGGGAAAGCTGGATGGAGCTCATGGAGATGCTTTTATGGCAGTCGATGGTGGTTTTTGCGTCTTAAAGGTTTTGGAAATGTTACGTATTTGCTGCTGTCGGATCTGCACTCATGTTGCCTGCCGCTCCAAAGTCCTGCTCCTTAGTATTCCCAGCGCCCTTTAAGGCATTGTTGCAAGCCCTTAACAATCGGCCGTGTCTCCCGCACTCCCTTTGATCTCAGGTGTGGGGGTTGCAAGTTGTTGTTGTTAGTACCAAGTTTTTTGCAGTTTGATATACAAGATGTATAAGTTACGGTTCTTTTGCTCAAAACTCTCACCTTGCAAAACCCTGTGCCTTCAGAAGAGGGGGTGGGGGGGAGGAGGTGAATATGGTATTGAGATAGAGGATCAGCCATGATCGTATTGAATGGCAGAGCAGGCTCGAAGGGCCAAATGGCCTACTCCTGCTTCTATTTTTCTCTGTTTCTATGTGAAGAAATTTGAAAGAGAACAAAAGTTAACTGCATCAATCCCCATGGACTCTTAATGGGTTTATGGTGGAAAAATAATAGGTCATCTCACAATGATTTCTCAGTGGTTGACCTGTTTAAACCCATATTGCGCGTAAATAAAATGTCAATCTGTTCTAACCGTGCTGGTTTTATCTTCTACAGGAGCAGTTTGAGTTTGCATTGACAGCAGTAGCTGAGGAGGTGAATGCAATCCTGAAGGCGCTGCCACAGTGAGAGACAACCAGAGACCCCCTCGTAGCTCCAACACTTTAATCCTGCCGGTCTCCATGAATGCTGTAGAAAACGTGATCTGATCTTGGCTGTGTAACTTTTATTTTAACGGCTTTAGAAAATGTGTCCCTTCAACATCTGTAATTGATGCAATTCTTAGCTCAAAAAATAAACTCTTAATGGTTTCAAAGTAGGAAGAAATAAAGATTAGATTAGAAGTATTTGTACATATGCTTTTTTGGGACTGGACAGAACTGGATGCAAAACACTCAAAGGGGAATCACAGCAGATTTGAGTATATTGTAAAGACAAAATTTTAAAAAACAACCTTTTATCTTTTATTAATTTCAATATTGGAAAAAAAGTATAGAAAGGCTTCTCAGTATTCCTTCTATAGTATATTAATTCTATTGCTAAAACAAACTACATCAGTATTTTAATCATAGTCGTGTGACTCCTCCTCCCCCTGCTCCTAAAGGCTGGCATCACCATTCTTTCCATGATGTTTGGCGTTTCACAGTAGCATTGCGACTTTCCTACTGTGTTCCTGTGTAACGCAGTTGGCATTGCAAGATACCTGCTGATGGCTAGTCATGAGGTTTGGTACTAGACTATGGGAAATGATTTCATGGGAGACAGTCCCAGCGCAGAAAGGGACACCTTTAGAGTATGTCATAAAAATATTTTGAAAGTATTCAGTCCAGCAGAAAGTTGTCAACAACTGTTACCATTGGATTATTTAAGGAGGTATCCTGCAATTGAATTATACTTATATTTTGCCCTTTCCTTATAGAACTCGCTCTGCCACATGCTGTCCCCTGCCCACTACGAATCTGGCCGCTAGAAAGCAGGCCAGGGGTGACTCCACTACTGACTTGCCCTCCCACCTTCTGGGGAGGTTCCTGGTCTTCACTCTAAGCGCCTACTAAGATGCCCCACACCTGGAATTGTTAACTCACTGTGTAAGGATTCCACATAGCTCATGTCCACTGAAAGATAAAACAATTGCTGTAACCCGGGCCCAATCCCTTATGGATTCTGTTGTTGCTGAGATTTTCCCTATCTGAGTTATCCAGAAGAACCACAGACAATGCTGGTGAATTTAGCAAGTAATAATAATCCAAATACAATTATTGATCAATAATTTGCCAGAGCCACGCAGTTAAAATGTTAAATTTGTTAAATTGTAGCATCAGTATTGGTGTTGAGTGCTTTGCATTCTTTCACTGTTCACCTGTGCTGTGTTTGAGTGTACTGTTCTCCTCTGGAAGAATCACATTCAGACCTGCCTAGGAAAAGTTAATTTGTTGATTTCTGCTTCGGGTCACAAGTAAGACTATGATCTGGTCACCTCATGGGTCTGATCAACAGCTCATGGCTGTGCTGGTGATTCATCTCCTTATGCGCCACCAAACGGAGCTTCAGCACTTGATATCCTTTGCTCCTGTGTTAACTACAGAATGGAGAGGGCAATATAATAATAGTACTTTTCGAGCTCTGTCTAAAGCCCCGACATTTCACAAAGAAATCAGCACAGGCAGTGGAGTGAAGACTGCAATTAAGTCAGTGGGAAAACTTAGGTTGCTTCCAATCTGGTCCTACTTGTCACACTGCTGAAGGGGGTGTTCTTCTGAGGTTAATGCCAAAGTGCATTGTCAGGACAATTTAGATAGCCCCAGTATTACTCCTGCCATTCCTTGACTAACAGTGTTCACATTTTTTTTTCCGGTTACAATAGGGAAAACATTTCTCTCTCACTTTTATTAGAAAATATGTAGTTATATCACTACACCGGATGTGGGGTTCTGGGTTTGAATCCAACCTAGCCTGGTGGGATGAAGGCCCCTTTCCTGCCATGAATGCAACTGGTCAGAACCAGTCCATTGCAAAAAGTGATCGTAAATTAACACTAATACTGAAAGTAAATCAGCAATTAGAGTCAGAGAGGTTGGTGTGGGAAATGTAGGTTATAACAGTGGTGCAGTTGGAAGTACTGTTCTGAGATTGGAGTCTCGGCATACTGTTGAGGTGCAGTGGAGGAAGAATGCCATTCCTGCTGTGGGAGCGCCTGATCATTATCATCTTTTGTTGAGCTTTGGTCTAAGACTGGCTGCTGTTGAGACGCCATTTATTTCTCTCCCCCTTTATTTCTCTCCTGTACAGTCTACAGGCTCAGCTGACACACTCAGTGCTGAAACACTGATATCCCGCCCCCTCAGTGAGCCAAAAAAAAAACCATTTCATCTGATTAACGATTGCCTTCTTACTGAACACCCAGATCCTGTCCTGTCCCACTTAAGATGACACAATCTCAACCCATTTTTCTGAGGGGTCTTTCACTTCAGATTGAGTTTCAATGTCGACATGTAGGTAGAAATCCTAAGTGTTTGATTTTATTCAATTCTGACAACTACTACAGTCTGTTGCAAATTTGATGTTGACACAGAATATATAGTCTTTGTCTGTAAATAGTCCTAGTTACGTAAGACTGATCTCATATATGCCTCTTAAGAATATATTTTAATTGTTTTAGCTTCACGGAGACATCACTCTTATCAGAATTGCTTGTGGGTTCTGTTGTGTTAAGTCTTCAAAAGTAGCCTAATGTGCGCCTCTTACTGACCACTGGTACTTTTCTTTTATCAAATAAATGATCTGCATTATTTCGTAATTAGAACCTATTTTATTTCTTTCATGGTGACAGAATTTGTGATAAGTATCGGTTATTTACGAGTAGCCAAAATTATGTAGCCGGGTCGCTTTCAGCGCACTTAACGCTTTCAGTGCCACGTGCTTTCGACAACTTGGCTTAAAAACTGATTTGTGTTTTTTCTCCGAAATTCAGTAATGCGCCGTAACCAGATATTACTGAACATTCCAACGCCTTTTCCATTTGAAAAGGAAGCATTCGAACCCACGTGTATTTTTATGTTAGCTTGAGGAGATAAAAACAAAAGTATTATTAATTCACAAATTGCATTAGCTGAACGCACAAAACACCCAACCGAGATGAACAACGGTGTTTAAATCTTTGACATTCCTCTTCACAGACCCAAGTCGACTGTTTCCTGAATATTTTAAAGCAAATCTGCAGAGCTTTAAAAAGAATCACATCAATACTTTCTCAATTTTGCACAATTTAATACATTAGATTGAATTTTCGTTTTTAAGTTCCTGGAGAGACAGTTTGAAAATTTGCCGTATTTTAATTCTTAATCTGCTGGCAGGTTCAGGGAAACCTCCGTCTCCCTGGACCAACCATTTTTGTTTGCATTCAACACTGTGGCACTGAACTAAACATTAATATTAGTTATAATGCCTCTCAGACACAAGAATAATATTAATACTGGAATATTAACCCTCGACTACTAAATTAAACACCAACACATAATTTTACATAAAGTTAAAGCAGGCAATTACTCCCGTACTCACCATGTCATCGCTTTTTCCTCCTCCTATTCTCTCTGCCCTATCTTGTGTTTATTATAACTTTCATTTTTATTCCTCTCTGCTTTGATTCGAATTCCCCTTTTCGCGTTCTTTTTAACTTTGGGCGATAGTTTAAAACGTGGAAATGGAAATCGGGAGAGATGTAAAACGGACCGTTGATTCGCTGTTGCCCGTTTTATACTACCGGCCAAAATCGAAATTACCCCCAAATTGTTATAGAACATTTCCTCTGCCTGCCTTGCTCCTGCCGTCCATTTGGGAAGTGGGAGCAACATTCTTTTTTAAAATAAAGTTTTACATTGGTGGAAAGCCAGTATTAAAGGATGCTGAAGATTCCAGATTCTAAAGATTTTCAGACTTGCATTGTAGATGGGGGTCATTTTAACTTTGGGCGAGAGTATAAAATGGGCGATATCGAATTGGCCGCCCATTATACACCCAGCCTGATATTCCCTTCCATTGACTTCAATAGAAAGGAAAATTGGGTGTTGTATATAATGAGCGGCTAATTCAATATCACCCATTTTCCACCTTCACCCAAAGTTAAAAACACCCCCGATGTGCCGGGACTGACCTGAATACAGCATCGAAATTAGTCATTGCTTGCTACAAACTAGTAAACCTACAATCTGGTAGCACCCAGACAAATGGTGCTGATTGATATTCTTTCTTCTATGAGTCAAAGAGAGCTTTGCTCAGTGTGATTTTGAATGCTTTATCAACTCCTAGGTCTGCACAGGACACACCGTCACCCTGGAAGAACTGTCTGGCAGATCTGAACTCTTATTTGGCTCCCATCTGGTCTTTCATTACAATTAGTTTTAATGCCAGCATTAATCTCTCCCACAGTAAACATACATGATGGATTTTCACCTGCGTGTTATCTGGATTTCACCCGTAATACTGGGTCATTCTGAAACCGTCTCTACCCTTACTTCATATTAATTTATGGTTATTTATCTGTACATATAACAATAAAATATACAAAGTATTTTGTTCTATTTCTGTAAAAAAAATTACTTGTGAATAAAGTACTGTTTGTGGAGTATGGTGGATACTGTAACAGAGTCTGGCGCTTCTTTAGATTTGACCTTTTACTGCAGGGGCAGAATTTTATTTAAGGAGACAAGCATAGAAAGCACAGACCAGTCAATTTAACTTTACTGTAGGGAAAATCTTCAGAGTTATATAAGAACATAAGAACATAAGAAATAGGAGCAGGAGTAGGCCAATCGGCCCCTCGAGCCTGCTCCGCCATTCAATAAGATCATGGCTGATCTGATCCTAACCGCCAATCTACTATCTATCACAGAACCATCTCCTGCATCTAACAGAATTGCACACACGAAATAGGAGCAGAATCAGGCTACACAGTCCCTGGGCCCGCTCCACTACCCACAGGGCCATGACCGATCCGAACCTAGACTCATGTCCAAATTCCTGCCCGCTCCCCGTAACCCTTAATGCCCTTTACTTCTAGGAAACTGTCTATTTCTGTTTTAAATTTAATTAATGTTGTAGCTTCTACAGCTTTTTGTGGCAGCATATTCCATGGACCTACCACCCTCTGAGTGAAGTAGTTCCTCCTCATCTCAGTTTTGAAAGAGCAGCCCCTTATTCTAAGACTATGTCCCCTAGTTCTCGTCTCACCCGTCATCGGGAACATCCTCCCCGCATCCACCCGATCCAACCCCTTCACAATCTTATATGTTTCAATAAGATCGCCTCTCATTCTTCTGAACTCCAATGAGTAGAGTCCCAATCTACCCAACCTCTCCTCATATGACCACCCTCTCATCCCCGGGATTAACCGAGTGAACCTTTTTTGCACTGCCTCGAGAGCAAGGATGTCTTTCCTTAAGTAAGGACACCAAAACTGTATGCAGTATTCCAGGTGCGGTCTCACCAATACCTTGTACAACTGAAGCAATACCTCCCTATTTTTATATTCTATCCCCCTAGCAATGAAAGCCAACATTCCATTTGCCTTCTTAATCACTTGCTGCACCTGCATACTAACCTTTTGAGTTTCGTGCACCAGGACCCCCAGATCCCTTTGCACTTCAGTACTCTCCAGTTTCTTGCCATTAAGATAATAAATTGCTCTAGGATTTTTCCTGCCAAAGTGCATCACCTCACACTTTCCAGTGTTGTATTCCATCTGCCAAATCTCTGCCCACTTACTTAGCCTGTCTATGTCCCCTTGCAGGTTTTTTATGTCCTCCTCACTCACTACTTTCCCTCCCATCTTTGTATCATCTGCAAATTTTGATATGTTACACTTGGTCCCTTCCTCCAAATCGTTAATATAGATTGTGAAGAGTTGGGGACCCAGCACTGACCCCTGTGGAACACCACTAGTTACTGATTGCCAGTCTGAGAATGAACCATTTATCCCAACTCTTTGCTTTCTGTTAGATAGCCAATCCTCTATCCATGCCAGAATATTACCCCCAATCCCGTGATTTTTTACCTTAAGCAATAATCTTTTGTGTGGCACCTTGTCAAATGCCTTTTGGAAGTCTAAATACACTACGTCCACTGGTTCCCCTTTATCCACTCTATATGTTACTTCCTCAAAGAACTCCAGCAAATTTGTCAAACATGACTTCCCCTTCGTAAAACCATGCTGACTTTGTCCTATTAAATTATGATTATCCAAATATCCTGTTACTGTTTCCTTAATAATGGACTCCAAAATTTTACCTACCACAGATGTTAGGCTAACCGGTCTATAGTTACCAGCCTTCTGTCTACTGCCCTTTTTAAATAAGGGTGTTACATTAGCAGTTTTCCAGTCTGCCGGGACCTTAGCGGAATCCAGGGAGTTTTGAAAAATTATTACCAATGCATCTACAATCCCTACCGCCACTTCCTTCAAGACTCTAGGATGTAAGCCATCAGGTCCAGGTGATTTATCCGCCTTGAGTCCCATTATTTTACCGAGTACCACTTCCTTAGTGATTTTGATCGTGTTTAGCTCCTCTCCCCCTATAGCCCCCTGTTTGTCCAGTGTTGGGATATTCTTAGTGTCCTCTACTGTAAAGACTGATACAAAATATTCATTCAGTGTTTTTGCCATCTCCATATTTCCCACCATTAATTTCCCGGTCTCATCCTCTAAGGGACCAACATTTACTTTAGCCACCCTTTTTCTTTTTATATAACTATAAAAACTCTTACTATCTGTTTTTATATTTTTTGCTAATTTACTTTCATAATCTATCTTCCCTTTCTTAATCAATCTTTTTGTTATTTTTTGCTGCCTTTTAAAGTTTTCCCAATCCTCTGTCCTCCCACTAGATTTCGCTACCTTATATGCCCTTGTTTTTAGTCGAATACTATCCTTAATTTCTTTACTTAGCCACGGATGACTGTCCTTTCTTTTACACCCTTTTCTTTTCAGTGGAATATATTTTTTTTGGAAGTTGTAAAATAACTCCTTGAATGTACACCACTGATCATGTGTCGTCTTACCCTTTAATCTATTTTCCCAATCCACTCTACTCAATTCCGCTCGCATACCTTCATAGTCTCCTTTATTCAAGCTTAGCACGCTTGTTTGAGATCCAACCTTCTCACCCTCTAATTGAATATGGAATTCAACCATGTTATGGTCACTCATTCCAAGGGGATCCTTTACTAGGACATTTTTAATTAATCCTGTCTCGTTACACAGGACCAGATCTAAGGTTGCTTGCCCCCTGGTCGGTTCAGTTACATACTGCTCAAGAAACCCATCCCTAATACACTCAATGAACTCATCCTCAAGGCAGCCCTGCCCCATTTGATTTGTCCAATTAATATGATAGTTAAAATCCCCCATAATTATAGATGTTCCCTTATTACATGCCTCAACTATTTCCTGATTGATACTCCGTCCAATAGAGTTGCAACTGTTCGGAGACCTATAGACTACGCCCACTAATGTTTTTTTCCCCTTATTATTCCTTATCTCCACCCAAACTGTTTCATTATCATGATTTTTTGACCCAATATCATTACTCTGTATTACAGTGATTCCTTCCTTTATTAACATAGCCACCCCACCTCCCCTTCCTTCCTGCCTGTCCTTCCTGATCGTTAAATAACCTGGTATGTTTAATTCCCAGGCATTGTCACCCTGCAGCCATGTTTCTGTAATGGCCACAATATCATAACCATATGTAGTTATTTGTGCCATTAACTCGTCTATTTTGTTACGAATGCTACGTGCATTCAGATAGAGAACTTTCAAATATGCTTTGTGGCACTTAGTTCCTGCTTTTTCACTTTTTACCAGTTTACCTTTTACTCCACACACTCTGTCCCTTCCTGCCACGCTCTGATTTGTGATTCCCCTACTGCTACCTATGTCTATGACCCTCTCTGTTGTCATTTTTATTTTTTGCTCTCTTGAAACCTCCCCCCCACTAATTAGTTTAAAGCCCTCTCTACAGCCCTAGTTATTCGATTCGCCAGGACACTAGACCCAGCACTGGCCAAGTGAAGTCCGTCCCAACGGAACAGCTCTCTCCTGCCCCAGTACTGGTGCCAGTGTCCCAAGAAGCAAAACCCATTTTTCCCACACCAGTCTTTGAGCCACGCATTCAACTCCCTGATTTTATTTACCCTAGCCAAATTTGCTCGTGGCTCAGGTAGTAATCCAGAGATTATTACCCTCGAGGTTCTGCTTTTTAATTTGGCCCCTAGCTGCTCAAACTCCCTCAGCAGAACCTCTTTCCTTGTCCTATCTATGTCATTGGTACCAACATGGACCACGACAACTGGATCCTCCCCCTCCCACTCCAAGTTTCTCTCCAGCCCAGAGGAGATGTCCTTAACCCTGGCACCGGGCAGGCAACACAGCCTTCGGGACTCTCGCTCTTGGCTGCAAAGAACCCTATCTATCCCCCTAATGATACTATCCCCTACCACTACAACATTTCTTTTTACTCCCCCCACTTGAATGGCCCCCCTTACCACGGTGCTGTGGCCAGGTTGCTCATCCTCCCTGCAGTCCCCGCTCCTATCCACACAGGGAGTAAGAGCCTCGAACCTGTTGGACAAGAGCAAGGGCTGCGGCTCCTCCAACACTACCTCCTGGATCCCTGTACCTGCCTCACTCGTAGTCACACCTTCCTGTCCCTGACCACGGGCCACTTCTGAATTAGTTACTCTAATTGGTGTGACTACCTCCTGAAACACGGAGTCCAGGTAACTCTCCCCCTCCCTGATGTGTCGCAGTGTTTGAAGCTCGGACTCCAGCTCATCAACACGGAGCCGGAGTTCCTCGAGCAGCCAACACTTACTGCAAATGTGTTCACCGTGAACATCAATGGTGTCCACCAGCTCCCACATATTGCAGCAGTAACACATCACCTGCTCTCCCATTCTATGTAATTAATTAAAAATGTATTATTTACCCTTCAGTTAATTTATGCCAGCAGTCTCTGCTACACCACAGATACCCGAGAAACAATAAAATTGAAGTTTTGTATAAAAAAAAAGAGAAATACTCACCAACCAATCACTTACCTGCTTTCTGGTGACGTCAAAGGATATCAAAGGAAGCAGTGGGTAAATACATAGAAAAGCATTAGCTCGATAACAGACATGGATTAGGAAGGGCAGGCCATGCTTAACTAACTTGCTGGAGGATTTCCAAAGATATAAGAATCACGTAGGCCGAGATTTTCCGGGGGATCAGCGGGCGCGATCGGTGGCGGGTCAGGAGGGAAAGTGTTTTTTTTCCCCAGCGGGTTGGGACCCCGCTGTGAACTCGCCATCACGTGCCTTTCCCAAATGTCAGGTCTACCAGCACTGAGCAGACCTGACACGCAGCGGTGGGGGACCAATTCAGGTCATTATGACCTTGTTTAGAGATCATTAAGAATACATTGGAGCTCACCTTTTGATTTTACGTGCACGCCTGTCAAGCTGAGGTGGGCGTTCAGTGGCCATTGAATCAGCTGTTGAGTTGACAGCTTCAAATGTAAAGTAAAAGCTCCCACCTTACAGAGCTATCTTCCCTCAGCCTCAAGCTCTTCCTCACTGCATTTCCACAACAGATCCATCATGCTGCAAGTCTTTACACAAGTCTCAATCCAGCCTGACCTCATTACCTCTCTCACCATTGACAGATCACTTCTGTCATCTCTACTTCACCTGCCATCTATTCCATCAGCAAGGGTGCACTTTATACTCTCTCACTTTGGTCCTCAGAATCCCACCACAATCAGCCCCAACACCAGCAGCACCAGGCACACCAGCAGCACCAACAACAACACCAACCTTCTCTGCAATCAACTGATGCTGCACAGGACAGAGGGCATCAGCACCCGACCACATTGCTGCCCGGGACGCCAGGGATGGCCTCACCATGGCCACATTTACTTCACTTGCTGTGCACCCTGGCTGCCACATAATGCGCCAGGTTGGCACCACCCCACACCAACACCATAAAGCATCCCTACAATGACCAAGCCATTCCTTTCACACTCACCACCATTGCGGGGGGTATCGTTATGTCTCACCATTCACTGCAACTCACTAAGCCACTTCCAAAGGTGCACACAGATCTGTCCAAGAACGCAAAGTTTTGAAAATAAAGGTTTCAATGTTTGACATCACATTAACAGAAACTTAACATGAACATTGCATAAAACGCCCAAGTGCCTACCCTTGTGTGTTGTTAGCTGGTATGCTTGCACTAGGATGAGGGTGAGTGTAAGGGGTGGCTCATGAGATGAGAATGTGATAATATAGATAGAGAGAGAGAGATGGGTGGAGGTGCAAGGTAAGTTGGTGTGAGTAAGGATGTGCAGGAGTAGAGTAGGGAAGGCTGAGTGATGGGGATGTGATGAGAAGCACATCAGGATGAGTGTGGCTTTGTACTAACGTTTCATGATCTACTGAGATCATTGAAATGTTTCTGACACTGCACTCAGGTCCTCTTTACCACATCCCTGCTTGTGCCCTCCTGTGCAATGTGCAACCAGGCTGTGTTGATCTCCTGGGGAGGTCTCTTCCGCCCATGGGAAGGGAAGAGGACCTCCCTGTGTGCTGTGACTCCCTCCTGAGCCTTTGTGCAGTCATTGTCAGTGTTTGCAGCACCTCAATGCTGTAGAACACTGACAGCACAAATGTCAAATTAAAGTTGGCCATGGTCCCTTTAAGGAAACCGGCTGATGACGCATCATCAAATGACTTCACCAGACCCGCTTCCTCTAATTGGCCAGGAAATGCGCTGGGCGGGCTTAACAAGCCCAATTAATGGAAATCCATTTTACACAGCGGGATGGAGACAGCAGCGGGGTCGGAACCCGCCACCGATGTTACCTGCCACGGACCCGCCGAGGTGAGCAAAATCCTGGCCGTAGTGGATGTTATATACTTCAATTGTCAATAAGCATTTGATACAATTTCATGTCTACAACAACAACAACTTGTATTTATATGGTGCCTTTAACGTACTAAAACGTCCCAAGGCGCTTCACAGAAAATTGACACCGAGCCAAAGAAGGAGACATTAGGATAAGTGACCAAATGCTTAGTCAAAGAGGTAGGTTTTAAGAAGCGACTTAAAGGAGGCGGAGAGTTTTGGAGAGGAAATTCCAGAGCTTCGAGCCTAGACGGCTGAAGGCATGACTGCCAATGGTGGGGCGAAGGAACTGGGAGATGCACAAGAGAATGCCTAAGGTAAAGAGCCATAGAATAACGGATAGCTTGCTAAGTAGGAAAATAGCTCAAAAACAGCTAACGGGATAGTGGGTGGTGTTAGTTACAAAACCATTAGCTGGATAACATTGGTCTTGACAGTCCGAAGTGTAAAGCACAAAAGATGATACCAGAGCTCAGAAAGCCACAGTTATGAGGGAAAGTTAAGTCAAGCTTGTTTTCATTAGAAAAGAGAAAACTTCAAAATTATCCAATAGAGGTTTTCAGAAGTATGAAGGGAATTGATAAGCTGAGCTAAGCAACACCAACAAAAAGAGTATAAAACTGTGTGGGGTGCGGGGGGGTGGGTGCGGGGGCATTATTTGATAATTAGGAGTAAATAAAGGAATTCAGGAAAGTCACAGACACGTTCAGTAAGTTACCAGGCATTGACGCAAACAATATAAATTGGGTCAAGAGATAGGTTTCTGGAGAAAGAGGATTGAAAGCCGCTGTTAGAAGGCAGGCATGAGAGAAATCAAAATAGGTCAAATTTACTTTTCTGGGTTTCAACATTCCAAAGCTAAGTAGACTATAAATGGTTCTTCTCCGCAAATGAACATGCCCTTGCCTGCACATTACTATCTAATTGCTAATGACTAATTAGTAGGACCAAATCATTATTTCTTGATTTACCTCAACTTTCCTCCAACTCTTATGAAGCTTGATGTCCTGAATCGTGGATCTGTATAAAAAATTGTACCGAATCCACAATTATATTATTCCGCTGAAACTTACGTTGAAATTCACTGCATTTGGAAAGAAAAAAAAATGATTAAAGGAAATGACAGGCGGGCCAGTTGAACAGCACATTGATGTACCAACACACTGCATCACGGAGTCAGACAGGAGCTGGCTTTCTGTCTATAATTCTATTAGGGTGAGCTGCTGAACTTGCCTGGGCTCTATGTCCAGTGGAGACTGAATGAGAAGATGTCAGCATCTCCTGCCACAGGCTTTGTGGCTGTCCAATTATTTTCCTCGTCAATTTCTCTCTGCCAACTTTCTCCCTTCATTTACTGAAAAATACAACTCTTTGTTGGGCTAAAGCTCCACAGGCATCAGGGACTTTCGGTGCCGCTACCCAGTGGTCATTATTAATGTATGATCCCTGACAGTGAGTGTTGGCAGGTTATTCAATCATCAGGCTTCACAGCTGGGCCCAATCCTGTCCTCTACCACACGTCAACACATGGACTCCCTGCGGTGGCTGCTAGATAGCGACCAGGGGTAGGAATCCAGGCTGATTTTTTTCCCTCCCAACTCCCAGTGGGGGGGTCACTGGATAATGATCATAGAATGAATCATAGATTCATAGAATGGTTACAGCACAGAAGGAGGCTATTCGGCCCGTCGAGCCCATGCCGGCTCTCTGCAAGAGCACTTCAGCTAGTCCCACTCCCCCTCCCTTTCCCCGTAGCCCTGCCATTTTTTTCCTTCAGGTTCTTATCCAATTCCCTTTTGAAAACCACTATTGAATTTGCCTCCATCAGGCAGCGAATTCCAAATCCTAACCACTCGCTGTGTAAAAAAGTTTTCCCTCATGTCACCTTTGGTTCTTCTGCCAATCACCTTAAATCTGTGTCCTCTGGTTCTCGATCCTTCTGCCAATGGGAACAGTTTCCTCTATCTACTCTGTCTAGACCCCTCATGATTTTGAACACATCGATCAAATCTCCTCTCAACATTCTCTGCTCTAAGGAGAACAACCCCAGCTTCTCCAGTCTATCCATGTAACTGCAGTCCCTCATCCCTGGAACCATTCTTGTAAATCTTTTCTGCACCCTCTCTAAGGCCTTCACATCCTTCCTAAAGTGTGGTGCCCAGAATTGGACACAATACTCCAGTTGAGGCCGAACCAGTGTTTTATAAAGGTTCATCTTAACTTCCTTGCTTTTGTACTCTATGCCTCTATTTAGTTGCTGTAGTTGTTGGGTTTATCCTTATACCCTTTTTTTGAACAATGGTGTAACAATTACAATTCTCCAGTCCTCTGGCACCAGCCCCGTATCCAAGGAGGATTGGAAGATTATGGCCAGTACCTCCGCAATTTCCACCTTTACTTTCTCAGCATCCTAGGATGCATCCCATCCCATCCAGTCCTGGTGACTTATCTACTTTAAGTACAGCCAGTCTTTCTAGTACATCCTGTTTATCAATTTTTATCCCATCCAGTATCTCAACTACCTCCTCTTTCACTATGATTTTGGAAGCATCTTCTTCCTTGGTAAAGACAGATGCAAAGTACTCATTTAGTACCTCAGCCATGCCCTCTGCCTCCATGCATAGGCCTCCATTTTGGTCCCTAATCGGCCCCACCCCTCCTCTTACTATTTTTATGCCTATAGAAGTCTTTTGGATTCCCTTTTATGTTAGCTGCCAATCTATTCTCATATTCTCTCTTTGCCCCTCTTATTTCCTTTTTCACTTCCCCTCTGAACTTTCTATATTCAGCCTGGTTCTCACTTGTATTCTCAACCTGACATCTGTCATACGCGCTCTTTTTCTGCTTCATCTTACTCTCTATCTCTTTCATCATCCAGGGAGCTCTGGCTTTGGATGCCCTACCTTTCCCCCTCGTGGGAATGTACCTCGACTGTACCCGAACCATCTCCTCTTTAAAGGCAGCCCATTGTTCGATTATAGTTTTGCCTGCCAATCTTTGATTCCAATTTACCCGGGCCAGATCCATTCTCAACCCACTGATTGCTCCCTGACATTTTCCATAGCTAGTCTAAACCTTATGAGACTGTGATTACTGTTCCCTAAATGTTCTCCTACTGACACTTGCTCTACTTGACCCACTTCATTCCCCAGAACCAATGCTTCCTTTCTCATTGGGCTGGAAACATACTGATCAAGAAAGTTCTCCTGAACATATTTCAAAAATTCTTCCCCCTCTCTACCCTTTACACTGTTACTATCCCAGTCTATATTAGGATAATTGAAGTCCCCTATTATCACTACTCTATAGTTCTTGCATCTCTCTGTAATTTCCCTGCAAATTTGCTCCTCTATATCTTTCCCGCTAGTCGGCGGCTATAGAATAAACATAGTACTTGAACATGTTGTTGCCTCCCAAATCCGTGCCCATCTTTCCCGGAACTCCATGTTTGAATCCCTCCAATTCGGTTTCCGCCCCTGCCACAGGACTGAAACAGCTCTTATCAAAGTCACAAATGACATCCTTTGTGACTATGACAAAGGTAAACTATCCCTCCTCATCCTTCTTGACTTGTCTGCAGCCTTTGACACGGTTGACCACTCCATCCTCCTCCAACGCCTCTCGACCGTCATCCAGCTGGGTGGTACTGCACTCGCCTGGTTCCATTCTTAGCTATCCAGTCATAGCCAGAGAATCACCTGCAACGGCTTCTCTTCCCGCTCCCGCATCATTACCTCTGGGGTCCCCCAAGGATCTATCCTTGGCCCCTTCCTATTTCTCATCTATATGCTGCCCCTTGGCGACATCATCCAAAACATAGCGTCAGTTTCCATATGTACGCTGATGACACCCAGCTCTACCTCGGCACCACTTCTCTCAACCCATCCATGCACTCTAAATTGACAGACTGCTTGTCAGGCATCCAGTACTGGATAAGCAGAAAATTTCTCCAATTAATTATTGGTAAGACCGAAGCCATTGACTTTGGGCCCCGCCACAAACTCCGTTCCCTAGCGACCGACTCCATCCCTCTCCCTAGCATCTGTGTAGAATTCGCAATATAATCGCGATTTTATAAATAAGGAGAAAACACATAGTTTCGTTCAAACAGCTTTATTTCAGCAAAATGCTGTCAGGTTTTCAAAGTAGACACAAGCAGCCTGTAAAATGGCCGCCACGCCTCGTGGCAGAACATTCTAGACTTTTCGATAAGCAGACAAGATGGCGTTCCAATAAACATTTGTGCGAGATCGATCAAGACTCAGCACATTTGAGATAATACACAAGACATTATGGGTTTGCAGTATACACATAAATACTGAAATCGGTCTCCCAGGTGCGAATAAGGGCTATTGTACCGAGCGATCAAGAACCCATCCAAAGACATTAATATGCAAAATCCCCACGACTCTACGATGAGAGAGCCGTTTGCGGGTAGTTACAGAAAACATTTGGAAGCCCCAAAACCCCTCCAGGGAGACTACTGACCGGTTACACAATGGGAGAAGTATTAACGGGTACTCAGACAGTTACAAGTATCACCGAAACCCAATAAACGGAGATCACCCTATACAAGGAGTTTGAGCGCCAAAACTCTGACAAAAGAAAAGACATTAAGATTGGGCGGGAAAAGAGGAGTTTCAGCACTATAACTGTAAGCTACAACTGTCCATCTTTCTCTTATTCGCTCGCCATCTTGTTCCTGCCTCTTGACTCTTGACTCTTATCCTCTTGCCGCCTTGCTCTTGCATCTGCCTCTTGCTGCTCGACTATCGAACTTTCTGATCCGCCAGGATCAGCCTCGTGGCTTGCCGCGAAGATCTGTGTGGAACTGGGCTGTGAAGCCTTGAAACGGGCACACCATCCCGAGAAGTCGGTAAACGGTGTTGGAACCGAAGGCCCGAGATGAGATGAGATGAGATGAGATGAGATGAGAAGAGAAGAAGACGACCATACGTATCGCCACGGTCAGTAAGCCCCGACCGCGCCTGTAGGTCGAATAGACACTTTCCTTGCCCAGGAAGACTATCTTTTGAGTTTTACAGAACTGGCATCGGAAGACTATTCTTCGAATTTTATCGCATCAGGGCGAGGGCACAGGAAGACTCTTTTTTGAGTAGTGTCGGAACTCCGAGGACAACACAGATCTTCATGACAGCAGACGGTCCAGCCTGCTAGCCGGAGCAGAAACGAGTAAACAAGTGGGGTACAGAGACCCCTGATCAACACGTGGGTGATCAGGTGCTGCGGTAAAAACATCCGAGCAGAGTTTTCGGAATTCTCCGAGTTATCACGAGTGGTGAGCATGAGTCTCGATCCTACAAATCTAGTTTAGAGCAGGTATTGATAGGGGAGGGTTTAAGTTTTAAGGATAACTGTAATGTGTGCCCCCATTTACGATGTGTCGTTCGTTCCTCGTTTCCCTAAAATCAGTTACATAACTGCGTGTAAGATTGTACTGTCATTAATCTGTGCTTATGACATGTATTTCGTAATCTTGAATAATATGCAATAAAGATTTTCCATTTCGTACCATTCAACCGGGTCTACCTGAGTTTTCGCTCCATTATTGCTCTCGCATCTAAGTCCAGTGTCAGAACCGTAAGGGCGAGTGGGTCGAACCACTCACAGGTGTCTAGTGCTCCCAGACTGGCTGGAGACCAGAACAGGCAACAAGGCCTAACCTCGCACTAGCACCCAGGCTAGGCACAGAGCCACACACGTGTCAAAACCCTTACATCTGTCTGAGGCTGAACCACACTGTTCACAACCTTGGTGTCATATTTGACCCTGAAATGAGCTTCCGACCACATATCCGTGGAATAACTAAGACCACCTATTTCCACCTCCGTAACATCGCTCATCTCCGCCCTTGCCTCAGCTCATCCGCTGCTGAAACCCTCATCCATGCCTTTGTTATCTCTAGACTTGACTATTCCAACGCACTCCTGACTGGCCTCCCACATTCTACCCTACGTAAACTTGAGGGCATCCAAAACTTGGCTGCCCATATCCTAACTCGCACCAAGTCCCGTTCACCCATCACCCCTGTGCTCGAGACCTACATTGGCTCTCGGTTAAGCAACGCCTTGATTTCAAAATTCTCATCCTTGTTTTCAAATCCCTCCATGGCCTCGCCCCTCGCCCCTCGCTATCTCTGTAATTTCCTTCAGCCCCAAAACCCCCCGAGATATCTGCGCTCCTCAAATTCTGCCCTCTTGAGCATCCCTGATTATAATCGGTCAACCATTGGCGGCCGTGCCTTCAGCTGCCTAGGCCCTAAGCTCTGGAACTCCCTCCCTAAACCTCTCCGCCTCTCTACCTCTCTTTCCTCCTTTAAAACGCTCCTTAAAACCAACCACTTTGACCAAGCTTTTGGTCATTGCCCTAATTTCTGATGTGGCTCGGTGTCAATCTTTTGTCTTATAACACTCCTGTGAAGCACCTTGGGATGTTTTACTATGTTAAAGGTGCTATATAAATGCAAGTTGTTGTAGTATAATGGCACCTCTATTGTTTCTCAACTCTAACCAAATAGATTCTGTCCTTGACCCCCTCCAGGACATCCTCTCTCTCCAGCACTGTAATATTCTCCTTAATCAATACTGCCACCCCACCTTCTTTCTTTCCTTTCCTATCTTTCCTGAACACCTTATATCCAGGAATATTTAGTACCCAATCCTGCCCTTTTTTGAGCCAGGTCTCCGTTATTGCCATGACATCCTTTTCCCATGTGTCTATTTGCGCCTGCAGCTCACCAACCTTATTTACCACACTTCGTGCATTCACACACATGCAATGTAAACCTATCTTAGCCCTTCTTGTATTCTCTCTTAGTCTGACCCCACTTAATACCTTACTATTTCTTACTCAAGTGCTATCCATCTCTCCGAATCCTTTGTGCACCTTGTTTCTCCTTTCTAATGCTACATCCTGGTGCCCATCCCCCTGCCAAATTAGTTTAAACCCTCCCCAGCAACACTAGCAACCCCTCCCCGTGAGGACATTGGTACTGGCTCTGTTGAAGTGCAACCCCTCCGGCCTGTACAGGTCACATGTCCCCCAGAACCGGTCCCAATGTCCCAGGAATCTAAAGCCCTCCCTCCTGCACCATCTCTCCAGCCACGCATTCATCTGCTCTATCCTCCTATTTCTATACTCACTAGCTCATGGCACCGGGAGTAATCCGGAGATTCCAACCTTTGAAGTTCTGCTTTTTAATCAGGGTAGAACCCCTGGCAGATTTCCCCTCCTGACCAAAGGACAATTGTAGTGTCCTCACCACTACCCTCGCTGAGATCACCTTGGCTAACTCAGCACAAATTAGGCGTGGGGGGAGAAATCAAACCTGGGATCTTCCTGATCTGGATGACTCAGCAATGCACCGGATAAACCCGCTTGAGCCATCAAGGGAGTCTGCCACCATTTTGCCTGCAGAATGCTATGCCATGAAAAAGGATCTATTAAAGAGATAGGAGAAAATATAACTGGGTCGGGAGGAGGGGGCGGGGGAATAAGTGATTTTTTAAAATGAGCAACAATGGAGAATTTTCCTTTCTCATTCTGTGTATGTTGGGGTGAACTAACACCCAGAATAAACACACCCATCCTCCTGGTGAAAGACACGTCTTTTTTGTTCAAGCAAAAGGATTTTCTCAAATTAGGAAATGCAGTTACAATTATATTTGAGAAGTCGCACAACACCAGGTTATAGTCCAACAGCTTTATTTGAAATCACAAGCTTTCGGAGCGCTGCTCCTTCGTCAGGTGAAGTGAAGAGATGCATATAGGCACAGCATATATAGTCAGAGAACACAGCCAGATGATTACAGTTAATCTTTCTAACTGCTCTTTATCACACCTCGGCAGAGAGATAATCACGGCAATCAAAGGTGTGGATGGTGTCCAAACAGGTCAGTCAGCAAAACATTACATCAAAGACAATGAGGTGGGGTCACAAGGGGTCAAATGTGGCAGATGCTGGGGTCTGTATGGAAAACAAAAAACTGTTTTTGCTGGAAATCACAGCAGGTCCGGCCGCATCTGTGTAGAGAGAACAAGCCAACGACGACTCGAGTCTGGATGACTCTACGTCAGGTGGGGTTACATGTAGTGTGACATGAACCCAAGATCCCGGTTGAGGCCGTCCTCATGGGTGCGGAACTAGCCTCCCCGGACAGCAATGGCCGAGTCTGCCCCTGCACAGTTGCAGGAAGAGCAGACTTTTGGTGGGGCCCTCACAGACTCCAAAGCCCAGAGGACAACCTCCAAAAGTGTCTAAGCAGTCGCAGCAGGGAAGTGAGGAGACTGCCTCTACCTCTGCTGAAACCACAGGGGTAGCACCACGTAGAAGCACACATAAGAGAAAGATGCCACACAGGTAGATTCACAAGGGTAGTCACTTGGGTGTTTTGTTCAATGTTATTGTGAAGTTTTCATTAATTTAATTTAATGTTTACCGTAAATTTATTTATTTTCAAAACTTGGACAAATTTGTGTGCACAATATGAAGTGGCTTAGTTAGTTGGAGTGAAGGGCCAGACCTAACTTTACCTCCAGCAATGGTGGTGACTGTGAAAGAAATGGATTAGTCATTGTAGGGATGCTTTATGGTCTGGCTGTGAGGTGTTGCCAACCTGGCGAGGCATGTGGCAGCCATATGGGTGTACTGCGTAAAGTTAAGTAAATCTGGCCATGATGAGGCCATCCCTGGCCTCACGGGCAGCAATGTGCTCAAGTGCTGGTGCTATCTGCACCACAGGTTCCTCTTCCTCCTCCTCGTCTTCCACCTGAAGCTCCTCCTCCCCCTCCTCCTCCTCCTCTGAAGAGGCTGCGCTCTCTGCGCCTTGCTCCTCATGCAGCACTAATCCTCTCTGCTGCACTATGTTGTGCAGGGTGCAGCAGACCACAATGATTCTGGAGACCCTGGCTGGTGCGTACTGAAGGGCACCTCCAGATCTGTCAAGGCATCTGGAGCACATTTTGAGCATACCTATTGCCTGCTCTATGACACATCTGGTGGAGATGTGGCTTTCATTTGATCTCTCCTGGGCCTCAGCACTTGGCCTCCTCAAGGAGGTCATGAGCCACGTCTTCAGTGGATAGCCCTTGTCTCCAAGCAGCAAGCCGGAAAGTCTGTTTGGAGGTGCGAAGAGCTGAGGGAGGGTGGACTGGCGCAGGACGAAAGAGCCATGACAGCTGCCAGGGAATTTGGCGCACACATGCACGATGATCTTCCTATGGTTGCAGACGAGCTGCACATTGAGGAAGTGGAAGCCCTTGCGGTTGACAAAGACTCCTGGGTTATGATGGGGTGCCCTGATGGCTACGTGTGCAGTCGACGACGCCCTGCACCCGTAGGAAGCCAGCCAGAGCGGCGAAGCCGAGCAGCCGCTCAGTAACACTGGCTTCATCAGTGGCAAAGTTGATATAATTGGCTGACTTGTCAAACAGAGCATTGGTGACTTGTGTGATGCATCTGTGGGCGGCCGACTGCGAGATGCCGCAAATGTCTGCTGCAGATTCCTGGAAGGAGCCTGAGGCGAAGAAGTTGAGGGCACTGGTGACTTTGGCAGCGTGTCCACCTGCTCCTCTGGGCTGCAGGTCTTGGTCCAGCAATGTACAAATGTCTGCGATGGCGCGATAGCCTGAGCCTCCTTTGGCACTGCTGCTCAGTCATGTTGAGGAAGCTCAACCTCTGTCTGTATACCCTGTGTTGGGGGTATCACCACCGGCACGGTGCAGCTCTGCACTGATGCCCTCTGTCCTGTGCAGCATCAGGTGATTGCGGAGAAGGTTGGTGGTGTTGTTGTTGGTGCTGCTGGTGTGCCTGGTGCTGCTAATGTTGGGGCTGATTGTGGTCAGATTCTGAGGACCAAGGTGAGAGAGTATAAAGGGCACCCGTGCTGATGGAATAGATGGCAGGTGAAGTAGAGCTGACAGAAGCAACCTGTCAATGGTGAGAGAGGTTCTTCCAATGAGGTGACAGTGGATGGAGACTTTGCTTGAAACACTTGCAGCCTGCAGAAAGCTCAATCTGTGCTGCAAATGCAGTGAGAAACAGTTTCTTCATGAGGAAAGTGATCAGCTGTCAGGTGGGAGCTTTTATACTACATTTCATCCCATCAACTAATCAGCTGGAGCAATGGCCACTCAACTCCCGCCTCAGGTTTACAGACGTGGTTCCCGAGCAGCGTGGTCCCCGTGGGAATCCAGTGCAATTTACAAGGTAAGTTTAAAATCACTCTTAAGGGTCTGACAACAAGGTAATAATTGTTTAAATTGGGTCCCCCGCTGCTGCAGGTCGGGTCGGCTCCAGGATGACAGACGTGCCTCTGGAAAAGGCGCATGGGAGCGAGATGACAGCGGGTTCCCAACCCGCTCCCAAAAATAACAACTTTCCCACCCGACCTGCCATTGATCGCGCTCACTACCACCCCGAAAAATTCAGCCCAATGTCTCAGGAATCACAACTATAAAATAACACCCATCTTATCATGGCTTAGCTCTGTAATTTCCTTCAACTTTCCTCAACTAAATTCTCTGTTCCTCTGACTCTAGGCTTTTGTCCATCCCCCCCCCCCCACCCCCCCACCTCCCTTTGTTCCACCATTGGTGGACATGCTTTCAACCCCACGCTTTGGTATTCTCTCCCTAAACCCCTCCGCCTCTCCACCACCCTCTCCTCCTTTAAGAGCCTCCTTAAAACCCACCGCTTTGACTAGTCTTTTGGTCACCTCTCTTAATCACTCCTGTGGCTCAGCATCCATCTTCCTTACATTTCTGTGAAGAACTTTGGATGTTTTTCTACATTAAAGGTGTTATAGAAGTGCACGTTGTTGATGTTGTTGTTGTTGAACTTTACCGTCCCAGTGATGCACATTTTTCAATAGCTTGGTTTTCCATTTTCAAAAGACAAGTCATACCTTGAGAGACATGAGACTAAAAGTAAACATAATGGAATCGGTAAACTCGGAGTATGCATTTCAATCACAGAATCCCCACAATGCAGATAAAGGCCATTTCGGCCCATCGAGCCTGCACCGACACATATCCCACCCTATCCCCGTAACCCCACGTATTTAATCCCCCCCTAACACTAAGGGTCAATTTATCATAGCCAAATCAACCTAACCCGCACATCTTTGGACTGTGGGAGGAAACCGGAGCACCCGGAGGAAACCCACACAGACACGGGGAGAATGTGCAAACTCCACACAGACAGTCACCCGAGGCCAGATTCGAACCCGGGCCCCTGGCGCTGTGAGGCAACAGTGCTAACCACTATGCCACCATGTTGCCTTTAATGGTGATGAGAGCATGTGCCGTTTACATAATATATCAACCTCAACGGGAAACACTATCATTTGGTGATAGGCTCAAAATGTGTGAATGAAACTAACCCGGTGCAGTCAAAAGCCGAGTGTACATTTGGAGAGTCATTCACAAATCCTGCAAACAGTTCTGGCATCGGGTTGATTTGCTAAGAATGCTGAAACCTCACTGTTGCCATGGTTATCACTGAAAGAATAAGACATCCTGCAGACTGTATCGAATTCTGATATAGGTGCCGGCAGGAACATCTCATATCATTAAACTTACATTTACTGTGGCTTAAAACTAGAAGGCCTGACATTCATTTCTTTCCTAAACACAGAAAATATCATTAAAAGTTGATTAACATTTAACTCCTGCCAGTTTTAAAGAGACAACATCATTTTAATAACAAAGATTACTTGCTTAAAATATATATTTTTAAATCTGCCCTTTAAAATTTACACAAATGCCTTTGATAAATTGTGTGCGAGCTGTTTACTAATTAAAGATCATTACTGTAACATTAAGATCTATTCCTGATTCTGTCTTTGGTTGCTATTTTCGAACTGAGGTTTGCAGCAACTTTGTAAATATCATTCCTTTTAAACATTTATTTTCATAAGCAGGGGGAAATGATGCTGGGACTGCATTATACACTTTATTTGTTACTTGACTGCATGGTATCACTTTACTGCAGATCTAACACAACATCATAAACACGTTATGTGATCATCAAGGGACCCCTTCCTAAAGTTCGGGTTGTTTCATCATGTGCAGTAACATAAGAATATAAGAATCTTTCGCAATTTAAAAAGGCCAACAGGCCCAATAAGCACAGCCCTTTTTGATAAATCAGCCCCAGCTTCTCAGCAAATCCCTCCATCCCATAAAGACGTCTACTTGCCTCTTGAAACCACATATACTGTCCACATCAATAGCCTTCCTTATAACATATTCCATACTTACTTTACATTCACACGTTATGCTCAAAGTGACTTTACAGATTAGTATGCAGATTCCATACCCCTCCATCCAAGTCTGTGAATAGTTCAATGGGTCACTTACCTTACACTCGGAGTGACTTCTACAAGTTATGAAAATTTGTTAAACCAAATTGTTAAGCACGGTTCCAGTAGGAAGAAATCCCTTGTGCACAGAGTGAAGAATGAACGACATATGCTGTGCATTGCAGAACCAAAGTTTGGTTCAACTCTTATATGATTGTTGTTAAAGACAATGAAATAAATGATATGATGTAACAAGTATGAATCGGCCTCCTTTTTGGTTATCTCAAACTTCTAACAAGCTTGCTATTCTCAGTTGATGAGGATGTTTTTATCTAATCTAGCTTTGTTTTCAGTTGTGGGTTTCACCATTATTTTGCCATTATAATTTCCACATTATTTCATTGTCAAATTAAAGGAAAAAATCTTCCCACCCTCGGTAAATTTTCTATTTGCTTTTGGCCAAGGAGAAGGTGAGTTTGGGGTTGAATTATGGGTTTGATGGGATTTTCCACCAGTTCTCCTGCTTGGGTATAAAAATTGCCCACATGAGTTCCCGACATTAAACTAATTATTCAGGGCAGATCCAGTTCAGCTTTGACTTGACTCTCATTCACTATGGGAATAAAGAGGGAAAAAAGAAGGAACAACAAGGGAGGATTCGCTATTGGATCTAGTAATGGGGAATGAACTAGAGCAGATAAGAGAAGTAAAGGTAGGGGAACATCTAGGCAATAGTGACCATAATATAATACGCTTTAAGACGATAATTGAGAAGGACATAAGTATGACGAAAACCAGGTTAATAGATTGGAGAAAAGCTGATTTTGAGGGGCTGAGAATAGAACTTAGGAAAAAAAATGGGCAACAATATTGGCAAACAACGATATAGAACAGCAATGGGAAACATTTAAAATGGTGTTCAACAGAGTGCAGGGAAAATATATTCCGCTAAAAGGAAAGAACAAACTAAATAATAATGAGACTCCATGGATGAATAAAGCTATAAGGGAACAATTGAGGGTAAGGAAAGAGGCATACATTAAGTACACAGACAGCAAGGGAATGCATGATAAGAGGGAATACGAAAGATTAGGAGAGAAGTCAAAAAAACAATTAGGGAGGCAAAGAGGAACTATGAAATTAATTTATCAAGGAACATAAAACAAAGTAGTAAAATATTTTATAGGCACATCAATAAAAAAGGAAGGTTGGGATGGGAATAGGGCCATTAGGGATAGTCAGGGTAATACCATAGGTAACAATAGAGAAATGGCAGAAATATTAAATAATTATTTTGCTTCAGTATTTACCAGGGAGATAGAACAGGTGGACATGACATTGGATGATGAGATTAGTAATGAGATAAGTGCATTTAAAATTTTAAAAAGGGATATATTAAATAAATTAATCAAACTCAAAGAGGATAAAACCCCTGTAACGGATGGATTGCATCCACGCATTTTAAAAGAATCTAGGGAAGAGATAGCAGAGGCATTACTACGCATATTTAATCATTCGTTAGAAAAAGGTATAGTGCCAGAGGACTGGCGGATAGCTAACGTAATAGCGATATTTAAGAAGGGGGATAGAACATGTCCAGGGAATTACAGACCAGTCAGCTTAACATCGGTGGTAGAAAAAATAATGGAATCCCTCCTCAAGGAGAAAATAGAAGAACATCTAGAAACGAAAAGTATAATAATGAATAGTCAGCATGGATTTCAAAAGGGAAAATCTTGCTTGACCAACCTTATTGAATTTTTTGAAGAGGTAACAGAGAGAGTAGACAATGGTAATGCAGTAGATGTAATTTATCTGGATTTTCAAAAGGCCTTTGATAAGGTACCCCATAACAGACTGATGAACAAGGTCAGAGAATGCAGAGTCAGGGGACAAGTAGCAGAATGGATTGCTGGCTGGCTTCAGGACAGAAAGCAGAGAGTAGGAGTAAAGGGTAGCTATTCACAGTGGCAGAAGTTGGATAGTGGTGTTCCACAAGGATCAGTGCTGGGACCACTGCTGTTCACTATTTACATTAATGATTTAGACTTTGGAATCGAAAACACAATTTCTAAATTTGCAAATGACACCAAATTGGGGGGGGGATAGTCAATATTGAGGAGGACTGCAACAAGTTACAGGAGGACATTAATAAATTTGCAGAATGGGCATATAATTGGCAAATGAAGTTCAACACAGGGAGGTATTGCTGCAGTTGTATAGGGTATTGGTGAGACCGCACCTGGAGTACTGCATACAGTTTTGGTGTCCATACTTAAGAAAAGACATACTTGCTCTCGAGGCAGTACAAAGAAGGTTCACTCGGTTAATTCCGGGGATGAGGGGGTGGACATACGAGGAGAGGTTGAGTAGATTGGGACTCTACTCATTGGAGTTCAGAAGAATGAGAGGCGATCTTATTGAAACATATAAGATTGTGAAGGGGCTTGATCGGGTGGACGCGGTGAGGATGTTCCCAATGATGGGTGAAACTAGAACTAGGGGACATAATCTTAGAATAAGGGGCTCCTCTTTCAAAACTGAGATGAGGAGAAACTTTTTCACTCAGAGGGTAGTGGGTCTGTGGAATTTGCTACCCCAGGAAGCTGTGGAAGCTACTTCATTAAATAAATTTAAAACAGAAATAGACCGTTTCCTAGAAGTAAAGGGAATCAGGGGTTATGGGGAGCGGGCTGGAAATTGGACATGAGTTTGAGTTCGGATCGGTCAAGGCCCTGTGGGTGGCGGAGCGGGCCCAGGGGCCGAGTGGCCTGGTCCTGCTCCTACTTCTTGTGTTCTTTAGAGTTGAGGTTGGATCAGATCAGCCATGATCTCATTGAATGGCGGAGCAGGCTCGAGGGGCCGATTGGTCTACTCCTGCTCCTATTTCTTATGTTCTTATGTTCTTATGTAACACAGATAAATGTGAGGTAGTACATTTTGGTAGGAAGAATAGGGAGGTCACTTATTACTTGGAGGGTGCGAGTCTAGGTGGCATAGAGGAACAAAGGGATCTAAGAGTACAAATACACAAATCACTAAAAGTTGCAACACAGGTTAGCAAGGCCATAAAAAAGCAAACCAAGCACTAGGGTTTATTTCTAGAGGGATAGAATTGTAAAGTAGGGAAGTTATGCTAAACCTGTATCGAACCTTGATTAGACCACACTTAGAGTACTGCGTACAGTTCTGGTCGCCATATTATAAAAAGGATATAGAGGCACTGGAGAGGGTACAGAGAAGATTTACAAGGATGATACCAGAAATGCGAGGGTATACATATCAGGGAAGGATGAACAGGCTGGATCTCTTTTCTCTTGAAAAAAGAAGGCTGAGGGGTGACCTAATAGAGCTCTTTCAAATTATGAAAAATTTTGATAGAGTGGATACAGGGAGAATATTTCCACTTGTGGGGAAGAGCATAACTAGAGGCCATCAATATAAGATAGTCACCAAGAAATCCAATAGGAAATTCAGAAGAAACTTCTTTACCCAAAGAGTGGTGAGAATGTGGAACTCGTTACCACAGGGAGTGGTTGAAGCGAATAGTATAGATGCATTTAAGGGGAGGCTAGACAAGCATATGAGGGAGAAGGGAATAGAGGGTTATGCTGATAGATTTAGATGAGGAAAGACGGGAGGAGGCTCGTGTGGAGCATAAACGCCGGCATGGACTGGTTGGGCCGAATGGCCTGTTTCTGTGCCGTATATCCGATGTAATCCTATGAAAAAAGGAAACAAAGAAGGAAGAAAAAAAGAAGGAAGGAAAAAAGGGAAGCAAGAGAGGATGGAAAGGAAGGAAGGAAGGATTGATTGATTGATTGATTCTCATTAAATGAATTACTTTTGAAATGTAGTCAGTGTTGTTACATAGACAAGGCTGTTCTTAGTGTCTATCTGTCATCCATGCCTTTGTTAACTCTAGATTTGACTATTCCAATGTACTGCCACGTTCTACCCTCCGTAAACTTGAGGTCATCAAAAACTCTGCTGCCCGTGTCCTAACTCGCACAATGCCCCATTTACCCACTGACCTGCATTGGCACCCGGTGAAGCAACGCCTCGATTTTAAAATTCTCATCCTTGTTTTCAAATCCCTCTATGGCCTCACCCCTCCCTATCTCTGTAAACTCCTCCAGCCCTACAACAATCCGAGATATCTGCGCTCCTCCAATTCTGGCCTCTTGAGCATCCCCGATTTTAATCGCTTCACCATTGGCGGCCGTGCCTTCAGCTGTCAAGGCCCTAAGCTCTTGAATTCCTTCCCTAAACCTCTCCGCCTCTCTACCTCTCTTTCCTGTGGTGTCCCGCAGGGTTCTGTGTTGGGGCCTCAACTATTTACGGTATTTATTAATGATTTAGATGATGGCATTTTTTATTCGTTCCTGGGATGTGGGCGTCGCTGGCAAGGCCAGCATTTATTGCCCATTCCTAATTGCCCTCGAGAAGGTGATGATGAGCTGCCTTCTTGAACTGCTGCAGTCCGCGTGGTGAAGGTACTCTCTTAGTGTTGTTAGGGAGGGAGTTCCAGTATTTTGACCCATCGACTATGAAGGAACGGCGATATATTTCCAAGTCAGGATGGTGTGTCACTTGGAGGGTGTAATATATTATCACATGGTTTGTCACATGGTTTATCACATGGTTTGGTATCAACATGCTCAGTTCGCTCTGGCCTCGTAAATCAAGTACATGGACTAGCAACTCTCTGTCCTTCATTTGTTCCACCCACATATATTACATTTTTAGCAATGAGAATGGGATCCCAAAGTCATTTTTAGGGATCATGGAAGGGCACAGTGTTCAACCTCCAAGTGGACAAGTTTATGGTGAATTTGTGACACCTAAACTGAATTTTTGCGATGTTTTACCGTTAATGCTGATGCAGAATTGTCTGTGCTTTGCCTTCACGTGTATGGATACACAGCAACAGCGGCGCTGATTCTCACAGGTACACAGGCAGCGTGCTGAGTCACTGTTCAACGGGATCAGGACAATCATGGCCGCGCCTACGGGATTCATCGGAAGCATTCAGTTCTTACATTGAGCGGATGGAGATGTTTTTTAAGGCCAATGACATTATCGAGACCGAAGGTGCAGATGAGAATGTTCAAGCTCAAAATAAAGTAATTCGTGAACATAAAAAAGCTATTTTTCTAACGGAGATCGGGCCCGATGTCTACGGAACGTTGACAAACCTACTCACGCCAGGGAAAGCGAAGGATGCGTCGTTTGAAGACATTGTCGAGAAGCTCGAGGACCATTTCGACCCAAAGCCATTAGAAATAGCAGAGAGCTACAAGTTTGGTACCAGAAACCAAAAACAAAGTGAAACCATCAGTGAGTACATTGTAGCTCTTAAGAACCTGTCTTTGCATTGCAACTTCGGCACATTTTTGGATCGTGCGTTGCGAGATACGCTTGTGTGTGGACTGGTGGATGAGCGCACACAGTCCAAGTTACTGAACACTCCGGACCTAACGTTTGACAAAGCATGCAAAATTGCCCTATGGAGATGGCGTCTAAGAATGCTAGGGAGCTCCGTCCAACTCAAGTGACTAGTGCAGTTGAGGACTACAGTCACAAAGACACCGCCGAACCTAAAGCTCTGAGACCAAGTCAAAAGCATGTCAGTGAGAGCAATTCAGTGAATTGTTATCGTTGCAATGGAGATCACTCACCACAGTCTTGCCAATACAGAAATGTGAAGTGTTTTCAATGCCAGAAGCAAGGCCATATTTCAACAGCTTGCAGAGCTAGATCTAAAGCAGGAAGTAAGAACCATTCTAGTGGCAATGCAAAGCAACGACAACAAAAGGGAGGAATTCACAATATTGAAGTGAACACACCTAATGTTGAAGAACTAGGCATCTAGAGCAGCAACGCTAGCAGTCGTGAGAAAGACTTCCGTACAAAACTTTTGATCAATGACCAATATATTGATATATGTATCAACACAGCAATGGACTGCTCTATCATGAGTAAGGACACATATGAGAGTAAGTTTAATCAAATACCACTTACAATGAGTACCGTAGAGCTAAAAACCTACTCGGGAGAAATCCTAGAGATATGTGGACAAATGGAATGTACAGTTCAGCACAATAGCCGGTGAGTAAAGCTGCCTATTATTGTAGCGAGCTACAACAACAGGCCAACCCTCGTGGGCAAAGACTGGTTGAGAAAATTAAAACTAGACTAGAAAAACATCTTCAGTGTAGATGCTTCAAAGAAGCGACTCGACACAATGCTGAACAAGTACGAAAGCATGTTCACAGACAGTTATGAGGGTTACACTGGGTATGACGCGCATATTCACATCAAGTCCAATGTGAAGCCTGTCTATTGTAAGGCAAGGCCGGTCCCCTATGTGGTGAAAAGTCAGGTGGAGGAAGAGCTAGAGAAACTCAGAGAGAACGGAATGCTAGGAAAAACTGACAAAAGTGAATGGGCTACCCCGCTTGTGGTAGTGCCCAAAGCAGGCAAAACTGTACGCTTGTGCAGTGACTACAAAGTTACTATCAACCCAGCAGTTGACGATGAGCAGTATCCATTACCTACATCACAAGATTTGTATGCAGCACTCTCTGGGTCAAAGGTTTTCTCCAAGCTTGACCTGTCGCACGCTTACGCTCAGCTGAATGTTGACAAAGAGCGTCAACAGTATCTCACCATCAACACACACAAGGGTCTGTACTCATATACCAAGCTGCTGTATGGTGTAAAGTTCTCCCCCAAAATCTTCCAGGCTACGATGGATGAGATTTTGCAAGGAGTTCCAAATTGCTTATGCAATCAAGAGGATGTGCTAAACAGAAACAGTTGAGTCAGAAACTTTATTATGACAACAATCAGAAAGAATGCAGTTGCAGGCAAAATGAGTGTGTTCATGTTCTCATTCCCCCTGGAAAGTCGAGTTCACACAAGTGGGATGTAGGAACCATAGTAGAGGTTGGTGGAACCAAGGGATATTTGGTTGAAATTGGTGACAACATCCGGAGTGTTCATGTCGATCAAATGATCTCTGCTAGAGAGGAACCAAGACGTGATCTTGAACTACTTGATCATGAACACACACATGAGTTTGACTCCGTTCAGACTTCAGAAACTGAAGTACCAGGTTCAAACAAGTCTGAGATAGAAACAGGATCATCTTTGAGTTCAGAACCAGAACAAAACAGCCCAAAAATTGGTTCAACACCAAGACCTTTTGTAAGGAGATCAGGAAGGCTCCGCAAACCTGTTATTAAACTGGATTTGTAATTCATTTGTAGCATTTGTAGTTGACTTAAAAGAAAAAAAAGACAGGAGTTATTGTTATGTGGTGTAATGCTGGGAAAGGTGGAAGCATAGTTTTGTTGTATTTGAAAGGGGAATATGTGCATTTATTTTAAGGGGAAAGCATTGTAATGTATTATCACATGGTTTGTCACATAGTTTATCACATGGTTTGGTATGCGCATGCTCAGTTCGCTCTGGCCTAGTAAAGCAAGAACATGGACTCGCAACTCATCCTGTCTCTGTCCTTCATTTGTTTTACCCACATATATTACAGAGAGGAACTTGGAGCTGGTGGTGTTTCCATGCACCTGCTGCCCTTGTCCTTCTAGGTGGAAGAGGTCGCGGGTTTGGGAGGTGCTGTTGAAGAAGCCTTGGCGAGTTGCTGCAGTGCATCCTGTAGATGGTACACACTGCAGCCACGGTACGCCGGTGGTGGAGGGAGTGAATGTTTAAGGTGGTGGATGGGGTGCCAATCAAGCGGGCTGCTTTGTCCTGGATGGCGTAGAAGGTGTTGAGTGTTGTTGGAGCTGCACTCATCCAGGCAAGTGGAGAGTATTCCATCACACTCCTTACTTGTGCCTTGTAGATGTTGGAAAGGCTTTGGGGAGTCAGGAAGTGAGACACTCACCACAGAATACCCAACCTCTGATGTGCTCATGTAGTTACAGTATTTATATGGCTGGTCCAGTTAAGTTTCTGGACAGATAATCTGATCAGGACACCGCAAAGAACTCCCCTGATCTTCTTCGAAATAGTGCAATGGGACCTTTTACGTCCACCTGAGAGGGCAGATGTGGCCTCAGTTTAACAGCTCATCCAAAGGATGGCACCTTTGACAGTGCAGCACTCCCTCAGTACTGCACTGAAGTGTCAGTCTGCATTTTGTGCTCAAGTCCCTGATGTGGCACTTGACCCCACAACCTTTTGACTCAGACGCGAGAGTGCCACGACTGAACCTCAGCTGACACTATCTACCTGGTAGGACACTTGTAGCCTAGAGAACCACTGGATGACTCTCCAGAGGCGCTGGAGAGTCCCCAGGACTGACCCCTCTCCTCCGTGTTTTTCTTCTCTTTCCTCCCCAGTACATCAGCCTCCACTCAGCATCTCATCACTTGGTACAGTTTAGATCAGGGTCTGAGCAGAGTGAGATCCAAGGCTGAATCTGGCCCGGCTCCATGCTACTGAGCATTAACAATCTAACACAATAGCAAAATACTGCGGATGCTGGAAATCTGAAATAAAAACAGAAAATGCTGGAAATACTCAGCAGGTCAGGCAGCATCTGTGGAAAGAGAAACAGACGCCGGAATTTTCCGGGGGGTCAGCGGGCGGGATTGGTGGCGGGTCAGGTGGGAAATTTGATATTTTTGACAACGGGTCGGGAACCCGCTGCTAACTTGCTCCCACGCGTCTTTCCAAATGTCGGGTCTGTCAGGCAGCGGCGGGGGACTCAATTCAGGTAATTAGTGGCTTCTTTAGAGCCACTTAAGAATGATTTTCAGCTTACCTTTTGCATTTGACAGCTTGCCCACGGGATCCACGCTGGTTGTGGACCACGTCTGTCAAGCTGAGGTGGGAGGTCAGTGACCATTGAATCAGCTGATGAGTTGACAGCTTCAAATGTACAGTAAAAGCTCCCACCTTACAGAGATATCTTCCCTCAGCCACAAGCTCTTCCTCACTGCATTTCCACAACAGATTCACCATGCTGCAAGTCTTTACACAAGTCTCCATCCAGTCTGACCTCATTACCTCTCCCACCATTGACAGATCACTTCTGTCATCTCTACTTCACCTGCCATCTATTCCATCAGCATGGGTGCCCTTTATACTCTCTCACCTTGGGGTAAGCCATTTAGGACAGAAATGAGGAAGAATTTCTTCACCCAGAGAGTGGTGAACCTGTGGAATTCTCTACCACAGAAGGTAGTTGAGGCCAAGTCATTAAATATATTCAAGAATGAGTTAGATATATTTCTTAAAGCTATAGGTATCAAGGGATATGGGGAGAAGGCAGGTACAGGGTACTGAGTTTGGATGATCAGCCATGATCTCATTGAATGGCGGAGCAGGCTCGAGGGGCCGAATGGCCTACTCCTGCTCCTATCTTCTATGTTTCTATGTTTCTATGGTCCTCAGAATCCCACCACGATCAGCCCCAACACCAGCAACACCAGGCACACCAGCAGCACCAACAACACCACCAATTTTCTCCGCAATCAACTGATGTTGCACATGACAGAGGGCATCAGCACCCGACCACATTGCTGCCCGGGAGGCCAGGGATGGCTTCACCATGGTCAGATTTACTTCACTTGATGCTGTGCACCCTGGCTGCCACATGATGCGCCAGGTTGGCACCACCCCACACCAACACCATAAAGCATCCCTACAGTGTCCAAGACATTCCTTTCACACTCATCACCATGGTGGGTGGTACCGTTATGTCTCACCATTCACTGCAACTCACTAAGCCACTTCCAAAGGTGCACACAAATCTGTCCAAGAATGCAAAGTGTTGAAAATAAAGGTTTCAATGTTTGACAGCACAGTAGCAGAAACTTTACATGAACATTGGATAAAACATCTAAGAGCCTACCCTTGTGTGTTGTTAGTTGGTATGATTGCAGTAGGATGAGGATGAGTGTGAGGGGTGCCTAGTGAGATGAGGATGTGATAATATAGATAGAGAGAGAGGGATGGGTGGAGGTACAAGATAAGTTGGTGTGAGTAAAGATGTGCAGGAGTAGGTAAGGGAAGGCAGAGTGATGGGTATGTGATGAGAGGCACAGCAGGATGAGGTTGAGTGTGGCATTGTACTAACGTTTTGTGATCTACTGAGATCATTGAAAGATTTGCGCCACTGCACCCAGGTCCTCCTGACCACATCCTTGCTTGTGCCCTCCTGTGCAATGTGCAACCAGGCTGTGTTGATCTCCTGGGGAGGTCTCTTCCGTCTATGGGAAGGGAAGAGGACCTCCCTGCGTGCTGTGACTCCTCCATAAGCATACGGAGGGAGTCATGGAAGAGCCTGGTTGTAGCCCTGAGCCTTTGTGCAGTCATTGTCAGTGTTTGCAGCACCTCAATGCTGTAGAACACTGACAGCACAAATGTCAAATTAAAGTTGGCCATGGTCCCTTTAAGGAAACCGGCTGATGACGCGTCATCAAATGAGGTCACCGGACCCGCTTCCTCTAATTGGCCAGGAAGCGCGCTGGGCGGGCTTAACAAGCCCCATCAAAGGAAAATCATTTCACAGAGCGGGATGGTGCCCACCACCAACGTCACCCGCCACGGACCCACCAAGGTCAGCAAAATCGCGGCCAGTGTTAACGTTTCAGGTCGATGACCTTTCGTCAGAACTGGAAAAAGTTAGAGATGTAACAGGTTTTAAGCAAGTGCAGGGGCAGGGGAAGGAGGCAGGGGAAGAAAGAACAAAAGGGAAGGTCTGTGATAGGGTGGAAGGCAGGAGAGATTGAATGACAAAAGGGAAGATGGTACGAGGCGAAAGGAGATGGTAATGGGACAAGTAAAGGAACAAAAGATGGTTCAAGAAGATTCTAGAACATTCCAATGTTCAGCCCTATTGTGCTCCCCACACTCTTAGCATAGAAGTATAGAAGATAGGAGCAGGAGTAGGCCATTCGGCCCCTCGAGCCTGCTCCGCCATTTGATGAGATCATGGCTGATCATCCAAATTCAGTACCCTGTCCCTGCTTTCTCCCCATATCCCTTGATCCCTTTAGCCTTAAGAAATATATCTATCTCCTTCTTGAATATATTTAATGAATTGGCCTCAACTGCCTTCTGTGGTAGAGAATTCCACAGGTTCACCACTCTCTGGGTGAAGAAATTCCTCCTCATCTCAGTCCTAAATGGCTTACCCCTTATCCTTAGACTGTGACCCCTGGTTCTGGACTCCCCCGCCATCGGGAACATCCTTCCTGCATCTAGTCTGTCTAGTCCTGTTAGAATTTTATAAGTTTCAATGAGATCCCCTCTCATTCTTCTAAACTCTAGCGAATATAAGCCTAATCGACCCAATCTCTCTTCATACGTCATTCCTGCCATCCCAGGTATCAGTCTGGTAAATCTTCGCTGCACTCCCTCCATGGCAAGAACATCCTTCCTCAGAAACGGCGACCAAAACTGCACACAATACTCAAGGTGTGGTCTCACCAAGGCCTTGTACAACTGCAGCAAGACATCCTTGCTCCTGTACTCGAATCCTCTCGCTATGAAGGCCAACATACCATTTGCCTTCTTAACCGCCTGCTGCACCTGCATGCTTACCTTCAGCGACTGGTGTACAAGGACTCCCAGATCTTGTTGCACTTCCCCTTTTCCCAATCTATTGCCGTTCAGATAATAATCTGTCTTCCTGTTTTTGCCACCAAAGTGGATAACCTCGCATTTATCCACATTATA
The DNA here is from genome assembly GCA_030390025.1 of Squalus acanthias. Lineage (NCBI taxonomy): Eukaryota > Metazoa > Chordata > Chondrichthyes > Squaliformes > Squalidae > Squalus > Squalus acanthias. The sequence continues at coordinate 158,548,465 of CM059428.1, forward strand.
CTGCATCTGCCATGCATCTGCCCAATCACCCAACCTGTCCAAATCATACTGGAGTTTCTCTGCATCCTCCTCACAGCACACACACCCATCCAGCTTTGTGTCGTCTGCAAACTTAGAGATATTACATCTAGTTCCCTCATCTAGATCGTTAATATATATTGTGAATAGCTGGGGTCCTAACACCGATCTCTGCGGTACCCCACTAGTCACTGCCTGCCACTCGGAAAAAGACCCGTTTATTCCAACTCTTTGCTTCCTGTCTGCCAACCAGTTCTCTATCCAAGTCAGTCCCTTACCCCCAATCCCATGTGCTTTAACTTTGCACGCTAATCTCTTATGCGGGACTTTATCCGAAAGCCTTCTGAAAGTCCAAATACACCACATCCACTGGTTCTCCCTTATCTATTCTACCAGTTACATCCTCAAAAAATTCAAGTAGATTAGTCAGGCATGATTTACCTTTTGTAAATCCATGTTGACTTTGTTCGATCCTGTCACTGTTTTCCAAGTGCTACTTATTGCTATTAACAGCTACTTATTGCTATTTATTTAAAGACATGGCTCAGCTGATCAACGGAGCAGAAGACAGTCTGTGTGTACGTATGCTACACTGTGGTAATGCTCTTATCAGCTCATTTCTGGCAGATGCTTTGGATTCTTCCCAGTCGGAAGACTAGAGTAGGGACCCGATTTGTGGGTGTAGTTATACTGTCACTTCCACATTGACAGGAAGTCATTTTGGATGCACATCAACAGAGATGGGGCACTTGAATTCCAGAGAGTACCGAGCACACTAAAGCCGTGAGCTGTGAGCTGTGAGCTGAGCCCATCCCCTCCAGGAGGACGCCTCACACTCATGGATGCTGGCTAAACTGCTGTCTAAAGTAGAAATTCTTCGTCCTACTGAAGTAACAGCCAGTCTGGACCAATCTACCTCAATAGTGAGCGAGGGTTTTGCTCCTGGCTCAGTTCTGTTGCTGTTTTTAAAGAGAACAAAAGCTAGAACAAATACATTTATTCTAAGATGTTGATTAGCCCGCCGCAACGCCACGGACTGGGTGCACCGACCCACTGAGGTGAAGTGAAGAGAGTCTTAAACATGTTTCAAATTGATAAAAGATTCAGTTCAAAGACACGTTATCCATTTCTGAAAGGGTCCATCTCATCATTAAACCTTCCTACAAAGCAGAAAGGCTTACTGTGATGGGATATTTGTTTGCAGGCAAATTTTAAAGGATAAACGCACTGGTCTGAATTGCTGTCACAAAATCCTAAATGTTATCGAGGACGATATCTGCACATTTACTGGTGCCTCTAAGCCTTCCTTTGTCCCTGTGCTTTAATCTCGAAACCTGCTGCTCAGAGATAACCTGAGAGCAGACATTTTGTACAAAAACCCTGTCTTTGGTTAACATTGTGAACCGGGAGTGCTGCCCACAGCCCCTGATCCCCATTTTTCCTATCTCGCCGTGGGTGGAACTTCATTACGTCACTCAGCAGGGGAATCTACAAAAAAAAATAGTGTCTGTGCAACTCTGACCCGCCGTCTCCGGAAAAGCTGTTTACATTTCTACAGCACTTCTCACACAAATATGGTGTCTCAGAGGCAGGAAAAAAGGTGGACAACAAGAAGAGGAAGAAGTAGAAAGAAAGAAAAATTAGGGGGAGGCCAAAGCTAAAGGCCAAAGGAACTGCGGAGGCTTTTAAGGTCGGGAGGGAGGTGCAAAGGTGGAGATGTTACAGATGAAAACTCCCCAGGAAGTGAAAGAATGGCCACTATTGGTGAAACAGAGGGAGTGGGGAAATTAGCGGTAATCTGGTTGACAATGCATGGAGGCGGGAAGGCTTCTCTGCACTCTAACCAACGTTCCCTTCTAGTCATTTATTTTTTATTCACTGAGGGTGAGATTTCTACTTTTTAATGTATTTTTTTCCTTTCTTGCTGCCTGTGACACACGGCATCTGCATTCAAGAGGGCAGGTGGGCGATCCAGCAATACATCTCTGAAATTGACTGTAAGGAGTGACGCAAGAGCTTCCAGCTTTCCCTACCCTGCCTGCAGGGTGCTGTCTGGCCTCCACTTGGCATTACCCATGGTGGCCTGGCTGAGACTGGTAACTCAGCATGTGGGGAGCATATCACAATGGTGCTCCAACTCGCTATCTATTCCCTTCTACCTTAAACAATAACAACAACAACAACTCGCATTGATATCGCACATTTAACATAGTAAAAACGCCCCAAGGTGCTTAATGATTTCCAAAGGCTATCCCAGTGCTGTTGGCCCATATTGTTTATTTAATTTTTTATTGATTCACGGGATGTGGGCGTCGCTGGCAAGGCCAGCATTTATTGCCCATCCCTAATTGCCCTCGAGAAGGTGGTGGTGAGCCTCCTTCTTGAACCGCTGCAGTCCGTGTGGTGAAGGTACTCCCACAGTGCTGTTAGGGAGGGAGTTCCAGGATTTTGACCCAGCGACGATGAAGGATCGGCGATATACTTCTAAGTCAGGATGGTGTGTGACTTGGAGAGGAACTTGCAGGTGGTGGTGTTCCCATGCGCCTGCTGCCCTTGTCCTTCTAGGTGGAAGAGGTCGCAGGTTTGGGAGGTGCTGCCGAAGAAGCCTCGGCGATTTGCTGCAGTGCATCTTGTAGATGGTTCACACTGCAGCCACGGTACGCCGGTGGTGGACCCCATCTACCCTCTCAGATGAACATAAAAGATCCCATGGCACTATTTTGAAGAAGAGCGGGGGAGTTATCCCTGGTGTCCTGGCAAATATTTAACCCTCGTCCAACATCACTGAAAAACAGATTATCTGGTCATTATCACACTGTTGTTTGTGGGATCGTTCTGTGCACAAATTGGCTGCCACATTTCCCACATTGCAACAGTGACTTCACTTCAAAAAGTACTTCATTGGCTGTAAAGCGCTTTGGAACATGTTGAGGTTGTGAAAGGAGCTATATAAATGCAACTTCTTTCTTTACCAGGCATGGTATGTGTGCAAAATAACAACAGAAAACGCTGGAAAAACTCAGCAGGCCAGGCAGCATCCGTGGAGAGAGAAACAGAGTTAACGTTTCAGGTCGAAGACCTTGGTATGTGTGCAACTTAGGACCTGACTGTACTAGACATTGTGGAGTCGCACAGGTTTAAACAAGTCACCGCCTGAGCTTCAGCTGTAGAAGTGCTCAAGTGATCAGCAATTCCGTCATTTCTTAAGTCCGCAAAGCTCAAGACGGCTTGTTTTGGAAAACAAGTATCACTTCCAGCTATGTAGCTTGAAGATTCAATTGAAAAGCTCTTCATCCTGTGCTGGCACAAGCCAAGTGGGTCTCAGAGTCGTTTTGAAGAATTAGTTTGTAGCACAGATGTAAGATAGCATCCAGGAAAAGCAGTTCAAAGCTGTCAGAATCTTTGTGGTGTAACAACACACAATAAGTGCCAGGATTCTGACACTCAGCAATAGATTAGAGAAATGCTTCTTTCTTTCACTCTATATGAATTCGACTTATCTAGGCCCTTGCCTGCCTAAGCAGGTTTTGTCCTGCATGCAGGAATATTATAATTCCTGGCATGTAAAGACAAATATTCAGTATTTATCTGTTTATATTTGCTGCACTTCAATAGTTGGAACTGAATCCGACACAATCTTTAGCTTTACTCTCGTGGCCACACCTCTCCAATGCGACATTTGAGTGTTTTACATAAATGTAGCCAAACAACATGCCATAAATGCTGAAGAAATAAGATATTCAGCCCCTCGAGCTGGTTCCCCCAAGAAATCCTAATGCGGCCCTGACCTCTTCCTGCTCGAAATGTAAGAAACGCTCAAATCTAGTGGAACCTTATCGTGTCATCAAAACATTGCAAAGCATTTCACACACTTGTTATGGAGGCAAAAGAAACAACGATTCTGCACAAACAACCATGAAATGAATGACTGGTTAACCTGTTTTTGGTAGTGTTGGTTGACCAGGAGAATTCTACCCTTCTTCAAATAGTGCCATGGGTCCAACTGAACCAGCAGACAAGCCCTCAGTCAACGTCTTGTCCGACACCACTGCCAATGTAAGACTCCTTCATTCTGCACTGGATTGTCAGTGTAGCTTATGAACGCAAGAGCTCGTGTGAGGCTCAAACACACAACCTTCTGGCCCAGATGCCATAGCGCTGCCAAGTGAGCCTAGCTGACGCTAGGATGGTTTACAGCCTTGATTGAGCACTGTTACATTCTGGGGTGGAGGGGGGGGGGGTTTAATCCGTATATTTTTCTCAGGTTTACTGTCTCAGACTCCTCCCGTATCTGACCGCTCGGTCTCTGGAGTGTGGATTTACCTCACCCAATACCAAGGTAATTCTAGCAAGCCCGGAAAACCTTTGTCACCGTACTTCAGCTTACTGGTTATATTATCTGCTCTCGTCGCTTTCCTCAACTTCAGAGGCACTAGAACAACAACAACAACAACAACATGCACCTTTAATGTGGTAAAACGTCCCAAGGCACTTCACGGGAACGTTATCAAACAAAATTTGTCACCGAGCCACACAAGTAGATATTGGGACAGGTGACCAAAAGCTTGATCAAAGAGGTAGGTTTTAAGCAGCGTCTTAAAAGGAGGAGAGAGAGGTAGAGAGGCAGCGAGGTTTAGGGAGGGAATTCCAGAGCTTAGAACAAACACTTCACGAGATTGTGGCTTAGGCTATAACCTTCCATGCAAACTTATTAAACAGCAAATAGATGGATGGATAAGAGCAATGACACACTACAGGTTTACAGTAGTCATAGGTTTAGCTATCTCTCTTTTAGAAGATAGAAAATAACAAAACAGGCAGCATCACTAAAATTCAATGTAAACTGGACCTAGCTCAAGGTCCCTGAACACTAACATCACATGGCAGTTCATTGCTAATTGTCCACAGAGTCTCTTTGGCCTATCGATCTCTCTCTGTTAGCTTCAGGTGGACTATGTAATTGAAACAAGATAGGCTGAGGCATACTTTCAAGCGACAAAGCAAATTCAAATATGCTTCTCTTAAACTCAAATAGAGTTTGCCAATCAAAATATATTCAAACAATATATGAACGACTTGGCACTTCCCTTGGATATCTGTTATAGAAATACGTCTGCTCTGGGGCAAAACAAGCCTCAGGTGGCCTATCCAATTGGAACACGTGCCGAGATATCCTTTTTCCTGTGACTGAACCTGGTTTTGAACCCATCTGCAGAAAGACAGAAGCCAATAATGCGACAAATCAAAGGCAAAAAGGCTTCATTAGTGTCACAGGCACCACCTTAAAACTCAAAACCTGTTGCCAATTCCTCGTTGGCTGCAATACAGAAAGAACCACTGAAGCAGATCCACACATGAGGCCATGAGGTGAGGTACTGCTGCTGTGAAGTGCCTTAGTGCGGCAGAGCCACGGCAGAATCTGGAGCGGGAAGTAATTTCAGCCGCGCTATTGTCACAACGGATGACATCACGGGGCAGAAGCTCGCCTTGGGCGGTACAGCAAGACGGGCGGTATCGGGTCGGCCGCCCGTTATACACCCAGCCCGATATTCAGTTCTGTTGCAGTCAATGGAACTGAGCATCAGACTATAACAGGCAGCTGATTCGATGCCGCCCCGATTTGCTATACCTTCCCAAGACAAATTTCGACCCCCATCTCTCTATCATCTACAGACTATCCGAACAACTGTTGCATAACTGGCTGCAAGACTGATGGTTGGTATTTCATCTTGTCGTGTACACCTCACATAGCGAAATAGTAAGGGGCTGTAACATCTCCCCCGACCCACACACCCATGACTGGTAATATAATGTACAAAACAAATCGAAATTATTGGTGCTGCACGCGACAAAGGTTTTGTTACTGTGACCTGTTAGCTGGCAAAAGTCAGTCTAAATGTGTAGAACTACTCTAAGATTACAAACACATGGATTTCATTGGGTAGAATTAGAATGAATGCAGGATAAATATTAATCAATTCGATATCTGAGACAGTGAGGGGAATTTTAACCCCCACCCCGCCCCCACCAGGACGGATGGTAGAGGGGTGAAGGGGGGGGGGGGGTTAAAAAATCTAAAATGGGAATCCCAACCCCAACTCGCCTACTTCCTGTTTTAACGGAGGCAGGTTGGGGCGGGGGGCAAGCGACTAACCTGCTCTCCAGAGGCGGGCCCGTCATTTAAATATTTTAATGAGGCTGCATTTTAAATTTAATGGCGGCGGGCCAGGTTTCCCAGGGCTCGGGAAACCCGGCAGCCGAAGAGAGGCGAGAACGGCCGCATCCAAAAAGTAAGCGCCATTCCAGCACTGCCGATGGGCCAGGAGGAGCAGGAGTGCTTCCCCCGCCCCCCACAAGCAACCCGGTTTCCCATTCCACATGATCGGACCCCCGCGATCTGACACTCCCCTTTCCCTACAATCGTACCCCTCTCCAACCCACAATTGGACCCTCCCCTCCCTGCGATCTGGACCCCTGCGATCTATCCACGGCTCCCACCCCCCTTGAAAATTCCACTTCTTAGGATCAGTACTGTAGGATGTGAAATAGTTCAAATGTCCCAATTATGCTTTTCACATTTTACTAACTTTTTTTGTATTCGTCAAGGGAATCAACATCACTTCTCAGAAATACAACATTTTCTACCTTTTTGACACCCAGTGTCAGCATCCAGTAATTCCAGGTTATGCTTGACATGGGACAGATGCAGAGTAATGCGCCTTAACCCTAAATAGCCCCTGAATAATGTGAATTTTCCACTTCCCGTGCTACCTATCTTTATGACCTCTCTGTGACTAATGATTTAGTGCTAATTAGTAATGAGTTGTCTGCAGTTTACCGCTATGGGTTCACGCTCCCTAGGAATGCCTTGAAGTGGCTCAGACTCATTTCATTAAATGACCTTATACCCAGTCCTCTGCTGATCGACTATGTAACCATAATGATGAAGCCCAGTGCTCGCACCTGGAATAGAAAATCTATCTGTTAATCCTTAAGAGACTCTTGACAGTAACACGCGAGAAGCAAAATGGAACACTAACTTGGGCGATTGTCTCAACCTTCTCACTCCCGAACATTGAAATGTTTTCCCAGTTTATTGACAAATCTGAACATTCGTTGTGTGTCTGAGTGAGCTTTTACTTATTGGGGGTTATTTTCCGAGTATTGATTTTAATGGATGGAATAATTGGAGCGTTCTGTCCGCAATCGTCTGATAGGCACTGGTAGAGAGCGAGGTTCCCCACCACCGGCGGAAAATGATCCCCATTGTTTAAAAACAGTAGCCCCCTGCCCCCCACCCAGCCCCAGCTCAGCGGGTAAAGGGACATGTGATGTAGTCAGGGTGGCAACAGCTTGCATTTACGTAGCATCTTTAACGTAGTAAAACATCCCAAGGAAGCGTTAACAAGACATAATTTGACACCAAGCCACATAAGAAGTTATTAGGACAGGTGACCAAAAGCTTGACCAAAGAGTTTTAATGAGCTTCTTAAATGGAGGAGAGAGAGGTAGAGAGGCGGCCAGGTTTAGGGAGGGAATTCTAATGCCTAGAACCTAGACAGCTGAAGGCACGGCCGCCAATGGTGGGGGCGATGGAAGTCAGGGATGTGCAAGAGGCCAGAATTGGAGGAGCGCAGAGTTCTCGGAGGGTTGTAGAGCTGGAGGAGGTTACGGAGATATAGGGAGTGGCGAGGCCATGGAGGGATTTGAACACAATTTTAAATTTGAGACGTTGCCAGACCGGGAGCCAATGGAGGTCAGCGAGCATGGGGTGATGGGAGAATGGGACTTGGTCCGAGTTAGGAAATGGGCAGCAGAGTTTTGGATGAACTGATGTGGGGGCATTGCAGTTGGCTTCGGCGTCTACGGAAAGATTTGACCAGGACCCCCCACTCCAGTGCCCCCTGCTGGAAGCGCATGTCATACACTGAGTTGAGGACTGGAGGATGCTTGGCTGTGTTGCTATCAAATAGCTCACCATCACTCATTGCCCAGGCTTACATATTTTATTTAAAGTTTCTCACTGTCTTACCCTGCCCTAGTAGCCCGAGAAGCAATTATTTATACAGCTGAGTGACATGCTAGGCTAATTCAGAGGGCGATTAAGAGTCAATCGCAAAGTAAGGGGATGGAGTCACATTGGTCAGACTTGGCAGGGGTGGTGGGTTCCCATCCCTGAAGGTCATGAGTGAACCACTAGGCTTTTTACAACAATCCAACAGCCTCCAAGCCAGCCCACAGTTTCCACAACTTGGCATGGTGGGATTTGAATGCCTGACCTCTGGGTTGATAGACCAGTACCATAAATACTACACTACTGTACCTGTATGAAGAATGTGGCGTGGGTGATCTGTGCCCACGGAACCATAGCTCAGCATACGCCTGTTTATTCAGCAAAGGAAGGGAGAAAGTTGCAGGGGAAAAAAAAAAATCAGAGAAACCAATTAAAAAATAAAACAAATTTATAACGCCACTATATTGTGCCATCGTGTTATATATTTTGAACAGATTAACTCCTTCATTAAAATACGGACAAAGGAATTTCACATGAGCGTATCATCGCGTTTGTTACTGATATCACCCAGACGGATTTAAACCCCGGAGAGAATCGAAAGTATTTGACACTGTTAAAGGACAACAGCTCCATACTGATAACTGCAGATCAATTGAAGTAAAAGGTCACCAACCACTGCAGTGAGCTTTCATCTATATATATCCCCAATGCCGCCTTCTGGGGTCAGAAATGACGGAGCATCCGTCCACAGGGGATGTAGGCGGGAACAAGGACCAGAGTGTGAGCTGAAGCATTTCCTTTTGGCCCTAATTCAATCAACACTCATCCATCAGGATCGAGTGCAATTCTTGGAGCTCGTATTGCATGAGGCACATAAGGTTAAAGCTCTCCCTCAGAGAGGGAGAAAGAGAGAGAAAGGGAGAAAGAGAGAGAGAGAAAGAGAAAGAGACAAAAGCAAAATACTGCAGATGCTGGAAATCTGAAATAAAAACAGAAAATGCAGAAAATACTCAGCAGGTCAGGCAGCATCTGTGGAGAGAGAAACAGAGTTAACGTTTCAGGTCGGTGACCTTTCGTCAGAACTGACACCAGTTCTGACGAAGGGTCATCGACCTGAAACGTTAACTCTGTTTCTCTCTCCACAGATGCTGCCTGACCTGCTGAGTATTTCCAGCATTTTCTGTTTATATATGAGAGAAAATGACTTGCACTTATATAACACTTTACGAACAATGAAGTACTTTTTGAAGTGGAGTCACTTTTGTAATGTGGGAAACGCGGCAGCCAATTTGCGCACAGCAAGGTCCCACAAACAGCAATGTGATAATGACCAGATAATCTCTTTTAGTAGACTTGGTTCTATCTATATGATACAAGCACGGAAGAAAATGGATTGGTTTAGGCAGAATCCAAAATAAATGCTGTAAATGCAGAGTGAAAATGGAAAATGCCGGAAGTGCATTGCAATTTTACCCACGGAGTGGTTAGAATGTGGAATTCGCTACCACAAGGAGTAGTTGAGGCGAATAGTATAGATGCATTTAAGGGAAAGCAAGATAAACACATGAGGGAGAAGGGAATAGAAGGATATGCTGATAGACTTAGATAAATAGGGTGGAGGAGGCTCATGTGGACCATAGACCAGTTTGGCTGAATGGCCTGTTTCTGTGCTGTAAATTCTATGTAATTCTATATAGAGGTGTTGGTTGAGGGATAAATATTGGCCAGGACACCGAAGAGAGCTCCCCTGCCCTAACATCTGTCTGAGGCTGAACCACACTTTTCGCAAACTTGGTGTCATATTTGACCCTGAAATAAGCTTCTGACCACATATCCGCGCCATCACTAAGACCGCCTATTTCCACCTCCGTAACATCGCCCGACTCCGCCCTTGCCTCAGCTCATCTGCTGCTGAAATCCTTATCCATGCCTTTGTTACCTCTAGACTTGACTATTCCAATGCACTCCTGGCTGGCCTCCCACATTCCGCCCTCCGTAAACTTGAGGTCATCCAAAACTCGGCTGCCCATGTCCTAACTCGCACCAAGTCCCGTTCGCCCATCACCTCTGTGTTCGCCGACCTACATCGGCTCTCGGTGAAGCTATTCCTCGATCTTAAAATTTTCATCCCTGTTTTCAAATCCCTCCATAGCCTCGCCCCCCTTGCTATCTCTGTAATCTCCTTCAGCCCCACAACCCCCCAAGAGATATATGCTCTCCTCAAATTCTGGTCTCTTGAGAATCCCTGATCATAATCGCTCAAACGTTGGTGGCCGTGCCTTCTGTTGCCTAGGCCCTAAGCTCTGGAATTCCTTGCCTAAACCTCTCCACCTCTCTTTCCTCCTTTAAGACGCTCCTTAAAACCTACCTCTTTGACCAAGCTTTTGGTCATCTGCCCTGATTTCTCCTTATGTGGCTCGGTGTCAAATTTTGTTTCTCACGTTCCTGTGAAGCGCCTTGGGACGTTTTACTACATTAAAGGCGCTATATAAATACAAGTTATTGTTATTGTGTTGCTCTTCTTCAAAATTGTGCCATGGAATCATTTACGTCCACCTGAGAGGGCAGACGGGGCCTCGGTTTAACGTCTCATCCGAAAGACAGCACCTCCGACGGTGCAGGCTTCTCTCCTGTGGGCACACTTCATCCTGCCAATCATCGGGCCTCCACGCCACCGAGTCTGGGCCCAAAAACAGGCCCAGAGCAGAATCTATCCCCTAGCCCGCCCAGGCTGATTAATACTAAAAAAAAATATATAAACAGAACGAGAGTAACTTCATGAGCCAAAGTACCCAGCGCACGGCCTCACCCTATTTGTATTCAGACAGCCCAGTGTCGAAGGAAACGTCAGTTCAATTCTATCAGAAAAAAATAATTCACTAGCGCAAGATTTCAACTTCAGATCTGTGAGCTCTGAACAAAACAGAAACCAATCAAATGGTACAAGGGTGCTGACGAAAGGTATCTGTCTACACCTGAAGCGGTAAACTGCCGTTTCCTCTTTACAGTTTTACACTGATTTGTCGTGTATTTCTAACATTTTCTCTTTGTATTTCAGATTTCCAGCATTAGCTGTTTTTTTGCTTTTGATCTTCACCGTACTAGTTAACACATTCGTTGCAGCTTTCCACCCAACTATTTTAAAGGGGTTAACAACACCCGTTAATAAACCGCCCCCACCCCTAGGAGTGTCGTCAGGTTTTTGGGGGCTTCTCTCCCAATCAACATTCGTTAAGTAGACACTTTCACTTTAACCAGACAGCTCTGGGTAAAGCAAACAGATACAAGGTCATCTCGATTTCAGCAACATGAGACAAAGATGAATTTTAGAGAAGCAACATCAGAAAGATCAATGGCAGCACACTTCAATCACGAGGAATAGCTCCCTTCATTACATACAGGCTGATTTAGTTATTAATAGAAAGCAGCTAGACGCTGACATTTTACACAGTCTCAGCTGATAATGCAATTGGGACTCTTGTGGCATTTAGTTTATCATTTTCATCAGTGTCATCCCGAGAATGACCGCAGCTGGCCTCAATATCAGATTCTGTCAGTCATCATCAGTGAGTTTATCTGCATGTTTCTAATCATAATAGGCCAGAGATTGTTAACCCTTTCGGTCAAATTGCTTCAGCAATTTCACAGAGGAAATGGTGTGTGTGTGTGTGTATGTGTATGTGTATGTGTGTGTGTGTGTGTATACGTGTGTGTACTTGTGTGTGTACGTGTACATGTGTGTATGTGTGTGTATACGTGCGTGCATGTGTACTTGTGTGTGTGTGTACATGTGTGTGTGTACATGTGTGTGTGTGTACGTGTACTTGTGTGTGTGTGTGTGTACGTGTGTGTGTGTGCCCGTGTGTGTGTGTATATGTGTGTGTGTGTGTGTGTACGTGTGTGTGTGTGTCTGTGTGTGTGTGTGCCCGTGTGTGTGTGTATATGTGTGTGTGTGTGTGTGTACGTGTGTGTGTGTGCCCATGTGTGTGTGTATATGTGTGTGTGTGTGTGTCTGTGTGTGTGTGTGTCTGTGTGTGTCTGTGTACGTGTATACCTGTGTGTGTGTTGTCATCCTACCAGAGTGCTATACCTTACCAGCACTTATTACTCTTCTCTCTTTGACTACGCCTCCAGTCGTCCTCCTAACTTCTCTCCTGACTCTTACACACTGTCCACTTTCCCCGCCACCCTCAAGCCTCTCCGCCGCACCCCCACCCTCTCCACTCTCCCATCCCTGTTAAGTACCCTGGCACATTTAGCTGTCAAGGCTGTTATGAATGTTCAAATTGTAGTTGCCATTACTTAGCCTCACATGCACCAAACAGCCAATGTGGTGAGGTACTGGAGGAACCCTGAAACAAATGTTAGGTAAGGGTATTAAGGGTTATGGAACGAAGATGGGCAGATGGAGTTAAGGTACAGATCGGCCATGATCTAATTGAATGGTGGAACAGGCTCGAGGGGCTGAATGGCCTCCTCCTGTTCCTATGTACCCCAGTGTGAGTTAAAGGCTTCAGAAAAGGAGGAAGGAAGATGGGAGGGAGGAAATATATTTTTAAAAATTAAGGGAAAGAAACTGCTTAAATTATTAGATATACTCTAACAATAAAAATGGCTGACATATTTTTGACAGATGAAACGTCATACGCTGACATTCTCTGTAACCGGCTTCCCCTTAATTGGCCTGCTAAGCCCACTGGGTGGGCTTAACAAGGTCAATCAAGGGAAATTAGCGTGGGTTGGACAGAAGTCGATGGAGGCGGGACTAAAACCCGACAAGCAGCAGACCCACCTCCAGCGCGCCCCCATTGACAAAATCGCCCCCAACAAGTCCCGGCCAGAATGGAGATGATTGGGTAATTAGCCCGTCAATCACACCTGGAGACCGCACTGCTGTCAGTGACTGGGATTGATTTTACGCACATAATTTGTATTATGTAACTATCCTCCACTCACTGTATTTTGCTGGAAAAATAATCTTGCTTTTATCGGGAGACGTTGCTGTAGTTTCAAGCACGAGCTTGGAGACAAACCACAAGTTCCGACCCTGCCCCACTTCCAACTCATTGGCTGACACAATGTTGTCAATATTCACTCTGACAAGAATATCCCATTTCACATGGCTGAAAACTCAATGGCCCCATGGGAAATGTGGCGGAGTGGGGAATTCTGGCCGCCTGCAGCTGGTGACATGGACCCTTTCCCAAATCCCAAGGGAAGGGGACATTTAAATGGTAGGCGTTCGGGCAGACCATGTCCAACTGCCAGCCGGAGAAATTTGAATGGCACCCTGCCGCTCCAGTGGGGAGGTCAGAAGCCCTCACTGGGTGGGCCATGTGACTACCAATTTATCCATCTTCACCCTGAAGGGACACCGGGTCTGCCTTCTAAAGATCTGGGATCGATGACCTTTTCCCTGAGCCGCTTTGGAAGGTCAGTAGCAGAACTCTCGGCAGGCGAGCTTCCATGGGACCTATCAGGTGAGGTGTACTGGGCAGAATTCCCGGAGTAGCTTCTGTACCATCTACAAGATGCACTGCAGCAACTCACCAAGGCTTCTTCGGCAGCACCTCCCAAACCCGCGACCTCTTGCACCTAGAAGGATAAGGGCAGCAGGCGCCTGGGAACACCACCACCTCCAAGTTCCCCTCCAAGTCACACACCATCCTGACGTGGAAATATATCGCTGTTCCTTCATCGTCGCTGGGTCAAAATCCTGGAACTCCCTCCCTAACAGCACTGTGGGAGTACCGTCACCACAAGGACTGCAGCGGTTCAAGAAGGCGGCTCACCATCACCTTCTCAAGGGCAATTAGGGATGGGCAATAAATGGTGGCCTTGCCAGTGACGCCCGGATCCCAGGAACTAATAAACAAAAAGCTTGGGAATACCCCCAGACACGCCAGATGGAAGGGGAGTGTGCAGAAACCTCACATGCACCCCCCCAACTCCAACTGGAATTTGGGACAGAGTGGAAATTAGGCAAAAACCGGGAGCTAACCCAGCAGATCTGGGGTCCGCCGCAAATTCCTGTCTCCCACAGGTGATCCGCCCTAGTTGTGCCCTCTGCCACCCCAATAGTTTCAACCCCAAGGATCTTAAGCCGATTAGCGAACAATCGCTAAATACCCTGCACAAAAATAATCACTGAGGAAACTAAGAAGCAGCCCCATTTACCAATAAGTAAGCTCAGCCTATCTACTGCTGTGAAATCCTCGGAGAAATAGTTTTGCACGCCATGACCATTGGAACACAAACTCTCGGAATCACAGCAGGAGAGGAGGCTGGTTTAACCTTGCCCCCCAGCTTCACACCTGATCTGGCAGAACTTACAGGATCTACTTGAAGGGAAAATATTTGCAGGGTTAAGGGAAAAGAGCGGGGGAGTGGGACTAGTTGGTTGGATCTACCAAAGAGCTGGCACAGGTACAATGGACCGAATGGCCTCCTTCTGTGCTGTAGCATTCTATGATGCTCCCTGTCCGGGAAACAATCTGATGGAGACATCCTACTGGATCTCAAGCCCACCAGCCCCGCCCCCTGATAGTTCGACAAAGAGTTCTTTGAGCGGGGCGGGGGAACACGGAGCAATTGGAAGCTGGGATGAGGATGGAATTCCATTAGCCCTGAAGATATCATCAGCACGTCAAGTGATGTGTCAGGCAACAAACTCACTACCTGTTCTTACTGTGACAGGTCTGTTTATCTGTGATGGTTGACAATTACTAAATGGACTCCAGTTTAATGGAAAGAGCGCCTTCAAAATCAGACTTGGCACTTGACGCTAATTGTGGACACATGATTATCAACCCGTAGCACCAATCCAGGAAAAACTCTTCAAGATTCTGCTCTACGTCCTACGTGTTGTCAGGGAGTGCGGGTTATTCAGTTTCTACTGCAGACCAATTGTTGCCTTACAACTGGGCTGCACAACGTGCTTACATTGCAACCCAAAGTTTTGTACTGACCTGAAATTCTTAGAACACCAAATGATTAAAGTGAAAGAATTAAGTTGCATTTGCGTACCACCTTATCGCATCCTCGGGACACCTCAAAGCACTTCACATCCAATAACTTTCTGAAATCCGTTATTACATAGAATTAAATAGAATGCACATTACAGAAACAGGCTAGTGGCCCAACTGGTTTCTGTGCTGGTTTATGCAGGGAAATATGGCATCCAGTTTGTGCACACCAATTACGTGACACTTTGCTAACTGACTGAAAAAAATCTGATGACGATCTTGTTGACGATGTCAGTATCTTATTGAAAATCTTACATCCGCTTGCATTACAGTCTACAAACTCTTGCTTCTTTTTGTTATCCTTTTGTCATACTTCGATTATAAATTCTTTTGTTCACACTTAGAAGGGAAATCATCTGCGTGAACTTGTTACCCTGTAATTGCCCAATCTGGCTTGCTTTTCCTCACACACAAATCACTCAAAATAATCTCGATCGCTATTTTTTTGTCTCAGCACCTGAAATTTCTCATTTCTCAGGATGCATCAGAACCAGTCAGCTGTTCTATGACATTATTTTTTTTTAAACTCCTAACAGTTTCTGTTCAGTTGTTTTTCAAAATTGTTTGAAGAAAAGCTGTAGGATAATTTCGGGAAAAAAATTCAGGTGAAGATTATGAGTGGGTTTTTTAAAACAGAAAAGCACTGTGCGTGTTTGTGAGTAAGAAAGAAAATATCAATGTACTGATTGCACAATTGTAGTACTTTCTGTTTTGTATTCTATAAATTTCAGAAAGTGCAATAAGCTGAGGAAGAGGGAATCTTTCCTCATGCTAATGTTAGTTCAATTATCAACAAAAAAATTGTTGAATTTTAAAGCCAACTAATTCCCTTGCTTGTGTTTATTGACAATTAGAAATGGTAAATACTAATTGTTTACACCTGTGAGACTACTCCTGATTGCTAACAAGCAGAGAGAGAGAAGCCCAGTTCGAAAGAGGAAGTCACACACAGAATTTTAATATGACTTTTTATTTGGGAGGAAAAAAAAGTAAGTTGAATTTTGAAAGCAAGCAGAGTGTCTTTGAGGGAAACAGATAGAAAGGGAAGGTAGGAGGGGGGAGGGGGTGTTACGGGGGGAATGAAGGGAAACTGGTTGAGGGTGAGGTGAACTGGCCTCTGGTTACCCATCATTGGTGGGAGTCGGGCTGTGGATGGAAAGTTAAGGGTGTGGTGAGTGACATGGGTGGGGGGGAAGGAGCAGATACAGCAAACCTTACATCAATTTGGGAAACAGATAGAAAGGGGAGGAAGGAGTGGGTTTGGAGCACTGGAGTTTCTCTGCAGCGCAGGCGGAGAAGCTGGGAGATACAAAACAGATGCACTGCAGCATTACCACTAGTGAGAGCATAAAGTTACAGCATAAGAAGCTACAGAGGTAGTTTCCATTATAAATATGGACATAGGAATTTATAATGGAACAAGTTGGACATAGAAATGTGACAAAGATATAAAAGGAAATAAGATTTTGTAATGTGCAAAGATGTTGGCCCAGAAATTGATCTCGCTCTGTTCCCGCGGGGGTAAGGCTTTCCCGCGATCTCTCACCTCGCTTGTGCTTTTTCAGATCCAGCTCGCACGAACTTCATGTTCTAGAGATCAGCTGTGCAGTGCTTGCGTATCCCAGCGGCGTAGTGAATTCGTGCGAGCTGTGGGATCACGTGACTCAGTTAGAGCCAATGGCAGCACACCATCTTCTATTCATAAGTTTCACAGCACCCTGTGAAATCTATGAATCTTACACCCCCCCAAAATAACAGCTAAACCTCAATTAAATTTTAAAAAAAAACCATCACATTAATAAAATAAGTATAGTTAATTAAATTAACCATTTTAAATAAAAAATTAAATTTTTGAAAAAATTTAAAATCTTTTAAAAAGTTATAAAAATAAACTTACCTGTCTTTAAAGTCTCTAAAAAAGATATACCTGTAAAAAAAAATTCAAAAAAATACTTAATTCACTACTTACCTTCTTAAAAGCGGGTCTTACTCCTCCTTTTTACATTTCTAAAATCTTCAGTACTTACCTGCGCGTCCAAAGCATGAAGTGCACAGCGTGCGCGCAGCCTGTAGCGCGCACGCGATGCACCCAGGACCCGCCCCCTTTTCAGAAGAGCAATTGCCGGTTTTCAGCACATGCGCAGGGCATGCAGAAAACCGGCAATTGGAGTGGGAATACGCGAGAGTACGCAGTGCGTACTCTCGCGTCCCGAGATCAATTTTCGGCCCATAATATATAAAAAAAAACAAAGAGGCAGAGAGGCATCTTGCATATAGCCATGCCTATGTTCATCATAAAATGCTGCCACATTTGCTTACTTACAATGCCCACACTTCAAAAGTAATTCATTTGGGCTGTGAAGCGCTTTGGGACATCCAGAGGGTAGGAGAGGCACTCTATAAATGCAACAACTTTTGTTCTTCCTTTCTACGAACTGAACTGTTACTTTATCCGGCAATGTAGTGTTGCCCAGGCATCTGACGGGAACACTCATTACTATAATTAGCTCATACTATCAGACCATGCATCTCTGCCTATAACATACAAACCAGGTTCATTAACAGTATTTTTTTTTAAAGTGGGAGGAAATCAAGGCAAATTTCACTTGATTACTGAAATTATACCTCTGGAATAAAAACAAATTTAAGAAAAACACAAAACCGTACTAACTGTCTTAGTAATACTAAACCTAGACTAGCATCTATAACATAAAAGTTATTTGTCTGGTGTTATCTCACTAGCATGGAGTTTTTAGATATTCACCTCTACCTCCGTGAACCCAGGTGAACGGAAGCGCTGGGAGCAGACAGTTTTATATGTACCTCCTTGACCCTTTGAAGGGACACGGACAATCAGAAGGCGTCTCCCACAGTTGCTTTTCAAATTCAAGTGACAGTATCTTGAACCTCAGCTAGCTGCTGAACACAAGCCCATCTATACCACGTTACCAAGACCTTTATCGTTTTTTATTAGTTTATGGGATGTGGGTGTCGCTGGCAAGGCAAGCATTTATTGCCCATCCCTAATTGCCCTTGAGAAGGTGGTGGTGAGCCGCCTTCTTGAACCGCTGCAGTCCGTGTGGTGAAGGTAGTCCCACAGTCCTGTTATGGAGGGAGTTCCAGGATTTTGACCCAGCGACGATGAAGGATCGGCGATATACTTCCAAGTCAGGATGGTGTGTGACTTGGAGGGGAACTTGGAGGTGGTGGTGTTCCCATGCGCCTGCTGCCCTTGTCCTTCTAGGTGGAAGAGGCCGCGGGTTTGGGAGGTGCTGCCGAAGAAGCCTTGGCGAGTTGCTGCAGTGCATCTTGTAGATGGTACACACTGCAGCCACGGTACGCCGGTGGTGGAGGGAGTGAATGTTTAAGGTGGTGGATGGGGTGCCAATCAAGCGGGCTGCTTTGTCCTGGATGGTGTCGAGCTTCTTGAGTGTTGTTGGAGCTGCACTCATCCAAGCAAGTGTGCCTTGTAGATGGTGGAAAGTCTTTGGGGAGTCAGGAGGTGAGACACTCGCCGCAGAATACCCAGCCTCTGACCTGCTCTTGTTGCTACAGTATTTATGTGGCTGGTCCAGTGAAGTTTCTGGTCAATGGTGACCCCCAGGATGTTGATGGTGGGGGATTCGGCGATGGTAATACCGTTGAATGTCAAGGGGAGGTGGTTAGACTCTCGCTTGTTGGAGATAGTCATTGCCTGGCACTTCTGTGGCGCGAATGTTACTTAAATTGACTGCTTCAGGATAAAGCAAACTATCTCTCTTAAGTGTTTTTTTATTTACATTGCAATCAAAATGTATTGGCATATGAATAATATTTTGCCTCTTGAGTATGCAAGCCCATGGACATCATCTGGGGACCACATGCATATTTCAGCCCAGCCACTTGTAGTAAAGAAAATTTAAAGTGAGCAATCACGGCTCACTAAGATATGTACAGGTACAACAACAACAACTTGTATTTATATACCGCATTTAATGTAGTAAAGTGTCCCAAGGCGCTTCACAGGAGCGTTATCAAACAAAATTTGACACCAAACTACATAAGGAGATACTGGGGACAGGTGACCAAAACTTGGTCAAAGAGGTAGGTTTTAAGGAGCATCTTAAAGGAGGACAGCGAAGGTAGAGAGGTTTAGGGGGGGAATTCCAGAGCTCAGAGTTACAGCTGTCTGACCTGCTGAGTGTTTCCAGCATTTTCTGTTTTTATTTTAGATTTCCAGCCCCCGCAGTATTTTGCTTCCGTTTTGCTGCTGTGTTTTCTGTTTTATTTCAGTTTCCAGCATTTACAGTTTCTAGTTTCTTTTTACCCATACTGAGGGCTAGAAATTCGGTATGTCAGCACCTCCGTTAGCGCCTGGCGAGGGCGCTAACGGGGCGCTAAGGGGTTAGCGCCCGGGCGTGGCGAATGCAGCGACGCCCGCGAAATTCAGTGCCGGTTTAGCACTGGTGTTAACTCTCATCAGTTTGTTTGCCCCGTTATCGCCCTGGATGGAGAATTCACTCGCGCCCCCTGCTGTATCGTCTCGCGCCGACAACGCCAGCAGGAGGAGGCGTTGTGAACTCGGCTGGCCGCTTCGGGAGCGGTAATTAAAAGGAATGCTTTTCAGCTCGCGCAACCTTTATTATTTGCACCAGTCTGGTGCCTGCGCAAAGATTTTACTGTTTCATTGGTGCGAGATGTCCAAGCCCTCCACTGTGTGAGAGTGTTTGGGGCTGTAATGACAGTCTCACCCAGGTGGCCTTGCAAAACAGAACTGACGACAACCAGCGTGTGCAGCATCAATGGCCCTTCCCTTTAAGCGAGGGAAGCAGCTTCTGTGATGAAAGAGTGCCGTTCACAATGCGCTCAAAATTGTTCAGCGCTCTGCCGCTACCGCCCCGCTCTCGGACTTTAGCGCCCTAAGAGAAGTGGTTCGCGCTTGATTTAACGCTCCACTTCCCTCTTGGAGCGCTAAAAGTGAATTTCGTGGGAGGCGAGAATGATTAGCGCCTGCCGCTAATTTGTCAACTTTTAAAAGTTTTAGCGCCCCAGACGGGGCTATACCGAATTTCACCCCCAAAACCCGATTGGCACACTGCAACTGTCTCAAAACATTGGTCACATTCCAGCAAACAAACTGATGACTACAGCACAGTGAATCGAGATCATTATTTTCACAGGTCCCTTAAAATTCAGAGTGTATAGTCTGAACACTTCTCCATAACTTAAACACTTGCCAGATATTCTGGCCATTTTTAGTCAACCGATGGAAACTCTACCTCACATATCAAGTATTCATGTAATGCATTGATCTCGCTGCAGGTGCCATAATTTATCAAGACAGGAAGACAAGAGTGTAGAGGATCTGAAGTGACTATCGCAGTCAGTCAGGCCCTCCACTAAGTTCAATAAATACCACACACTACGCTAGTTTTTCATACCCCTCACTCACTTGCTGTGCCAAATATATATGCAGCTGCCTCTATCTATATCTTTCTGTAACAAAATGTGAATCGGCTCACTTTTCTGTATGAGTCACCACATTGATATCTTGCAATTTTCACTCAATTCCCTTTAGAGGTCAGAGAACAGTTTTATCTTTTTGAAAATGTTAACTGTAGTTACTCACCTTCCTCAGGAGATTAAATAAATTGGAAGAGTCAATGACAGAGCAGGTAGTACATGGCCTGTTGGAATAAGTATGTTCAGTGGCCTGAATGGTCTTTTCATATTCCAGACTCCCACATTTCATAAGGTGGGATTTGTAATTATCAGGAACTTTAATAATTCAATGTCTTGTATCGAGCAACGTTCATCGTGTCACTTGAAGACGTGTGGCATCAGAGGTCTCACACCTCACGGTTTCACACCCAAGGGGTATATCACACCCAAAGTATCGCGGGGGTTAGGTATCCATCGGCACTCGGTTTCGGGGTAAATGTGGCTGCGACGTGCGCCCGAACCAGGAGGCCTGACTCCGGCCAGAACTGGGCCTTGGGCCTCATCTAAATAACCTGGGCAAGGTGCCAGCACCTGCCGCACCTCCATAGGTAGCGCGCCCTGCTGCATGAACGATTTCCGGGTTGTCTACCTCACCGGCAGTGAGCTGAAGTGAGCGTCGGGGGGATGGGGGACAACGAGAGGGAGGGGGGTTGTGGCTACCAGCAGCGGCCATGAGGAGCACTGCTGTTCCACCCTGCTCCACACGGAGGGTTGGCCCTGGAGTCTCCCGGAATTGAAGATTCATCTCCAGAATATTGCGGGGGCCAACCCAGGAGCATTTGAAAAAAAAAATCTCTTTCGATACTTGTGTTAATTAATTATAAAAATGTTGGTGATGGGAAAGAAAAAGCTGCTTTGACTCACAGTCAAGAATCATCCAATCAGGTAATGAAGAGTCAATTGGCATAGGAAGGCGGTGCGCTCTGAGGATGGACATGTCGGGCGTCCAATAGGGGAGCTTGGGGGGGGCGGGGCAGTTGGAGGGAGGAGGTCATGTGATGAAACCTCCAGGATTACATCGTGCCAGAGTTGGCGACCCTATCCACATCAACCTTAAAAGAAATGACTAAAACCTGCCTTTTCGGTGGTGGCCGGGTCCTCGGCTACATCTACGCCAGTTAGATTTGAGCGCCCCACGCCTGCTTCGCTCCTCGGGACACCCATTTCCCAAGGGGTCCTAAAACATGTGTTCGGCTTCTCACTTACATACCTAAGGGGCCTTACACCTGTCTTAGGCGGCCATCAGGGTCGCTTGAAAAATCGTCCACCCCAATTTGGGCCTCGTAATAAAACAAGCACAAAACGGGTGCGCCAAGGTCCAAATTTATACGATAGCAAAATACTGCGAATGCTGGAAAATTGAAACAACAACAGAAAACGCTGGAGAAACTCAGCAGGCCAGGCAACATCTGTGGAGAGAGAAACAGAGTTAACGTTTCAGGTCGAAACCTATCACCAACATTTTTATAATTTCGACCTGAAACGTTAACTCTGTTTCTCTCTCCACGGATGTTGCCTGGCCTGCTGAGTTTCTCCAGCGTTTTCTGTTGTTGTTCCAAATTTATACCCCCACATGTCCATGAGGCAAAGAATTATCATAACTAAAATCGCCACTTATCTGTTAAGTTAGGCCTGCAACTTTCAACATCAGTAAGATGTGAAATATTTTAATTTCAAGTCATTCATGTTTCTTTGGTAAAAATCTCTTTGGTAAAAACTATATACCAGGTCCCCAGATTAACTATGAGTAATGCCATTGGAGATCTGTTAGTAATAATAAGATTCACTACTGATAAGATTCACTTCCGTTACAGACGTTCAAGCTAATTTCATTCAAAACTCAGCTGCCCATGTCCTGACTCGCACCAAGTCCCGTTCACCCATCACCCCTGAGCTCACTGACCTACATTGGCTCCCAGTCCAGCAACGCCTCAATTTTAAATGATCATCCTCCATGACCTCACCCCTCCCTATCTCTGTAACCTCCTCCAGCCCTACAACCCTCCGAGATCTCTGCACTCCTCCAATTCTGGCCTCTTGCGCATCCCTGATTTTCATCGCTCCATCACAGAAGGTTGTGGGTTGAAGTCCCACTCCAGAGACTTGAGCACAAAATCTAGGCTGGCACTGCAGTGCAGCGCTGAGAAAGTGCTGCACTGTCAGAGGTGCCGTCTTTCGGATGAGGTGTTAAATCGAGACGCCATCTGCCCTCTCAGGTGGGTGTTAAAAGATTCCATGCCACTGAAGAGGAGCAGGGGAGATCTCCCCGGTGTCCTGGGCCAATATTGATCCCTCAACCAACATCGCTAAAACAGATTATCTGGTCATTATCACATTGCTGTTTGTCGGACCTTTCTGTGCACAGATTGGCTGCCGCATTTCCTACATTACAACAGTGACTACACTTCAAGCAGTACTTCATTGACTGTGAAGGATTTTGGGATGTCCTGAAGTTGTGAAAGGCGCTTTATCAATGCAAGTCTTTCTTTCTATATAAATACAAGTTGTTGTTGTTATGAAAGAAAGAAAGACTTGCTTTTATATGGCGCCTGTCACGACCACCGGATGTCCCAAAGCGCTTTATAGCCAATGAAGCACTTTTTGAAGAGTAGCCACTGTTTCTTTTTTATTCGTTCATGCGATGTGGGTGTCGCTGGCAAGGCCAGCATTTATTGCCCATCCCTAATTGCCCTCGAGAAGGTGGCGGTGAGCCGCCTTCTTGAACAGCTGCAGTCCATGTGGTGAAGGTACTCCCACAGTGCTGTTAGGGAGGGAGTTCCAGGATTTTGACCCGGTGACGATGA
This sequence comes from Squalus acanthias, assembly GCA_030390025.1. NCBI lineage: Eukaryota > Metazoa > Chordata > Chondrichthyes > Squaliformes > Squalidae > Squalus > Squalus acanthias. The sequence goes on from CM059428.1 coordinate 158,571,807, forward strand.
AGGATCGGCGATATATTTCCAAGTCAGGATGGTGTGTGACTTGGAGGGGAACTTGGAGGTGGTGGTGTTCCCATGCGCCTGCTGCCCTTGTCGTTCTAGGTGCAAGAGGTCGCGGGTTTGGGAGGTGCTGCCGAAGAAGCCTTCCTGTTGTAATGTAGGATACGTGGCAGCCGATTTGCACACAGCAAGCTCCCACAAACAGCAATGTGATAATGACCAGATAATGCTATGTAATTCGTAATATTAATGGTTGATGTGATAGAAGGGCTCCTACCTATGGAATGATTATATGGTCCACAGCAGTATAGTTGCTTATAAGAGGCATGTGATGATCATGTGATTGTCATGAAATACTGAAAATACTTCATTCAGTCTGTATTTAGCTTAGTATGTTCATCCCAGCAAAGCAACAGAAAGATGTTTTAGGGCCATTACTGAATTTGCAGTTCTGTTATGTATTTGCAAAGATCTCGCACTTCTGGAGTTAAATTGTGCAATGTCATAATACATCACCTAGTTATTGAAAGCGACATGACTTTTAGAGAGTGGGCATTGTGTGCCCCCTATAGGGACTCGCATCTTGCATTATGTCCTGTCTCTTTTTGTTGGTGACATTTTTTAAGCTCCTATCTGGATTAACATGGATAATATATAATGGTGATGTTCGCGAGCTGAGCTCTGCTGTCAGTATTTTATAAACGGTATATTACACTCCTCTGAGATGCTAGATTTACATAACTGCTAAATGTAGGTCAATGCTCAGATTTATTTCCTCACTTTAGCCGAGTGTTTTTGAAACTAGTCTACAGGTTGTGCCTCTCTATGTTGTCTCTTTATTTTGACTTCTATACCGTGAGGCATTTAAATTTTAATAAGTACTTTTTTACAGATTAAATAATGAAAAAGCGTTAATGTTCTGAAATCTCCACAGTAATGGGATCTGGGTTTTTTTTAAAAATATAATTGCGCAGTTTCAAACAGAGTAAGAATAAATTGCTTGAGATCCTTCTAAATGTTTAATCTGGCACAATTTTAATGAGCCGTCGTTGCTCAAGCTTCATGTTTAAGACCATATTTCACAACCTGAATTCCTGCAGCCCCGGTCGGTCTCTGAGCAAATGGAAAGAGGCAGAGGTCAAGGCACCTCTCATGCACAGCAGACTGCTAAATAAGAGATGGAAAGGGACAACAAAAAAAACACTGTGAATGCTGGAAATCTGGATTCAAAAAATCCAGAAAATTCTGTGAGAAAAGAAACACATTTGGAAAGAGGGGGAAAAAAAAGGTTATCTATCAGGTGTACGTCCCCAATCAATGCCTGGCAAAGATAAAGCTCAGTACTGACAGGACCGAAACAGAATTCAGCTTAACATACAAAGTGCGTCGCATAAAACAAAGCGAAAATAAATTGACTGAATGCTTAGCTAAATATTTCTCACCTCTTTCTTTCTGAAGCCTAAAGATATCAGAAAGGTCATGGAGTTCATTACACATTCTATAGGGCTTTTGTGAATAAAAGCAGATAGTAACTCTTATTTTACCCTTTGCATAATAATTGGCATTAACAGTCTGCTACCAGCATCATGGCACCTGGGACTATGCGGTTGCCACATTCTGATTTAATACTGAGGATTGTTATAATGAACCTAGGAGTACAGGAGGTGGTATTTGAACTCATCTGCATTTCAGATCAGGCAGCACACAGAAAATCAACCATCCATAATTCATTATATGTTTCCTACCGGGTCTAGAGACCGCAGCGATCCTAGCAACAGAGTCATGGCAACAGGAATTTGTTTGACCAATCAAAGCATCCAGCTGCTGGATCGCAGTCAGCCAATCACAAGAGGCGAGCGAGTGAGTCAGAAGGACATGGTTGCTGGTTGAACTGATTCCTTACCTGTTCCCACTGATCATGGGTTAAGGCGGAATCAATTTGATGTTGGGAGGATTCTCGGAGAAACATCAGACTGAAATGAAAAGTAACAGCAGTAATTTGAATGTCAGTTTTCCCTGAGCCCTTTGAAATAAATATATATTAGGGAATCCTCTTGCTGTGAATCAGTGTCATATTTGGCTTACAAACTAGACCAAAGTTAGAAGAAGAAAACTACAGTCCTCCAGAGGAGACGCTGAAAACAAGTCTGGCTTTTCTGATTGTTCTGGTTGAAGATCCCAGAGCATTTTTCCTTACATTACATAGGAGCAGGAGTAGGCCCTTCAGCCCCTCGAGCCTGTTCCGCCATTCAATAAAATCATGGCTGATCTGTACCTCAACTCCATTTACCTGCCTTTGTTCCATAATCCCTTGATACCCTTACCTAACAAAAATCTATCAATCTCAGTCTTGAAAATTTCAAGATGACCCAGCAACCACAGCCTTTTGGGGGAGAGAGTTCCAGATTTTCACCAGCCTTTGTGTGAAAAAGTGTTTCCTGATTTCACTCCTAAATGGCCTCGCTCTAATTTTAAGATTATGCCCCCTTGTTCTGGACTCCCCCGCCAGAAGAAATAGTTTCTCTGTATCTATCCTGTTGAATCCCTTTATCATTTTAAAGATCTCGATTTGAACACCACCTCAACCTTTTAAACACAAGGGAATACAAGCCAAGTTTATACAATCTGTCCTCACAATTTAACCCTTTAAGCCTTGGTATCATTCTGGTGAATCTACACTGTACCGCCTCCAAGGCCTATATATCTTTCCTCACAACAGTGACTACATTCAATAGTACTGGTTGTAAAACACTTTGGGATGTCCTGAGATGCTATATAAATGCAAGTTCTTTCTTTCCTTCTTTTCACTATTTAAAGACTGGGGAGTACCTTCAACCACAATCATCAAAAACAGATTAACAGGCCATTCATCTCAGGGATGGTTATGGGATGTTGTGTGCAAAATGGCTGCCCTGTTTGCCTCCATAACTGCCGTCATCCTACGTGAAGGACTTTGAGTTGTCGCTGAGAGATATGAAAAGGCACTAAATAAATGCAAGTCTTTGGGGGCAAAATTGGGTCACGCCCCCCTTTAGGGCGCTAACTTGGCTGGGGTGCTACTTTTAGCGCCCGGAGAAAATTAATGCCCCTGTGCCCGAAATTCACTGGTAGCGCCCCAAGAGGGTGCCGTGGTACTGGAGGCCTTCTTCCCATTATTAAAGGGGAGGGGCCGAGCGCAGCACGACCCGGGGCCCAGTTGGGCCACCGGGGATCGGCGTGCCGGCAAAAGAGCCCGGCAATCGAGAAGTGCTGGGCTCACGGAGCGCAGCCGGCACCCCGCGGTGGGGGGCTACACAGGAGGCCGGGGACAGGTGCTGCCAGATGGCCAGCAACAAAAATGTCTGCCCGGCACCTCCCCTTTAATGTGCACTGCTCCGGCCGCAGGTAGACCCCCTTGACCCTGTCGGACATAGTGTCCGGCGCTAAGTCAGGGGGTGCTACCGAAGATCGCGGCCGGGGTGCGAGCGGGGCGCTGCGCACGGCAATGACGTCATCACCGGAGCAGCAGCGCCACGGGGCGCTAACGGTTACCGCCGCCGCTAACCTCCCGCTGAATTTCGCGAGAGGCGTTAGCGGCATCGCGCCCGGGCGCTAGTTGCTTTACGCTAACGGGAGGCGCAAATCAACCAAATTTTTCCCCCTTTCTGTCTTACTAATATAAACTGAAGCTACAGATAACCATTTTAACAGCATAGAACTCAAAATTACTAAAGTACTTTGTAAATTGTGATACAATCCTTTCCTGGAAATTTTATAGGCTCATTTGGAAATAAAGGTGTACTGTATAGAATCATAGAAATTTACAGCACAGAAGGAGGCCATTCGGCCCATCGTGTCTGTGCCGGCCGAAAAAGAGCCATCCAGCCAAATCCCACTTTCCTGCACTTGGCCTGTAGCCTTGTAGCTTACGGCATTTCAAGTGCATATCCAAGTACTTTTTAAATACGATGAGGGTTTCTGCCTCTACCACCCTTTCAGGCAGTGAGTTCCAGACCCCCACCACCCTCTGGGTGAAGAAAGTTCTCTTCAACTCCCTTCTAATCCTCTCTAAATTGTCTGTAATTGAAAGTTTTTAATTTGTCAATTCTATGCTTGCAATATATTATAGACAAACTGTTGTTTATTACTAGAGAATGTGAAATGCCTTATCAGAAAGGCATGAATGATTCGAGAAAAATGCATTGCTGTCATTTGAAGTTCTTATTTTATTTTGTAAGTAGCTTTCAAAATATGTATCATTTCATCAATATCCTCGGTAACTGTCTTTTAATCGGCCTTTGTTTTATTTTTCTCCTCATCAAGATATGAATCATGTATCCATCGAAATGAGTGATGGCGGCTCAAGGGATTATGGAAATGTTTTCCCCTTTTCACTCAAGCTCTCCAGTAATCATTCCCTGGTTAGTTACGCCACTAATTAGATTCATCGCTTCCTCTTTAACTACCCCAGTAGTGTGCTGAATTCTCCCCTATCCCTTCCCCCATTTGCCAGAATAATGGCAAAGGAGGCTTGGATGCTAGCACAAGACTCCGGTTAACACCAACTATTTGTTTACCCTGCAATCGCTGTGAGAGGATGATACTGATAAAAAAAAAAGGCAAATAGGATTCTCGACTTTCTACATAAGGGCGTTGAATGTAAAAGCAATAAATATAAAATACGCATTATTAAATCCAATAAGGAGTTCAGGAGAAACTTCTTGACCCAGAGAGTGGTGAGAATGTGGAACTCGCTACCACATGGAGTAGTTGAGGCGAATAGTATGGATGCATTTCAGGGGAAGCTAGATAAGTCCATGAGGGAGAAAGGAATAGAAGGTTATGTTGATAGGGTCAGATGAAGTAAGGTGGGAGGAGGCTCGTGTGGAGCATAAATGAGTTGAGCCAAATGACCTATTTCTGTGCTGTAAATTCTACGTAATTCTATGTAATAACTGCACGCTAAACACCAAAAGCTGCAGGTTACAGACAGAGCTAAGTGGTTCCGCAACAAAGCATAGCAACGCTCTGCAGCCCTATTACATCCAGTCAAGAATGGTGGTGGATATCCAGGTAACCAACAGTGGGAGGAGATGACATGAACATATTTACAACCATATTGGAGCCCAGTATGTGAGCGCATGAGATTGAAGTATTTGAAAACGTCTTCAACCTAAAGTGCCAAGGGAAGGATCCTACTTGGTCTCCTCCCAAAATCCCCACCATCACAGATGCCAATGCCGACTCAAATTGGTTTACTTGACATTGTTAGCTAGCTAACTTTAGGTGAGTTTATTCAATGATGGTAAGATGATATGCAATGTTCCACTTATTCAAAGTGTAATACTCCAAATAAGGTGAAGTACTTACAAACCCAAGCAAATCTGATTCTGGGAAACAATGTCTATTGTATACAGTGCCTTGAGCTCAAACTTCCAAAGCCCTGTTACAATTTGCCACTTTTTATACCTTTCTGAGCTAAATGTCCTTCTAAGGCATGCAACTACCTATCTAAACTACAAGATGTATATATATATATAAAACCAATAGGTAAATTATACTATTGATTGACATCTCATAATGCTATAACTCTTCACTTTCTCACACACCTTATCTTCCTCATTCGAGGTTGTGCGACCCGTTTCACTAAGTCCAGTGCAGTACCATGGAATACCATGTATGGCTCCTTCATACTGGACAAGAGAAGCACGCAGGCTTCTCCTGAGGCCCAGCGTGCATTCCAAATATACACTTGGAGGCTGGAAGAGAAAGCTGGTACTTACTTTTATCAGCCTTCCTTGCCTTGCTGCCTGGCCCTCACAGGCTTCCAATCTGAGGGTATCCGAGCCGCAAGACCTAATGCCAGGTTCTTCGGACAACCCTGAAAAATGGCACCCTTCCATCACAAGGCGAGGAAAGCGAGGCGGGAGGTCAGGGGACAGCCTCGCCCACCTCATTTCCATGGCTGCCCTGGCCTTTACATGGAATTGCGACTTGATAACAGTCGGCGTCGGGTGGGATGTTAAAATGTTAAAAATCTGAATCTCGACCCAACCCGCCCACTTCCGGTTTTAACGGAGGTGGGACAGGGGGCGGGCAACTGAACTGCTCGCGTGAGCGGGTTGGCAATTTAAATGTTATAATGAGGCTGGGAGCCTCATATTTAACCATCATTTTAAATTTAACCCTGGCTGGCTGGGTTTCCCAGGCCTCGGGAAACCAGTCAGGTAAAGGGAGACGAGGACTGCTGGATCCAGGTGATAAGTGCCTTTCCACTTACCTACTGGATCCAGCTTACCTGCTTCACCCACCCCCCGTGATCAGACACCACCACCCGACCCTTCCGATCTCCTCCACGAGGCCTCCAATCCCATCCCCGATCCTTCTGATCTCCCCACTGCTCTGGCCTCCGATCTCCCTTGTGGCCTCCAGACTCTGATCTCCACAATGTTCCCCCAGCTCATGACTCCCGATCTTCTTCCCCCACCCCGATCTCCACGCTGTTCCCCGGCTCAGGACTCCCGATTTTCCTCCCCCCTCTCCCCACCAGCCTCCACGATCCCTTCCTCCCTCCTCTCCGCTCCTTGGCTGCGGTCTGCTGCTGAAGGCCTACCCACCCGATAGCCAGCCAGCCTCTCAATCTGGCTGGCAGCGGCCGGGAAATGGAGACCAGAAACGTTAATTAGGTCCTGCCGTTAAATTCTCCCGACCTCAATCCAGCCCTGCCGCTCCCTTCCCGCTTCCGAGTTAATATCCGGCCCTATATGTTTATGTCAAATAAGGGAGCTTTGTTACATTAAAAAGATTGTCATAATTTCAGGGTTTTTTTTCTGTCTTTGGGTGTTAATAACTTCAGAATATTATAATCCTGTCTGAATACTCATTGCCTGCAGTAAAAGGCAGCATGCAAGGTTAAAAACGAACCCATGCTACAAAGGCTGTTAAGATGAATCATGACAAATAGGAACCAACAGCAGACAGATTAACACCTCCCTGCTATCATCAAGGGATTCATTCACAACTCTCAAGAGCGAAATATTACAACAGGAAGCCGATGGGTTTCTACACATCACCAAGGGGTTTGTTCACAGCCCAGACCAATAAGGAAATAGAATAGGTAACAGTAAATATTGTAACTGTCTCCAAGAAATCGAGGAAAATCCACGACGTGCAAAGAAACTTCTTCGCCTTTTGTATCAGTTATTACAGATAGAGAAAGACCATTTATAATAAGCGAGCTAATGCCTCCTCCAAAATAGCAGGTAGAGGCCTATCAAATGAACCCTACAAGAAACAGACAAGATTCTGAAGGGGATTGACAGGGTAGATGCTGAGAGGTAGATGACAAAGTCAACATGGATTTACAAAAGGTAAATCGCGCTTGACTAATCTACTGGAATTTTTTGAGGATGTAACTGGTAGAATAGATAAGGGAGAACCAGTGGATGTGGTGTATTTGGACTTTCAGAAGGCTTTCGATAAGGTCCCGCATAAGAGATTGGCGTGCGAAGTTAAAGCACATGGGATTGGGGGTAAGGTACTGACTTGGATAGAGAACTGGTTGGCAGACAGGAAGCAAAGAGTTGGAATAAACGGGTCTTTTTCCGAGTGGCAGGCAGTGACTAGTGGGGTACCGCAGGGATCGGTGCTAGGACCCCAGCTATTCACAATATATATTAATGATCTAGACGAGGGAACTAGATGTAATATCTCCAAGTTTGCAGACAACACAAAGCTGGGTGGGCGTGTGTGCTGTGAGGAGGATGCAGAGAAACTCCAGTATGATTTGGACAGGTTGGATGATTGGGCAGATGCATGGCAGATGCAATATAATGTGGATAAATGCGAGGTTATCCACTTTGGTGGCAAAAACAGGAAGACAGATTATTATCTGAACGGCAATAGATTGGGAAAAGAGGAAGGTGTCCTTGTGCACCAGTCGCTGAAGGTAAGCATGCAGGTGCAGCAGGCGGTTAAGAAGGTAAATAGTATGTTGGCCTTCATATCGAGAGGATTCGAGTACAGGAGCAAGGATGTCTTGCTGCAGTTGTACAGGGCCTTGGTGAGACCACACCTTGAGTATTGTGTGCAGTTTTGGTCGACTTATCTGAGGAAGGATGTTCTTGCCATGGAGGGAGTGCAGCGAAGATTCACCAGACTGATACCTGGGATGGCAGGAATGACGTATGAAGAGAGACTGGGTCGATTAGGCTTATATTCGCGAGAGTTTAGAAGAATGAGAGGGGATCTCATTGAAACTTATAAAATTCTAACAGGACTAGACAGACTAGATGCAGGAAGGATGTTCCCGATGGTGGGGGAGTCCAGAACCAGGGGTCACAGTCTAAGGATAAGGGGTAAGCCATTTAGGACTGAGATGAGGAGGAATTTCTTCACCCAGAGAGTGGTGAACCTGTGGAATTCTCTACCACAGAAGGCAATTGAGGCCAATTCATTAAATATATTCAAGAAGGAGTTAGATATATTTCTTAAGGCTAAAGGGATCAAGGGATATGGGGAGAAAGCAGGGACAGGGTACTGAATTTGGATGATCAGCCATGATCTCATTAAATGGCGGAACAGGATCGAGGGGCCGAATGGCCTATTCCTGCTCCTATCTTCTATATTTCTATGTTGTTTCCCCTGGCTGGAGTGTCTAGAACTAGGGGTCATAGTCTCAGGATAAGTGGTAGGCCATTTAAGACTGAGATGAGGAGGAATTTCTTCACTCAGACGGTTGTTAATCTTTGGAATTCTCTGCCCCAGAGGGCTGTGAATGCTGAGTCTTTGAGTATATTCAAGGCTGAGATAGATAGATTTTTGGACTCTAGGGGAATCAAGGGATATGGAGATCGGGCGGGAAAGTGGAGTTGAGGTCAATGATCAGCCATGATCTTATTGAATGGCGGAGCAGGCTCGAGGGGCCGTATGGCCTACTCCTGCTCTTATTTCTTATGTTCTTATGAACCCCACTAAGCATTCATCTGCTAATATTGCTAACATTAATTTCTAGCCTAGAGATAGAGAACAATCATTAAAAGCAGACAACAGAAATCCTTTCTCTTTGACTCTCAGAATAATAGATTCCAACATTCTGGTCAGTAACTCCGGGTTTCACAACATGTGGACATTTTTTTGCTGTGTCCATTGTTCCTTCAGTCAAATGTAATATAAACTTAGCTAGATAGACAGGCAGATACGTACATACGAACAATGACGGACAGGTAAAGTCCCTCTGGTCCATCGAGCCTGTCCCACACAATTGCGATACCTTGTGTATCACAATATATATATATACTGCACCCCACCCGAAACCATGTGATCTCCTGGGAGAGGCGAAAAACCAGATAAAAACCCAGGCCAATTTGGGGGGGGGGAAATCTGGGAAATTCCTCTCTGACCCATCTAGGCAATCGAAACTAATCCAGGAGATCACTCCGGCCCTGAATTCCCTGCAGTGCCTACCCTCTGTAAGAGGTGATCTCCGCCCCAGCCAGAAATAGGTCCAGCTCTCGCTTGAAGGAATTCAGCGAATCAGCATCCACCGCATGGGATGGCAGCCTCTGGGAAATGAACTACCTCCTGACATCTAACCTAGATCTGGCCTTAATCAACTTAAATTTGTCACCCCACCCCCCTGGTCCTCCCTAACCTACTTAATTGGAAAAAACTGTCAACTGGAACAGATACGTATTTCAGAAAATTCTGATGTTCCTTAATCTGCTGGCAGATCTGAGATATTGGCCTAACCAGCAATTGAGGTCGGGAATTGATATCGTCAAAAGTGCAGTTTCTTTAAAAATCGCTGCAGTCACATCTATTTTGAAAGAAAGATTGTTAAATTTGAACATACAACTCCTGAGGTTTCTTGCGCTGCTGCCTGATCACTAGCATACCTGATCGTTGAAGCATTTGCCTGACAATATGGTCAGTTGAGGTATATAGATACATAGATACATAGAAGATAGGAGCAGGAGTAGGCCATCCGGCCCTTCGAGCCTGCTCCGCCATTTAATGAGATCATGGCTGATCCTCCAATTCAGTATCCCGTCCCCGCCTTCTCTCCGTAACCCTTAACCCCTTTTGCCTGTAGAAATATATCTAATTCCCTCTTAAATATATTTAATGAGCTGGCGTACACTGCCCTCTGTGGCAATGAGTTCCACAGGTTCACCACCCTCTGAGTGAAGAAATTCCCCCTCATTTCTGTCCTAAATGGTTTAGCCCTTATCCTTAAATTATGTCCTCTAGTTCTGTTCTCACCCGCCAAGGGAAACATTCCTTCTGCATCTAGTCTGTCTAGACCTGTCAGAATTTTATACACTTCTATGAGGTCCCCTCTCAATCTTCTAAACTCCAGTGTGTACATCCCTAAACTACATAGTCTCTCCTCATAGGTCAATCCCGCCATTCCTGGTATCAGCCTGGTGAATCGCCGCTGCACCCCCTCCATGGCAAGAACATCTTTCCTCAGATGAGGCGACCAAAACTGTACACAGTACTCGAGGTGTGGTCTCACCAGTGCCCTGTACAGCTGCAGCAAGGTATCCCTGTTCCTGTATTCCAACCCTTTTGCTATGAAGGCCAGCATACCGTTTGCCTTCTTGACCGCCTGTTGCACCTGCATGCTCGCCTTCAGTGACTGGTGTACAAGAACACCCAGGTCTCTCTGTACTTCCCCCTCTCCCAATTTATTGCCATTTAAATAATAATTTGCCCTCCCGTTCCTGCACCCAAGGTGGATAACTTCGCACTTGTCCACATTATAGTGCATCTGCCATTTATCCGCCCAATCACCCAGTCTGTCCAAATCGCTCTGGAGCTTCCTGGTCTCCTCCTCTGAGCCCACCCCCCCTCCTAGTTTAGTGTCGTCTGCAAATTTGGAAATGCTGCATCCGACTCCCTGATCCAGGTCATTAATGTAAATTGTGAACAGCTGGGGACCCAGGACAGATCCCTGCGGTACCCCACTTGTTACTGCCTGCCATTCAGAAAATGAGCCGTTTATTCCAACTCTCTGTTTTCTATCTGACAGCCAGTTCTCTATCCACGTCAATACTTTCCCCTTTATCCCATGAGCTTCAATTTTCCCTGCTAATCTTTTATGTGGGACCTTATCGAAGGCCTTTTGAAAGTCCAGGTACACCACATCTACTGGCTCTCCCCCATCTATTTTACCAGTTACTCCCTCAAAAAATTCCAATAGATTAGTCAAGCACGATTTACCCTTTGTAAATCCATGTTGACTCTGTCCTATCCTGTCCCCATTTGCTAAGTGCTCCGCTATTTCATCCTTAATGATGGACTCCAGCATTTTGCCCACAACTGATGTAAGGCTTACAGGTCTGTAATTACCTGCTTTTTCCCTACCCCCCTTTTTGAATAGTGGGGTAACGTTAGCTACCCTCCAATCCATGGGCACTGTTCCCGAGTCTAATGAATTCTGAAAAATCATACTTAGTGCATCCGCTATCTCTAGGGCCACCTCCTTCAGCACCCTAGGATGCATGTTATCAGGCCCTGGGGATTTGTCCGCCTTCAATCCCTTTAGCTTCCTTAACACCATATCCTTAGAGATATTGATTTGCGTCAGTTCCTCCTTTGCAAATGTCCCTATTTTTCCCGATATCCCAGGGAGGTTTTTTGTGTCTTCCTTCGTAAAGACTGACCCAAAGTATGCATTTAGTTGGTCTGCCATTTCCTTATTTCCCGTTATATATTCCCCCGTATCTGACTGCAATGGGCCAACTTTGGTTTTCACCAGTCTTTTCCTCTTGATATACTTATAAAAGCTTTTGGAGTTAGTTTTTATATTTTCCGCCAGCTTGCTTTCGTAAGCTATTTTGCCCCTCTTGATTAAGCCCTTTGTCCTCCTTTGCTCTATCTTAAACTGTTCCCAATCTTCCGCTCTGGCGCTTTTTTTGGCTATTTTATACGCCCTATCTTTGGATTTTATGCTGTCTCTAATTTCCCCTGTTATCCACGGTTGAGTCACCTTTTTAGATTTCCTTTTATGCCAGATTGGTATAAACAATTTTTGCAATTTTGTCATTCTATCTTTAAATGCTTGCCATTGTTTATCTACCTCCAGTCCTCCCAGGAACGTTGTCCAATCAGACCTACTCAGTTCCCGTCTAATGGCATCATAATTCCCCTTGTTTAAATTCAGGACCTTAGTATCTGAGTCAATTTCTTCGCTCTCCATTTCGAGTGAGAAATCGATCATGTTATGATCGCTCTGACCCAAGGGTCCCCGTACAACAAGATTACTAATTAGTCCCTTCTCATTGCACAGTACCCAGTCCAATATAGCCTGTTCCCGAGTTGGTTCCTCGACATATTGATCCAGATAACCATCCCTTAAACACTCAAGGAATTCCTCCTCCTCATTATTTTTACTGATTAGGCTATTCCAATCTATATGTAAGTTAAAGTCACCTATGATGACAGCTGTGCTCTTATTGCACGCTTCTCTAATTTCCCTCGTGATGCCCTCCCCAACCTCTATTTTACTATTTGGAGGCCTATATACCACTCCTATTAATGTTTTTCGCCCCTCGCTATTTCTTAGCTCCACCCATATAGATTCTGTATTAACTGAGTTAATATCCTTCCTTTCAATTGCATTTATCCCTTCTTTTACCAGCAATGCTACCCCTCCTCCCTTTCTTTTTTGTCGATCCTTCCTAAATACTGAATACCCCTGTATGTTAAGCTCCCAGCCCTGCTCACCCTGCAACCATGTTTCCGTAATCCCAATTAGATCATAATTATTAGCCTCTATTTCCACAGCTAATTCATCTACCTTGTTCCTGATGTACAATAGTAAATGGTATGGAAAAGGTTAGTCTGGAATACCGCTTTAAACTAAACAGTGGGAGCAAGACAAGGGGAAGCAGGTTCAAACTAGTACAGGTAACTTTAGGACTGAATATCAGGAGATTCTTCATGCAGAAAGTGCCTCTTTGGAGTGGACTTCGGGCAGAGTGGTTGATGGTGAAAAGCCTGGATGCATTAAAGAAACAATTAGATGCAGCAATGGGGGAGATTCGGGTTGTTCTGGATGCATGAGTTAAGATGAATTGAGATGGCCTTCCTCGTCCACAAATATCTTGTGAACTGTCGCAAATCACACGTACACTGTAACTCAGGCTGTGAGTACAGAAGTCAATGGTTGCTGACTTATAATATGTGATCAGTGGAAGAATATCCCCAAAAATTATACACACCTATCGTTCTCTTCCAGATGCTGAACGACATGCTGTGCATTTCCAACACCTTCTGTTATCGTAACACAACAATGGACATTTTTTCACTGACCAGAAACACCCGAGGGCTGAAATTGGCATGGAGCGGGGATGCAAAACAGGCAGAATTGCATTTTCCGACCTTTATACGACACGCCCCCAATGCTCAGTTCCATTGAAGTCAATGGACCTGAATATCGGGTGCAGCGCATAACAGGCGACCAATGCGATTTTACCCTGTTTGTCATCCTCACCCAATCCAATTTCACCGCCCCCCCCTGGTCCAACTAATTTGGAAAAAAAAATCCTAAACCAGGAGAATTCTCCAGCAGTATCAAGAATGACTTTAAATTCTACCACAGAAGTGGAATTGTTTACATCACCGGACCAAATGTTAACGGTATTCTCATTGTTTATTAATGATCTTTTCCCCAGTCAGGGGGGAATCCAGTACCAAAGTCAAGGGAAGCCAGCTAAGCTTCAGATGGCATATTTCCCTTCTCATTGGATCTATTGGCCACTAGGAATAAGAAGCAGCAAAATCAGTAAATGCTGGAAAGGAACATCTGATCATTAAGCATCTGAAAGAGGAAGACAGGTTAAAAACTGACACACCTGACTGGGTTAGCCTTTGCGTAGTATCGTAGAATCATACAGCGCAGAAGGAGGCCATTTGGTCCATCGCGCCTGTGCCGGCTCTTTTTAGCCAATTAGCCCCACTCCCCCTGCTCTTTCCCCAAAGCCTCGCAATATTTTCCTTTTTAAGTGTATATCCAATTCATTTTGTAAGTTATTACTGAATCTGCTTCCACTACCCTCTCAGGCAGCGCATTCCAGAGGCGCAAAAAAAATTCGCCCCATCTCTGCTCTGGTTCTTTTGCCAATGATCTAAAATCTGTGTCCTCTGGTCGTTGACCCTTCTGCCAGTGGAAACAGTTTCTCCTTACGTTCGCTATCAAAACTCTTCATAATTTTATAACACCTCCACTAAATCTCCACATAACCTTCTCTGGTCTAAGGAGAACAGTCCCTGATTCCCTCGTCTCTCCACATGACTGAAGTCCCGCATTCCTGCAGCACTTTTAGTTCTCTTTCCAGCATTTTTAAATCCTCCTACTGGTTATAAGCTGTCTCTTTGTGAAAAGCAGTGAAATGATCTGACTCTTGATCCCTCCTTCCCCGCTTTGTTTCGCTCAGTTCTCTCAATGGAACTTCTCCAGTCCAGGCCCGTCAGCTCAGATGAAGGGTTTCTACCTAAACTGTTAACCTATCTTTCAGATAACTTTTTTTTCCTTTTGTTTCCCTCCCCCTCCGCTCACGCCCCTAGTGCGATGGGAAATTCTGACTTCAAGCCAAGAGTCTGGAGCCCGAAGGTTCAACTGATTTTTAGATCGAATTACTTTTATAATGAAGGTCAATGACAGCGTGTCAAGACGGTGAAGAAGTGAGCTGCCTCTCTTTCTATTTTATGAGTATATTCGTAAGTCAAATATAGAAAAGCAACTGTTTAAGAAATGCCACATGGTGACCCTGCAGTGCCTGCATGCGGCTCACTTTGACCTTATCCTCACTTACGCAAAAGCACTGTATTGGTTTTCAAATGTCAATGAAAAATTAATATGCTAATTTACTTACACAGCTGAAGCTCGCTGATTTAATGTTCTTGCAGAAATGACTGCTCCATTTGTTAGTTTGCCCCTATAAAGGATAAAAAGAGATCAATTTAAAAACATTGGCAATCGTCTGGTGCCAACTCCGCTGCTATGACATTACTCAACTGGCATTTTCTTTATTTTGAACACAGGAACAGGAGTAGGTCAATCGAACCCCTCGAGCCTGTTCCGCCATTCAGTGAGATCATGGTTGATCCGCTACCGAAGTCCACACACCCGGCTTTGCCCCGTATCCCTTAATACCTTTGGTTAACAAAAATCTATCAATCTCAGATTTAAAATGAACAATTGATCTAGCACCAATTGCCGTTTGCGGAAGAGAGTTCCAAACCTCTACCACCCGTGACCATTCTGTAAGTATGAGTCCAGACAATGAGTGTCGGTAGGCTATTAACTGGGGGGGGTGGCGGAAGGGATAGCCCTCACACAGACCCCAATCCTGTCCTTGCCTGATGACCGTGATGTAAGAAAACTACTAGGCACTTGGTCTGAGTATTAAGCAAGGCTTTAATCAACTGTTTTTCAACATGGAGATCTAGTTGTGTCCTTCGCTAGTTCCTGTTAAAGAATGTCCTGAGCAAACTAGGCCCATGCCCGAGTATTTATACTCTCCCTGGACAGCGCCACCAGCAGGCCGCCCAGTATTATTTCATAAGTCATTTCCACATGAATGACAAGATTCATGTCATTCCGCACGCACGTATTTTCCAGGAGGGAGTCGTTGGATAATGATCAGGGGCAGGAGCCTGGCTGAAGTTTTTGCTCCCTCTTAACTCTTCCTGCTGCCCAGGCCAGCAGTCAGCTAACTTGAACCTGCAATCTGGTCTGGAAGGTTCAGCTCCACCTTAGCGGCTCACTTCACCGACTGAAACACTGGGAAATTTTCACACAGAAAAAAATAATGCACGGAATCCCTGGCAATACCTGAAGAATCACTTTGCGCAGGAAGAAAGGTTGGCATTTTTGCAGGCTATTTGAAAGAAACTTTAATGAACTCATAGGAGAAAGCACGGCCTAGAAATCGGATCGCACTGAGCCCGTGTTTTGGGCGAAGAATCAGCGCTGAAGTTTCCAACATGGAATGAAGCGTGCACGTGCTCAATCTGCGTCGGGAGAGAACCGCGCGCCAAATTGGTTCGGGCACACCGGAGTCACCCAAGACTGAAATTAGTGTTAGGCCCCTTGCCTGTGCAAAATGGAGGGCCCAATGGCTCGGACAGGCCCCTTTGCAAAATTGGAGCAGGACTGACCGCACCATTCACCGTGAATGCTGCGGTCCGTTTTCTCGGGCCTCAAGCAGCCAAACCAAGGGTCCTTAAAGGGACCTCTGGAGGCTGCCACAAAAAAGCTAAGTAAGAAAAAAATTCCTTAGGTGAATGTGGAGCCAGGAGACAGAGGACACCCTCCTGGCTCCAGATTGAAACTGCAGGCCGCACCTGGCCACCGCTCGCCCCCTCCCGATCTCCACCCCACCGCCGCCGCCCCCCCCGCCCCCACCAACTCCCAGACTTACAATAGGCGCAGTGCCAGTTTCCTCGCCGGCCGAAATTCCTCCTCTTCGAGATCGGCGCATTGCCTCCAAGGTTGCCAACTCTCCAGGGTTGTCCTGGAGCCTCCAGGAATTACAGACCAATCTCCTGGACACGGCAGCGAGCAACCCGGGAGAAAAATCATTAGGGTATTAAAAACAATTGTGTTCTTTTTCATTTTCTTTGAACCCTCAGGTTTATTAAACATAAAAATATTGGAGATGGGGCAAGAAAGATATTTTATTGGGCGATGCTGTTGGAGGCGGGAAGTCATGTAATTAAAGCTCCAGGAGCGCATCCAACTAGAGTTGGCAACCTGAATTGCCTCTTGGGGTGGCACTAGTGCCCCCAGCACGCGCTGGTTGCATCCTGATGATGCAGAAGGACCAATTTTGCCTGAATTCGGGCGAGAACCAATTTCTAGGCCCATGCTTTCAAATAGTCTTTAGACAGACAGGTATGCCCCCTCCCCCCCAACCCCAGCCCCTCCTCCTGCCCCCCCTACTGTTACCATCACCACTTTTGTTATCTCCACTTCACCACATTTCTCAGGTACAGGTGTAGCTGCCTAAATTCTCCTACAGTGTGTGCCCAATAGATGTTGACTAGCCTATAAATAACAACCAAGGTTCGCTGAACAGCGTGTGATCGTGTGAGAAATTCTGTGGCTCAGACATTCACTGGCTCTTACTTTATTTCTCTGCACTTTCTCGGCTCATTATATCCATCACGGTCGTCCCAAAATGGTGAGACTTCAAGTCCTAGCACAGAGTCTCGTTCGACAGGAGCACTGACTGGAGAATTAGTCATGGAAGTCAATGTGCTCGATTTGCAGCGCTCCCGATTTTCCGGCCATTCATTCTAGTGGTCAAAAAATCGAGTGTGTAACAAATCAGGCGCAGGGATCTCTACCTGCAATCCTGTGGAGCAGGAATCTGCGTCAGGAGTGGAGTCTCGCAATTTCAGGGCTACTGTCCGTTATTTTGGTTTCACAGTTGTGAATTTATAGGGGGGAAAAATTTGGTTGGTTTGTGCCTCCCGTTAGCGCCCTAAGACGGCGCTAATGGGGCGCGAAGCAACTAGCGTCCGGGCACGGCGATGTTTGCGCCACACGCGAAATTGACCAGACATTTTGCGGCGGCGCTAAACACTACCACCATGATCTCCTGCACCCGCAGATCGTGACGTCAGTCGAGCGTGCAACGCCCCGGTAGCGCCCCGGACCGGATATTGAGTGGCGCCCCCTGCCTTACCGCCTGCCGTTAGCAACGACAGGTTGAGGGGAGCATTTTGCAGTCGGGAAGGGACTGGGGGAGCGCTATTTAAAGGAGACCGCTTCCTGCCTTTTTTTGTCGGCGACATTTTTGCACCATGCATTCTGAGAGAGAGAGAGACTTCTGGAGAGATTCAACGCTGTGTGAAGGAGTTTTGAGTACTGAGCAGCACTTTGCAGGTTCATTTTGATTTGACCTTCCTTGCATCGATTTAAAAGAGACTATGGGGGCTGCACTCTGAGCTCTTTCCCTTGGTCTCTCCATTGTTCTTTCCAGCAGATTTGATGTACAGGTCTCTCCAGGCTGAGATTTAAGGCTGCAATGAGCAGGGTGTGGATGGAGAGCAAGATCAACCCTCCCCTTTAAGAAGTGGCCGGCGCCAGTGTGTCTGTGTTCCATTGCTGACTGACATCAAATGAGCTTCTCCAGCGCTCTGAGGTAGCGCCTCGCTCCTCGGCGTTAGCGCCTTAAGAGAGGTGTGTAGTGCCTGATTTAGCGCTCCAATCACCTCCAGGGGCGATAGAAGCCAAGTTTGCAGTCGGAGGCAATAATTAGCGGCAGACGCTAAACTTTGCGCCCGGCTGATAATTGCGCCCCAAACGGGGCGATACCAAATTTCTCCCCCATAGAGTTTAACAGACAAAAACTAACGAGACACCAGGACACCTTATCTAAGGTCTAAGGGCCATTTTCAGTGTGTTTTTCTAAGGCCCAGGTTTACAAATGGGGGCGAGGAGGGTGCACAAGGTCAAAAGGTTTCAGTATTTTTCTGTATTTATTGACTTACTTGCATGCTGTTTTCATTACTATATGTATTAAGAAAAAACAGTTTCTGCAACGATGACATTGTTTTCCTTTGGATGGTTGAGGAACATGAAAAGAAACTTGCGAGGGATATCAAGATTAATACAAAAGATTTTTACAATTATATTAGAAGAAGAAAGGTTAGTCAAGGATAATGTGGGCCCTTTAAAAACAGATGCGGGTAATACTGCAAATGAAAATATGGAAATGGCAGATTTGTTGAATAATTACTTTGGGCTGGATTTTGCGGTGGGGGGGGGTCAGCGGGTGCGATCGGTGGCGGGTCGGGTGGGAAAGTATTTTTTTTCCCCAGTGTGTCGGGACCCCGCTGTGAACCCACCTTTACCAAATGTCGGATCTGTGAGTGCTGAGCAGACCCGACACGCAGTGGCAGGGGAGGCAATTAAAATCATTAGTGGCTTGTTTACAGCCACTTAACAATGTTTTTTTCCAAGCTGTTTGAATTTGACAGGTCGCTCACGGGTTTTCCGCTGTGCCTAGACCTCGTCTGTGAAGCTGAGGTGGGAGGTCAGTGGCCATTGAATCAGCTGATGAGTTGACAGCTTCAAATATCAAGTCAAAGCTCCCAGCTGATTGAGAAATGTTCCCTTAACCACCAGCTTCTCTAAACTGCATTTCCACTACAGATTCAGAATGCTGCAAGTCTTTACACAAGTCTCCATCCAGTCTGACCTCATTACCTCTCCCACCATTAACAGATCGTTTCTGTCTTCTCTACTTCACCCGCCATCTATTCCATCAGCATGGGTGCCCTTGAAACTCCCTCACCTTGGTCCTCAGAATCCCACCACAATCAGCCGCAACACCAGCATCACCAGGTACACCAGCAGCACCAACAGCAACAACAACCTTCTCCGCAATCACCTGATGCTGCACAGGACAGAGGGCATCAGCACCCGACCACATTGCTGCTCGGGAAGCCAGATTTACTTCACTTGACGCTGTACATCCTGGCTGCCACATGATGCACCAGGTTGGCACCACCCCACACCAACACCAAAAAGCATCCCTACAATGCCAAGCCATTCCTTTCACATTCATCACCATTACGGGTGGTACCGTTATATCTCACCATTCACTGCAACTCACTAAGCCACTTCCAAAGGTGCACACAAATCTGTCCAAGAACTTTACATGAACATTGGATAAAACACCCAGGTGCCTACCCTTGTGTGCTGTTAGTTGGACTAGGATGAGGGTGAGTGTGAGGGGTGGCTAGTGAGATGGGGAAGTGATAATGTAGATAGAGAGGGATGGATGGAGGTGCAAGGTAAGTTGGTGTGAGTATGGATGTGCAGGAGTAGGGTAGGGAAGGCAGAGTGATGGGGATGTGATGAGAGGCATAGCAGGATGAGGTTGAGTGTGGCTTTGTACTAACGTTTCGTGATCTACTGAGATCATTGAAACATTTGCTGCACTGCACCCAGGTCCTCCTGACCACATCCCTGCTTGTGCCCTCCTGTGCAATGTGCAACCAGGCTGTGTTAATCTCCTGGGGAGGTCTCTTCCGCCCGTTGGAAGGGAAGAGAACCTCCCTGTGTGCTGCGACTCCCTCCATAAGCATATGGAGAGAGTCATGGGAGAGCCTGGGTGCAGCCCTGCACCTTTGTGCAGTCATTGTCAGTGTTTGCAGCACCTCAATGCTGTAGAACACTGACAGCATAAATTTGTCCATAGTCCCTTTAAGGAAACCAGCTGATGATGCGTCATCAAATGACATCACCAGACCCGCTTCCTCTAATTGGCCGGGAAATGCACTGGGCGGGCTTAACAAACCCAATCAAGGGAAATTTATTTCAGATGCCGGGATGGAGCCAGCAGCGGGGTTGGGATCCGCCACCGACATTGCCTACCGAGGTTCGTAAAATGTGTTCGCCAGTGTGTCAGTCTTCACAGTAGAGGAAGAGGATAAAGTACCTGACATTGCAGGGAAATTAATAATGAATCAAGGAGTGGAACTCACTAAAGTTAATGTAAGCAAGAAAACAGTATTAGTAAAAATAATGGCACGAAAGACTGTCAAATCCCCAGGACCTGATGGTTTCCACCCCAGGACTTTAAACGAAGTAGGTGAGGAAATTGCAGATGCTTTAGCCATAATCTTCCAAAGCTCTCTCAATTCAGGCATTGTCCCTTTTAGATGGTAAAATTGCAAATGTAACTCCATTATTTAAGAAAGGTGAGAGAGAGAAATCACGTAATTATACACCTGTTAGACTAACATCTGTTGTGGGGAAGATATTGGAATCTATAATTAAGGACTGAGTGACTGAGGACTTCGAGAAATTTGAGCTGATTAGGGAGAGCCAACATGGATTTGTAAAGGGTAGGTCAGGTCTAATGAACCTAATTGAATGTTTTGAGGAAGTAACTAAAGTAGTAGACAGGTTAATGTCTAAGAATGTAGTTTATATGGACTTCCAGAACATAAGAATTAGGAGCAGGAGTAGGCCATACGGCCTGTCGAGCTTGCTCCGCCATTCAATATGATCATGGCTGATCTTTGACCTCAACTCCATTTTCCCGCCCAATCCCCATATCCTTCGATTCCCCTAGAGTCCAAAAATCTCTCTCTCTCAGCCTTGAATATACTCAAAGACTCAGCATTCACAGCCCTCTGGGGCAGAGAATTCCAAAGATTCAGAACCCTCTGACTGAAGAAATTCCTCTTCATCTCAGTCTTAAATGGCCTACCCCTTATCCTGAGACTATGCCCCCTAGTTCTAGACACTCCAGCCAGGGGAAACAATCTCTCAGCATCTACCCTGTCAATCCCCTTCAGAATCTTGTATGTTTCAATGAGATCACCTCTCATTCTTCTAAACTTCAGACAGTATAAGCCCATTCTACACAATCTCTCATCATAGGACAGCCCTCTCATCCCAGGAATCAATCTAGTGAACCTTCGTTGCACCACCTCCAAGGCAAGTATATCCTTCCTTAGATAAGGAGAGCAAAACTGTGCACAGTACGCCAGATGTGGTCTCACCAAGGCCCTGTACAATTGTAGCAAGACTTCCTTACTCTTACACTCCAACCCCCTTGCAATAAAGGCCAACATGCCATTTGGCTTCCTTATTGCTTGCTGCACCTGCATGCTAACTCTCTGTGTTTCTTGCACGAGGACACCCAAATCTCTCTGAACACCAACATTTAATAGTTTCTCACCATTTAAAAAATATTCTGTTTTTCTATTCTTCCTACCAAAGTGAATAATCTCACATTTCCCTACATTATACTCCACCTGCCACCTTACTGCCCACTCACTTAGTCTATCTATATCCATTTGAAGACTCTTTGGGCTCGATTTTGCCATTGGGGTTGGGCTGGGGCGTGTCAGGTGGTTTTCGTGTCAGGACCCCGACTCCAATGTGAAGTGTGAAAAAAGTGCGATTTTCCCCTAATTGGGCACTTGATTTCCAGCATGTGGGAACCCAATTAGTCTTTCCATCCTGAAAGTCGCCTCCGATGACATCATCAGTGCTGCTGGATTTAAGGCATGCAAGCAGCCTTGCTTCTTCTGGAGACTGGAAACGCTTTGGACATTGTATGAAGGACTTCATTTACCGACCATGTCCACCAGCAAGCAAAAGTGTGCACCTCGCTTTGATGAGCCCTCCCTCCAAGCTCTGGTGCAGGGAGCAAGATCTAATAAGGAGGTGCTCTTCCCTTCCTCAGGGAGAAAATAGCCACCACAACAGACTAAAGCTGTGTGGCTGCAAGTGGCCCAGGAGGTCAACGCCATCTCTATGTGCCGCAGAACCTGGCTGCAGTGCAGGAAGAGGTTTCATGACCTTCTCCGCACAGGAAAAGTGAGTATGACTTCCTCATCACCCTCAATCTCATCCCCATCGCCTCTCCTCACCAGCACTCTGCTTTGCCAACCTCTTCCTCCGCATCCCACTTGACACTGACATCCCTGCACCCTTACCCATTCCCTCTCTCTCTATGGTCACATTTACTTAACTATTCGACCATGCAGCCCTCACACTCCCCATCACTGTGACGCAATGACAACAACTTACAACACACAGGGACGACCCTTTGTCTTCTTCTAAGCATCTATGCTATGGATTCTCTACACTCACTCCTTCATTCTCACTCAAACTCCACTTGTGTCCCTCATTGCAGGAAAAGAGAGCCCACAATAAGAGGGAAAGAACGAGGACAGGAGGAGGGCCACCCTCAGTAGCCCAGCTCACCACCTCGGAGGAGGCGGCCCTGGAAATTGCCAGGATCGAGGAGGATTCCCAAGTGGGGGACGGACACGCGGGCGCATCACAGCAAGCTGGTGACAGAATAGTTTGGCATCTCTGTCATTGACATTGCATGAGTGACTGATAATGATTCTGATGCTCTAACAGATTGACTTATGATCATCTGCACAATTCAATGTGCATGCAACCTTTACCTCTCATCTCTAACTCTTTCCTTTACTCCCCCACAGGACCATCGAGAGCCCCCATCCCCACTGTCCAGGCGGAAGAGCCTGAGCTTCCAGACTCCTCAGAGGAAGCTGCAACCTCTGAGGGCGCTCCGTCAGCAGAATTAAGCGCACCCTGCACCAGCGCAGACACTCACACCTCAGTGGGACCTTCGGGACATAGAATAGAGTTGTCACCTGGTGTATCACAGCTCACAAGTGAGCATCAGCAGATGGTGGAAACAGGGACAGCAGTGGAGAGTCCTTGTCGCAGTAGAGAGGACGCTCCCAGCTTGGCTCCGCTGCATGTCGACCCTGTGCCTCCGGGTCCATCCAGAAGGAGAGCGGTGCTGGAACTCCAGGAACAGGTGCAGGAGTCTCTGGCAGGTTTTGTCTCCAGGGTCGCTGCGAGTGTGGAGCGAATGGAGGAGTCCATCGCTAACACGAGCAGAGCCTTTGTAGAGGCGTTGGCGCATGAACGCATCACCACGGAAAGGATGGCAACCTCCTTGGAAAGGATGACTACCTCCATGTTAAGGCTGGCTACCTCCATGGTAAGGCTGGCTACCATAGTCACTTGGGTGTAATGTTGTGTTTAATTTTGAAAAGCCATCAGTTGCTTATTGTCATAAAAAAATTCTGATGGCAAACTGTTGCAGTTGTGGCGTGGGTCATTTCGCTAATGGGACTTCCACATTGAGGGCTTAGGGCGACTTGCAATTGTCAGTATGGTGGTCAGGGTGATAGGAATCCGCAGGTTCTTGGCCATTGTCGATGATCTGATAAGAAGGTGCAAGGCAAAATTGTTTGATTGTGCAGGCTAAGCAAATCTGGCCAAGATGAGTGCGTCCCTTGCATCCCGGGCAGCAATGTGGTCGCGCGCTGGCGCCTTCTGGCCTGTGCAGCTTCAGGTGGGTGAGCAGCAGCTTGGCGCTCCTGTTGTTGCTGCTGCTGTTGGTGGTGCTGTTGTTCATGGTACTGCTGCTGCCACGGCTGGTCTTCGTCCGAATCTGATGTCCAGGAGGAAAGGAAATAAATGGTTCCCATGCTTCTGGTATATGCCTCAGTTGAGGAAGCGCTCAGTCAAGGTGGCGAGAGGGGTTTCCCAGGAGGTCACACTGGAGATGGGTCTCAGGCTCCAAACTTCCACAACAATGAGTATGCCTGCTAAAAGTTCCCCCAGACCTGAGACAACAAAGTTCTGCCACCTGCAAATGATGATTGCTGAAAACTCCCTTTTAATGGTGGAGCTGCAGCTGTTAGTAAGCAGTCCACTTGTGAGGCTGCCAGGATTCACTGGCGTGTTCCAGAGGAGACGTGCAGGACGGGGGAAAAGTGGTAAAATCAGAAAGGCCTCTCAAAATGGGATTATAGAGGCACTTAACTGGTAGTTAAGGGCATTAAGGGCCTATCCCGCCTCTTGGAGGCGGGATGGAAACGGGGTCAGAAAACACACATTTGGGAAAATTGCTCGGAGGCGGGATGGAGGCGGGATCGGGCCCATCCGCCATTTTTTGCAATTTTACCACCTCACACGCCTCCAATCCTGCCTCCTCGGGCCTGGCAAAATCGAGCCCCATGTGTTCTCCTCAAAGCTTACTGTCCCACCTAGCTGTGTGTCAGCAAACTTGGATACATTACACTCAGTCCCTTCATCTGGGTCATTAATATAGATTGTAAATAGCTGAGGCCCCAGCACTGATCCTTGCGGCACCCCACTAGTTACAGCCTGCCAAGCTGAAAAAGACCCGTTTATCCCTACTCTCTCTTTTCTGTCCGTTAACCAATCCTCTATCCATGCTCTATCCAGGCATTGATAAGATTCCATATAAGAGACTGCTAGCTAAAATTAAAGCTCATGGAAGTGAAGGCAAATTATTGACCTTGTTAGGAGATTGGTTAGGCGGTAGAAGACAGAGAGTAGGGATAATGGGTATGTACTCGAATTGGAAGAAAGCAGCGAGTGGTGTCCCACAATGATCTGCACTGGGGCCTCAACTATTCATTATATTTATTAATGACTTAGATAACACAATAGAGAGCCGTATATCCAAGTTTGCCGATGGCACAAAGATTGGTGGCATAGTAAGTACTGTAGATGGGAACATTAAATTACAAAGAGACATTGATAGATTAAGTGAGTGGGTAAAACTACGGCAGATGGATTTCAATGCAGGCAAGTGTGAGGTCATCCATTTTGGACCAAGAAAGGATAAATCCAAGTATTATTTAAATGGTGAAAAGCTAGGAATAGTGAAGGTCCAAAGAGATTGAGAGGTCTATGTACACAGATCACTAAAATATAGTGGTCAGCTATAAAAACTCAGAACCAGACCAGTCAGGAGGGAAGTTAGGAAACACTTCTTCACGCAAAGGGTGGTCCAAGTTTGGAACTCTCTCCCACAAAAAGCAGTAGATGCTAGCTCAATTAATAATTTAAAATCTGAGAGTGATAGATTTTTGCTAGCCGTGGGTATTAAAGGATATGGAGCCAAGGTGGGTGGATGGAGTTAGGATACAGATCAGCCATGATCCCATTGAATGATGGAACATGCTCGAGGGGCTGAATGGCCTACTTCAGTTCCTATGTTGACAGAAGTTAGGCCGGGCATCCCCTGGCACGTGACACTATTTGCCAGGTTGGGGGCGAAGGGGAATTCACCGAGACAGATGAGTTTGAAAATTCCTATCAAGTGGTACACAAAGGCGGAGTGACACCAGGGCTAGCACCAGGGCACACCTGCATCATCGCCATGGACATCTTAGAATCTCCTCCCAACACTGCAGACTTAGCCTTTAAGGAGGATTTTCATGCAGCCCTTGATATACAGATCCATCAGCACTAACAACGTAGTCATTTGCCTCGGAGATTTGAATGGCTCATCAGGAAGTGTGAGAGTCAGCCTGGAAGAGTTAATTGGGCCGTACGGCAGCGATGAAGAATACAGAATACTTCCTCCAGCTCTGTGCATACAGGAAGGACACACATCGATGGACATGGTAATCTAATGATGCCTGCACCAAAAAAAGTGACCAACCGCATATTGGTGAGTCAAAGATGGAAGGTCATGACGAACTGACGAGTCCAATGCAGCACCAAGTGCAGTTCTGATCATTGTTTCCTGGCCACTGATATCACCATTAGGTTGTCAGCAAACAGAACAATTTCAGCTCGCTTGGTGCATTTGGACATCGGCAAATTAAAGCAGGAGTGAGGAGAATTATCTGCAGGACTACCAACAGAGGGTACGAGAGTCATTGGAGACTGACTGCCCTGGGGATGCCATTGAGGTGCAGTGGTCCATGTTCAAATTAACACTCATGCAATCAGCCAAATCTTCCCTTGGAACCACGAAGAGAAGACATGATCAATGGATAAGCCAAGACACCATTGGCATCGTGGAGGAAAGGAGATTGGCATGTATGAAGGGCAACATTGACACAAATAAACTCCCTCATCAAATTCCTCATCAATACTGTCAGAACTGGACCTCTCAGAGAGTGAATGAGGCAGAGCAGCTATTGAAATCTAATGGCATTAGGAACAAACGCCTTTTGCAACATTAAGTTGCTTTGTGGGCATCACAAATCAGCTCCGAGCCAGTCGAAGACGATAATGGTCAGCTACTATCAACCACACAGTGGAAGAGCTGTTTTGAAACCCTTCTAAACCGGTCACCCACCCCCCCAAACCTCCTCCAATTAAGATTTCTGAAGCTCTGTGAGAAGTAGCAAATGAAGCTATGCAAGATCTCACTGTTCGTCCTGGAAATAGAGGCTTCAAATTAAGAAATTCAAGAATGGAAGGTCACTTGATGTTGCAATGCGCAGTATCGTACAAGAACACTCTCTGTGCACAGTGCAACTGAACAAAAGCTCCAGAAAAAGGACTTAGCAGCCATTGAAGGATTTTTGAAATGTTGTCACTGTTGTAATGTAGGCAAACACAGCAGCCAATTTGCACACAGTAAGATTCCACAAACAACAGTGAGATAAGTGATCAGATAATCTGTTTAGTGGTGTTTGTTGAGGGGTAAATGCTGGCCAGCACAACAAGAGAACTCCCATGCTCTTCTTCAAATAGTGCCACAGGAACTTTTACATCCACCTGAGAGGGTAGACGGAGCACTGGTTTAATGTCTCATGTGAAAGACGGCACCTCCAACAGTGCAGCACTCCCTCAGCTCTGCCCTGAAATATCACATAGAGTTGCATGCAGTCTACAGTACAGAAACAGGCCATTCAGCCCAGCTGGTCTATGCTGGCATTTATGCTCCACACGAGCCTCCTCCCAACTCTCTTCATCTAACCCTATCAGCATATCCGTCTATTATGTATTTGAGTCTCTGGCGTGGGGCTTGAACCCACAACCTTCTGACTCAGAGGCAAGCGTGCTGACACTTTGGTGGGCCCAAGGCTGTGCTGGGACTAAACCACCTGCTTCCTCTATATTCTCCATGCACTGGCATCGGGGTGCCTTCTCAAAAAGTATAAGAGGGTGAAGGTTGGGGGGGCACTCCCCGTCCTGAGCAGCTTTCCTGCCGCTTGTTATGTGTAGTCTTCACCTACAAAAAAGGAGTAGATGGGGTTGAAATTATTAACATTGGCAGGAGGATGTATATGGATATCCGTGTATCAGACCGTTGCCAAAAGCGGATATAATTACAGGAACAAGCATCATGCTTTTACGTAGATGGAAGGAGTTGTCGGGGGGAACAGCAGTTCTACCTGTCAGGAAAGGATCTGGTAGTGGGAGAGGGTTGTAGCAAAATATTCCCTGGTGGATAATGGACAAGCATGGAAAGCTTTCACGGTACTGCCAGACTATGTGGGTGTGAGGGTAATGGCCATTCCCTTTGTCGTTGATACATTACTTCAAGGCAAGGTTTAAGGGGTTTCTTACCTTGGCACACCAGGTGAGATCATGAAACTTTTTCTGACACTTCAGTCAGATCCCTATAATAGAAAGAAGTACTCTCTAAGTGGTAAGATTCTTAAAGGAGAGGAGGAACAGGGAGATCTACAGGTGAAGATACAAGCAGAAGCATGACCCCAGGCACATATTCAAAACTATAATAATTACGAACATATGAAAAGATCAGTTGGTCCATTGGGGCGGTCCCATTCACCTGTGTTGCAACTAGGCAACAAAACACCCAATAATACCCACCCACCAGCATAAGAACATAAGAACATACAAAATAGGAGCAGGAGTAGGCCAATCGGCCCCTCGAGCCTGCTCCGCCATTCAATAAGATCATGGCTGATCTGATCCTAACCTCAAATCTAAAGAACACAAGAAGTAGGAGCAGGACCCGGCCACTCAGCCCCTGGGCCCGCTCCGCCACCCACAGGGCCTTGACCGATCCGAACTCAGCCTCATGTCCAATTTCCTGCCCGCTCACCGTAACCCCTAATTCCCTTTACTTCTAGGAAACTGTCTATTTCTGTTTTAAATTTATTTAATGATGTAGCTTCCACAGCTTCCTGGGGCAGCAAATTCCACAGACCTACTACCCTCTGAGTGAAGAAGTTTCTCCTCATCTCAGTTTTGAAAGAGCAGCCCCTTATTCTAAGATTATGCCCCCTAGTTCTTGTTTCACCCATCCTTGGGAACATCCTTACCGCATCCACCCGATCAAGCCCCTTCACAATCTTATATGTTTCAATAAGATCGCCTCATTCTTCTGAACTCCAATGAGTAGAGTCCCAATCTACTCAACCTCTCCTCATATGTCCACCCCCTCATCCCCGGAATTAACCGAGTGAACCTTCTTTGTACTGCCTCGAGAGCAAGTATGTCTTTTCTTAAGTATGGACACCAAAACTGTATGCAGTATTCCAGGTGCGGTCTCACCAATACCTTATATAACTGCAGCAATACCTCCCTGTTTTTATAATCTATCCCCCTAGCAATAAAAGCCAACATTCCGTTGGCCTTCTTGATCACCTGCTGCACCTGCATACTAACTTTTTGATTTTCTTGCACTAGGACCCCCAGATCCCTTTGTACTGCAGTACTTTCCAGTTTCTCGCCATTAAGATAATAACTTGCTCTCTGATTTTTCCTGCCAAAGTGCATAACCTCACATTTTCCAATATTGTATTGCATCTGCCAAATCTCCGCCCACTCACCCAGCCTGTCTATATCCCCTTGTAGGTTTTTTATGTCCTCCTCACTTTCTACTTTCCCTCCCATCTTTGTATCATCTGCAAACTTTGATATGTTACACTCGGTCCCCTCCTCCAAATCGTTAATATAGATTGTAAAGAGTTGGGGACCCAGCACCGACCCCTGCGGAACACCACTGGCTACTGGTTGCCAGTCCGAGAATGAACCATTTATCCCAACTCTCTGCTTCCTGTTAGATAACCAATCCTCCACCCATGCCAGAATATTACCCCCAATCCAGTGATTTTTTATCTTGAGCAATAATCTTTTATGTGGCACCTTGTCGAATGCCTTCTGGAAGTCTAAATACACTACGTCCACTGGTTCCCCTTTATCCACCCTGTACGTTATGTCCTCAAAGAACTCAAGCAAATTTGTCAGACATGACTTCCCCTTCATAAAGCCATGCTGACTTTGTCCTATTAAATTATGTTTATCTAAATGTTCCGTTACTGTCTCCTTAATAATAGACTCCAAAATTTTACCCACCACAGATGTTAGGCTAACTGGTCTATAATTTCCAGCCTTCTGCCTACTACCCTTTTTAAATAAGGGTGTTACATTAGCAGTTTTCCAATCTGCCGGGACCTTTGCTGAGTCCAGGGAATTTTGGAAAATTATTACCAAAGCATCCACAATCCCTACTGCCACTTCCCTCAAGACCCTAGGATGTAAGCCATCAGGTCCAGGGGATTTATCCGCCTTGAGTCCCATTATTTTACTGAGTACCAATTCCTTAGTGATTTTAATCGTATTTAGCTCCTCCCCCCCTAGAGCCCCCTGTTTGTCCAGTGTTGGGATATTCTTAGTGTCCTCTACCGTAAAGACTGAAACAAAATATTTGTTCAGCATTTTTGCCATCTCCATGTTTCCCACCATTAATTTCCTGGTCTCATCCTCTAAGGGACCTACGTTTGCCTTAGCCACCCTTTTTCTTTTTATATAACTATAGAAACTCTTGCTATCTGTTTTTATATTTTTTGCTAATTTATTTTCATAATCTATCTTCCCTTTCTTAATCAATCCTTTAGTTACTTTTTGCTGTCTTTTGAAGACTTCCCAATCTTCTATCCTCCCACTAAGTTTGGCTACCTTATATGTCCTTGTTTTTAGTCGGATACTATCCTTAATTTCTTTACTTAGCCACGGATGGCTGTCATTTCTTTTACACCCTTTTTTCCTCAGTGGAATATATTTCTTTTGAAAGTTGTAAAATAACTCCTTAAATGAACACCACTGCTCATGTACCGTCTTACCCTTTAATCTATTTTCCCAGTCCACTTTAATCAATTCCGCTCTCATACCATCATAGTCTCCTTTATTCAAGCTCAGTACGCTTGTTTGAGAACCAACCTTCTCACCCTCTAATTGGATATGGAATTCAACCATGTTATGGTCACTCATTCCAAGGGGATCCTTAACTAGGACATTATTAATTAATCCTGACTCATTACACAGGACCAGGTCCAAGGTTGCTTGCCCCCTTGTAGGATCAGTTACATACTGCTCAAGAAATCCATCCCTAATACACTCAATAAACTCTTCCTCAAGGCTGCCCTGCCCAATTTGATTTGTCCAGTTAATATGATAGTTAAAATCCCCCATAATTATAGCTGTTCCCTTATTACATGCCCCAATTATTTCCTGATTAATACTTCTTCCAGCAGAGTTGCAACTATTAGGAGGCCTATATACTACTCCCACTAGTGTTTTTTTCCCCTTATTATTCCTTATCTCCACCCAAACTGTTTCATTATCCTGATCCTTTGACCCAATATCATTTCTCTGTATTACAGTGATTCCTTCCTTTATTAACATAGCCACCCCACCTCCCCTTCCTTCCTGCCTGTCCTTCCTGATTGTTAAATACCCTGGCATATTTAATTCCCAGTCGTTGTCACCCTGCAGCCATGTTTCTGTAATGGCCACAAGATCATACCCATACGTAGTTATTTGTGCCGTTAACTCGTCCATTTTGTTACGAATGCTACATGCATTCAGATAAAGAACTTTCAAATATGTTTTGTGACACTTAGTTCCTGCTTTTTCCTTTTTTAACACTTTACCTTTTACTCCATACCTTCTGTCCCTTCCTGACACGCTTTCCTCTGTCTCCCTGCTCAGGTGTCCAACCCCCTGCCACTTTAGTTTAAACCCTCCCCAACAGCACTAGCAAACACTCCCCCTAGGACAGCGGTCCAGCCCTGCCCAGGTGCAGACCGTCCGGTTTGTACTGGTCCCACCTCCCCCAGAACCGGTTCCAATGTCCCAGGAATTTGAATCCCTCCCCCTTGCACCATTCCTCTAGCCACGTATTCATTTGAAATATCCTCCTATTTCTACTCTGACTAGCAGCCATGTAATCTCCTGAGAGAGGCAAAAAAAACGGATTTTTAAAAATCCTCGGCATTAATGAAGCATTTTGATTTTTCGAAACAGATTTTCTACAATAAGTAAATCACAATGATTTAACTTATCATTTTGCTGTTATTTGACTTTTCCTGCGGCTTATTTTTATTGATGAATAAGCCTGATTCATGAGATGTGTGAACTGTCACAGCATTATTTAACTAAAAGTCAAAGAGATGCAGATTTATTATTTCCAGTGAGTTTATCCACAGAATATGAGGTTTATTGTTCATGCTGGGCACTCTATATTATCAGGCACTTTGTGCATAAGATCACATTTTAGCTCGTAGGGATTGAAGGCATTTGCTCTGGGCACAAGAAAGAATATCAGGTGAGAGTCCGCGTCAAAATATTCTGCGGTTCCGAATACTGAATTGTAGATAATTTGGATGAGAAATTAATGCAGATTTATAGTATCCAAGATGCCATACTTGTCTAAGTTGGCACTGCTTCCAAATGTCTCTGTGAGCTATCATTTGTAATTGTAACTTGGAATGATCTAGGAGAACAGTTACATTCAAGTGATGGTATACAAACCTCCTACTGAACTTGTCATACTATTTCAAACAATAGTTCCACTCAGAATGTTTCTAATAATATGGTGGGGTCAGCAGTCTAGAATATCAATTAATACAAATCTATGCTTAAAAGGCTGTGATTTGCTTGTGTTTGGATGATTATCTAAACTATGAGACCAAAGCTGGAGTGGTTTATTATTGACCCTTGAACCCCAACAATAGATTTCAGCCTGGCATTCCCTCTCTAACACATGCAGTGCTTAAGAGATACCGGGGGTAGAAAATGTTATGCTTTGGGCCCGGTTTTCAGGCGTAAAATGGGCGCAAAGCAAACCAGTTTAGCAGTGGGCCGGCCTGCGGCCAATCTGCGTTGGAGTTAGGCCAACGACCGAAGCCTAAAACAGGCATCGGGTCCCTTGAATATGTTAATAAGAGGCCTAACGTCTGTTGAAGGACCCCTTTTCAAAATCAGTCAGCGACGGGCGGGGTTAGGAGTTGGGTTTATCCCAGTGAGCTGTTTGCTTGTAAACACGTAGATGTATGTATTTTACGCTTGGTTCTTGTAATTAATATCTGAAATAAAGAAAGTCGACTGCCGATACCCGTGTCTGAATCTGATGATTATTTTAGATATCAAGACGCTATCTTATAAACTGCCTCAAATAGGATTGGTTCCCATTCTCCCTCATTGTTCCAACAATGAGTTATTGATTGCTTCAAACAATCCATCAATTCAATGCTCATTACAGCTCCACTATAAATACCTCCAGGAATTTGAGAGAACTCATTTCAATCTGAACAGCAAGAAAGATTAAGATGGCTACTAATACTACAAATCAATCAAATGAACTGAGCCTGGAACTGAAACGGTAAAAGCCGCGCTGACAAAAATCAGGGACAATTCGCCAATGACTTCGATCATCTGGAAATCAGTTGTTTAGGCTGCCAGGTGGCTCAGTGGGTAGCACTCTCACCTCTGAGTCGGAGGGTTGTGGGTTCATAGTACCCACTCCACACAGACCTCAGCATGTAATCCAGGCTGACACTCCAATGCTGAGCGCTGAGGGAGTGCTGCACTGTCGGAGGTGCTGTCTTTCGGATGAGACGTTAACCTGAGGCCCTCTCTGCTCTCTCAGGTGGATGTAATAGATCCCACAGCACTATTTTGAAGTAGAGCAGGGGAGTTCTCCCCAGTGCCCCGGCTAATATTTATCCCTCGGCCAACATCGCTTAAAAAAAAACCCCAGATTATCTGGTGATTATCGCATTGCTGTTTGTGAGATCTTGCTGTGTGCTACGTTTCCTACATTACAACAGAGACGACACTTCAAAAGTACTTCATTGGCTGTAAAGTGCTTTGGAACGTCCTGAGGTCATGAAAGGTGCTATATAAATGCTAGTCTTTCTTTACACTGAATACAAAGTTGGGCACATGTCAGCATGGGGACACAAATTGGAGTTTAAATGTGACAGATTTTGCACATTACTAGGCTGGAAATGTTGTATAGAATGTCTTTATAGATAACACTGGGTCCATGTGATTGCCTGGACTGGTTGTGATCGCCTGAGGGGGATCAGAGAGGAATTTTCCAGAGTTCCTTTTCCCTTTTTAGCCCTGGGTTTTTTTCTCTTTTTTTTTGCCTCTCCCAGGAGATTACCTGGCTGTAACAGGGGGAGAGGGTGGCGGGGTAAGGACGTGTCTATTCACGATCCTCCAACCATCATGGTGTGGGGCAGGCTTGATGGACCAGCTGGTCTTTTCCTGCCCGTCAATTTTGCATGTTCGTATATTACTTAGCTGTATATTGTTTGATTGATGTAGTAAATTTATGTGCACAATATCAAGAATAATCTTCTAATTTTTGGCCACAACAACAACTTGTCTTGGTATAGCCCCTTAATGTAGGTAAATGTCCCAATGGGCTTCACAGGAGCGTAATAAGGCTCAAATTGACCCTGAGCTAAAGAAGGAGATATCAGAATATGTGGGGCAAAGGGAGTGGGGGCTGCATAAGTGTCCAGAGTTGGAGGAACACAGAGTTCTTGGAGGGTTATAGGGCTGGAGGAGGTTACAGAGGTAGGGAGGGGTGAGATCATTGATGGATTTGAACACAAGAATGAGAATTTTAAAATTGATGGTCCGGGAACTATTGTAGGTCAGCAAGCACAGGGGTTAGGATATGGACAGCAGAGTTTTGGATGATCTCCAGTTTATGAAAGGTGAAAGAGGGGAGAACATTGGAATGGTGGAGTCTGGAGGAAACAAAAGCATAAGTTGAGGATTTCAGAAGCAGATGGGCTGAGGCAGGGGTCGAGACGGGCGATGTTACAGAGGTGGACGCGGACAGTCTCTGTGATAGAGGGGAGGATATGGGTTCGGAAGCTCAGCTCAGGGTCAAATAGGATGCCAAGCTTATGAACAGTCCGGTTCAGCCTGAGACAGTGGCCAAGGAGGGGGCTGGAATTGGTGGCCAGGGAACGGACTGTGGATGGCAGGTTCTCTTCCCTAAAGGACATTAGTGAACCACTTGGGTTTTTAACAACAATTCAACAGCTTCAAGGTCATTTTTACTGATACCAGGGCTGCGCACAGTACTGCAAGAATGGTCTAACAAAGGTTCGATATAAATTTCATATTATCGCCCTGCTTTTGTATTCTATTCCTCTAGAAATGAACCCAAGTACTTTGTATGGCCTTATCAAATTATGTTGCTACTTTTAGTGATTCATATATCTGTAATTCACAAATCCCTTTGCTCCTCTACTCCATTGAGTTTCTTACCTTCCAAGGAATAACTGGCCTCCTTATTCCTCCTCCAAAATGAACCACCTCACACTTGGAAGCTCAGGCAGCTGCCATGGCGGCTCTGGGCTCCTCGGTTGAACGGGGCTCACAGAGTGCCTCAGCTGCCCACAGATCTGTCACTCCAGCAGATCACTGGGCTGGCTGGATAGACGCCCCGAGGTAGTGGCGTGGGAATCACGGAGCGGGAACCTACTGGCCTCTCTCCGGATGGCAGCATTGCTGCTCCCTCCCCCGCCACTCCACCACTGCCCTTGCCGTTGCCTGTCAGCCAGGGGGCCCAGACTGCTGAAGCCCGTGCTGAGATGGTGCAGTCTGAGGTGGGGCCATCACGGCCCACAGCCACTCGAGGGCACCCCAGGAGGATATCTGAACTGCACTCTTCAGATTCTCATCAACCATCTACCTCACATGCTGCTGCCACTCAGGCTTCACTTTGTAGAACCATCAGAGTAGGCAAGAGCACTTGTACGATAGCCACTAAGGCTAAGCACCAGGGTGAATAGTTTATATTTGTAAGTGCTGTTGGTTGTGTCATGCTTCCATTGTTTGTTTTTGGTAAAGATAAAGAGTGATTATGGAATTGTTGGTCATTTTTATTGTGTTCTTCATGGGGAAGGGGTTGAAAGGATTGAGTGCAGATTGTGGACTTCATGATGGATTCTCAGTCGTGCAAGGTAAGGAATGTGGCAACAGTGCTCCGACACCCGATGGTGGAGGACGTCTCTCAAATGTGGTCTTCAATTAGATGGCGGCGAGCATCTCTCTCAGATGCGGGTTGTCTACCTGGAACTCTTTGGTGCTCCTCCGGTCCCCCTCATCTTCCTCTTCCTCCTTCTCTAGTGGCTCCTGAGCATGACCCTGGCACAATTGCTGGTGGTAACGGCTGGTCTCTCCTGATGGCCAGATTGTGGAGCATGCAGCAAGTCAACACGAATCTGGAGCCCTCCTCACCGTCCTCACCCTCCTCACCCTCCTGTCCCTCCTGTCCCTCCTCACCCCCCTCACCCTCCTGTCCCTCCTGTCCCTCCTCACCCCCCTCACCCTCCTCACCCTCCTGTCCCTCCTCACCCTCCTGTCCCTCCTGTCCCTCCTCACCCCCCTCACCCTCCTGTCCCTCCTCACCCCCTCACCCTCCTGTCCCTCCTCACCCTCCTGTCCCTCCTGTCCCTCCTCACCCTCCTGTCCCTCCTGTCCCACCTCACCCCCCTCACCCTCCTGTCCCTCCTCACCCCCTCACCCTCCTCACCCTCCTGTCCCTCCTCACCCTCCTGTCCCTCCTCACCCCCCTCACCCTCCTGTCCCTCCTCACCCCCTCACCCTCCTCATTCTCCTGTCCCTCCTCACCCTCCTGTCCCTCCTCACCCTCCTGTCCCTCCTGTCCCTCCTCACCCTCCTGTCCCTCCTCACCCTCCTGTCCCTCCTGTCCCTCCTCACCCTCCTGTCCCTCCTCACCCTCCTGTCCCTCCTCACCCTCCTCACCCTCCTGTCCCTCCTCACCCTCCTGTCCCTCCTGTCCCTCCTCACCCTCCTGTCCCTCCTCACCCTCCTGTCCCTCCTCACCCTCCTCACCCTCCTCACCCTCCTGTCCCTCCTGTCCCTCCTCACCCTCCTGTCCCTCCTCACCCTCCTGTCCCTCCTGTCCCTCCTCACCCTCCTGTCCCTCCTCACCCTCCTGTCCCTCCTCACCCTCCTGTCCCTCCTCACCCTCCTCACCCTCCTGTCCCTCCTGTCCCTCCTCACCCTCCTGTCCCTCCTCACCCTCCTGTCCCTCCTGTCCCTCCTCACCCTCCTGTCCCTCCTTACCCTCCTCACCCTCCTGTCCCTCCTGTCCCTCCTCACCCTCCTGTCCCTCCTCACCCTCCTCACCCTCCTGTCCCTCCTCACCCTCCTGTCCCTCCTGTCCCTCCTCACCCCCCTCACCCTCCTGTCCCTCCTCACCCCCCTCACCCTCCTCACCCTCCTGTCCCTCCTCACCCTCCTGTCCCTCCTGTCCCTCCTCACCCTCCTGTCCCTCCTGTCCCTCCTCACCCTCCTGTCCCTCCTCACCCTCCTCACCCTCCTGTCCCTCCTCACCCTCCTGTCCCTCCTGTCCCTCCTGACCCTCCTGTCCCTCCTCACCCTCCTGTCCCTCCTCACCCTCCTGTCCCTCCTCACCCTCCTGTCCCTCCTCACCCTCCTGTCCCTCCTCACCCTCCTGTCCCTCCTCACCCTCCTGTCCCTCCTCACCCTCCTGTCCCTCCTCACCCTCCTCACCCTCCTGTCCCTCCTGTCCCTCCTCACCCTCCTGTCCCTCCTTACCCTCCTCACCCTCCTGTCCCTCCTCACCCTCCTGTCCCTCCTGTCCCTCCTCACCCTCCTGTCCCTCCTCACCCTCCTGTCCCTCCTGTCCCTCCTCACCCTCCTGTCCCTCCTCACCCTCCTGTCCCTCTCTCCTTGGGCAGCTGGTGCTGCTCTGCCTGGCCTCATCCCCTCCTCCCATTCCTCCTCCAAACCAAGGGGGACTCCTAGCAAGATCCCCATGACCAACCACTCCCTTTCTCCTGGTGACTCCTATAAGGGCCGCGATTTCGCCAGCCGTGGCGAGTCCAGTGCGGCCGGAGTAGGCAGCGGCCTCAAACCCCGCTCCCGTCTTGATCCCGCCTCCTCCAAGTGATTTTGCCCTGATTGGGCTTGTTAAGCCCGCCCTGCAAGGTTCCCAGCCAATTAAAAGGAAGCGGGTCTGATGACGTCATCTGATGACGTGTCATCAGCCGGTTTCCTTAAAGGGGCCATGTCCACATTAATTTTGACATTTGTGCTGTCAGTGTTCTGCAGCATTGAGGTGCTGCAAACACTGACAAGCACTGCACAAAGGTGCACGGCTCCACCCAGGCTCTCCCATGATTCCCTCCATATGCTTATGGAGGGAGTCACAGGAAGCGGGGAGGTCCTCTTCCCTTCCCATGGGTGGAATAGACCTCCCCAGGAAATCAACGCAGCCTGGTTGCACATTGCACAGGAGGACACAAGCAGGGATGTCATCAGGAGGGCCAGGCTGCAGTAGCGCAAACCTTTCAATGATCTCAGTAGATCACGAAATGTTACTGCAAAGCCACACTCAACCTCATCCTGCTGTGCCACTCAACACATCCCCATCACTCTGTCTTCCCTACCCAATTCCTGCACATCCTTACTCACACCAACTTACCTTGCACCTCCACCCATCCCTCTCTATCTATATTATCACTTCCCCATCTCACTAGCCACCCCTCACACTCATCCTTATCCTAGTCCAATCATACCAACTAACAACACACAAGGGTAGTCACTTGGGTGTTTTAGCCAATGTTCGTGTAAATTTTCTGTTAATGTGTTGTCAAGCATTGAAATCCTTATTTTCACCACTTTGCCTTCTTGGACAGATTTGTGTGCACCTTTGGAAGTGTCTTAGTGAGTTCCAGTGAATGGTGAGAAATAACGTCCCCCCCCAAAGGTGATGAGTGTGAAAGGAATGGCTTGGAAATTGTAGAGATGCTTTACGGTGCTGGTATGGGGTGGTGCCAACCTGGTGCATCATGTGTACAGTGTTAAGTGAAGCAAATCTGGACATGGTGAGGCCATCGCTGGCGTCCCGGGCAGCAATGTGCACGGGTGATGATGCCCTGTGTCCAGCACAGCATCAGTTGATTGCGGAGAAAGTTGGTGTGGATGTTGGTGCTGCTGGTGTGCCCGGTGATGCTGGTGTTGGGGCTGATCGTGCTGGGATTCTGAGGAACAAGGTGAGATTTTTTCAAGGGCACCGATGCTGATGGAATGGATGGCAGGTGAGGTTGAGATGACAGAAGCGATCTGTCAATGGTGAGAGAGGCTGTTCCAATGAAGTGAGTTTACTCCAAACACTTGCAACCTGCATAAAGCTCAATCTGTCTTCTAAATGCAGTAAGCAACAGCTTCTAACCTTGGAAAGTGAAGACCTATGAAATGGGAGCTTTCATAGACCATTTGCAGCTGTCAGGTTAGTAAATCATTCCATGCTGACACAACACCCGACCTACTTACATGATGTGATCCCTGCGCTCTGGGAAACTCATGGAAAAGCTGGTAAAAAGGTAAGTACATGGTAAAATGTTGCTTAGCTACCTTTTAACAAGCTTTTAAGTATCTAAATTGGCTGACCTGCCGCTTGGTGTCGGGTCTGTTCAGAGATGACAGACCCGACACTTGGGAAACTGACAAGGAGGCAGGTTTACAGCGGGATACCGACCTGCTGTCAATCTTTTTAATTTTGACAGCGGACCCGCCTCCAAACCCACTCTCTGAGCGCCGGCAAAATTCTGACCCAGGTCTCCAATAAGGTAGAGTAGCCCAGCACTCACTCTCTTTAGGTGAAGTCCTCAGAGAGTTTCCGGAATAAATGTTAATAGAATGTTGGTGAGGTCTTGACAAAGTGTCCCAGAAAGTCTCCCGAAGTGTATCAAAAGCCCTCTTCAAACACAGCATAGTCATTCGATCTCCAGCAGCAAGTGAACAGTGAAAGCTGAGCATGGCTTTAAGTAGCGCTCACAACCCTCACCAACAACTTCTTTACTCCTGTTCAGCTGGTCGCTGTTAGGAGAGGTCATTAATTGCAGTGCTGGCCAGCAAAGTGGCATGCAGCCTCTTTAATGAGCGTTTGGAGCCAATTTAATTGGTCATCGGAGCCTTAATCATCGGGCCGTTCCTAGTGTGCGCTTAAACTTCTTTACCAAAATGGTGTCTTGTGCTGAAGGCGGGCTAACCAAGTGTTGCAGCTCAAGACCCCATCTTGGCCACCTCAGAGACTCCTTAGCGCCTAAAGTAGCCGGGGAAAATAGCCCCCCATGTTTATCACATCCACTGCATTGCCCTTGTCTACTCTTTGTTATTTTTCAAAGAATTCAATAAGGTTGGTTTAACACGACCTGCCTCTTAGAAATCTATGCTGTCTATTTTTATTATAATCTCCGTCTCTAGATTCTAGTATCTTTCATACCTCTGATGTTAGGCTAACTGGTCTATAATTGCCTGGATTAGTTCTATCTCCCTTTTTGAAGATAGGAATTCCATCTGCTGTTCACCAGTCCTCTGGCACTATTCCTTTTTCTATTGAAATTTTAAATATGGATATTAGTGTCTCTGCTATTTCCTCCTTAGTTTCTTTGAGTATCCATCTGGATTCAAAAGAGGAGCAAGGTAGTTCTCCCCGATGTCCTGGCCAATATTTATCCCTCAACCAACATCACTAAAACAGATTGTCTGGTCATTTAGCTCATCGCTGTGTGTGGGGCCTTGCTGTGTGCCAATTAAATGCCACATTTGCCTATATTACAACAGTGATTACACTTCAGTTGAGTAGCGCTTTGGAAGAACCTGAGGTCATAAAAGATGCTATATTTATTAATTCTCGGGATGTGGGCGCGCTGGCAATGCCAGCATTTATTGCTCATCCCTTTTGCCCTGTGAAGGTGGTGGTGGGCCTTCTTCTTGAACTGGTTTGAAACTACTGAGTGACTAGGCCACTTCAGAGGGCAATTAAGAGTCAACCACGTTGGTGTGGGACTGGAGCCAGACCGGATACGGACAGCGGGTTGCTTTGCCTGAACCAGTTGGGTGTTTATGACAATCCGAAGTTTCATGGTCCCTTTTACTGATACCAGATTTTTATTTCCAGATTTTTTTTAAACTGAGTTCGAAATCTCAAACTGTCACGGTGGGATTTGAACTTACGGGGGCGGGGGGCGGGGGGGGGGAGGGGGGGGGTGAAATTAGTCAATGTCAGGTGCGCAAAACAGGCTGCTAGTGAATCCGCAGCCCATTTTACACCGAGCTGCTTTTCTTATCCTTTGAAGTCAATGGAATACAACTGAGTGGCTTGCTAGGCCACGTCAGATGGCTGTTAAGAGTCAACTACATTGGTGTGGGACTGGAGTCACATGTAGGCCAGACTATTGTAAGATTTGGATCACAGGTCACACACAGATTACCCAAAGGGTCTTAGGAGTTGCAAGGCTTTTTATTAGAGAGCTACAGTTTAAGCATAATCAGATACTACTACATGCGATTGAAATAGATACAGTAGACATACAACCCGTGACAGATGAGGGAGATCTACGGCCCTGGAATGGAACAAAATGAGCGGACGGATGGACGGTGAGGCAGTACGGTGGTCTCGGATTGGGTGGATTCCTGCAGTCTGTGGCAGCGGTCACTTCCGTTGGGTCGCCCCTCGAGCTGTTGGAGGTGTTAGGCCGTCAGCCAGCATTAATCCACCTCAGAGGCTAAACTTAGCCAAGGTGTTAGGCTGTAGCCATCTCGGGGAAGCCTTCGCCCCTAACTGCCTGTTTTCCTCTCTCGGTCGCCTGTTTTATTTCGATGGGCTGGTGGATACCTGGTGTCAATCATTTTTACCCATCACATTGTCCAATTACAAGGGAGAGGCTACCTATGACAGCCCCCTCCCAGCTTCATGAGGTCATTTTCCTTCATATCTCTGTTATAAAGGTCTTGTTGCCCTCTCGTAGACAGCTTGTTTATCCTACAGCTCCTTGCTGCATCCCTTATTAGGCCTAGCTATGCCCACTCGAAGCCCTGTTTTTGTGTTCTGACCTCGTAATTCAGCTCTCTGTACAACTCTTTTTCTGACATGACTGGAATCCTGTGTCATCAACTTAGGCAAACTGCTGAGCTAGGGAACCCGTAACAGACTATAATTCCTTCCAATCCACGATTTCTTACACCATGATGGCAGGTTTCCATCTAAAGCAAGGACATTAGTGAAGCATTTGGGTTTTTGTGACATTCCAACCAATTTTCATTTCCATATTTTTTAAACTGAATTTAAATTCTCAAACTGTCATGGTGGGATTTGAACTCACGTTCTCAGGATTATTAGGTCAGGCCTCTGGATTACTAATCTAGTAACGTAACCACTAAACTACCACACCCTAGTGTATTTAAATGCAAGTCCTTTCCTTTGCTTTTTTTTTTAGAAAAACCCTGAAACATAACTCAATCCCCAAATCCTTTTTGGTGAGGGAAAAAATGCTGAAAAGTCCTGAAATATGACAGAAGCCATTCAGCTCATCACATCTGTGCCGGCTCTTTGCGAGATCAAAACTAATCCCGTTGTCCTGCTACTCCCTATATCCCTTTATCTTCCTCTGTTTCAAAGTGCGTTGTCGTGATATTGGTAAATGTCAACGATTGCCCTTTAAAACAAAGAATTCGTACTCATCCATGAGTTAGTGAGGCTTCAGCTAATCCATCACCAGTGACATGTTGATGTTTAGGTCAGGGTGTGGGGGTGGGAGGGGGGGGCGGGGGAGATCTCCTCTGGTCACCATGTGTGAGTGACATCGTAAGCATAACAAGGACATCTTTTCTGACCAGTGTTTGCAGAGATTTTTGTAGCTCTTCTTTTAGAACTCTATTTTACAAAAACAGAAAACAATAGGATATCGTCTTGCTGTCACTAACAGTGAGGGACTAGAGGAAGTTTCCCCCCAGATTCATTCAGCCGCACCCTTTGAGAAGTCAATGAAGAGGAAATAAAGCATATTTACATCTGGACTGCTGACGCTGGTGACCCAGGAATCCTGATGAGAAGGATAGAGGGGGGATCATTTATCACCAAGACGTTTGATTAATTCCAGCTAACTACCTGAGTTGGACAGGAGCCTCCTCAACACGGATCCAAATGCAAGAAGAATTCATGTGCATCGTTTGCCTTGATGGCAGAGGGAAATCGCGGCCCTGTATGTTCAGTCAGGTTGAGACTTGCAGAGCAGTTCAGAAACCTTCATGCAAATTAAACAGTTTCCTATGTCAGGCAATTGCTATTATAGTGTGCATCTATTATAGAAGTGTCTTTTCTCACTAGGAAATTAATAAAGTAGCTGACTGGGTTAATTTGGGTCACTCAGATGAGGTGCAGTGATGAAGCCCACCTCAAACACTTTAAACGGCTTATGGAGAAGCTGCTTTCCCCTCCTGTTCCACTTTCAATTCCAAAAACGCCGCTGTTCGACTTCAGTCAATAGGATGGTTGACACTGGGTCGAAATTATTGGGGGGGCGGGGGGGATAAAATCCATCTTTTGCGGCAAGCTCACAATGTGATCATTATGTAACACACGAGAACCTGTATAATTTGTACGTGGTGCATTTTGGATGTGTCTCCCGCTCTCGAACTCTTCTATCTTCCTGCCTCAATGGGGGCAATGTTAACCTAACCCGCCTGTCGGGAAACTGACGTTGAAGTCGGCGGAGAGCAATATTGGGCGGGGTGTGTAAAACCGGCGTTGCGCCCGATCCCCT
Source organism: Squalus acanthias (assembly GCA_030390025.1). Lineage (NCBI taxonomy): Eukaryota > Metazoa > Chordata > Chondrichthyes > Squaliformes > Squalidae > Squalus > Squalus acanthias. The sequence continues at coordinate 158,614,971 of CM059428.1, forward strand.
GGGCTTCCCGCCCGGAGAGTTAGGTTAAAATGACCCACTTTATTTCAGTTAACTTCACCACAACATCAACCAGGATGCATAGTCGAAGAGAGAGTCTGGGGCTGACCTCGGATTAACGGAGGGAAATTGACAGGGAGAAATGGAATGGTTAGTTAGACTGTTTGCTTGCAGCCTGACTCTATCATCTTTGATATTGCTAAGAGCTGCTCGCCAATATTTGGTCCACTCCAGAGTGTAAATTACAAAGATGATTGATGCAGTTGATCCAGACAAGTCATTCACACCACTGAACGTCTTGTAATTTGAGGAACATAAATTTTAAGATTGATAAATTGGAATTAAACAGGAAATCCATGGGCAACCTCTTCACACGAGAAGCAATAGACATACACCCAGTCACTTCACAGCAATGCTGAGGAACACAGGAGCAGGAGAAGGCCATTCAGCCAGCGTTCCCGCTAAGCTGCACCGACACGCAGCGGTCTGGAGGTCCCGCGCAGGCCGCTCACAGGCTTTTCAATGTAAATAACTGCGCACGCGCGAAAAATTGAATGGGCCGCGCAGCCAGTTAAAGGGTCCACGCGCCAAAAAAGAATTACAGGGAACATTGCATTCAGCCCCTCGAGCCTGTTCCACCATTCAATTAGATCATGGCTAATCTGTATCTTAACTCCATTTACCCGGCTTGGTTCCATCTCCCTTAATACACTTGCCTAACAAAAATCCATCAATCTCAGTTTTAAAATTTTCAATTGATCTAGCCTCTCTTTGGGGACAGAGAGTTCCAGATTTCCACTACCCTTTGTGTGAAGAAGTCCTTCCTGACCTCAGCCCTGCACGGCCTAGCTCTAATTTTAAGGTTACGCCCCCTTGTTCTGAACTCCCCCACCACAGGGAATAGTTTCTCTCTATCCACCCTATCAAATCCTTTAATCATTTTAAAGCTTAAAGTTGCTGTATAACTGTCCCAAGTCAAGAACGGACAGAAGCGTGTCAAACCAGGTTTAATGGATCCATCGAGATGAATCTGTATCTCTATGATGTATTTATTTTAGCTACTTCTTGATCGATTAGTTTTCCTTGTAAATGAGGAGAGGTAATTCCTGTTGTGATACCATGTGAAACCAGCCTGAAAGGATGGAGACTCATCTGGCGTCAGAAGTGGGATCCTATGTACTGAAAATCAAAGGAAACCATTGATTTAAGCTGCTGACGTGTTTTCAATAAGTAGGGAACAGAAACATAAGCCAAGGTGAACATCAATCAGGAAATTCAAAGCCGTATGAGCCATATGTGAAACATTGATAGGATGTTCTGAAATGTGAGCTATATGTTAAGTAAAACTAAACATGGCAGAAGCTGATATTGTTATAGCTTTCTCCAGTAAAATGTAATTTTGACAAGCCTATGGATCAGCCATACCAGTATTTTCTACAGACTCAATATCCCTCCTGGGATTGGTGCTGTATCCCTCTGGCACACATCCCAAGATCCTTTTCGCTTCCCTCACTGCAGCCAGACATTGCGCTGTTGGTTTTACTGAGATACCCACCAAGAGTCAAGATTCCTAGCCTGTGCTGTAGTCTCGAAGCATTTAGTTTATATTCCCACTGTTTATTTTCCTTCCTCTTTATCTTATTATCTTGCCTTTGCCATTAATTGCCATTCATCAGCCCACCTTCCCAACCTATTCAACAACAACTACTTGCAGTTAATGTAGAAAAACGTCCCAAGGCAATTCACAGAGGCTTCATTAAAACAAAAAGTGGATGCCCTGCTAAAGAAAGAGATAGCAGTTTAGAGTGCAGAAGGGGGCCACTTGGCCCATCATATTTGTGCTGGCTCTTCGCTAGAGCAATCCAAAACTAATCCTACCGCCGTACTCTCTCCCAATCAGCCTATTTCTTCCTCTGCTTCAAATATTTTTCAATTTTTCCCTTAAAAGATGCAATGGTCTCTGATTCAACCATTTAATGTGGCAGAGCATTTCATGTTTCAACAGCTCTCTGTGTAAGAAAATTTCTCCTAACCCCTCTTCTCTCATAGTGACAATCTCAAATTGAGGATCCTTCATTACTGACTCTTCAACTGGAGGAAATAGTCTTTCTCCATTAACTCTATCAAAAGTCTTCAAAATTAAAAAAAAATTGCATTAACTCTCCTCTTAACATTCTCTACTCCAGTGGAAATAGTCCCAGATCTCAAAGTCTCTCGGTATCATCCTGGGCAATCTATGCTGCATGCTTTCTCTGGCATTAATGTCCTTTGCATAACAGAAAACCAAAATCTGATTGACATCACCTGTTTAACCCCCGATCCTGCCATTTTCATATTTCTGACTTCAATGCTACACTTAATTCTACACTGAATTAATTGGAACTTCTTCTCACTTGCTTGCCTGGCCTTGTAGATTCAGGCACACTCTGCTGAACTCCCATTCAGGTTGAACTCGTTTCCTTATAATTTCTCAGTAAAAACTCACTTGGTCAGCCTCTCCCGCTCAGTCGGCCTCTCGCAGCTATCAGTTCATCAAATCTCAAGTAAAGGAGGGAAAGGCAATGGACCCATCTGAATCCCTTGATCCATTGGTTGTACCTATAGATTGATCAATTCATTTTCATTGTAAATAAAAAAAGACTCTATCTGTTGTTATGCCACCTGCGGATGTGTGGATCAGTAAAACCTGAGAACCTTACACCTTGGGCTTTTTAAAGTTACACGGAATTCATTTAAATGTTCAAAGGGTGGGAACACTTTGGTCCATGCTTTCAAAATAGTTCAAGTTTATGGTCATGAATAGAGCTCTACTTTAGCATCAGCCGTGGCTCAGTTGGTAGCACTCTTGCCTCTGAGGCAAAAGGTTATTGGTTCAAGTCCCACCCCAGAGACTTGAGTGCAAAAATCTAGGCTGACACTCCAGTGAGGGAGTGCTGCACTGTGGCGGTGCGCTGTCTTTTGGATGAGACGTTAAACTGAGGCCCCGTTTGCCCTCTCAGGTGGACCTAAAAGATCCCACGGCACTATTTCAAAGAAGAGCAGGGGAGTTATCCCCGGTGTCCTGGCCAATATGTATCCCTCAATCAACATCACTAAAACAGATTATTCGGTCATTGTCACATTGTTGTTTGTGGGAGCTTGCTGCGAGCAAATTGGCTGCCGCGTTTCCTACATTACAACAGTGCCTACACTTCAAAGGTACTTCATTGGCTGTAAAGCGCTTTGGGATGTCCTGAGGTCGTGAAAGGCGCTATAGAAATATAAGTCTTTCTTTCTTTATGTGTGCATTTCATTTCAAGTCAGGCAATACAAAGCGGGTACTGGCTGGAACTGATACCAGTCTCAGCTGCATTATAAAGGCACTATAGATCTGCATGGGTGGCAACAGTTGAGGGGTCTACCAAATAGAGCCTTTTGACGCTTCAGAGACTCTATTCTATAGCTTCACAGGAAGACTCAACCAGTCCTAACTAGTCTATGGTGGGTATACAATTACACAGTACTAAGTTGCTCTGAGGGACCCGGGAAGTGCGAAGACTGGAAATGTTGTTCCACATGGTCTTTGCAAGGTTTTCAGCAACCACTTGGCAAGCTACAGGAAGCCAACAGTGGAAGTCCTGGCATTATTGAAAAGAAAAAGAAAGAATTTGCATTTATATAGCACCCTGTACATCCTCACAAGTCCCCATTGGTAGAGCTCTGCTTACGTGTGCATTTCAGCTCAACTCAGTTAATGGGTTACTTTTGAGGAGTAATCATAACTTGAAATGAAGACTGGAATGGATCTATCTGTATCAACCTACGGGGATCATTTTAACCTAACCCAGCCGACAGGATCGGATCGGACCGGATTAGCACCCATTTAACACCCCGCTCAGTTTTAAAATCAGGGAGGTGTAAAACGGGGAGGGACCGATCAGACCCGTCAGTTACCTGATGGGCGGGTTAGGTTGAACTGACCCCCTGTGTCGTTTGTGTTTTATTGTGGGATCATGGTGTAGACGGCGTTGTTGTGAGAGGAGTGAGAGGGGTCAGGGCACAAGCACGGGAAATGAGACAGACTCCAATGGCCAAAATGGAGTTCCACATCTATAATTTATTTTTCATCTCAATGTGTTAAATCCTCGTGCCGAAAATTTGTTGTGCATGCCCCTTTCACTTAAAACAGAAAGGACAATTTGTTGAATTTTATTGACAAGTGCTCTCTACTTTCTGACTGAGAATTCATCCGCTGGGACTTTCCCGCTCGGCCGCCATAACTTCGGCAGAAGATCGGCGCAAGCCCCATTTACGCAGTGCATCCAGGGTTTTCGGCGATCTTCTGCCGAAGATACGGCAGCCGATCGGGAGACTCTCTGAGGAACTTTGCAATGAAACTCCTACTTTCTAACGCTTCCTTCTTCTAATAATCTTTTACTGGGAGAAAAACACTTTACTTTTCAAAAAATACCAATCCCTAATAACACATTGGGGATTGAACCTGCGCTTGTTGACAGTAGGATCATTTCATTCAGGGTCAAAGATAGCAAATTTAGAACTGTGTCACCTTGGCAACTGGTGGTTTATTTCTGCGGGGGCGGGGTTGTTTCCAGGGAGATGTTCCCCTGAACATTTTTTCACTTTTTCATTAACAATAGTGCATTGTGATTACTTTTGGTAGATTTTTAAACTAATAAAAGAAAAGCAGTGACATGTTGGTTTTCAGTAGTCGCACAACACCAGGTTATAGTCCAACAGTTTTATTTGAAATCACAAGCTTTCGGAGCGGCTGCTCCTTCGTCAGGTGAAGTGAAAAAATACAAATCGGCACAGCATATATAGCCTGGCGTACCGTGGCTGCAGTGTGTACCATCTACAAGATGCACTGCAGCAACTCGCCAAGGCTTCTTCGGCAGTACCCCTCAAACCCTCGACCTCCAATGCCTAAAAGGACAAGGGTAGCAGGCGCGTGGAAACACCACCACCTCCAAGTTCCCCTTCAAGTTACACACCATCCTGACTAGAACATATATCGTCATTCCTTCATTGCCGCTGGGTCAAAATCCTGGAACTCCCTCCCTAACAGCACTGTGGGAGTACCTCCACCACACCGACTGCAGCAGTTCAAGAAGGCGGCTCACCACCACCTTCTCAAGGGCAATTAGGGATGGGCAATAAATGCTGGCCTTGACAGCGATGCCCATCTCTCGAGAATGAATTAAAAAATGGTTCATGCTGGAAATGGTTCCCCCCTTCAATTGAACCTGGAAATCTTCTTCCAACCCCATTCACGCTGATGCAACTCTTCCACCAGCACTCCCCAATCCCCAGTTCTCTCCCCCACAACTCAATTAAAACTGATACTCTATCCCCGAAACCCGTTCAAACTGGCACCCATCGCCCCTTCTGCTAAACATTGAAGGCTGTTTGGATATCAGTTAATTTGAAATAATTTTTTAATCAAAGTGACGTTCCCAAGTGATGGCCACTGATGAGCAGAAATGACTTGGGCATTTATTATTTCCAACAGGTGTGAGGTCTCGCCATTTGTAGCAGGTCGCATGTCAAAACATGGAGTCCCACTTCTAGCTAAAACCCACAGGAACAGCCTAATTAAAAACAAAATGTTTTGTTCTCAGTCTCGTGAGGTTGTACAGCATTAATGTTGCCAGTGCAATTCAGAACTGGCTCGGAAGTATTGCTTCTGAGAAATTCATTAAAAAAGTTTAACAGCGATAACAAGAGGGGGCAAGAAAATCAATCCTTCTGAGAGAAAGTTCCTGTCAACAGAGAGAACTCCTACATCAGAGGTTGTTAGACCCTGCGAAGGAGTTAAACGGCTCAGTGATGTATCTCAGAATTTCACTACTGATAAATGACACACAACTAACGTGTCAGGATAATAGGGGCAGAGAAATTGTCAAGGGGATGATGATGGATGTGGAAACAGGCAGAGACAATACCGTGAATGAGGAGCTGATACTCACACAAGTTACCTTTCCCGGCCCTACAGCTCGGCCCACGCTGATGTCTAAGAAAGGATGTCCTTTCACATTGTCTCGATTGCTTAGATCACTCGCTTATTTATTATTTACACCTACCTCCTTTGTTCTTTGCTGCCCAAAGGGCCCTGAAGGCCCCCAAGAATGTGTCTAGGAGCACAAATATTTAAAATATCATTAAGCTTGTAACCTTAGAACCTCCAATCCATCCTCATTTTCAGGGTGGCACCCTCATCTCTGAACAATCGGCCACGTTTTGTAATATATACAAACTGATTTCAGCATAGAAGGAGGCCATTTGGCCCATTGTTCCTTTGTCAGTGTGACCTCCCACCCACCCCCCCGCCCCGTACTAGTACTATCTACTCTAATCCCATTTGTCTGTTCTTTCCCTGCGTTCTTTAATTTTTTTTACATTAAGGGCTGGATTTTGAATGACCCATGGAGTCGGGTTTGGAGGCGTGTGGGGGGTTAAATTTGTGGGGTCGGGGTTTCCGACCCTATCCCGACTCCATCCCGCCTCCACGCAATTTTGACATAATCAGTCGCGGGGTTCCCGATTCCGTCCCGCCTCCAAGAGGCAGGAGAGGCCATTAAAGCCCTTAACAAGCTTTAAATTGGCTCTGTAATGCCATTTTGAAACGCTGTAGCCAGTTTAACCCTCTTTTGATGTGAAGCACGCCTGGTGTGAAACACTCCAGTTAAAGCTGGCGGGAGCACAAGTGGATAGCTGACTATCGGCTGCAAGTCCACTATTACAACGGAGATGTGATGAAGGTGGTAGTAGTAGTATTAGGTCTGAACATTGCCTCTGATGCTGCTGCATTGAATGTCTTCAGAGACTGCCTGGGAGGACTTACTTGTCAAAAAAATTCATTCTCTCTCTCTCTCTCTCTCTCTCTTCCCCCACCCCATCCCATTTTTGCATCCAGGTCCACTCACATCAAAAGCCAGGCAGGTCCTCTCTCACCAACAGTCTCTGAGACTAGGCAGTCAGCAATGATGACATCATCAGAGGCGACTTTCAGACTGAAAACACTAATTAGTTCAAGGGTTCCCACATGCTGCAACTCAATTGCCCAATTAAGTGAAAATTGCATCAGGCATCCACATTAATCTGGAGTCGGGGGGGAAACACGAAATGCGGATTACACGACCCCAACCCGACCCCAAGACAAAATCCAGCCCTAAGTGTTCATCCAAAGAGTGATTCTGCGATCCCAAACTTCCAACAGAGAGCTCTGCTCGCAGGAAGTGTAGTTTGAAGAATCTGAGCTACAATGTTATAGCTCTATTTCCAACCTGTACTCCATGCCAGCAACGATTACCGTGGAGAGCACAGAATCACTCCTCTAATTAGCTCTTCAATGCTGTGATTAACTCAGCTTCAATAACCACTTGCAGTAATTCTATATTCTAATATGATATTGTCACTTAACCTGCAGGGCCCAACAGGACAGAGCACTAGTGTTTTCACCTTGTTCTTGCACTGGATCACCACAACCTTCTGTGGCTTTGCTTATTGTCTAGGCTGATATCGGCCCGTATTTTCCGATCGGAGGCTGCCTGCGTGCGGAGGCCTCCGATCGGGAAAAAATCTATGAACTTACCTGAGGGCTCCCGAGGTGCGTACACTTCTGTTTCTGGGCCTCCCCACAGTCGAAATGCGCAGGGCCCACGTATCCCAGAGGCGCATGCGGTTCGCAAGCATCCCTGGGATCACGTGAGCCATGGGGAGCCAATAGGAGAAGGGAATCTCCCTTCATACATTTGATAGACCTGTCAAATATATACATAGATACATAGATACATAGAAGATAGGAGCAGGAGTAGGCCATCCGGCCCTTCGAGCCTGCTCCGCCATTTAATGAGATCATGGCTGATCCTTCAATTCAGTATCCCGTCCCCGCCTTCTCTCCGTAACCCTTAACCCCTTTTGCCTGTAGAAATATATCTAATTCCCTCTTAAATATATTTAATGAGCTGGCGTACACTGCCCTCTGTGGCAATGAGTTCCACAGGTTCACCACTCTCTGAGTGAAGAAATTCCCCCTCATTTCTGTCCTAAATGGTTTAGCCCTTATCCTTAAATTATGTCCTCTAGTTCTGTTCTCACCCGCCAAGGGAAACATTCCTTCTGCATCTAATCTGTCTAGACCTGTCAGAATTTTATACACTTCTATGAGGTCCCCTCTCAATCTTCTAAACTCCAGTGTGTACATCCCTAAACTACATAGTCTCTCCTCATAGGTCAATCCCGCCATTCCTGGTATCAGCCTGGTGAATCGCCGCTGCACCCCCTCCATGGCAAGAACATCTTTCCTCAGATGAGGCGACCAAAACTGTACACAGTACTCGAGGTGTGGTCTCACCAGTGCCCTGTACAGCTGCAGCAAGGTATCCCTGTTCCTGTATTCCAACCCTTTTGCTATGAAGGCCAGCATACCGTTTGCCTTCTTGACCGCCTGTTGCACCTGCATGCTCGCCTTCAGTGACTGGTGTACAAGAACACCCAGGTCTCTCTGTACTTCCCCCTCTCCCAATTTATTGCCATTTAAATAATAATTTGCCCTCCCGTTCCTGCACCCAAGGTGGATAACTTCGCACTTGTCCACATTATAGTGCATCTGCCATTTATCCGCCCAATCACCCAGTCTGTCCAAATCGCTCTGGAGCTTCCTGGTCTCCTCCTCTGAGCCCACCCCCCCTCCTAGTTTAGTGTCGTCTGCAAATTTGGAAATGCTGCATTCGACTCCCTGATCCAGGTCATTAATATAAATTGTGAACAGCTGGGGACCCAGGACAGATCCCTGTGGTACCCCACTTGTTACTGCCTGCCATTCAGAAAATGAGCCGTTTATTCCAACTCTCTGTTTTCTATCTGACAGCCAGTTCTCTATCCACGTCAATACTTTCCCCTTTATCCCATGAGCTTCAATTTTCCATGCTAATCTTTTATGTGGGACCTTATCGAAGGCCTTTTGGAAGTCCAGGTACACCACATCTACTGGCTCTCCCCCATCTATTTTACCAGTTACTCCCTCAAAAAATTCCAATAGATTAGTCAAGCACGATTTACCCTTTGTAAATCCATGTTGACTCTGTCCTATCCTGTCCCCATTTGCTAAGTGCTCGGCTATTTCATCCTTAATGATGGACTCCAGCATTTTGCCCACAACTGATGTAAGGCTTACAGGTCTGTAATTACCTGCTTTTTCCCTACCCCCCTTTTTGAATAGTGGGGTAACGAATGGAGATCACCCCAAAAACACTGTAAAACATTAAATAAATTTTAAAAACCCATCACATTTTTAAAATGAGTTGAAATTACAATAAATTAAATATTTTAAACAAAAATGTAATTTTTTGAAAAAAATTATTAAAGTTTTTTACGGCGCTAAAAATACACTTACCTTTTTTTAAAGTATTTTTAAATGATAAATGAGTGAATTTTTTAACAAAACTTTTTTTCAACTCTTATGCTGGTAAAAGCAGGCCTTACGCGTGCTTTTACCAGGCGTAAGATTTCTAAGGGTTTTCTGCGGGCGGAGGTTCTCCAGAAAGCGGAACTATCCGCCCGCAGAGGCCCTTCTCTAGGGCAGGCGTCCGATCTGTCAAGAGCATTCTTGACAGATCGGAAATGCCGGTTTTCAGCGCATGCGCTTGGCATGCCTGGAACCGGCGTTTCTGATGTCCCTACGGGTGTGTACACAGCTCGTACACACCCGTAGGCATCGGAGTATACGGCCCATCATCTTTATCCGCTCCTGCAAGCTCCTAACCAGTGTTATATTTTCCAACTTGTAACTCTAAGTGCGCCAAACGACCTCCATATTTAACTTGCCGTACAACCCTCCGTAGCGAACTTCAATAGTATGCATCTAATATCCTCAACCTTGCTCCTGGCACTCAGTACTAAAACCCAGCCATTCAGCAGCTTCCTTTCAAGTGCCTCGTGTATTGTAAATGCCCTTGGTGCACTGGTCAACACCAATTGCACTTATCCTGGTTTTGTGAACAGAGAACAAAAGTCAGCCTCAAGTGAGATTTTATTATTTGCTCTGAAATCCTAACCAGCCTATCAATATTGGCTGAAACCTTCCATTCTTCAGCTGACTGCAATATTTACCATTCTCCCGTCTATCTGTCAAGGTCTTTGTGACCTTATCTGCTGCTATCTCAAATTAGACAGGAGCCAAACCATTCCCTTCACGCGACACACACACACACACCCCGCCCCCGCCCTAAAAGCCTGCAGCCGGCCTTAATCTTTTTAAGTGCATGTAATGCCGAGTGGTAGTTCCACGTTTTTTTATATCGTCGCTGCGTGATATTGTACATCCTGGCGGCATGCACACTCTTCCTCCTCCCTAGGTCCTCGCCGTGTTGAAACCAAGATTCATCACATAGTCTACTATTCATTCTTCCCCAGAACCCCAGACCTGTTCAGCACCTTACCCCACCTCAGTCTTTCCTTCTTGCTGCAACCTTCAGGCTTTTAATACCCAAACTCAGTTGGTCACTACTTCTGGAATTACCTCAGCTTCTCTTCTGCTCTTTCAACCACGCTGGACTCCTGCACTGCTGGTCTTGCCCCTTCATCTTGGTTTCTTAATTCAAAAAACATCATGGGACCTTTGGTTAAAGAGTTTGGTAGCAGATTTCTGTCGCGCCAGATTTAGGTTTCACAGATTAATTGGATTTCATCTCATAAACCGAAAAACCATCGGACATTCTCCTAATGAGTACATGCAAGTCACTATGAGCACCATGTGTATTCTGATACCGCTACCAATTACTTTTTCCTGCTAATTTTCTCCCCTCTTCTATTGACTCCTCGCTGGTGTACCTTGCTTCAGTACTTCATCCAAGCACCCATTATTCATGTGTGAGCCTCAATGGCGAATATCAACAGGGTGGGTGCATCACTGTCCAGCCTGGTCCTGCCCTCACCTGATATCTCTTGTAGTAGGGGGGGGGGGTCACTGCATAGCGATCTGCAGCGACGCTCTGGCTGATTTCCCCTTCCTAACTCAGAGGCACTCTGGCTAATTGTGGCACCTCCATTGCCGCGCTGGCTGTGATCAGTGAACTCAGGGTCCGAATCTGGGAGCCTTCCTGGTCTTTACTCACTCCCTAAACTTGTTCAGCCATTGGGTGAGCCATACCCCCACCCCCAGCATTTCTAAACTCTACATAATCTGGTAATATTGCCACTTCACACATGGCTGAACTGAACTACTCCTTGTGGCAAAGCATTCCAAATCTCTAGCACCTCTCCCCACTCTAACCTCTGTCCTCACGTTAGTCATAATTATAAATTGATGGCTCTTTGTCACTGACTCCCCAACCAAAAACAAATAAAGGGTTTGAGCCCGGCAATCAGAAGGAAAGGAAAGATCGAGGCTTGGGGATGGGGGGATGGGGGGAGGAGGTCAGACGATTGCAAGGCAGGCTGCAGATGGGGGGATTTGGAGGTGGGAGGGTTGGCCGATTGCGGGGCAGGCGACTCGTGATCGGGGGTTGGAGCGGGGGCGGGGTCGACTGATCACGGCAGCGAGGAGAGGCCGCCATCGGCAGAAGGGAGGCCAAAGGTTTGCTCGGGGGGCCGGGGAAGGGGGGTGGGGGGGGGGGGAAGCACTCCTGCTCCTTCTGGCTCACAAGGAGTGCTCTGAAAAGCACTTACCTTCTGCAGCCAGCTGCTCCCGTCTCCGATTCGCTGCCGGGTTTCCCGAGCCCTGGGAAACTCGGCCAGGAACTGTTAAATTTAAATCTGGCTCCCAATTGCATTGTTCAATATTATAATGAAGTGTCCCTCCTCTCTAAGACGGGACACACGCATGCCTCGTGACCTGACGCTGTAAAAATGGCAGCAGGCGGGGATGCAGTGGGGGGTTGCGGACACGTTCCCCGATTTTTAATTTTTTCCCCCAATCCCCTCCTGCCCATCATAGGGGTGGAACTAATATCGACATCTATGAATTTGCCTCTTAGGTTTCTCTGTCCCTCCACACCCTTCTTTATCTTTCTGTTTCGACTACTCAGCCTTTTATTATTTTTCCTCCCAAAATGCATGACCTCACACTTTGCACCTGTCCATTCTGCTAATCTAAGTCCTCCTGAAGTCTTTTAGAATCCTCCTCACTATTTGCCAAATGCCTAATTTGTGTCATCAGCAAATTTTCAGAAGTGATCTAACTGCGTTCTCAATCAGGATGACTGTTGAAAAATGTGGATAAATATAATATTAGACTGGGACCAATATGATGTAAGACTTATTCCAGGGCTGAGTAATTTGTGCTTTTAAGATTTCAAAAGCTAATGAAAGTTTATGACAGATTGAGGCTGAAGGCAATGTTGTTTCGGTAAATCGAGTTCCTCCGTACCTTTGTGGAAACAGTTCGTCTGCACCATTTCATTTTGTGCCTTTTCCTATTTGTTGCAACTGTTCTGGTGAATGTCATTTTGTCATGCCATATACATTGGGTTTTTTATTTTCAGGCATCTATCTCTATTGGATAAAGTTCCATCAGCATTTAGTTCCATTGATTTTCGGTTCTGAAAGAAAACCTTTGACAGAATAATGGTGAATCGCTCATGTGGCATTGTATCTACTCATCTGTTCTTTTGTCTCACTAATTGGTCTCCCGTGATGTTGCTCAAAGACAAAAGTAAAAAAAAAGTGCCTCTCTTTTGTTGTAACTTTTTCGCTATTTGGTTTCCAATTCTTTCTGTCTCTCCCTCGCTCCCTCTCTTTGTATGGCTCCCAAATGTTTTTATCATTATTATCTCTGCATCTCTCTGTTTGTCGCTGACTCTTTTTCTCATTCTTGTTCTCTCCCTGTTTCTGTAAGGGAAAAAAATTGTATCGCCTTGCTGTAATATTGTTAGAGTTGCTATAGCAATGGTTGTGAGCATTGCTGAAAAAGTTTTTATATAATATGCACCTATGTCCACAAATGTTGATCTCATATTCTGGATATTTACCATATCATTCGCGCTGGAGAGTTTGTTTTGAAATCTAACAAACTGGATAAATGGGTGTTAACTCCCAGTGTGATTTAGTAGGTATTCCATTAGCTAGAGGCAGGCTTAGGATAGGGGGCAAAACAAGTCCGGGTTTGAGGAGTGGAACCCCAGGATGGTAATGGAGTGAGTCAGGGTGAGCAGGGAATCTTGATGGAAGAGAAAAATTAAAGAGAGACTTGCGTTTATATGGCGTCTTTCATGACTTCAGGATGTCCCAAAGCGCTTCACGGCCAATGAGAGGAATAATGGATAGTGAGGAGGGAAGCACATAGGCCTGTATTTTCCGATGCCTACAGGTGTGTACGAGCTGTGTACCCACCCGTAGGGACATCGGAAATGCGCTGAAAACCGGTATTTCCGATCTGTCAAGAATGCTCTTGCTAGATCGGATGCCTGCCCTGGAGAAGGGCCTCTGCGGGCGGATAGTTCCGCTTTCTGGAGATCCTCTGCCCGCAGAAAACCCTTAGAAATCTTACGCCTGGTAAAAGCAGGTGTAAGGCCTGCTTTTACTAGCATAAGAGTTGAAAAAAAAGTTTAAAAATTTTTTTTCACTCATTTATAATTTAAAAATACTTTTAAAAAAGGTAAGTTTATTTTTAGCCCCGTAAAAAACTTGAATTCTTTTTTTCAAAAGATTAAATTTTTGTTTAAAATATTTAATTTATTGTAATTTAACTCATTTTAAAAACGTGATGGTTTTTTAAAAATTTATTTAATGTTTTACTTTGTTTTTGGGGTGATCTCCATTCATATATTTGACAGGTCTATCTGTCAAGTGTGTGAAGGGAGATTCCCTTCTGCTATTGGCTGGCCTGGCCCACGTGATCCCAGGGACGCTTGCGAACCGCATGCGCCTCTGGGATACGTGGGCCCTGCGCATTTCGAGTTTGGAGAGGCCCAGGATCGGAAGCGTACGCACCTCGGGAGCCCTCAGATAAGTTCATAGATTTTTTTCCGATAGGGGCATCCGCACGCAGGAAGCCTCCTATCGGAAATTACGGGCCAATGTAAAGCATGTCCAATAATACAGGCTTTAGAGATTGAGAAACTGATAAATAGACTAATGTTCTGGTAAATATATGCTAAATAATAATAATTCAAGAAAATGAGTGAAATCAGCGCTGAAACGTGGCTAGGTCGTTGTGCAGTACATATTCCATGGGTTAAATTAGCTCGTTCAAAAGCCATAAACACAGTACTGAAGGCACTCATGTATTTAATGATAATGCATGTGGATTTGTGACGTGTAAGGGTAAATCCATTGATTCCACGTTCCGAGCTGGAAGGAAGCACAGGTCAAAGAATTTGCACTTGCAGATTTGTAGCACTCTCTCCAACCTGCATTCCCTGCCTGAAGGTTTTTGATGTTCTTGAAGTATTTTTGTTTTCCATATCTGTTAAAAGATTTATTTTTAAATCTTACAATTATCATTTCTATCTATTAGGTCTGTTTACTATTTTTATTATTTTCAGATAATTGGTCAAAAATAAGCCAGAGGGGAGATGAGGAGAATTTTTTTACTCAGCGAGTTGTTCTGATCTGCAACGCATTGCCTGAAATGGGAGTGGAAGCGGATGCAATAGTAACTTTCAAAAGGGAAGCGGATATATACTTCATCTGAGGCCTGAGATGAGTCATTAAAGGGAGGCCCGAGGCTCAGGTAGGCCTCAGACCAGCGTCGACAGCGGGGGAGGAGGAGCCTTTCTTTCTTTCTCTCTCCCACAGAGCGGTCGGCAGCGGGGAAGGAGGGGCGGACCTGGTTGGAGCGGCAGAGGCCTGAGGTGAGTCATTAAACTCACCTACGTGGCCTTTTTCCCCAGCGGGGAAAGAGCTTTGCGGGCTTTTTCAAAGGCAGGGGGCGGGGCCAATTCATTGGTACCCGTATATAGGTGGAGCAGTTGCTAAACCCGAGACACTACACTAGTAGTGACTCCCACCCTCCCACCTCCTCTAACCTTTAGGGGTAGAGGGAATTTAAAAGGTAGGTTCGATTTTATATTTTGTTTTCAGGGACTTAACTCCTGGACCTAAGATAAATAAGTTTAATTTTTAGTAATAAAGTAACATAAGGGTTAAGTCATGACAGGAAGTCTCGGACCCGTTTCATGCTCCTCCTGTGCCATGTGGGAAACCAGGGACACTTCCAGTGTCCCTGACAACTACGTGTGCGGGAAGTGTGTCCAGCTGCAGCTCCTGACAGCCCGCATGGCGGTGCTGGAGCTGCGGGTGGACTCACTCTGGAGCATGCACGATGCCGAGAACTCGGTGAATCGCTCATTTAGTGAGTTGTCCACACCGCAGGTAAAGGCTAGGACAGACAGTGAATGGGTGACCAAGAAGCAGGGCAATATCAGGAAGGTAGTGCAGGAGTCCCCTGTGGTCATCTCCCTCCAAAACAGGTATGCCGCTTTGGATACTGTTGGGGGAGATGGCCTACCAGGGGAAGGCACTAGCAGCCAGGTTCATGGCACCATGGCTGGCTCTGCTGCACAGCAGGGCGGGAAAAAGAGTGGTAGGGCTATAGTGATAGGGGACTCAATTGTAAGGGGAATAGACAGGAGTTTCTGTGGCCGCAACCGAGATTCCAGGATGGTATGTTGCCTCCCTGGTGCAAGGGTCAAGGATGTCTCGGAGCGGCTGCAGAACATTCTGAAGAGGGAGGGTGAACAGCCAGCTGTCGTGGTGCATGTAGGTACCAACGATATAGGTAAAAAGCGGGAAGAGGTCCTACAAGCAGAATTTAGGGAGCTAGGAGCTAAATTAAAAAGTAGGACCTCTAAGGTAGTAATCTCTGGATTGCTACCAGGGCCATGTGCTAATCAGAATAGAGAGAACAGGATAGTGAGATTGAATACGTGGCTTGAGCAGTGGTGCAGGAGGGAGGGATTCAAATTCCTGAGGCATTGGAACCAGTTCTGGGGGAAGTGGGACCTGTACAAAAGGGACGGTCTGCACTTGGGCAGGACTGGAACCGATGTCCTCGGGGTAATATTTGCTAAAGCAGTTCGGGAGGATTTAAACTAATATGGCAGGGGAATGGGAACCTATGTAGCGAAACAGGGGGAAGTAATATGCAGTCAGAAACAAATGTTAGAAGGGTGAGAAACAATAGGGGAAGGCCGAGTAAACAAAGGCAAGAAACACAAAGGGCCATACTAAATCATAAGTCTAAAAGGACAAAGGATGTTAATAAAACAAGCCTAAAGGCTCTGTGTCTTAATGCAAGGAGTATCCGTAATAAGGTGGATGAATTGACTGTGCAAATAGATGTTAACGGATACGATGTGATTGGGATTACAGAGACGTGGCTCCAGAACAATCAAGGCTGGGAACTGAACATCCAGGGGTATTCAACATTCAGAAAGGATAGAATAAAAGGAAAAGGGGGTGGGGTAGCATTGCTGGTTAAAGAGGAGATTAATGCAATAGCTAGGAAGGACATCAGCTTGGAGGATGTGGAATCAATATGGGTTGAGCTGCAGAACACCAAAGGGCAGAAAACGTTAGTGGGAGTTGTGTACAGACCTCCAAACAGCAGTAGTGAGGTGGGGGAGGGTATGAAACAGGAAATCAGAGGTGCGTGCAAAAAAGGCACGGCAGTTATCATGGGTGACTTTAATATGCATATAGATTGGGCTACTCAAACTGGAAGCAATGCGGTGGAGGAGGATTTCCTGGAGTGTTTAAGGGATGGTTTCCTAAACCAATATGTTGAGGAACCAACTCGAGGGGAGGCCATCCTGGACTGGGTGCTGTGTAATGAGGAGGGACTAATCAGCAATCTTGTGGTACGAGGCCCCCTGGGGAAGAGTGACCATAGTATGGTGGAGTTCTACATTAGGATGGAGAAGGAAACAGTTAAGTCAGAGACCATGGTCCAGAACTTAAATAAGGGCAACTTTGAGGGTATGAGGCGTGAATTGGCGAGGTTAAATTGGCAAGCGATATTTAAGGGGCTATCAGTGGAAGGGCAATGGCAGACATTTAGAGATCGCATGGATGAACTACAACAATTGTACATCCCGGTCTGGCATAAAAATAAAAAAGGGAAGGTGGCTCAACCATGGCTAACAAGGGAAATCAGGGATAGTATTAAAACCAAGGAAGTTGCATACAAATTGGCCAGAAGTAGCAGCAAACCCGGGGACTGGGAGAACTTCAAAACTCAGCAGAGGAGGACGAAGGGTTTGATTAGGGCAGGGAAAATAAAATATGAAAGGAAGCTTGCAGAGAACATTAAAATGGACTGCAAAAGCTTCTATAAATATGTAAAAAGAAAGAGGTTAGTAAAAACAAACGTAGGTCCCCTGCAGTCGGAAACAGGGGAAGTCATAATGGGGAACAAGGAAATGGCAGATCAATTGAACAAGTACTTTGGTTCGGTGTTTACTGTGGAGGACACACACAACCTGCCGGAAATAAAAGGGGTCAGAGGATCTGGTAAGAGGGAGGAGCTGAGGGAAATCCTTATTAGTCGGGAAAAGGTATTGGGGAAATTGATGGGACTGAAGGCTGAAAAATCCCCGGGGCCTGATGGTCTGCATCCCAGAGTACTTAAGGAGGTGGCCTTGGAAATAGTGGATGCATTGACGATCATTTTCCAACATTCCTTAGACTCTGGATCAGTTCCGATGGAGTGGAGGGTGGCCAATGTAACCCCTCTTTTTAAAAAAGGAGGGAGGGAGAAAGCAGGGAATTATAGACCGGTCAGCCTGACATCGGTCGTGGGTAAAATGATGGAAGCAATTATTAAAGATGTCATAACAGACCATTTGGAAAGTGGCGACATGATAGGTCCAAGTCAGCATGGATTTGTGAAAGGGAAATCATGCTTGACAAATCTTCTGGAATTTTTTGAGGATGTTTCCAATAGGGTGGACAGGGGGGAACCAGTAGATGTGGTGTATTTGGACTTTCAGAAGGCCTTCGACAAGGTCCCACACAAGAGATTGGTGAGCAAAGTTAAAGCACATGGGATTGGGGGTAATGTGTTGACGTGGATTGAGAACTGGTTGGCACACAGGAAACAAAGAGTAGGAGTAAATGGGTACTTTTCAGAATGGCAGGCAGTGACCAGCGGGGTACCGCAGGGTTTGGTGCTGGGACCCCAGCTGTTTACATTATATATTAATGATTTGGACGAAGGGATTAAATGTAATATCTCCAAATTTGCGGATGACACTAAATTGGGAGGCAGTGTGAACAATGAGGAGGATGCTAGGAGGCTACAGAGTGACTTGGACAGGTTGGGTGAATGGGCAAATGTATGGCAAATGAAGTACAATGTGGATAAATGTGAGGTTATCCACTTTGGTGGTAAAAATAGAGAGGCGGACTATTACCTGAATGGTGGCAGATTAGGGAAAGGGGACGTGCAACGAGACCTGGGCGTCATGGTACATCAGTCACTGAAGGTGGGAATGCAAGTGCAGCAGGCAGTCAAGAAAGCAAACGGAATGATGGCCTTCATAGTAAGGGGATTTGAGTACAGGAGTAGGGAGGTGATGCTACAGTTGTACAGGGCCTTGGTGAGGCCACACCTGGAGTATTGTGCGCAGTTTTGGTCTCCTAACTTAAGGAAGGACATTCTTGCTATTGAGGGAGTGCAGCGAAGGTTCACTAGATTGATTCCTGGGATGGCCGGACTGACATATCAAGAAAGATTGGGTCAACTGAACTTGTATCCTCTGGAGTTCAGAAGAATGAGGGGGGATCTTATAGAGACATTTAAAATCCTGACTGGTTTAGACAAATTAGATGCGGGCAGAATGTTCCCAATGGTAGGGAAAACTAGAACCAGGGGTCACAGTCTAAGGATTAAGGGGAAGCCATTTAGGACTGAGCTGAGGAGGAACTTCTTCACCCAGAGAGTGGTGAATCTATGGAATTCTCTTCCACAGAAGGTTGTTGAGGCCAGTTCGCTAAATATATTCAAAAGGGAGTTAGATATAACACTCACAACTAAGGGGATCAAGGGGTATGGCGAGAAAGCAGGAATGGGGTACTGAGGTAGCATGTTCAGCCATGAACGCATTGAATGGCGGTGCAGGCTCGAAGGACCGAATGGTCTACTCCTGTACCTATTTTCTATGTTTCTATGTTTCTATGTATCAGGAAAAAATTGCAGGGCTATGGGGAAAGAACAGGAGAGTGGAACTAATTGATGGCTCTTTCAAAGAGCCGGCACAGACACGATGGGCAGAATAGCCTCCTTCTGTGCTGAATGATTCTATGATTCTATGTTCCTGGTCATTCTGTATGAGCTGCTCTGCGAGTTCTCCACTCTGAGCTGATGCCTGTGTATTGAAGTTGATGTCTCGTTTGATTTTTTTTGTTTTAATTAACCATGGATTAAGGCCATAGCCACGACCTCCCCAAAAGCCACCCTTATCGTTCTCTTTAAAGAAACCGGGCACATGGGATCAGCTAAGGAGAAGGATTCATATGTTGACCCCAAGTAATTGGCAGGCACTAGGAGAATAATTTCGCGTATATAGCAGATCACCTGCACGTGGAGCGAAAAGAATCCCCTGCAGTTGATGCATGCCATCGGATTGACTGATTGACTGGTTTTTACCTCGATAAGGTGTGGTCAACTATGCCCAGCACTCTGGGGAAGCCAGCAATGGTGTAAAATGTTTGCTGTGTAGCCAACTGTTTCATTGCATTCCTGGAGAAATGAATGATCCTGCCAGCCTTCTGAATCTGTGCATCAGTCACCTGGAGAATGCAGCTGGACATGGTGCCTTGAATGATAATGCTGTAAACTCTTTCTGGTCTCTCGGAAGAACCTGTAACTAAATCCATAACTGCTCTGACTTTAATAGCCAAAGGCCGAGCAAGCGTTTGGAGCTCCTGAGAATACTTACGATTCTGGAGCCATGAATGCATGCATCTCTGTAACTACCTCGCTAGATGGAGGGCTCAACTGGGCAGATTTTCCTCTTATTGTACTGGGGGTTAGGATTAGGATCGCCTGATTGTAGCACAAAGAGGAAAATCGGGCGAGCAGGATTGCCCGTGTGTAACAGAACCTGTACAATTGTTGAACCATAAATGAATGGACAGAAAATCAGATGGACTCCGTTATGGCCATGCATTCCTCCCTGCTTGATTTTCCACAATGTTTGATTTTCCACAATGTTTCTCCACTCAGACAAATATTTACACCCAAACACAAAAGAGGAAAATCTGCCCCATTGTGTTCAGTTTTGGACAGCCTACCTTGGAGAAAGTCCAGTGACAATTCACTGGCATCGATCCAACGATGTGGAAGAGTGCCCAGGCTTACCCTATTCATGAAAAATAAGAACGCCACCACAAGAACTGCAGTGGTTCAAAAAGGCCCACCACCACCACCAATGAAGGATGGATGGTCATTGAGAAAGCAGGTGATGGTAGCTGGGCTGAAGACACATTTCCCTGAGGAATTCCTGCAGTGATGTCCTCGGGCTGCAATGATTGGCCTCCAACAACCATGACCATCTTCCTCTGTGTCAGGTAGGACTTCAATCATAAGAACATAAGAACATAAGAATTAGGAGCAGGAGTAGGCCATACAGCCCTTCGAGCCTGCTCCACCATTCAATAAGATCATGGCTGATCTTTGACCTCAACTCCGCTTTCCTGCCCGATCTCCATATCCCTCGGTTCCCCTAGAGTCCAAAAATCTATCTATCTCAGCCTTGAATATACTCAACGACTGAGCACCCATAGCTCTTTGGGGCAAAGAATTCCAAAGATTCACAACCCTCTAAGAAAAGAAATTCCTCCTCATCTCAGTCTTAAAAGGCCAGCCCCTTATCCTGAGACTATGCCCCCAAGTTCTAGACTCTCCAGCCAGGGGAAACAATCTCTTAGCATCTATCCTGTCAATCCCCTTCAGAATCTTATATGTTTCAATGAGATCACCCCTCATTCTTCTAAACCCCAGCGAGTATAGGCCCAATCTACTCAATCTCTCCTCATAGGACAACTCTCTCATCCCAGGAATCAATCTAGTAAACCTTCGTTGCACCGCCTCTAAGACAAGTATACTCTTCCTTAAATACGGAGACCAAAACTGTGCACAGTACTCCAGGTGCGGTCTCACCAGAGCCCTGTACAATTGTAGCAATCCTCCCATTGACCTCAGTTTTGCCTGGACTACTTGGTGCCATACTCAGTTGAATGCTGCCTTGACGCTAAGGCAGCTACCCTAACCTCTCCTCCTGCATTCAGCTCTTGTATCCATGTCTGGAGCAAAACTGTGATGTGATCTGGAGCTGAGCAGTTCTGGTGGAACCTGAACTAAGCAACAGTGAGCAGGTTATTGGTGAGTCAACGTCGCTGACTCATTTCATCACTTTGCTGATGATTGGCAGGGGGCTGATAGGTATTTGGCTGGGTTAGCTTTATCCTGCATTTCGTGGAGCGCACATACCTGGGCAATTTTCTACATTGTCAGGTAGATGCCAGTGTCATAGATACACTGAAATAGCATGGCCATGGAGGCAGCTAGCTCTGGTGGACAGGTCTTCAACACTACAGCCAGGATGTTGTCAGGGCCCATAGCCATTGCCATGTTCAGTACACTCAAACGCTTATTAACGTCAAGTGGAGTGAACTGTGTTGCCTCTATGATTGTGGGGTCCTTGGGAGAGGACCAAGCGGAACGATCCAATTTGTACTTTGGCTGAAGATGTTTTCATGCTTTTGCACTCTTAAGCCAGGCTCTGCCATAGTTGGGGATGTTCATGGCCAAACTACTTTCCACTGCTTCATTAATGATCTTCATTCTGTAGTAAGGTTAGGAGTGAGGTCAAGAGCTGCTCACTGATGATTCCACAGAGTTCACAACTTCTTCCATAATGCAGTAGCCCATGGCAGGACCTAGATAACACCTAGGCTTGGGCTGACAAGTAGCAGGTAATGTTCAAACCACATAAGTGCCAGGTAATGACCATCTTGAACATGGGAAACCCCAGGTCTATCCCCTTGTCCTTCAATGGCACCACGATCACCAAGTTCCCCACCATCAACATCTTGGGGGCCACCAAAGATCAGAAACTTAGCTGGACCAGCCATATCAATAGCGTGGCTACAAAAACAGGACAGAGGCTGGGTACTTTGCCACCCATCACCCATGACCTTGCTAACCTACATTGGTTTCGTCACCACCAATCACCACCCCCCCCCCACCTCCCCCCACCCCCACAATCACCTTAAATTTAAAATTCTCATCCTCATGTTTAAATCTCTTCATAGCCTTGCCCTCCTTTTCTCTGCAACCTCCTCCAGCCCTACAACTAGCCCTGAATTCTCCATTCTCCTGGCTCTGGCCCTTTTTTGCGGCCCCCCCCCCTCCCCCCACTTTGCCCTACCATTGGCGGATGTGCATTCAGCCGTCAAGGCCCCACACTCTGGAATTCCCTCCCTAAACCCCTTTGCCTCTCCACTTCCCATTCCTCCTTTAAGACCCTCCTTAAAACCTACCTCTTTTTTGGTGGCCCCTCCTAATACCTCCTTCCTTGTCTCAGCAGCTCTCTTTGTCTGATTACACCTCCATGAAGCGCCTGGGTTTTTTTTTGATGATAAAGGCATTATGTAAATGCACATGTTATTGTTGTTGAGTGGTTCGGCTCCATGACTCCTCAAAGCCTACCTGCCAAGGCATTTCAGCACTGATCACTCTGGCCCAGTTGGGGGGGGGTGGCATTCTGAAGCTGGAATTGAAACAACTGTGAAGGTAGAAGGAGCTTTCGTCATTTCACCACACCAC
Source organism: Squalus acanthias (assembly GCA_030390025.1). NCBI lineage: Eukaryota > Metazoa > Chordata > Chondrichthyes > Squaliformes > Squalidae > Squalus > Squalus acanthias. Next base: position 158,637,739 of record CM059428.1, read on the forward strand.
ACCTGACATGGAAGTGGCTGATGCTGAAGCTTGGTGACAAATGTATGCGCTCCATTCCCCACCAACGATGCTCCTCATACTGCTCAACATTCACCAAAAAACATAACTATACGGAGATAACTTAACGAATAAGGCGTTTTTGAAAATTAATGGGTTTTAACCTTTGACTTGCCAAAAGTAAGAGTTTGCATGTAGCAAGAGGGAAAGAATCCAAATCACTATACTTTTGGAGTAGTTTAAGAGCTAGGCAATTCAAGGATGAAGGAGGCCACAAGAGAGGAGTGGAAGACTAGACATTAGAGAAGTTATGCTGAACCTTTATAAACGCTGGTTAGGCCACAACTGGAGTATTGCGTCCAGTTCTGGTCACCACACTTTAGGAAGGATGTGAAGGCCCTTGAGAGGGTGCAGAGGAGATTTACCAGAATGGTCCCGGGGATGGGGGATCTTAGCTACAAGGACAGGTTGGAGAAGCTGGATTTGTTTTCATTAGAGCAAAGGAGGTTGAGGGGTGATTTGATAGAGGTGTACAAGATTATGATGGGCTTGGATAGGCTAGACGGGGAAAGGCTGTTCCCACTATTGGATGGTACAAGGACTAGGGGACACAGATTTAAGGTTTTGGGCAAGAGATGCGGGGGGATGTGAGGGAAAACTTTTTTACGCAGCGAGTGGTGAGGACCTGGAACTCGCTGCCGACAGAAGTGGTGGAAGCGGAGACACTCAATCTTTTCAAAGGGAGACTGGATAGGCACTTGAGGGAAATAAACTTGCAGGACTACGGGGATAGAGCGGAGGAATGGGACTGACTGGATCACTCCACAGAGAGCCGGTACTGACTTGATGGGTCGAATGGCCTCCTTCTGTGCCGTTATGACTCTATGGGCTGGATTTTCTCAACCCCGAGGAGGCGGGCATGGAGGCGGGACAGCCGGTAAAGTAGCAGAAAGTGGGGGTGGATGGCAAACCCGCCCCATCCCGCCTCCGTGCCCTTTTGCCAGGAGGCGGGAAGATGTGCTGCTTCGGGTCCCGTCTCCTGGAGGCGGGAAAGGGATTAAATCCTTTTAACTGCCTGTTAACAGGTAGTTAACAGGCAGGAAAAAGGATTAGTGCCATTTTGCCTTCTCAGGTGAAGGCTTCCTGACCTCGGAGAACCCCGCCAGGTTGGAGGAGACATGAAGGAGGTCTGTGGGGGTTGGAGGCACCTGGAAGTAAGATGTAGAGGTGAGTGATGGGTGCAAGTGTGGAGTGGTAAGTATGGAAGGTGAGTGATAAGTGTTTAAAAATGTTCACTTACCTTGTTTTCTTCCTATAGCCTTCATCCACCCTGGATCGGGAGACCCGACATCCTCCTTGTCGATTTCACAGACTGGCTGTTGGATCCTCCAAACCAACAGCCATCTGAAATCGACAAAGTCGAAAGGTTTGATGAGTCCTGAACACAAGGTCTCATCAAACTACAGAGAATGTCAGTGTTTGACAGCTTCACAGAGCTGTCAAACGCTGACATTTCTTCTTTCAAGAAGTCTTGACAGGTAGCACGTCAGACGTGCTCTGTCAGTGACTTCCTCCCTAATTGGCCTGCTGAGCCCGCAGGGCGGGCTTAACAAGGTCAATCAGGGGAAAATCCCTCTGGTTGGTCAGACGATGATGGAGGCAGGACATTGACACGACAAGCAGCAGTCCCGCCTCCAACTCGTCTCCATTGAGAAAATCCAGCCCTCTGACTCTATGACATGAGGAGACGAATACACTGATCTTACTTCCAAGTCTGATTATTGTTGTGTCTCAGTAAAGCAGGAAGGTAAATTAACCCAAGCTACCTGACAAGTATAATTTTTTCAGCTCTGTTTTGAGATCCAGAAAGGAGTTAAGTGGGGTTGGGTAATTAGCGCAGTCCAGTTCAATTTGTATTCCGAATGCATCTTAAGGAAACTGTACTTGGCTATGGAATGGGGATTGTCAGCAAAACAGTTACCAATCTGGTGGATGCTGTTGAGAACACTGAGGTGTTTCATTAGCTTTGGTAACACAGTGCTTAATACCTTCACATAAAATTTCTTTGCTATCTTAACTCAATTGTTAGCCCGTTTAGTGCAAACTGGTTAATAACTGCGTTAAAATAACTTGCAATAGAATTTTATGTGAACGTGCATTAGGAGAGCAATTAACTCATTGAGATGCATTCAGTAATCTTGATTTATCTGTCTTGTCTTCTTGGCATTGGATAGTAACACGAGGGCTCATTCACAGCCCTATTACTCTGGTCTTGTGTTCTCTCTTTCCTTCTCTTTTTCGCTCTGTGTTTCTTCCATGATTAACTCTGCGTTTCTGGCATCGCTCTCAGTTACCTGGTGCCATCTAGTTCGTAGCCTTGTCGCCTCCTGTCACTTACGTTCACATGCCAGCCATTTCATCATCCTCTCATGTTCCAACTTTTCTATGTGTCCAAGCTATTCCATTTTGTCTCTCCTGATCTTCATCGGCAGCTGTTCAATTTGTCTTCAGTCTCTTCACTCCTCAATCAATTACGTCACATTGCACCATGTGAGGGACATTCAGTGAAAGGCTTCAATTTTGACGAGGAATGTTAACAAAATGAAGAGAATATGCAATTTGGACCAGAATCTTAATTCATTCTCTTGACCCTCTGGCTTTCAGTAGCTCAGGGTTGTGATATAAGAACATAAGAACATAAGAAATAGGAGCAGGAGTAGGCCATTTGGTTCTTCGCGCCTGCTCCGCCATTCAATAAGATCATAGCTGATCTTCTATCTCAATTCCACCTTCCCGCACTATTCCCATATCCCTTGATTCCCTTAGTATCCAAAAATCTATCGATCTCTGTCTTGAATATACTCGGTTATAGTCCAACAGTTTTATTTGAAATCACAAGCTTTCGGAGCTGCTGCTCCGAAAGCTTGTGATATCAAATAAAACTGTTGGACTATAACCTGGTGTTGTGTGACTTCTCACTTTTGTCCACCCCAGTCCAACACCGGCATCTCCGCATCTTGAATATACTCAACGACTGACAATCTACAGCTCTCTGGGGTAGAGAATTCCAAAGACTCACAACCCTTTGAGTGAAGAAATTTCTCCTCATCTCAGTCCTAAATGGTTGGCCCTTTTTTTTGAGACTGTGACCCCTAGTTCTAGACTCCCCAGCCAGGGGAAACATCCTCCCAGTATCTATCCTGTCAAGCCCTTTAAGAATTTTATGTTTCAATGAGATCACCTCTTATTCCTCTAAACTCTGGGAATATAGGCTTAGTCTACTCAATCTTTCCTCATAGGAAAATCTCCTCATCCCAGGAATATGTCTAACTATAGTATTCTGAAATTTGACTCTCTGAGGGGTACTGCAATTGTTGGGGATTCCTGGAAGGGAACTGTTTAGATACGACCTGAAACAGGAGTGTCTGAGCGATATCCTTCAATGGAACTGCCTAAGATACACCCAGGAAGGGATTGTTTTCTTCTCTTCTTCTTAGGAAGTCCCTTGCAACCGAGGATGACTTGCTTCCACATTAAAAATGAGTTCTCAGGTGACTCATGAGTCCAATGTGAGACCTACAGTCTCTGTCACAGGTGGGGTGAAGGGGCGGGTGGCTGGGGTGCTTGGGTTGACGTGCGCTCCTTGTGCTGCCTGCGCTTGGCTTCCGCTTGCTCCCGGCGAAGAGACTCGAGGTGTTTGGCGCCTTCCCGGATGCTTCTCCTCCACTTTGTACGGTCTTGGGCCAGGGATTCCCAGGTGTCGGTGAGGATGTTGCACTTTTTCAAGGAGGCTTTGAGGGTGTCCTTGAAGCGTTTCCTCTGCCCACCTGGGGCTCTCTTGCCGTGTCGGAGCTCCGAGTAGAGCGCTTGTTTTGGGAGTCTCGTATCGGGCATGTGGACGATGTGACCCGTCCATCGGAGCTGATTGAGCGTGGTCAAAACTTCGATGCTGGGGATGTTGGCCTGAGCGAGAACACTGACATTGGTGCGCCTATCCTGCCAATGGATTTGCAGGATCTTGTGGAGGCAGTGTTGGTGGTACCTCTCCAGTGCTTTGAAGTGCCTGCTGTACATGGTCCATGTCTCTGAGGCATACAGCAGGGCGGGTATCACTGCTGCTCTGTAGACCACGAGCTCAGTGCCGGGTTTGAGGTCCTGGTCTTCAAACAATCTCTTCCTCAGGCGATCGAAGGCTGCACTGGCACACTGAAGGCGGTGTTGGACTTCGTCATCGACGTCTGCCCTTGTTGACAGTAGGCTCCCGAAGTATGGAAAGTGGTCCACGTTGTCCAAGGCCTTGTCGTGGATTTTGATAATCGGGAGGCAGTGCTGTGTGGTGGGGGCAGGTTGGTAGAGGACCCATGTCTTACGGATGTTTAGTGTAAGGCCCATGCTCTCGTACGCTTTGGTGAAGGTGTTGACGGTGGTTTGAAGTTTGACCTCCGAGTGTGTGCAGATGCAAGCGTCGTCTGCATACTGTAATTCAACGACAGAGGATGGGACGACTTTGGATCTGGACTGGAGGCGACGGAGGTTGAACAGTTTCCTGTTTGTTCTGTAAATTAGCTCCACTCCAGCGGGGAGCTTACTGAGGGTGAGATGGAGCATTGCAGCAAGGAAGATCGAGAAGAGCGTTGGTGCGATGACACAGCCTTGCTTGACCCCGGTCCGTACGTGAATTGGTTCTGTGGTGGAACCGTTGGTCAGGATCATGGCTTCCATGTTATCGTGAAGCAGGCGGAGGATGGTGACAAACTTTTGAGGGCAGCCGAATTTGAGGAGGACACTCCATAATCCCTCACGGTTGACGGTGTCGAAGGCCTTTGTGAGGTCAAAGAAGGCCATGCACAGCGGTTGGTGCTGTTCCCTGCATTTCTCTTGTCTTAATAGTTAGTGGATAGGGTCTGTCTAAGGCTCCAGTGAGGATAGGATTGCCTCAGTGGGGTTGTCTTCATCAGCTCTTGGACAGGGACTAAATGAGCAGAATCCTAAAATAGGATGTGGATGTGATGATTGGGAAGGAACATGATCCTCAGCTAAATGAATCATTGAAAGTGAAAGGCTGATTTTAACCTAGCCTGCCGGCGGCACTGGACTGACTAAGGGGTTGAATTTGAGGTTTCTTTATTCATTCATCGGAAGTGGGAGTCACTGGCAAGGCCAGCATTTATTGCCCATCCCTAATTGCCCTTGAGAAGGTGGTGGTGAGTTGCCTTCTTGAACCGCTGCAGTCCGTGTGGTGAGGGTACTCCCACAGTGCTGTTAGGGAGGGAGTTCCAGAATTTTGACCCAGCGACGATGAAGGATTGGCGATATACTTCCAAATCAGGATGGTGTGTGACTTGGAGGGGAACTTGGAGGTGGTGGTGTTCCCATGTGTCTGCTGCCCTTGTCCTTCTATGTGGTAGAGGTCGCAGGTTTGGGAGTTGCTGCCGAAGAAGCCTTGGCGAGTTGCTACAGTGCATCTTGTAGATGGTACACACTGCAGCCACAGTACGCTGGTGGTAGAGGGAGTGAATGTTTAAGGTGGTGGATGGGGTGCCAAGCAAGCGGGCTGCTTTGTCCTGGATGGTGTCGAGCTTCTTGAGTGTTGTTGGAGCTGCACTCAATCCAAGCAAGTGGGGAGTATTCCACCACACTCCTTACTTGTGCCTTGTAGATGGTGAAAAGGTTTTGGGGAGTCAGGAGCAATACTCCCCCTAAGGTGCGTGGCCTTGCATTGATCGGGAGGTCCCGCATAGGTCGCTCATGAGCTGCGACCGCTGGAAGAGATACCGTGCATGTGCGGCCGCGCAGCAAATTTAAAGGGCCAGCGCAAGGGAAACAAATTAGAGGGAACATTGGTCAGGAGGTGAGACACTCGCTGCAGAATACCCAGCCTCTGACCTGCTCTTGTAGCCACAGTATTTATGTGGCTGGTTCAGTTAGGTTTCTGGTCAATGGTGACCCCAGGATTTTGATGGTAGGGGATTAGACAATGGTAAATCCACTGAATGTCAAGGGGCAGTGGTTAGACTCTCTCTTGTTGGAGATGGTCATTGCCTGGCACTTGTGTGGTGTGAATGTTACTGGCCATTTATCAGCCCAAGCCTGAATGTTGTCCAGGTCTTGCTGCATGCGGCCATGGACTCCTTCATTATCTGAGGAATTGCAAATGGAACTGAACACTGTGCAATCATCAGCAAACATCCCCACTTTTGACCTTATGTTGGAGGGAAGGTCATTGATGAAACAGCTGAAGATCGTTGGGCCTAGGCACTGCGCTGAGGAACTCCTGCAGCGATGTCCTGGGGCTGTGATGATTGACCTCCAACAACCAGAACTATCTTCCTTTGTGCTAGGTATGACTCCAGCCAGTAAAGTATTTTCCCCCTGATCCCCATTGCCTTCAATTTTACTAGGGCTCCTTGATGCCACACTAGGTCAAATGCTGCCTTGATGTCAAGGGCAGTCACTCTCACCTCACCTCTGGAATTCAGCTCTTTTGTCCATGTTTGGACCAAGGCTGTAATGAGGTCTGGAGCCGAGTGGTCCTGGCAGAACCCAAACTGGGCATCAGTGAGCAGGTTATTGGTGAGTAAGTGCTGCTTGATAGCACTGTCGACGACACCTTCCATCACTTTGCTGATGATTGAGAGTAGGCTGATGGAACGGTAACTGACCGGATTGGATTTGTCCTATTTTTTGTGGACAGGACATCCTTGGGCAATTTTCCACTTTGTCGGGTAGATGTCAGTGCTGTAGCTGTACTGGAACAGCTTGGCTAGAGGCGCGGCTAGTTCTGGAGCACAAGTCTTCAGCACTATACCCGGGATGTTTTTGGGGCTCAGAACTTTTGTTGTATCCAGTGCGCTCAGCCGTTTATTGATATCATGTGGAGTGAATGGATTGGCTGAAGACTGGCTTCTGTGTTGGTGGGGACCTCAGGAGGAGGCCGAGATGGCTCATCCACTCGGCACTTCTAGCTGAAGATGGTTGCAAACTCTTTAGCCTTGTATTTTGCACTCACATGCTGCGCTCCACTATCATTGATGATGGGGATGTTCATGGAGCCTCCTCCTCCCGTTAGTTGTTTAATGGTCCACCACCATTCTCAACTGTATGTGGCAGGACTGCAGAGCTTTGATCTGATCCGTTGGTTGTGGGATCGCTTAGCTCTGTCTATAGCATGCTGCTTCCGCTGTTTAGCATGCATGTAGTCCTGTGTTGTAGCTTCACCAGGTTGGCACCTCATTTTTAGGTATGCCTGGTGCTGCTTCAGGCATGCTTTACACTCTTCATCGAACAAGGGTTGGTCCCCTGATTTGATGGTAATGGTAGAGTGAGGGATATGCTGGCCATAAGGTTACAGATTGTGGTGGAATACAATTCTGCTGCTGCTGATGGTCCACAGCGCCTCATGGATGCCCAGTTTTGAGCTGCTAGATCTGTTCTGAATCTATCCCATTTAGCGGAGATGCCGGTGTTGGACTGGGGTGGACAAAAGTGAGAAGTCGCACAACACCAGGTTATAGTCCAACAGCTTTATTTGAAATCACAAGCTTTCGGAGCGGCTGCTCCTTCGTCAGGTGAAGTGAAGAAATACAAATGGGCACAGCATATATAGACAGAGAACAATGCCTGTGGAGAGAACAATGCCAGACGACTACAGTTAATCTTTCTAACTGCCTTTTATCACACCTCGGCAGAGAGACAATCAGAGAGTCGTCGTTGGCTTGTTCACAGATGTGATTTCCAGTAAAAAAAGTAAAAAGTTTAAAGTTTTTGGTTTTCCATACAGACTGCAGCATCTGACACATTAGACCCCCTGTGACCCCACCTCATTGTCTTTGTTGTATTTTGCTATCGTCTTTGATGTAATGTCTTCCTGACTGACCTGGTTGGATTTGATTGCCGTGATTGTCTCTCTGCCGAGGTGTGATAAAGGGCAGTCAGAAAGATTAACTGTAGTCGTCTGACATTGTTCTCTCCACAGGCATTGTTCTCTGTCTATATATGCTGTGCCCATTTGTATTTCTTCACTTCACCTGACGAAGGAGCAGCCGCTCCGAAAGCTTGTGATTTCAAATAAAGCTGTTGGACTATAACCTGGTGTTGTGCGACTTCTCACTTTTATCCCATTTAGCACAGTGGTAGTGCCACACAACACGATGGGGGGTGTCCTCAGTGTGAAGACGGGACTTCGTCTCCGCAGTGACTGTGCGGTGGTCACTGCTACCAATACTGTCATGGACAGATGCATCTGCAACAGGTAGATTGTTGAGGACGAGATCAAGTAGGTTTTTCCCTCATGTTGGTTCTCTCACCACCTGCTGCAAGCCCAGACTGGCAGTTATGTCCTTCAGGACTCGGCTAGCTCAGTCAGTAGTGGTGCTACCGAACCACTCTTGGTGATGGACATTGAAGTTTCCCACCCAGAGTACATTTTTGCTACTCTCAGTGCTTCTTCCGAGTGGTGTTCAATATGGAGGAGTACTGATTCATCAGCTGAGGGGGGGCGGTAGGTGGTAATCAGCAGGAGGTTTCCTTGCCCACATTTGGCCTGATTCTATGAGACTTCATGGGGTCCAGAGTTAATGTTGAGGACTCCCAGGGCCACTCCCTCCTGACTATATACCACTGAGCCACCACCTCCGGTGCGCCTGTCCTGCCGGTGGGACAGGACATACCCAGGGATGTTGGCTGAAAGGTATGATTCTGTGAGTATGACTATGTCAGGCTGTTGCTCTCCCAATTTTGGCACAATTCCCCAGATGTTAGTGAGGAGGACTTTGCAGGGTCGACGGGACTGAATGTGCCTTTGCCGTGTCTGAATCTGATGCCTAGGTCGATGTTGGGTGGTCCGTCTGGTTTTATTCTTATTATGCTTTTTCGTAGCAATTTGATACAACTGAGTGTCTTGCTAGGCCATTTCAGAGGGCAGTTATGAATCAACCACATTGCTGTGGGACTGGAGTCACATATAGACCAGACCGGGTAAGGACGGCAGGTTTCCTTCCCTAATGAACATTAGTGAACCAGATGGGTTTTTATGACAGTCCGGTAGTTTCATGGTCACCATTACTGATACTAGTTTTTTTTTAATTCCAGATTTATTTAATTAATTTAAATGGGATTTGAACTCACGTCTCCGGATTATTAGACCAGGCCTCTGGATTACTAGTCCAGTAACATAACCACTATGCTACGGGAGGGCAGCCCGTCCTTCAAACGTTAATAAGGCCCGGGAGTTAAAATGGCCCGTACCTCACATTGACAACTTCATGGTGTGCTTGTCACAGGATTCCGAACCCGAGTTAAAATCAGGCCTTTAGTTGCGTAACTGCATAAATCACAGCACAAGGCAATTCAGTAATGTCTCCAATAAGCCTGTAAACAAGGAACGTGTTAGCAGTACGTGTGCTGAGTGAAATCTCTGGCAAGTCAATAATGGAGGCCAAAACAACGTATAAGATGTTTGAAAAAGTTTTTCATATAAATCCCATATAAGTCAGAGTACTGTCGCTGTTTGATTACCTACACTTTAATGAGCACACACTTTCAGAAGTTTGATAGACATTTATACCCAGACAATAGTTTGGACCGTTCTTGACTAATTCGCTGCTGAATACCACATTGTCTTGTGCTGGGAATTAGGCTATTTTTGGGCCTGACTTCAAGTCACAAATTCAATGGAACTTTATATCCTTTTGTCAGTCTTGATTGCTTTCGCTCCTTTACTTCAAAATCTCTCAGACTGTCTACAAAGAACACTTTGAATCTGCAGATAGATGTGTCCCTCCTGTTTATACATTCCTAATATAGAACTAGCAAATCTCTCGTGGCTTTACACGTGAGTTGGAGGATGCGGAGTTTTATAATTGGGGTGTTATGCAATATAACGTACAATGGCACAGGCACGATGGGCCGAATACCCTCCTTCTGTGCTGTGTCATTCTATGTGCAAGGCATTCCCTTCAACCTACAATCTACACGCTTTAAAAAGCCAATCTTGATATCATCGAGCCATTATTTTTTGATTAAACTTGTTTTCTGTCCTATTCAACTCTGGTGGTATCCTGCACTATAGGCTTTGGTCAATTATATGGGTTTCTCAATTTAAAAAAAAACGTGTTTTAAAGCTGTTGGTCCTTGGATTTAATGGATAGTTTCAAACCCAATTGTGGTTGGGAGGATTCAGTTTGGAGAACCTTGGTTTACTTTCAGGAGCCTCAATTAATAGGCACTCATACGTCTCTATTTTATCCTGATGGTCAAAGTCACCTCTGTTTTCGCTAAACTACAATTGGCTCCCTGCCACCCGAATGCCTCGGATTTAAAATTCTCATCCTCAAGCTTAAATCCCTTCATGACCTCGCCCCCCCACAACCCTCCCATCCCCCCCCGCACCCCCCCCCCCCCCCCCCCACCCCCATCTCTGTAACCTCCTCCAGCCCTTCTGAGAACTCTGTATTTCTCTAATTCTGGCCTTTTGTGCATCGCCAACTCCCTTCGCCTCACCGTTGGTGGTCGTTCCATCAGGCAGTGGATTCCGGATCATAACAACTCATGCCGTGAAAAATATTCTCCTCACTGTTTGGCCTTCTTTCATGAAGGACGCAGGGCAGAGGAGACTGAGAGCAGTGCAGCAGATGAAAGGCAGCCACATGTACATAACAAGTCTGAGAACGCTTTTATACATCTTCAGGAGTATGTTGTTACAGCCATTTCATACTGATTTTTTATGACATGTCAGAGCTTGATAGACGGGTATATTGAGAATTCGCACCCACCCCATCCCCCCCATTTTCTATCCATTAGCTCCCCCCCACCACCACCACCACCCACCACCAGGAGCACTAATTCATTGAAATTAACTCATGAAAAGTTATAGAATTACACAATATTTATCCCTCAACCAACATCACTAAAAAAACAAATTATCTGGTCATTGTCACATTGCTGTTTGTGGGAGCTTGCTGTGCGCAAATTGGCGGCCACGTTTCCCACATTACAACAGCGACTACACTTCAAAAGTACCTCGTTGGCTGTAATTAAATCAAATCAAAGCAATGATTTACTGACACAATTTCATCGAGGTGATTTACATGGAATTTACAGCCCAGGAACAGGCCATTCGGCCCAACTGGTCTGTTTGTGCTCCACACCAGCCTCCTCCCTCTTCATCTCACCCTATCAGCATATCCTTCTATTCCTTTCTCCCTCACGTACTTATCGAGCTTGTGCTTAAAGGTATCTGTGCTGTTCGCCTCAACCACTCCATGTGGTCGCAAGTTCCACATTCTCACTGGGTAAAGAAGTTTCTGCTGCATTCTTTATTGGATCTATTAGCGACTATCTTATATTTATGGCCCCTAGTTTGGGACTCCCCTACAAGTGGAAAAATCTTCTCTATGTCTACCCGATCAAACCCCTTCGGAATTTTATATACCTCTACTCGGAATGTACAAGTGTGTGCCACAGCAGTCTAGCGAGCAATGCATTTGATGCAATCCTATGATGTTAGAAAGGGGCAGCAGCCATTGGCTTTTAGCTTTGTAAATGCCTAGATATTAGGGCCTTGAACATCTGCCTTAAATCCTGAGTGCTCATTGCTACCAGACGGCTCATAACAGTCTACTGGATAATATTAGACTATGCTAGTGACTCGTACATGTCTTTTTTTATCCAAGACTGTATTTCTGAATGCGATTACTGTCACACACTGTATACGGGAGACGGAATTCAGATTATTTCTTGATAAGCACATTGTACTGACATCATGGCCATTAATCCTCTTGTGTAAATGTCATCACACATACAAGGGGCCAGCATTTGCACTGACAGCTGCCAAGAGTATGAAACCCAACCTAAAATAATACATGGCCCCTGAAATCATGCCTGTGAGATGCCAATGCTCAGCACATTAGTCTGAAATTCCTCCATCGGCTATTTTAGCGGAGGCATCAGCCCATTTATTTTAAATAGATTCAGGCCTCCACTCAAATAGCAGGGAGAGGGATTTCAGAGGAACACATTCATTCCGGGGCCATAAACTCAGATGGAATGTAAAGAGCATTATTATAAATAATAACAGATGCCAGGGAGCGATTTAAAACCCTGAAATGTAATATCAGGGTTCACGCGACAATTATAGACGGCTCAGTCTTCACCTTCTCCAGTTTATGACTTCAATCAAATCACTCCCACATATCCGTTATTCTGACCTTCGTAATCAGGTTCTGGTTTGACGTTGCACCGTGAATCTCAGTTGAACTACGTCAGAAATCACCGCTTTCAGACCCCGTAATATGCTGTCTGCTGTAATGTTTCGATAAAATGTTAAGTGCTGTTACCTTTGGAGAAGCTTGGAGTTTGTATCAGTTGAGAGAGCTGTTATTTGTTTACATACTTGAGTTCGAAAATTAACTTTGGAAACCATGACGAGCGATTACTCTGGTTCTTTATCACTCAGCCTAATTTAGTTCTGTCTGTCTAAACAGCATGTGCTCTAAAAGTAACTTTAATGTCAAAGGATATATAACGCTGCTGATATATTTGATAACAGCAAGCCTGTTATTATCCAGGAGTCTAGATTTACATGCACGGCTCAAATGTTATAGTCAGCTATGGTGAAGAGCATGCCAATCCCTGAGTGTCAGCTGTGGCTCAGTGGGTAGCATGCTTGCCTCTCGCGTCAGAAGGTTGTGGGTTCAAGTCCCACGCCAGGAGCTTTGCACACATCAAAGCTAGGCTGACACTCCAGTGCAGTGCCGAGGGAGTGCTGTCACTGTCGGAGGTGCTGTCTTTCAGATGAGACGTTAAACCGAGGCCCCGTCTACTCTCTCGGCTGGATGTAAAAGATCCCAGTGTGCTATTTTGAAGAAGAGCAGGGGAGTTATCCCCGGTGTCCTGGCCAATATTTATCCCTCAGTCCATGTAACAAAAACAGATTATCTGGTCATTATCGTATTGCTGTTTGTGGGAGCTTGCTGTGCGCAAATTGGCTGCCGCGTTTCCCACATTACAACAGTGACTACACTCCAAAAAGTATTTCATTGGCTATAAAGCGCTTTGAGACGTCTGGTGGTCGCGAAAGGCGCTATATAAATGCAAGTCTGTCTTTTTTCTTTTTAAAGGGAGGAGAGTGTTATTTCACAGGCCTTCTCAAATCAGCAACAACTGTGGACTATATAGAAAGAAAAATTGCAAAAAGTAAGGCTCTTATAGGAGTACTTCCTTCAGTACCAACATTTCAATTTATTTATTCTCACTAAACCTAACTAGCTTAGGTTTTCTACATGTGGTTGTGTACTGACAACTTGCAAATCAATCGATTCAAGTGAGGTCTGTGTTTTGGACAGTGAATGTAGCCCTCTGGTGGACTGGAGAAGGAAGTGCAGGCAACATGTACAATGGCAGACACCAAAAGATCACAAGATACTTATAGGTGAGGAAGGCCATTTGGCTCATCTTAATAGATTCACCCAGAACAACCTCATGCCATCCCTCAATGCTGCATCTAATTGTTTCATACGTTATTCCAGGTATTTTGCCTCCATCCAGAAGTCCATTTCAAGTGTTGGTTGATCTCTTCCTGAAGAAGAACTTTCTGCTATCAGTCCTAAAGTTACACTAAACCTGCGTCCTCTTGGCCTACTGCCACTGTTTAGTTTAGAGTACTATTCTGGATTAACCCTTTCCATGCCCCTTGCTATGACACACCTCTATAAGATCACCTCTCAGAGGCCTCCTTCCCAGAGTCAAAGGCCTAGACTCTCCAGTCTATCCTCATAACTCAGACCCTGACACCATCAGCCTGGTGACTCTTCTCTGCACTGCCCCCAGTGAATGTTTCCCTTGTTTCGCAGTGACTGGAATAAGACATGGTACTCAAGGTACTCAAGAGCACTGTTCAGTTTGATCGCACCTTCCTCTGACTTATATTCCACTGTTTTGGCTATGCAGTTCACCGTTCTATTGACTTTGTTGATCGCTTCTCTGCATTGGTTGGATATGTTGAGTGTTGGGTCTACAAAGACTTCAAGGTCTCTTTCAACTTCATCCTTAGGTATCTCAACACCATTCATGAAGTATGCATGTTGCCCATTTTTCCTTCCTATGTGCAACCCTTTCCACTTATCTGCATTAAATTTCATCTTTTTTTTATTCGTTCCTGGGATGTGGGAGTCGCTGGCAAGGCCAACATTTATTGCCCATCCCTAATAATCCCTAATAATCCCTAATCTGCCACTATTCTACCCGCTCACATATTTTGTTTCGTTCATTCTGTAGTTTGTCTCCTCGATTCCACTGTCCCTCCAAATTTGGTATCATCTGCAAATCTAACCAATTTTCATTAAGTTTTTGATTTTAAGTCATTGATGTTAACCAGAAAGAATAGTGGTCCCAACATATCCTACTCAGTACCTTCCTTTCCTCTCCAAAGTCCTTGAATGTGCTGTCGCCTCCCAAATCCGTGCCCATCTTTCCTGGAACTTCATGTTTGTATACCTCCAATCAGGTTTCCGCCCCTACCACAGTACCAAAACAACTCTTATCAAAGTCACATCCTATCTAACTGTGACAACGGTAAACTATCCCTCCTCATCCTTCTCGACCTGTCTGCAGCCTTTGACACGGTTGACCACTCCACCATTCTCCAACACCTCTCCACCGTCGTCCAGCTGGGTGGGACTGCACTCGCCTGGTTCCATTCTTATCTATCTAATCACAGCCAATGGCTTCTCTGCCCACTCCCACACCATTACCTCTGGTGTCCCCCAAGGATCTATCCTTGGCCCCTTCCTATTTCTCATCAACATGTTGCCCCTCGGCGACATCATCCGAAAACACAGCGTCAGTTTCCACATGTACGCTGACAACACCCAGCTCTACCTCACCGCCACTTCTCTCGACCTGTCCATTGTCTCTAAATTGTCAGACTGCTTGTCCGACATCCAGTACTGGATGAGCAGAAATTTCCTCCAGCCAAATATTGGGAAGACCGAAGCCATTGTCTTCAGTCCCCACCACAAACTCAGTTCCCTAACCAACGACTGAGGCCGAACCAGTCTGTTCGCAACCTTGGTGTCATATTTGACCCCGAGATGATCTTCTGACCACATATCCACGCCATTACTAAGACCACCTATTTCCACCTCGAACATCTCCTGACACCGCCCTTCCTCAATTCTTCCTTCTTCTTAGGCAGTCCCTCGGAGCCAAGGATGACTTGCTTCCACACTAAAAATGAGTTCTCAGGTGACTGATGAGTCCAATGCGGGACCTACAGTCTCTGACAGATGGTGGGGCAGACGATGGCTGAAGGGGCGGGTGGGCCGGGTGCTTGGGTAGACGTGCGCTCCTTCCGCTGTTTGCGCTTGGCTTCCGCTTGCTCCCGGCGAAGAGGCTCGAGGTGTTCGGCGCCTTCCCGGATGCTTCTCCTCCACTTTGTGCAGTCTTGGGCCAGGGATTCCCAGGTGTCGGTGGGGATGTTGCACTTTTTCAAGGAGGCTTTGAGGGTGTCCTTGAAGCGTTTCCTCTGCCCACCTGGGGCTCTCTTGCCGTGTCGGAGCTCCGAGTAGAGCGCTTGTTTTGGGAATCTCGTATCGGGCTTGCGGACAATGTGACCCGTCCATTGGAGCTGATCGAGCGTGGTCAAAGTTTCGATGCTGGGGATGTTGGCCTGAGCAAGAACACTGACGTTAGTGCGCCTATCCTGCCAATGGATTTGCAGGATCTTGCTGAGGCAACGTTGGTGGTACCTCTCCAGTGCTTTGAGGTGCCTGCTGTACATGGTCCATGTCTCTGAAACATACAGGAGGGTGGGTATCACTACTGCTCTGTAGACCATGAGCTTGGTGCTGGGTTTGAGGTCCTGGTCTTCAAACACTCTCTTCCTCAGGCGACCGAAGGCTGCACTGGCACACTGAAGGCGGTGTTGGACTTCGTCATCGACGTCTGCCCTTGTTGACAGTAGGCTCCCGAAGTATGGAAAGTGGTCCACGTTGTCCAAGGCCTCGTCATGGATTTTGATAATCGGGGAGCAGTACTGTGTGGCGGGGGCAGGTTGGTAGAGGACCTTTGTCTTACGGATGTTTAGTGTAAGGCCCATGCTCTCGTACGCTTCGGTGACGGTGTTGACGATGGTTTGGAGTTCGACCTCAGAGTGTGCGCAGACGCAAGCATTGGGACGTTTTACTTTGTTAAAGACGGTATATAAATACAAGTTGTTGTTGTTATTACTCCTCTAACCAGTACCCATTGTTTTCTACCCATATCCATACCCACGTGTTGCTCTGAATCCGCACAGCTTTGAGCTTTTGTGTGGAACCTGTTCAGATGCTTTATGGAAGTCTAAGTACATTTGAGTTGTCACTTCCACAAAGAATTGAAGTTTAGTCAGGCTCCGTGTAAAGCCGTGCTGACTGCTGTTGGCTAGTTGGTTGTTGTACAGATAATCCGCGAGTTTACTCTTGATAATTGGTTCCATTATTTACATGGAACTGAAGGAACGCTAATGCATCTGTGTCAGTATATCGCCCTTCATGAATATAGGCACTACGTTAATCGACTGGTCCCTCCCCACTGTCCATTGACTCACCCATAATGATTATTAATGCCTCACAAATGTCCCTGCTAGTCGCTCTCAACAATCTGGGATAAATGCCATGTAAGCCTGGGAATTTATTTCTTTTTCAAGCCCATTCAGTTTGTCTAGGACTTCCATCTCATTTCTATCAAAGTCGTGAGTGATGCCTCAGTACTCTTATTTTGGGAGAGCATGTTGTTTATGTCTTCCCTTGTGAGTACTTTCAGGAAGTAATCATTCAGAATATTTACTGTCTTGGGCTCATCATCAGTCTCAAGCCATTTGCATCTTTTAATGTTCTCACCTCTTCTCTGTCACGCCTCCTGCAAATGTAGTGCTGAAAGAATTCATTCCGGTTATAGTGTGCCTGTGCAGCTATGTCTTTTTCTAGGTCTCTCTTAGCCCCTCTGATCACCCTTTTAACTTGTTTCTGCATGTACCTGTATTTAGCCCTGTGAGCCCTTTCTCCCTTCAGGATTTGCAGAGGTTTTTTTTTCTTTTTTATTTCACTTTCGAGTTGTTTGTTAATCCATTTCGGGTCACACTTGCTTAGTCTCAGCTTGCTGCATGCCCTGCGTGTCCAGCATTACTCCTTTAAAGGCGGTCCATCAGTCTTCAACTGAAATGTTGACTAACATTCTCCGGCAATCCATTTGTCTCGGCCCTTTTGATAATGTAGTTCTGACACTGCATTCGCCTGCAGTGCACTGAGCTGGCCTTGTGCCATGATGCGAGTTCAGCTCATTAATGTCTTATCAAACAGCTCCTGGCACACAGCACACCAGGGTCAGCTCATTAATGTATTATCACCGAGCTCCTGGTACACAGCACACCAGGGTCAGGGCTGCTGATTGCCCTTAGAGCTGCCCTGCTACAGAAAATAGGGGAGAAATGGCTGGCGTGACTTTTCTATCCTTTCCAAAATGCACAGTTGTGTTCACGTTTCACTGGCACTCGTGCACTGCTGCCATTGCAATGCATGCAGTGCGGCCGGTTAAATGCGGCATTCAATAAACATGAAGCACTCTGCTAACAGCAGGTCCTTGCACGCCGCATATTCCCAGGCTCTCGTGGGGTGGCTGCTGGGCTGGGCACTTGGGTGGCACCCATCTTGAGCTAGGTGTTCCGCTATTGGGGGGCATCTTCGGAGCGGTGGGACCACCGCTTGTCACTAAGGCGGGCCACTGATTTGAGCTGATTTCCGGTCTCGGAGGCGTTCGAGTAACCTTCATGGCCTCCACTGGGAGTCTCATATTAAAAGAATAGGTGGAAGAGTCATGATCTCCTGGAAACAACAACAGAAAACGCTGGAAAAACTCAGCAGGCCAGGCAACATCCGTGGAGAGAGAAACAGAGTTAACGTTTCAGGTCTGGGACCCTTCATCAGACGTTCTGACAAAGGGTTTCGACCTGAAACGTTAACTCTGTTTCTCTCTCCACGGATGTTGCCTGGCCTGCTGAGTTTTTCCAGCGTTTTCTGTTGTTGTTTCAATTTTCCAGCATCCGCAGTATTTTGCTATCCTGATCTCCTGGGCTTGATTTTAACACCCGGTTGGGGACGCAGCAAAACGAGCAGCGCGCCCGTTCGGGAGCAGCAGGCAGGCAGGCGCGGCCAGTTTTAACGGTTGGTCTCGTTAGCTCGCCGTTTGCCGATTTACCAACCAGTCGGCGTGAAACAGATGCTCGGCGGTTAAAATCTGACAGCGGGAAGGCCGCCACCAGGGATTCCGGGGGGGGCGGTCCCCAGCGCAAGCTAAGTGCTCGGGGAGGGGAATTCCCGGTCGGGGGAGAGGGCAGGGAAGCCCCAAGGTTTCCTTGTGGGAGCCGGAGGACTGCTCCTGCTCCTCTTGGCCCACAAGGAAACTGAAAAAAAGAGGTTTTAATCTTACCTTTTTGGCCCTGGTTGCTGTTCCCAGTGTTTTTTTTTTCCAAGAGATGAGGAATGGGGAGGGGAAATTAGCAAAGAAAATACAAAAGTACAGCATCAGTACCGCCTAAGCAAACTAATATACTAAAGACGATTTAGAATAACCATGATATCCCTGGGTGTGCAATTGTCCTTGTCGGGAGATTTGGATTACTGGAGTGTGAGTGTTTTAGATATCATTGAAGAAACGGTGGATTAGTACTGAATCAGACAGTGTGGGTGTGCTGAAGTAAAACACACAGTAGAAACAGCAAGATCATTAAAGCCTGCCGAAGATCAGGCCGCATCTGCTGACGTTGGTGGAGCGCCCTCACACTGTTCAGCCCCGTTACATCTCCAAGGCATTATTCCGGTGCATTCAAAATCGAAAATAAGAAACCCGGTGTAGAAAATAGCAGGGTGAATGAACAGCTCCCCCACCTGCCCTGTTAATAGCTGTTTTGCAGCAAACTGGAAGGATCGATGTGAGAAGGAACCAGCGGCAAAGGCATCCAAAAGACTAATAAGTGACAACTGATTAACGCTGCAACACGCCACACAAAAGACCAATTTGCACTTGAGTGAAAAGGATTGCTCTTAGCATCTGGCCTTCAGAACAAAATATTTCATCTCCACCGCAGACTTTTCTGAAATGTTTAGGCTTTTCTGCAGTGAGGTTGAGCTCTCAGGCGGACAATGCTCAGAGTCGGTACTCGTGCCAATCTCACATTTATAGCATTGGAGCAGGTGTCAGGTTCTGTGCAAATCACAGGCGTGCAGGATCAAAATCTCGCATTAGAAGGATATGCAGATAGGGTGAGACGAAGTAGGGTGGGGGGAGGCTCGTGTGGAGCATAAACACCGGCACAGACCAGTTGGGCCAAATGGCCTGTTTCTGTGCTGTAAATTCTATGGGCGCGAAATTCGGTAGCGCCCGGTTTCGGGGTGGTAATGCTGGCGAGGCGGGACATCCTGCGCCCGGCGAGGAAGTCCCGCCCCGGCCGCGAAATTCGCCTTACCGCCACGCCCAGGCAGTGGAGCGTAATGTCGGGCGCTCCACTTCCTGGTGGGGCGGTAACCGAGGCGATGTCGGGGCGCGATCGGCAGCGCTCTGTGGAAGCTCCGCGAAGTGCTGCCACGTTCCAACGCCCCTCCCCTTCAGTTAAAGGGGAGGGCCGCTGCGCACCCTGCAGGGCCTCCGATGGCCCCAACTAGGCCGCCAGGGCGGCGTGGTGCCATGGCAGCAGCCCGGCACCGAGATGCGGAGCCGGGCTGCGCGATGGTGGCCAGGACCACGCCATGACACACCACGGAGGGCCAACCTGGAGGTCGGCCAAAAACATAAAATGGCGGCGCGGGTCGCGGCCGCACCTCCCCTTTAACTACCGTCCCGTGAGGCTGGCGCTGACACCGCCCGCGGCAGCCTCACAGGGCGCAGCGAAGTTCTGCTGCGGGATGGTAAGGGGACGCAGCGGGGCGCTAAGGAGTTGCTTCATCGCCGGAGGCGCAGCGGTTCGGGAAGCTACCGGCGGGGGCGTGGCACTATCGGGTAGCGCCTCAGCAACGCCCCACCAAACTTCACGGGAGGCGCTTTTTTTGCACCCCCCCCCCCCGGGCGATAATCCCTTTGTGCCCCATTAGTGCCCCCCAGAGGCGCTAACGGCAGGTGCAAAGGAGCCGAATTTCGCCCCCTATGTATGTAATTCTATGTAATAATAAGAATAATTTCTCTATAAAAGACAAAGGAACTTACTTATCTTGTCTCATATTATTGATTTGTTTGTGGGATTAGAGGAAAAGCTTTCAAATCGTGAGGGGGAGGGGGAAACAAACTGAAGGAGCAGTGAAAAATATTAGGGCCGATTTTCCTGCCTCCCTCCTCGTGGGTGCAAGTAGGGTGAAGCCGAGCTGAGCTGACCTGAATCCGCTTGTCATTACCTACACCGGTACCGGGCCTTCCCCAGCTCTAAGCCTGCTTCTTGGCAAGGGATCTGTGCCCAGAAGCAGGGCAGGAATGTCAATCGCTGCGCAAGCCTGTGAGGCCTGCACCAGCCTTTGGATGTGGGACCATTTTGGCTGACTGTCCAAGAACAGCAGCCAGAGGCCTCCTGGCCCTTTGCTGCCTTTTGTAGGGAAGGAGAAACCTGTCAATTATCCTGGTTCTCCAGGACCTTGCTCCAAGAAGCGGGCGGGGCACGAGCAATAAGGCCCATTATTCTGATGGGGGGGCCAGCTGACCGGAGACCTAGGGGAATGAGGCAGGAAACCTTGTGTCAGCCCTTAATTCAAAGCCGAGTAAAATCGGCCCCAAGAACTGCAGTCGAGGAAGATTATTAAACGTCTAAAATTCATTAATAATCATTTGTAACTGTGGAAAGTCTTCAGGGTGCACACCGGGTTTATTCAGGGTACAGATAGTAAAGGAGGCAAAAAGTCCATCGGTGCAGTTCAATAGATTTTTTTAACGGACCATTTTAGCAGACATAGCACCATGAGAGAAGTGTGTGCATATATTGTTCCACTATTAAAAGGACAATAAGTTGGGGAAAAGGCCCATATACAGACAGGATTATGTCTTCATGTAGACTGGAGGTAGTAGGGGAACATGTGTCCCTATTTTCTTTTATTCTCGCCCATTATAGACCTTATCCAGAGCTTTCAATTTAGAAAGTATTTTGTTGTGCAGCCATTTCTGTTTATTTTACCCATGCACTGTAATGAATGTTAGCGCAGACCCTATGCGATCTCATGCTATTCAAATGCCCAGTTCAAACACAGCCCAATCTTGACTGTCCGAGTTTCCCTGCATGCTGTGGAGTTTAGACGACACAGCGTGCGTCTTTTTTTTTTAGCAGGTTCCCCACCTGGAAGCCAGCCTGACTGACAGGCTTGGCTCCCTGTCGGGCGGGGAACACTCCGGAGGAGGCCGCAGGCCAGGAGCAGGTAGGGAGCATGAAGCTGGGTTAGTGGGAGCGTTGTGGGGGTCCGATCCCGGGGGGCATGGTGGTCGCTGATTCCTGGGGGGGTGGTCCGATACCCGGGGGTTAGGGGAGGGGGGGCTGCTGGTTGCCGATTCCTGGGGGGGGGGGGGCATCCAATCCCTGATCCCTGAGGGGTGGGGTTCCGATTCCCTTTCCCGAGAGGTCCGATCGTGGGGGGGAGGGGGGCTTTGTTGGATCAGGGGGTTGGTTTCCGATCCCGGGGGTGAGGGGGGGTGGGGGGTTGCCTCACGCAACCTCATTATAATATTTAAATGACCAACCTGCCTCCGGGGAGCGGGCCGATTGTCCGACCCCTGTCCCGTCTCCGTTAAAACCAGAAGAGGGCGGGTTGGGGTCGGGTTTGAGATTTTAAAAATTTTAACACCCCACCTGACCCCAACCCACCCACTTTTTTTGTGGTTAAAACTACCCCTTATATGTTTACTAAATCAACGTTTCCTGGTACTGTAAACTGGGGCTAAATTGTTACCAGAGTAAGTTTAAATCAAAGTTTGTGTGGCTTCGATTTTGCGCCAAGCTATTTTTATTAATAAGCATGACAGAAACACTTGCAAGGTTTTAGTTTTGTGACAATAGGACAGACCCCCTTTACTGTACATACAAGGTGCTGCGATCAAACTCAGTAGACTCACGCATTCGGTACAGGGTTTGTATTCAGTACATTGATAAACAGAAGGCACAGTCATACCAGACACATAATAAAAACCCCAAAATGGAAACTAAACAATAATACAGGCCCTATCCTGCAGCCCTACAGTACTACTGATACTTAGGATAGTAATTTGTTACAGCGTGACACACTGTGGCAAGATCTACAAAATATTACGATTAACCACGTGTGGTACAAGGTGCTGCCAAAGTACCAGAGTTTTGCCTGAAAAGTCCCAGAGACAATGAAAATCTTAATTTTTGAGCGGGTCTGAGCAGTAACAAATCACTTGTCGCACTGATTGCCTTTTGGCAAAACGGTTAGAGAATGTTCCGGAAAACAAACAAAGTGTCAGAGCAAAAAGTCAGATAGGTTAACGGTCGTGAAATAACTAATGTTACAGTAAAATAACAATATCTTAACAAGTATGCAAATAGGAAGTAATGTTACACCATAAGAGATACTAGAATAGCAATTCCAATATGTAAAGTTTACACACAAAACACTTAGCACGCTTGCACGCCTTCCTGTGTGCAATATTTTTATTTTATTAGGTTGAGTTGGCAGCACTCTTGCCTCTGAGTTAAAATGTCATGGGATTAAGCTCGACTCTGGGACTTGAATCACTTCAGTGTAGTACTGAGGTAGCGCTGCACTGTATGAGGTGCAGTCATTTGGCTGAGGATATTAAACTGAGGCCCTGTTTAACTATTCAGGTCGACTTAAAAGATCCCACGGCACTATTTGAAGAAAAGCAGGGGGTGGGGGGGGGCGGTCTCCCGGTGTCCTGGACAACATACCGCCCTCAATCAACATTGTCAGAAAACAGAGGTCTGGTAATTAATTCATTTGCTGTTTGTGGGACCTTGTGCAGAAATTGGCTGCCGTGCTGCTCTGTATAACAATAACTACTCATCATCGGTTGTAAAGTGTTTTCTGACATCCTGAGGACATGAAAGGCACGATTTCATCGTCGCTGGGTCAAAATCTTGGCACTCCCTCCCTAACAGCACTGTGGGAGTACCTTCACCACACGGACTGCAGCGGTTCAAGAAGCCGGCTGGCTCACCACCACCTTCTCTCAAGGGTAATTAGGGATGGGCAATAAATGCCAGCCTTGCCAGTCCCAAGCATGATTTTTTTTTTTAAATGTACGCTCTATTAAACGGGTTAACACTTGCATAAAAATAGCACGCACAGAATTGTAGAATGAGCGTGTTCAGTATTCATAGAATCATGATTCAGCACCAAAGGAGGCCACTCGGCCCCTCCAGCCCGTGCTGGCTATATGTTTGATGTGATTTACGGCGATTGGAATTTCTACTCAACTTTTTTACACTTCAGATACAATCATTTCAGACACAATTGTAACATTTACAGCATGATCAGAACTTTCATAATAAACAAAAGGATACAGCAGAATTGTACAGCAAGTCACCACTCACTATTATATAAAGATGATCTACTTTATCAGACGCAGCTCTTACTTATGATTCTTTCACTTTTCTTTTGACAGTTTTTAGAGAGGCTCCTGTTTAGCTAGTGGGAGCTTCAACCACATCACAATTCATCTTAAGACTGCCATGACCTCTACAAAAACATTTTTTTAATAGCAAAATATAATGACGGCTTGCGCAAAACTCTGCTTCTAAAATTCTACTGCTTTAAACTTGCTAGAGCATTTTCACTACTTTTCATGCATGTACTAGAATTTCCCCCTGATCTTCCACGGGGAAGTTTTGTGTGTGTGTGTGTGTGTGTGTGTGTTGAAGATACTAGTCTTAGGTTGCATTCACACTACAAGTTTAGGGTTAGTGTGGAGCAGTTTTGATTTGTGTGTACTGTAAGCTGGGTGCGAGGGTCTGAACTGACTTTGAAGTGAAGCGGAGTGAGACTCCCTCCTCTGGTATCAGGTCTGGCTCTGACTCAGCATTCAGACGCAATTCACACTATAACCGCAGCATTGGTGTGAAGTGAAACTGCTTTGCACACATGCTACGGTGGACATGTAAATGTACAACAACAACAACTTGTATTTATTTATATAGCATCTTTAACAGGAGCATTGTCAAACAAAATTTGACACCAAGCCACATGAGGAGATATTAGGACAGGTGGTCAAGGAGCTAAGTTATAAGGAGTGTCTTAAAAGGGGAGAGAGATAGATGGAGAGGCGAAGAGGTTGAGGGAGGAGATTCCAGAGCTTGGGGCCGAAGCAGATGAAGGCACAGCCGCCAACGGTGGAGCGATTAAAATTGGGGATGCTCAAGACGCCAGAATTGGAGGAGCGCAGAGATCTCGGAGGGTTGTTGGGCTGGAGGAGGGTATCCTTAGTCTCAGTTCTCCTTTCAACTTATATTCAAGCCTGCCTGATACGCAGCCCGCTGATTTACATCCATCAGTGCTGGGGCTGTTGTGGGGTTGGGGGGAGGGGAGGAATAATCTTCATCAATTGGCACAAAGACTCCGGAGAATTTAAGGGGGATGAATTTCCTCAGGACTTCTCCCGCTCCTCCGCCGTAACGTCATCAGAAACCCCGTTTATGCGTGGAAAGAATGGTTTCCACCGAAGTTATGGCAGCGGGGAGGGGGTGGGGAGAAGCCCTGAGGAAAGTGTCAAGAGCAAAAGTTAAAAAAAACCTCTAAAATGACTAATGTCTGGATGTTTACCACTGCCTAGACATCATTTAAAATGGACATTCTGGAACCTAACGGCAGGTGTAACATTCTCCCAAATATCTATTAATATTAAGTTTGAGGTGGGCACTTCGAACGCCATTGATTTTGGAAATCAGCTGAAGCAGAGCTCGTAGGCCCCAGCGTAGCGTGGCTGGTGTTCTCAGTGCTAACTTTGTAAATCCCAATTTTTTTTTTCAATTTGCCGCTTATGCCTTGGCAATTGATTACACTTAAACCTTAAATGGCCCCTGCATCGCCCATAGCAACGCTGGATGCCAAGGACGAACAAACATCGTTGCTGCTGTCCACTTCGCTGTGGCGCAAATGACTGGAAATATGTTTGATGATGATGTTGCATAGTATTGCAATATGCCCATCTGTATAAATATGACGCCACCACTTCTGCTGGGAAATCTGGGGAGCGAGTTTTCCAGCGTAACTCGAGTAGAAAATCCCAGAGTCTGATGGAAGAAACTTCCTCAGCAAGTTTATAAACACTACATAAAATAAACCATGTTTCTTAAACAGCTAATTTAGTCTTCATGTAGAGAATAATTACACGCCGTTCAACACACTGACAGTTCTGAGCAAAGCGACCCAGCGGATGTTCACTTTTCACACTTGCCAATGGGACAAACATGAATGTCTACTTTCAAAAAGCGACCCATAGTTTGATGAGGATTGCATGCCTCCCAGTGGCGGGTTGCACAGTGCACTCACTGGTAGATACCTGGGAGTAGGTCACTGGCAGGAGCTGTAATGACCCAGCAAGAAATAGAAGAACTAACTGTTGTTTACACTGTTACTTACCCGCCCAGTCATCAGAGAAAGTCCGGGGAGAGAATGAGAAAATCGCAGCGCCGACCTTGTGCCTATGCAATATCTGAACAACTTCACTTGTGCAAACTCTCTTCCTGTGCAGTTGTCCTGTTGTCGCCAAAGGCTGCAGTTAGAAATGGGGCGAATTGGCAACAAAAGGAGCTGGCTCAGTTCTAAAACTGAAAGCAGTCCCATAACAGAAAAGGGGTTTTGGATGTTGAAATATAGACACAGGCAGAGTAGGCCGGAGAACCCAGAGATTTGTATTGTCCACATGCTGATACATCAATGGAGAACTGATGGCTAATCATATGGTTAACTCACAGGTACACTGGGAGGGTAAGTTCCTCTGGTAGTGCACTGGTTAGCCCGTTCATGTAAGCCTCTTCTGTGTTATTTTAACAGTTGGCCTTTTATAAGACGGCGTTAAAGACCATTAAAATAGCGCGCAAAGAAATTTTCAACAGACGTGCTAACCAGCATGCTATCAGAGGATATTAAAGACCGAGTTGTGAAAAGGTGCAGCATGCCACATTATGGTGAGACCTGGTGACGCAATCTTGGCTCAATATTTGAACATATATGTCAACTGAGTGGAGACCAGATGCCTTCATTTTTGCGCCTGTAAATAGGAACATAATGCAACATACTTGATAGTTACTGAGCTGAGGCAACAATTTCCTTTGCCCTTTTTCATTTTGGAATTCATCCCTGGGTTTTCTGAAATATCAAAGATTGCACTAAATTGTGTAGCTACTTGCGAACGATTTCAAGAACCTTCCTTAAATGTGAGGAGTAATACAGCACCAAATAACCTCCCAGAGATGTTGGGGAACATAGGGTCTAATGAGAGGGAGGAACTGAATGAAATCAGTATTTGTAGGGAAATGGTGTTAGGGAAATTGACGGCATTAAAGGCCGATAAATCCCCAGGGCCTGATAATCTACATCCTAGGGTACTTAAGGAAGTGGCCCTAGAAATAGTAGATGCATTGCTGGTCATCTTCCAAAATTCTATAGACTCTGGAACAGTTCCCATGGATCGGAGGGTAGCTAATGTTACCCCACTGTTCAAAAAAGGTGGTAAAGAAAAAACGGGGAATTATAGACCGGTAAGCCTGACATCGGTTGTGGGGAAAATGCTAGAGTCCATTATAAAAGATGTAATAGCAGAGCACTTGGAAAACAGTGACAGGATTGGACAAAGTCAACATGGATTTACAAAAGGTAAATCGTGCTTGACTAATCTACTGGAATTTTTTGAGGATGTAACTGACAGAATAGATAAGGGAGAACCAGTGGATGTGGTGTATTTGGACTTTCAGAAGACTTTCGATAAGGTCCCACATAAGAGATTAGCGTGTAAAGTTAAGGCACATGGGATTGGGGGCAAGCTACTGACTTGGATAGAGAACTGGTTGGCAGACAGGAAGCAAAGAGTTGGAATAAACGGGTCTTTTTCCGAGTGGCAGGCAGTGACTAGTGGGGTTCCGCAGGGATCGGTCCTAGGACCCCAGCTATTCACTATATATATTAATGATCTAGACGAGGGAACTAGATGTAATATCTCCAAGTTTGCAGATGACACAAAGCTGGGTGGGCGTGTGTGCTGTGAGGAGGATGCCGAGAAACCCCAGTATGATTTGGACAGGTTGGGTGATTGGGCAGAAGCATGGCAGATGCAGTATAATGTGGATAAATGCGAGGTTATCCACTTTGGTGGCAAAAACAGAAAGGCAGATTATTATCTGAACGGCAGTAGATTGGGAGAAGGGGAAGTGCAACGAGACCTGGGTGTCCTTGTGCACCAGTCGCTGAAGGTAAGCGTGCAGGTGCAGCAGGCGGTGAAGAAGGCAAATGGTATGTTGGCCTTCGTAGCGAGAGGGTTTGAGTACAGGAGCAAGGATGTCTTGCTGCAGTTGTACAGGGCCTTGGTGAGACCACACCTTGAGTATTGTGTGCAGATTTGGTCGACTTATCTGAGGAAGGATGTTCTTGCCATGGAGGGAGTGCTCAGCTACTGGAGATAATGCCCTGACTCAGGATATGGTTGATCCGTCTTGGGGAAAAGAACAGACCTTTCCGAGCTCATCTTCATATTGGCTGTTTCAGGGAGTGGAACGTGATACAAGCTGTAACAGTGTTGTCACGAGGCTTTAATAAATGTGTTATTACCAACGTACTACAGGGAAAATTATACTTGTGCCAATACGTTTGTTGTGCTATTATGCTTTAACTGTTGTGTGCTGCTCTTAATATCGCATCAAACGGCTCTCATCAATAACATCACCCTGACCAGTGACAGAGCTGGAGGACGGTTTTGTGACAATGACCATCTATGTAATGGAGAGAAAAGTGGGAAAAACTACTCAGTTACTCCAATGGTCTCCTGGGCTGCCTCCCAACTTCAATAAATTTTAAACTCATCTAAATCCCCGCTGTCCATATCCTATCCCGCACCAGATCCTGCTCGTCCATCACCCTCATCTTCACTGACCTAAATTGACTGCCGCTCCCCACAAATGTTAAAATTCTTGTGTTCAAATCCCTCCATTGCATTGCCCCTCCCTATCCCTGTAACCTCCGCCCATGTTCTGCATCCACCCCCCCACCCCCCAAACTCTCCCATCTTCTGACTTTGGCCTCTTCTAAGTTCCTCCCTCCCTTCACCCATACATGCCAACTGTGCCTTCAGCCCTCTGGAATTCCCTCCCTTGAACCCCTCGGCCACTCCATCACATCCTCCTCCTTAAAACCCACCTAATCTCGTCTTCTTTGGTTCAGCGTCCATTTTCCCTCATGCCTCTGTGAAGTGCCTTAGGGCGTTTTTCTATGTTACGGGGTTATATAAATGCAAGTTTGTTGTTGTACTAAATAAAAATGGCAATGTTACTACATTAAATTGCCGTAAAACAGCTTTGCCCGAACCCTGGCTAAGGCATATCACACTTTAGGAGATCAGAGGGGTGATTCCATGATCTGGCATTACCAGCGGGAAGTTCCAAATCACAGAATCGATCCCTTAATATACCATTCCGCTACTTTTCGAAGCTATAAAAAAAAAATCCACAAAAAATAGAAAACACTCTCATGCTGTGTGTTATTTTTAATTCACATTCAGTAAACTTATATCAATTAACATGAAAAATAACTGTGTTCTGCTGGAGTTCAAAGATCACCCACTGCACCTTACAACTAATGCTTCACTTTCGCCGTTTTCTTCTTCTTCAGCTCTTCCCTGTGCCTTTGCTTCCTTCTCTTCCCTCCTTCTCTTTGGCCTGAGAAAACATCGTTGTTTCATAAAGCAGTTAATCAAACATTAAAATTATAATATAAACGGCTTGCCAGTAATCATCTACTGCTAGACTACATGATTCGGCAGGTTGTAAGTGGAAACAAGGGACAATGAGTTAAATAAAACATAAACCAAAGATCTTGAGGTCTCCTGTTCTGACATAAAACCAGAGGAATATTTTTTTATGGCCATTTCAGAATAAGATGTTTTTAACATTCATTTTAGGTAAGTATTTCGCCCCAATTTTCTCTTTCTGCCCCCCCCCCACCCACCTTTTGAAGGCACTGATTTATTACCTGCAGAACAGGCGGCAGCCTTTGAGATACTTGTTAAACTTGAACATGTTAAACCATGCGTGTGTATAGACAGTGAGCGGAAAATTGGCCCCTATTATGATGCCACAGATTCAAGATTACAATGTCAATAAAATCAGACTGTCCTCCATTTACGATATCCCACCCTCCCATGCATATTCCCCGTGTCAATAACACCCAGCATTTCTCCTGCTTTCTGAGTGACAAGAAAAGCAAGAAAAGGCTATCCCAGCGTTGATGGCAGTAATGAATAACTTGTATTAAAACAGACCCTATAGTCTTAACTGAAGAATCTCACTACTGTTCTGAATGCTGAGATAACTGCTGCCTCCATAGCTGTAAGAGAAAACATCTGCCAGTCCCACAGGCAGGCTACAAAGAGAGAAATGGAGAGAATAAGTGAGAGGGAGAAAAGAGAAGGATTTAAAAAAAAAGTAATCAAGGCAAGTAATTCAGGGCAAGGAAGACAAGAAGGCTGAAAGAAGAAATATGAATCAATGCTACTTTGCAGCCCTGTGGTTTATGTGACAGACTCAGTTTGTCTCTTTAAGTGTTTTTGACGCAAGGCAAACCCTCAGTTATTCAGTCTCACGGCCGACAATCTCACACCTGAGATTTGTGCAATTTGGCCGCTCTGGCTACTCGCTACTATGAGGCTCTTTTTTTTTTCATATGTATGTTCTCAGGATGTGGGTGACACTGACAAGACTGCATGAATTGACCATCCCTAGTTGCCCCGAGAAGATGTCGGTCGGCCTTCTATTGTGCTTCATAGCAGTTGCTGAGTGACTTCACGAGGCGGTAAGAAGAAATCACACAGTGTGCACTGGAGCCAGGTGTAGGCCAGACCAAGTAGGAGTGACTGGCTCCCTTTCCTGAAGGACATTAGTGAACCAGTTGAGCTTTTACATAAAAAGATCCAACAGCTTTCACGGTCTTTTTTTTTTAGTGCTAGCCCACAAATTATCAGAATGATTGAAATCAACTTGCTCAATTTACCAGTTGGGATTTAAACGCACAACATCTGGGTTGCCAGCCCAGTACCATAACCACTACACTACCACACCTTCTATTGTTTTGTCAGCATAGAAATACATCAATAGCCCAGATAATTCATTTGTATATTAATTCTTTGAGAACTGCAATAAAATCAACACTTTAGTAAGATTTTTTTTCTCCCAATGTTAAGTATATTGTGCAGGGGTTCAAGAAGAAGGCTTCTGGGGGCAACTAAGGGTGGGCAGTAAATGTGGCCCTGCCAGTGTCGCTCACATCCAGAGAACAATCAACAAAAAGTAAAGGAAACGGGTTTGGAGACTGGATAATACAATGGTTAGCATGTTGTGCTCTCACCAATTGGAGCTTGGCTTGAAATCCAGCTCAGAAAGGCAGCCTAAAATACTTTTCACAGAGCGCAAAATCCAGCCCAAAAAAGGAATGTTGATGGCTTTAACTGTTCCTCCAGTTATAAACGGTGCGATGATACAGATGCGGCTATGATAATTGGTGAAACATGCAGAAATTTTCCTTTCAATGGAAACAACAGGGCCGATTACCCAAGTTCGTACTGCCAGCAGGGATCCTTGCCCGCCCGATGAGGCTTATCAGCAAACTGTGGGCAAAGGGCCGGTGGGTTGGCTCTGTGAACTCGGTAAATTACCCCACAGTGAGCGTACTGATGTCACTGCCGTTGTTTTTTAACCAGCGCCTGTATAGAAACCAGCAGAGCCATTGCAAAAAAAAAACTTGTCCTGTACATCATTGGTTGGCTGTGGAACCTTCATTTGAGTTAATTTGTGAAAAGGCCCAATTTATTCAATCAGCAAATAAAAGCCAGGAGGAACATGTGTCTGAATATTATAATGCGTCAGCGTTTAAACTTTTACACAAAATCACTTGGAGCTGACTGGGCTGAACAATTGTTCCCCTGATAGCATATTGTCAGTCCTTGTACTGATACAAATGAGGTCTTCTCTAATGCAGGGCGGGGATTGTGTTTTTACGTGTCCATCATTTGCAACGCTAGAAAACCACTGCTTGTATGAGAGAGGTGGGCTGACTGGGAGAGTGGCGGGTTGGAGCTCCTTAATATTCCCACATAACAAAGGACCAAGATCCATATTGTTCTAAAATACGTAGTTGTGGATTTGAGTTAGCAAAGTGCAATGGACACAAATATATATATATATATACATCTCTGGTATGACCAAATGTCCAAAACGGCCTTTTTATGCTCTGTTATCCGTAACAACAAAAAAATGCCTGACCCATTTTTTTTTTTTTACTGTCAGTCTCCAAGAATAAAAGCTGGCAGAGAGCCTCTCTCATCTCAGGCTATATATTAAAAACGATCGATGATCCTGCAGGGTGAAAGCAGATTTTACACTCAGGGATTGCATTGCTTTTGAAGTCCCCAGTGAAGTAGAAAAACCATTTTGAAAGCTGCAAAGGAAATTCAGATTTGTAGGGGTTCAAAGAGAAATCAAACAGAAATAATAAATTTAGCTCCAGTCCTCAGCTGTGATATAAAAACTACCTTTCAATCAAAGCAAACTCATTTCTGTTACTCATAGCACAAGGCGTCTACCTGCCAATAGATAGATCTTTCAGATAAGTCTGGTTAAACTAGGACTACATGAGGTGTCTATTAAAATTAGAGCCAGGCCATTTAGAAGGGAAATCGAGAAGCATATCTTCACACAAAGGGTAGTGGAAATCTGAAATTCTCTCCCCCAAAAGGCTGTGGATACTGGGACAATTGGAGCTTTCAAGACTGAGATAGATAGATTTTTGTTAGGTAAGGGTATCAAAGGATATAGAGCTAAGGCGGGTAAATTAAGTTGAGGTACAGATCAGCCATGATCTTTTTTTTTCGCTTATGGGATCTGGGCGTCGCTGACAAGGCCAGCATTTATTGCCCATCCCTAGTCTCCCTTGAGAAGGTGGTGGTGAGTCGCCTTCTTGAACCGCTGCAGTCCGTGTGGTGAAGGTACTCCCACGGTGCTGTTAGGTAGGGAGTTCCAGGATTTTGACCCAGCGACGATGAAGGATTGGCAATATACTTCTAAGTCAGGATGGTGTGTGACTTGGAGGGGAACTTGGAGGTGGTGGTGGTCCCATGTGCCTGCTGCCCTTGTCCTTCTAGGTGGAAGAGGTCGCGGGTTTGGGAGGTGCTGCCGAAGAAGCCTTGGCGAGTTGCTGCAGTACATCTTGTAGATGGTACACACTGCAGCCATGGTGCGCCGGTGGAGGGAGTGAATGTTTAAGGTGGTGGATGGGGTGCCAATCAAACAGGCTGCTTTGTCCTGGATGGTGTCGAGCTTCTTGACTGTTGTTGCAGCTGCACTCATCCAGGCAAGTGGAGAGTATTCCATCACACTCCTTACTTGTGCCTTGTAGATGGTGGAAAGGTTTTGAGGAGTCAGGAGGTGAGACACTCGCCGCAGAATACCTAGCCTCTGACCTGCTCTTGTTGCCACAGTATTTATGTGGCTGGTCCAGTTAAGTTTCAGGTCAATGGTGACCCCCAGGGTGTTGATAGTGGGGGATTCGGCGATGGTAATGCCGTTGAATGTCAAGGGGAGGTGGTTAGAATCTCGCTTGTTGGAGATAGTCATTGCCTGGCACTTCTGTGGCGCGAATGTTACCTGCCACTTATCAGCCCAAGCCTGAACGTCGTCCAGGTCTTGTTGCATGCGGGCATGGACTGCTTCATTATCTGAGGAGTTGTGAATGGTGCTGAACACTGTGCAGTCATCAGCGAACATCCCCATTTCTGATCTTATGTTGGAGGGAAGGTCATTGATGAAGCAGCTGAAGATGGTTGGGCCTGGGACACTGCCCCGAGGAACTCCTGCAGCGATGTCCTGGGGTTGTGATGATTGACCTTCAATCACCACAACCATCTTCCTTTGTGCTAGGTATGACTCCAGCCAGTGGAGCGTTTTCCCCCTGATTCCCATTGACTTCAGTTTTACTGGGGCTCCTTGATGCCACACTCGGTCAAATGCTGCCTTGATGTCAAGGGCAGTCACTCTCACCTCACCTCTGGAATTCAGTTCTTTTGTCCATGTTTGGACCAAGGCTGTAATGAGGTTGGCAGCCAAGTGGTCTTGGCGGACCCCAAACTGAGCATCAGTGAGCAGGTTATTGGTGAGTAAGTGCCGCTTGATAGCACTGTCGATGATACCTTCCATCACTTTGCTGATGACTGAGAGTAGACTGATGGGGCGGTAATTGGCTGGGTTGGATTTGTCCTGCTTTTTGTGGACAGGACATACCTGGGCAGTTTTCCACATTGTCGGATAGATGCCAGTGTTGTAGCTGTACTGGAACAGCTTGGCTAGAGGCGTGGCTAGTTCTGGAGCACAAGTCTTCAGCACAATAGCCGGGATGTTGTCGGGGCCCATAGCCTTTGCTGTATCCAGTGTGCTCAGCTGTTTCTTGGTATCACATGGAGTGAATCGAATTGGCTGAAGACTGGCTTCTGTGATGGTGGGCACCTCGGGAGTAGGCCGATATGGATCATCCACTCGGCACTTCTGGCTGAAAATGGTTGCAAACGCTTCAGCCTTGTCTTTTGCACTCACGTGCTGGGCTCCACCATCATTGAGGATGGGGATATTCATGGAGCCTCCTCCTCCCGTTAGTTGTTTAATGGTCCACCACCATTCACGACTGGATGTGGCAGGACTGCAGAGCTTTGATCTGATCCGTTGATTGTGGGATCGCTTAGCCCTGTCTATAGCATGGCTGCTTCCGCTTTTTAGCGTGCATGTAGTCCTGTGTTGCAGCTTCCCCAGGTTGGCACCTCATTTTTAGGTACGCCTGGTGCTGCTCCCGGCATGCTCTTCTACACTCATTATTGAACCAGGGTTGGTCCCCTGGCTTGGTGGTAATGGTAATCTAATTGAATGGCGGAGCAGGCTTGAGGGGCTGAATGGCCTACTCCTCTTCCTATGTTCCTAGAACAGATTAACATCACAACTCAAATCTCCTGTTAGAAAGAGAATTCTTACTCCTCAAACATAGAAACATAGAAACATAGAATCTAGGAGCAGGAGTAGGCCATTCGGCCCATCGAGCCTGCTCCACCATTCAATACGATCATGGCTGATCATCCAAATCCAGTACCCTGTCCCTGCTTTAATCCCCACAGTACACATATCCCACCCTACCCCCGTAACCCCACGTATTTAATTCCCCCTAACATATCCCATCCTATCCCCATAACCCCACATATTTAATCCCCCCCTAACACTAAGGGTCAATTTATCATAGCCAAATCAACCTAACCTGCACATTTTTGGACTCAGGTCGGAGTTGAACATTGGTAACTAGCCATAAGGGATAGGGGTCAAGACTTAGCTTGTATGTTATCTCCCTATAAGACTTCTCCAGTTACATTATACCATCCTACACTGTTAGAGCCCTATATGATGGGAGATAACTTCTCTGATTTTCAAACAAGGAGACTGCAGCCTTCCACTGGGGCATTACCAATGGCTGCTCAAGCTTTCCATGACAATCGAAGTACATATAATTGGTGTACAGAAAAAAAAAATCCTTTTAATTAAAGCCAAACTTGACCTAAATCTTTTATTGCAAAATTAAACTACATATTCCAGTGATGAAATGGCTTCAAGGCACAATGAGATAAGCATCTTGTAAATTCAGTGCAATGCTTAAAAAAGTAGACTTGCTGTATATACTCAGGTATATGAGATTAGAAATTTCAGTCACTGTTTGGGGGCTGAAAGTTGGGGACATCTTATAAATGAGGCGCTGTGGCTCACTCTGAGGACCCCACTTACCTGCTCCTGGCCTGATCTGCTCTGGACTTTCTGGCATCATTTGTGTTTCTCTGATTCTCAGCCTCCCACTCTCCTGTTTTACGCTTCCATTTCCCCCTCTCGAGTTTTCAGCTTCCCATTCACCTGTCTCAGGCTCAGTTTCCTCCTTGTCTGTGTATGGCGGTGGCAGTGCATGAAACAGTCACTGCACGCTAAACAAAGTTTCCTGCTCTCTGGAGAGCCATGTTATACGTGAGTCATAAAATAAAATCCAGGGGGTTGTCTTACACGTAATACATGAGTATATACAGGACTATAGGCTTGGATACCCTTTATGAAAACCCATAACAATCTGGGAATTGAATAAACAGATAATAACAGACTATTCTCTTTCGAAGTAAATCTTACTTACGAGCCCTTCTCAGTGTCTTGTGTTTTATACAATACATTTCAAACAAGACAATAATTGGATATTGAACATTTTCCGCTGGTTTACAAGTCTGCCACTGGAATTAAGGGAGCCAGATTTAGCGGTGTAAATGCCCAGAGCCAGCTAATGGACACAGATCTCACAGAATCAAATCTAAGTAAGTGGCAGTATAAAAGTAGCTTCAATTGTGACCATAGAAATCCTAAAAAAAAAGAGTTAGAGAGTCAGGACCAAACCCTCTGCTGAACAGACTGCATCACCATCTTACCATAATCCAGTATTATCATCGGCCATTGTCCTGAGTGTGCCAATTAGGAGTATTAACAGGGCATTTTCGAAATCTGTAGGTATGCAAAAATCGAAGTGCCATCTCCAATTCCTAATTTAAATTATTTTGTACATTTTAAGTTTAGAAATAGTAACTCACTATTGGTGCATAAAGTGACCTGTGGAAATACGGCAATGCCACAGCTTGTACTATTCTATCCATCCATTCTCAATCTCATTATAGGGAGCTGTACAGCTATTACTGCAATATTTAAGAGATAGGTGCTATTCCCTGCCACTACGTGTACACACAGACACACGCTCTGACACCTCACGTGACGTTCCG
Source organism: Squalus acanthias (assembly GCA_030390025.1). Classification (NCBI taxonomy): domain Eukaryota; kingdom Metazoa; phylum Chordata; class Chondrichthyes; order Squaliformes; family Squalidae; genus Squalus; species Squalus acanthias. The sequence goes on from CM059428.1 coordinate 158,673,808, forward strand.
GCAACAGATTTTGTGCAAATCTCCTTTGCTAGACTCAAACAGTTACGTGAACTGTTGCATCTGAAGGTGGCTTGTTTGCTTGGGGATAAACTTCACGCTTGAGCCGTCGTTGCTGTCATCGACTCTCTGGTGGCTCAGCGTGTGCCTGGCTGGCTCCATGGCATTCTGTTTTTATTTGATTATTTTTAATGGTCAGCAAGTTCTGGCTTCCTCAATTCACTCGTGTGTTCTCAGTCTCAGTACATCTGCTACTAGTGATGCCCTTACTGCCCTGTTCTGCTATTCACGTAGTTGCCGCTAATAGCATCCCAATTAGCTGCAGACATGCGACTGGTTTAAATTCAGTGCAATAATGGACTTGTAAAAATTCATGGCTTTATCTCACCTTTCTCAATTTGGCTGTACGACAGATTTGCCTGGTTGGGGAATTTCTAAAGGTGAAAATACAGGGTCGGTCATAATTTCAGTGCCCAATACATCCCACTATTTAGAAATCCCTTTGTCACAGTCCACTTTTTGCTCAATTCCTTATAGGAACTTCTATATGTCGCAAATGATAGTTTCACCCGAAGGCTGGCATTCTGTTCCAACAATCAGCGTGGAGGTGATTTTAGAATGAACAGCTAGATCACTGATCAGGAATACTGCCGAGGAGCCAGAGGAGAATGAGCACAATTAAATGGCAACTCAAGAGAGTTTGGATATTATTTTTAAGGAATTTGATTGATTTTCTGCTGGTTGCCAGTTGTTGATTGGCTGAGGTTTAGTGAATGGAATTTTTTTTATAAACAGTTGCAGAGTCATTTGAATGGTTGTATTTTAGTCAAGAAAAGACTTGATAGAATCCTAGAAACTTACAGCACAGAAGGAGGCCATTCGGCCCGCTGTGCCTGTGCTGGCTCTTTGAAAGAGCAGTTGTGCTTAGTCCCACATCCCTGAAAGCATTTCAGCATGATTTGTACCCCAGAGATTTTCCAAGGCCCTGTTGGGTATTTCTTCCTCACCACACAACTTATAATTATATATATGTAAATAGAACACTGATTTATGAATTTTTATGAATTTTTGGAAGTTTCTGCTTGTTGTTTGTTAAGGAATAATGTTCCTTTTAGCTTGAATTAGCATTGCCCCTAAAATTGATGGCCTTCTTTAATAATAGACACAATTTAATAATACCAAACTGAGGAAGGCCAGAGCTAACTTCTCCCAGATGAGGGCTAGCACGCTGAACAACAGCGGCAGACCTTACCTGGAGAATTGTTTTTCTTATTTTGATCAGTGCCCAATTGCTCAGTATTTTTCTTTCCCATCTCTTGTCTTGCATTCACACCTGCTGGGTTGGGAATGGCTCCTTCCTCAGGGGCACTGTAGACCATTGCTGGCGATCCAGCTTCCTCTTCCTCTTCAACATGATACTGGTAATCGTGTTTCGGGTAGGACGTGGAATGCTGCCGTGAAGAGCGGGTGAAAGACGAATGACCTGGTAGGGCCTGTTGTCCTCGCTGTCTAAGCTCTGTCGCTAAGGCATGCTCATCTTCGACTCCTGAAACAGAATGACAAGTGTTCAGTGCAAATTATATTCAGACTGCATCCCAGGCCATTTCGTCAGTATCACCAAGCACTCTCTAAAACTGTGAGCCGTGTGTCGCTTCTCCATTACTCTCGCCTCTGAATCCGAAGGTTGTGAGGTCAAGTCTCAAGCCAGGGCTTGAGCACAAAATCTAGGCTGACACTTCAGTACAGTACTGAGAGAGTGCTGCACTGTCGGAGGAGCCGTCTTTCAGAGGAGAAATTAAACCTAAACTTCACTCTCAGGTGGATGTAAAAGATCTCATGGCACTATCTGAAGAAGAGTAGGGGAGATCTCTCAGTGTCTTGGCTAATATTTATCCCTCAACCAACATCACTAAAAAACAAATTATCTAGTCATTATCTCATGGCTGTTTGTAGGACCTTGCTGTGTGCAAATTGGATGCTGCATTTCCTACATGTAACAGTGACTACACTTCAAAGTATCTCTTTGGCTAGAAAGCACTTTGGTACATCCTGACATCATGAAAGGCGCTATATAAATGCAAGTCTTTCTTTCTTTACATTTGGACTGCATTTATGGGCAGTTTGTCAGATCTACAACCTAGAAATCACAGTGTGCAATATCAATGGATTAACTCATAGTATGCCATTAATTTGTCAATTATTTAATTTTAAACAGGTTAACTCTTTGTTTAAATAGTAGACAAATAATGTCATACAAATGTGTCAAGAATTCTTATGCTCAGATTGCACTCAGTAATTTTTAGACTTGAGTGTAATAGATTCATTTACATCACTATTTGATCCTGATATACTTTCTGCACATGGCATCATTTTATTAATTATGCAGTAGCCATGTTTAACAAATCTAGTATAGAAAAAAATTGATACATATCCAGCTCAGAAACACACACCACTTAAGATATTACTACTTGTATTTTTCAGAAACAATAGTAGTTGCCACTTGAGATCCACCAAAGCTCCACTTCAATACATGGGGGGGAATTTTACCGGCGCTCAGGGGGCGAGTTTGGAGGCGGGACTGCTGGCAAAATTGCAAAGATTGACAGCGGGTCCCGAACCTGCTGTCAACCCGCCTCCATACAATCTTCCCAAGTGTCGGGTCCCCGACTTGCGCAGGGACCCGACACCTAGCGGTGGGAAGAGGATTATAGGCACTTAACTGCCTGTTAACAGGTAGTTAACAGGCAGTTAAGAGGCTTTTTTCAATTTTGCCAGGTCGACTGCGGGCTTCCCGACGTCTGGACACCACGCCAGGGTAAGTGTGGCGTGTTGTGAGTCTACTGTAATGTTTCTTCATTGATGACAGCTGCAGAAGTGGTGTGAAGGATCCAATGGTACACTGCTGAGTTTCAGAGGTAAGAAAATGTTGGGAAAATCATTTTTAATGTATTTAGACTTTTCTGTAGGTAATAAGGTTTGAAGTGTTTGTGTAGTCCCACCTCATTGGAAGAACCTCTCTCACCAGTGACAGATCGCTTCTGTAACCTCACCTGCAGCTGTCAACTGTTTTATCCTAAGGAGAGAGTCTCTGGAGAGCCTGGGTGCAAGGGCTCACCTTTGTACAGTGATTGGCAGTGTTTGCAGCACCTCAATGCTGTCAAACGCTGAAAAAAATCATCTGTCAAAAAAAAATGAGCGTGTCCCCTTTAAGAAAACCGGCAGATGACGCGTCATCAACTGACGTCATCTGACACCGGCTTTCTCTTAGCAGGGCGGGCTTAACAAGGCCAATTGACGTAAAATTACGTCTGTGCATCGTTGGGGGTGGGATCGGAACCCGCAAGTCAGCTGACCTGCTCCCAACTCGCACCGAAAGGTAAGATCGCGCCCCTGGATCTTAAATGATCTGGAGCTATGAGTCACAAGTACAATGGCTAAATTTGCAGATGATACAAAGCTAGTGAAGGTGGTACACACCAAAGCTGAACAGGATAAGCTGCAGGAGGATTTGAATACACTTGGGATGTGGGCAGGTGAAATTCAATGTAGAGAAATGCAAAGTGCTTCACATGGGGACAAAAAATCCAGGAAGGATTAAATGGAAAGAAATAATGTGCATGGAAACTGAGAGATCTGGGGGTCTTGATTGACAATAAATTGCTGTTTTTAGGATTTTATAGGGACTAGATAATGTAGACCATGACAAGCTGTTTCAGCTTTTCCAGAACAGTAGGACTAGAGGATACAGCCTGAGCTTCAAGGGAGGTAAATTCAAAATCATTATTTCAATGAGCGAGTGGTAAATCTATGGAACAGGCTCCTAGGGGACATGGTAGAAGCAGATAGTATCGATTCATTCAAGTGCAAATTAGATAGATTGCTTTCAGAAGATAATATTTTGAGATCCAGTATATGAGGAATTTGAGAAATGACATGGTAAATGTAGCATTCTTGGGAGGAACAGGTGATTTTGGACTGACGGTTTCCAAAGCTTTTGACATCCTCCCAGCATCTACCCAGTCAAGCCCTTTAAGAATCTTATGCGTTTCAATGAGGTCACCTCTCATTTTTCTGAACTCTAGGGAATATAGGCCTAGTCTACTCAATCTCTCCTCATAGGACAACCCTCCCTCATCCCAGGAATCAGTCTGGTGAACCTTCATTGCACTCCCTCTAAGGCAAGTATATCCTTCCTTAGGTAAGGAGACCAAAACGGTACACAATACTCCAGGTGTGGTCTCACCAAGGTCCTATATAATTGTAAGAAGTCGCACAACACCAGGTTATAGTCCAACAGTTTTATTTGAAATCACAAGCTTTCGGAGCGCTGCTCCTTCGTCAGGTGAAGAAGGAGCAGCGCTCCGAAAAGCTTGTGATTTCAAATAAAACTGTTGGACTATAACCTGGTGTTGTGCGACTTCTCACTTTTGTCCACCCCAGTCCAACACCGGCATCTCCGCACTATATAATTGTAGTAAGACTTTTTTACTCTTATACTCCAATCCCTTTGTAATAAAGGCCAATATACCATTTGCTTTCCCAATTGTTAACTAGCTGGACCTTGGTCGTTTTTTGTCTCACAATTCTTATGTTCCATGTGTTTTTCACTACAGGTCATCTGCATTACTACCCACTGAAAAATGCCATTCTACAGTTAAAATTGTTGACAATTATCCCATTGAGCGCCATTCTGTAGTTGGCAGAAAATTGACATCACTATGCATGAAATGGATTGTGTAGGAAGAACATAGTAATTCTTATATTTATTAAAGAAAGGGAATTGTTTTAACAATTGTGAAATTGGGATGTTTCATTACTGTTCAGAAGGTAAGGATGAGAGAGACGCAGGTTTAACACAAGACGTTAGATTAGGCTTGAGAACTGTCAGAAACATTAATTCCCCCGCCACATATCTTCTGACGCACCAATCCACACTTATTATTTTAGGCGTAGCCAGCCGTCCCTTGTTAGACAAACCTTGGCTGTGCCAGGAGTAAATTATTTGCTGCCACGTTAAACAATAAACATCACAATGACCTTTGAATTACCAAAATGAATTGACAGAATATGAGTGTTTTCCAATGCACACAAACAACCAGTTAAAAAACAAAAGGATTGCCTTTCCCAGCTATCATCTTAATCCCAGGAGGTTTACGTTTCAGGTTGTAGCCAGCTGCAAGACCCATGTGTCAGGAACTAACAGTGCTGGCACTGATCTCGCATAGTATCAAAGCAACTATAGTGTGCTGTCAACGGCAGGCAGGAGCAATGCATGCTGACGGTACGCAAAGTGTGCTTAGCTCATCTATTCTCATACTTGTGGATGTAGCCAGTATCCACAAGCACTCAAATATGCTTCCTCCAATACAAAACAGAAAAGGCACGAGAAAAGAAGCATTGCAATTCATCTTATTGTTTAAAGGCATTATGATGCATAGGAGTATCAATGCTGGGCACCCTACATTGGCTTCCGGTCCGGCAATGCCTCAATTTTAAAATGATTATCCTTGTGTTCAAATCCCTCCATGGCGTCGCCCCTCCCTATCTATGTAATGTACTCCAAACCTACAAACCTCCGAAATCTCTGCACTCTTCCAACTTTGGCCTCTTGCGCATCCCCAATTTTAATCGCTCCACCATTGGCGGCCGTTCCTTCAGCTGCCTAGGCCTTAAGCTCTGGAATTCCCTCCCTAAATCTCTCCGCCTCTCTCCTCTCCTTTAAGATGCTCCTTAAAACCTACCACTTTGACCAAGCTTTTGCTCATCTGTCCTAACATCTCCTTAAGTGACTCGGTGTCAAATTCTGTTTGATAACGTTGCTGTGAAGCGCCTTCGTACGTTTTACTATGTTAAAGGCGCGATATAAATGCAAGTTGTTGTTGCTGGGTACATGCCTTTGATCTGCCGAACTGGAGCTCCTGACCTCAGTTGTGTTTTTACGGACAGAGTCTGTACCCTTCTTGTGCATTTCCTGCTAGCCAATTATCACGTGACACTCGCTGGATCCTGGGAACAGGTTGCCTGGAGAAGATGCACGGCACAGGGAGACAGACTTGATGATGGGATAAAATCATTTACAAAACCAAAGCTGTATCTTCACTGCCCAAAAAGAAGTTGATGTTTTTAAAGCGATACTGATGTCAAAACTTTAAGGGCTGGATTTTCTCAATGGAGATGAGTTGGAGGCGGGACTGCTGCTTGTCATGGTCAATGTCCCACCTCCATCCTCGTCTGACCAACCAGTGGGATTTTCCCTTGATTGACCTTGTTAAGCCCGCCCTGCGGGCTCAGCAGGCCAATTAGGGAGGAAGTCACTGACAGAGCACGTCAACGTCTGACGTGCTATCTGTCAAGACTTCTGTGAAGCTGTCAAACACTGACACTCTCTGTAGTTTGATGAGCCCTTGTGTTCAGGACTCATCAAACCTTTCAACTTTGTAAATTTCACATGGCTGTTGGTTCGGAGGATCCAACAGCCAGTCTGTGAAAACGACAAGGAGGATGTCGGCTCTCCCGATCCAGCGCGGCTGAAGGCTGTTAGGAAGAAAACAAGGTAAGTGAACATTTTTTTAAACTTATCACTCACCTTACATACTTACCACTCCACACTTGCACCCATCACTCACCTCTACATCTTACTTCCAGGTGCCTCTGACCCCCGCAGACCTCCATCACGTCTCCTCCAACCCGGCGGGGTTCTCCGAGGTTGGGAAGCCTTCACCTGTGAAGGTAAAATGGCACTAATCCTTTTTTCTGCCTGTTAACTACCTGTTAACAGGCAGTTAAAAGGATTAAATGCCTTTCCCGCCTCCAGGAGACGGGACCCGAAGCAGCACATCTTCTCGCTCCTGGCAAAAGGGCACGGAGGCGGGATGGGGCGGGTTTACCATCCGCCCCCAGTTTCTGCTACTTTACCGGCAGTCCCGCCTCCATGCCCGCCTCCTCGGGGCTTGGGAAATCCAGCCCTAAGTATCAGTGACGTGATAGATATATAATTATGCTGCATAGTTTTGATTTTTTCCCGATTTTACTTTATTAACAGAAGTAACTGTACTGAGAAACTGAACCAGCAGGACAATCACATTATTAAGAATCATTTTTAGGCTCCCCCAATGTGTCCAACAAGTAGGTGAGCCATACAATTCAGGAAGGATCAACTCTTGTGCTGAGTTAACTGATCAAAACCAACAGCAAGCTACAATTGGCCTCAGTTTATGAACAAAGGAACAGAAGTAGGCCATTCAGCCTCTCGAGCCTGTTCCGCCATTCAGTTAGATCATGGTTGATCTGTATCTTAACTCCATCTATCTCCAAAAATCTAGCAATCTTAGTGAGGGGGAAAAAATATCCTGTTCCTGATCGCCGTCCAGCAAGTCATGCTGGGAGTGCTTGTTGTGGGGGTGGGTGAGGACAGGGTGAGGAGTGGGTGAACACAGGGTGAGGGGTGGGTGAGGACAGGGTCAGGGGTGGGTGAACACAGCGTGAGGGGCAGGTGAGGACAGGGTGAGGGGTGGGTGAGGACAGGGTCAGGGGTGGGTGAGCACAGGGTTAGGGGTGGGTGAGCACAGGGTGAGGGGTGGGTGAGCACAGGGTCAGGGGTGGGTGAGCACGGGGTCAGGGGTGGGTGAGCACAGGGTCAGGGGTGGGTGAGCACAGGGTGAGGGGTGGGTGAGCGCAGGGTCAGGGGTGGGTGAGCACGGGGTCAGGGGTAGGTGAGCACAGGGTCAGGGGTGGGTGAGGACAGGGTCAGGGGTGGGTGAGGACAGGGTCAGGGGTGGGTGAGGACGGGGTCAGGGGTGGGTGAGGACAGGGTCAGGGGTGGGTGAGGACGGGGTCAGGCTTGGTTGTAATGTCCCCTGTCATACAATAACCTGCCAATACTCAAGGTCAAGACTCACACATCAAATATTGACCACTTGGGTGAGCTACCAGATGGTCTCTGGCACCCACACACTGCAGGGACTCACTGCCTTTAGGAGGGATGGGGAGGAGAGAGAATTAGTGCCAAAATTGTAAAACAGTTTTATGACACAATGAAATGGAAAATCATAATTCTTTGTCAAATCTAATGGGCTAACAACTTGTTCCTATGAGCTATATATCCTATCTATCAATACAATAAAAATGCAGCAAAGCTTTTAAAACAAGGTATCCATATTGAAAACCAATAATTAAATTCTAACTCTTACACTTTAGGGAAAGTGATGCTTATTTTATAAAATCAGCCGGCTGATCTTTGGTCCCAGTAAATATAGAGAGATATTTTGTAAGTGTTTCAAGCACATTGTATACTGATGCATTGGAAGAATATTACACATAATAATGACTAGATGTTGCTCTGGTGCATTGAAAATATATGCAAATAAGATATGAAATTGTCAGATATACAATTAAGTAGGATTGACTACATTATGAATACAATCCCACACAACCTTTGCATAGCAATGTCCTACTAATTAACCTCAGAGAAGCTGCTTTAACATTAAAGGCAGCATACTAATGAGATACAATTTCACACTGCTGTGGAATTTCAAGGCAAGTATTAATTCTGTTGTCTATTAAAATAGCACTTGTATTCTTAGCAAAACAATACAGCGACTTATCTTACGTCATATGACATTTAAATTAAAATATAGAGCACACAGAGATTATAAAGGCAATTTTGCATTTTCTGAAAGGTGAGGGAGACCATTATAGACACAAATAATTATTTTGGAGCTATTCCAATCAAGTTTCAAATGAAACACGGGGGAGCACCACATACATACATTTCAGGATTTCTAGTTTAATGGGACCTAAAAATTGGAATTTAATTACTTTCGATGAGCTTTGTTATAATTCATTCCGTTTATTCACTGGCCCGATTTACATCGAGAAACTGCACATTTTACAAAAACTGATTTGTCACATCGGACTGGTTGCGGTGAATTTTACATATTTTCTTTGGTTGCTGCATTTTCTAATTTTTCCTCCTTGCTCCTTTCCTCTCCTGAAGGCATTGGCTCCGTTTGGATACTATTGCACGGGTGACAGGGACCATCGATAATCTCACAAGTTGCATTGTTCATGGGTGAGCCCAGGCAGTGAGGGTTGACAGCTGTTTTTTCCCTAGGGACTGTGACAAATACAGAGATCTTATTAGTCTTCATCCTTTCTCAACCTGTCTGCAGCCTCCGACATGGTTGACCACACCAGTCCTCCTCCAATGCTCTGGCCACTGTCTGAGGCTGAACCAGGCTGTTAGGAAGGATGTGCAGGCTTTGGAGAGGGTACAGAAGAGATTTACTAGAATGGTTCCAGGAATGAGGGATTACAGTTACATAGGTAGACTAGAGAAGCTGGGGTTGTTCTCCTTACCGCAGAGAAGGCCACGAGGAGATTTGATAGAGGTGTTTAAAATCATGAAGGGTTTAGATAGAGTAAAAAAGAAAAACTGTTTTGAATGGCTGAAGGGTCGATAACCAGAGAGCACAGATTTAAGGTGATTGGCAAAAGATCCAGAGTGACATAAGAAAAATCTTTTTTACGCAATGAGTGGTTAGGATTTGGAATGCACTGTCTGATAGGGTGGTGGATACAGATTCAACAGTAGCTTTCAAAAGGAAATTGGATAAATACTTGAAGGAGAAAAAATTGCAGGGATATGGGGAAAGAGCGGGGCAGTGGGATTAACTGCACTTCTCTTGAAAAAGCCGGCGCAGACTCAATGAGCCGAATGACTTCCTACTGTGCTGTACTATTCTATGATTCTACGTTCGCAACCTTGGCGTTCTATTTGACGCTGAGCTGAGCTTCCAATCCCATATCCTCTCCATCACTAAGACCGCCTACATCCAGCTCAATAACATCGCCTGTCTTCGCCCTTGCCTGAGTTCATCTGCTGCTGAATCCCTCAGCCATGCCTTTGCTACCTCTAGACTCGATTATTCCAATGCTATCCTGGCCGGCCTCTCACCTTGCACCCTCCATGAACTTAAGTTCATCCAAAACTCTGCTGCCCGTATATTAACTCGCACCAAGTCCCATTCATCCATCACCCCTGTGCTCGCTGATCTATATTGGTTCACAGTCCAGCAATCAATGTTCCCTACAGATCCCACCCAGCCGGTGAGCTGACTTTTGAATAGAATAACCATGCAAGCCCGGAATTTTGAACGGCCCCTTAAAGGGGCCGTGCGGGGCAAAAAAAAATTAGAGTGATGCCTCGATTTTATAATTCTCATCCTTGTTTTCAAATCCCTCCACGGCCTTGCCCCTCCCTATCTTTGTAACTTCCTCCAGCCTTACAACCTTATGTTAACGGCACTATATAAATGCAAATTGTTGTTGTTGTTGTAGTCAAAAAGATAAATAATAAACATTAAAAATCCTGTGTCTAGTACTACACACTTCCTGTTTGTCACACTTACTTCATATTGTCACACTTTACGCAACGTGCTTTTGCTGTCATACTTTATTGATTAGTTCTGATTTAGTGCTGTTTTAGTGGGAATCAAAGAGGTAGGAAATGTATAAATCAAAACAAAGGAAAAGAGCTGGAAAATTGCCAATGAGAAAGGACTAGGGATTTATGGAAACAGCCAATCCTGAATACTCAGGAAAAACTAGCAATAAAAAAAATTATAAAAAGAAGTGAACCACTAAAAATGATTTTTCTTTTTGTCTGACAATAATGTTTTCAATAACTGAAATTTCTGCTGTTCAAAATACAGTTTTAAACAAACAAAAATCAAGAACTAATGTATTTCACAATAACATGATTAAATTTGACTATTGATATGTATTTCAAAGCCTTCATTCGTGTGAGAGTAAAAGAAAGAAACCAGTAAATTTTTTATACATGAACCGCATTTTATTTTTTTTTCATTATAAAATGGGAAGGAGTTCAATAAAAGGTATTCTGCCCATTAGACCCTAAGTTATCATTCTTCAACAGCATTTAAGACAAAGAAATCACTATAATGAAAGCTAATCCTCCACATACAAACATTCAAAAATGATGGGCAGGAAAAGACCGGCTGGTCCATCAAGCTTGCTCCACACCACCATAGCTGGACCACCATGGCTAAACACTCCTTCTCTTCCCCCGACCTCGTCTCCACCCCCCTCCCCCCACTCCACCCTTGCAGCCATGTAATCTCCTGGGAGAGGCGAAAAAAACAGGGAAAAAAACAGGACCAATAAGGGAAAAAATACTCTGTAAAAATTCCTCTCCAACCCCCTCAGGTGAATAAAAACCAGTCCAGGAGACCACATGGATTACCTATAAAGACACTTAGCTTCCATATAATGCGATCTCTGCCCCAGTCCCGCTCCCTGCAGAGAGTCAGCACCCAGCACGCCAGCTCACAGTTCTCTGGGAAAAGAAGAACTGCCTAACAGTCTATTCCTACTCTTACATAATTTAAATTCACGTCTCCTAGTCCTCCCCAATCTGTTAACCTGCAATAATCTATCAATAGGGACGCTATCCAGCCCTTTCATTATTTTATAGACTTCTATCGGGTCACCTCTAAGTTTACGCTGATCTAAAGTAAAACGACCAAGGTCCTTGAGCCTATCTGAGTAGCTGAGGTTCTTTAAGCTAGGAATCATTCTTGTAGCTCTCCTCTGGGCCTTATCCAAGGCCACTACATCACCCACCATGTGGGGGGGCCAAAACTGGGCACAGTTTTAGATGCAGTCTAGAATACAAAAGAATTCCAAATTTATCTGAATGTGTTTTTGTTAAATGTTGAAAGATTGTCTCGGTGCGTGATTAATTGGATTTTCATTAAAGTTTGCAAATCAATGAAACTGGGATAAGGTGGACATTCTCTTTCTATACAACAGCCTGGATTATTAGGCTTGTCCGATAGCACTATTACAGGATTATGGCATTACCAACACGCTAAATTTCATTCAATATTTATGGAGTTTGCACTATCCCTGTGAATGTGGTGTATTAACGCACTGTTGCAAAGTCAATAAATCGTCAATGAAACGGTGCGTGTTGGCAACATTTTCTCTCCATATGGGCTATAAAAGGGTGTTCGGTATTTACTCTCCAACAGCTACAGTTGTTTCAATCACACACGGGCAGCAAATCCCACACTAAGCAAACATTTCCTTAGCAACCACCCTTGCCACCAATCGAAATGAGACCCAAATTAACCAGTTAAGATGATCCCTGCGGTTGCAGTCATGACAAGGGCACAACCAATGATTAATTTGCTGCTGTGATGATGCTACTAACTGTCAGAGCATCTTGACCCGTGGTAACTACGCATCAGATCTGTATTAATGTTTTTGTTAACACTTGCCAATGCTTCACAAGTGATATTTACATGGTATAAACATCATAATTTGAGGGGGGGGGGGGGGTTAAATTCCTCTGATCGATAATTTTAGTGAAAAAAGTTGGTGCGAGTACAAGACAGAATTCTTGCTTTGTACTCACGCCAGCTAAGAACAAAAGAAATAGGAGCAGGAGTAGGCCATACGACCAAGTTGGAATTTCAGACCCGATATGATATGAAGAAAAGCTAGATAACGAATTTCAGAAGCTTAATGCAGGTAAAGTTTATGTGGAACCTCTATTTTTAAACACAGAGGCTGCACATGTATGGGAGAGTAATTAAGAGAAAGAAACCTGTAAATGTTTTATGCATAAACTCCATTTGATCTTTTTTCTTCCTTCAGCTGAACGAGTCACACAACTCTCAGCAAAAAATACCAAAAGTCCAAGTCCAAACTTTTGGGAGAGGCTGAAGCCTTCAAGTAAAAACTCTACTGAAGGCTTTGAAAGACATATCAATAGTCAAGTTTAATCTTGTTATTTGTAGTTTGACCCAACCCAAAGCACAGAGGTAATTTAACCACTCGTCCATTATTGGTTCGGTTTGGCTGTTGATCAAATATTGGGGCAAATTTTCACGTTCATCGCATAGGCAGTAATCTGGCATGTGCGGATCACGTGCCTGTTATAGAACCCGCCCGATTGGACAGGTTCTATATGGGTGGGCGATCGATCCACTTTGCCTTCCCTGTGCTGTTTCAGTTGTTTAGCAGTCTCCTAATTGCAGGTCACAGTTAATTAAGAGGATCAGTGCTTCTCTCTTTCCATTAGCTGGCCCTTTTATGGAGAATTATAGTCCAAATGTTAGGCCATAAACTAAGAGCAGCAAAACTGTGAATAAACGTACATTTCAACAATCATAACCCTAAACTATTTTCATTAAAAGTGTAAAAAAAAAGCAAAATACTGCAGATGCTGAAGAGAAGTGGCACTGCAACTCTGTTTCCCTCTCCACAGATGCTGCCTGACCTGCTGAGTGTTTCCAGCGTTTTCTGTTTTCATTAGAAATGTAATTGGCTGAACAAACAGATACACTGGAAATTACGGGCTACGCATTTATTTTGTGATCGTCCTTGCACATCTCCTAAATTACAGGGGTATAATTAAGTCATGAATATAGACAAATATTCATTTGAACAATATATTTGCAACAGCAAAGTTGAAAAAAAGATTATGGTCGCCAATAAAACAATCACCTCAGCACTAATGGGCCAAGTGTAATAAAACGCTCCTGGTCAAAAGCACACAGATTGCATACATATCCAATGGTCCACTTATATCGTCGGTGTTGGTGCGGATATATTAGTGCAATAACGTTCACCCCCATTTGGAAATCACCCACAGATCAAAACGCTATTTATATAAACTCGTATCTTGATGCCGTTTGTTTAGAAGTACAGTAAGGGGTGGGTTTAAAATTTCAATCAAAGGCACAGAAATTCCTTGGTAATTCCTGCAGACAGACACTCTCTTCAAACTGCCTTTTCATTAATGGAAATGAAGGCTGTCAGAAAAGCTTCAGTTGTTTCGGCGCATGCAGTTATCAAGATCAAAACCTTGCAATTTCTGAAGCAAGCCCACATTACATTTTTGCCAGATCCCAATATACTTACAGTGGTAGTCTTGAGAAAAGGTTCATGTCAAACTAAGAGTGTAATTCTGGAGCAGTCTATGTTATTTACTTTTGAAGTTGCTTGACCTCAAAGCTTTCTCACGTTAACCTTTTCACAGCAACATGAAGCACAAAGTTATTGGGATTGCAGGGGGGAAGTAGAATTTGTGTTTTTCTGACTCTATTTGGCGGGTGGACAGTGAAAATACCCAATGACAAGAAACGGAAGCTAATAATTGGGACCTGTTACTGGAGCAAAAACATGAAAGCAAAATTGTGGAAATGATTATGTGGAAAAAAGGGATCGTAAAAATCCATTCATAACTTTAATCAGCTTCAATTAAGGTGCAAAGTGGCGATAGCCTGCGATGATTCTTCCTCATTGCTTCCCCACAGCAATTCAACTGAGGCGGGGGGGGCAAGGATCCTGTTCCTAGGCCTTTGCAAACACCACTCTATAGACAACTGCTAGAACGAGCACGAGTTGCCTGGGGAAGATTATTCCTCAGTGCTTCACACAGCAACTTAACTCAGACTGAAAAGCAATGACTTATCAATCACAGGTGCTCCAATGCACTTTGCCACCATGCTGAATGAAAGTACAATAAAAAACAATGGCCCAGAAATTGATCTCGCTCTGTTCCCGCGGGGGTAAGGAGCAGGCGCGATCTCTCACTCCGCTTGTGCTTTTTCAGATCCAGCTCGCACGAACTTGATGTTCCAGACATCAGCCGGGCAGTGCTTGCGTATCCCAGCGGCGTAGTGAATTCGTGCGAGCTGTGGGATCACGTGACTCAGTTAGAGCCAATGGCAGCACACCATCTTCCATTCATAAGTTTCACATACGTGCTGTGAAATCTATCAATCTTACACCCCCCCAAAATAACAGCTAAACCTCAATTAAATTAAAAAAAAAACCCATCACATTAATAAAATAAGTATAGTTAATTAAATTAACCATTTTAAATAAAAAATTAAATTTTTGAAAAAATTTAAAATCTTTTAAAAAGTTATAAAAATAAACTTACCTGTCTTTAAAGTCTCTAAAAAAGATATACCTGTTAAAAAAAATGCAAAAAAATACTTAATTCACTACTTACCTTCTTAAAAGTGGGTCTTACTCCTCCTTTTTCCATTTCTAAAATCTTCCGTACTTACCTGCGCGTCCAAAGCATGAAGTGCACAGCGTGCGCGCAGCCTGTAGCGCGCACGCGATGCACCGAGGAACCGCCCCCTTTTCAAAAGAGCAATTGCCGGTTTTCAGCGCATGCGCAGGGCATGCAGAAAACCGGCAATTGGAGTAGGAATACGCGAGAGTACGCAGTGCGTACTCTCGCGTCGCGGGATCAATTTTTGGCCTATTATATAGAAGTTGTTGACTAATATCAGGGGTCAACTTGCCCTCAGCGATTTTTTTTTTTTTACAAACATGCTACAGTGTTCATATGAAATCTTTAATGAATGCACTGAATTATGGCAGAAATGAATTCCATATGAATACAGTAATATGTTCATTACAAATACTGCTGAGAGCAATCTCACCCCCATTAAGGCCAAGAAAGCTCACGGTGGTATGGTAGCCAAGTGGCTGTGGGAGTGGACTAGCAATCTAGAGGTCACCCGCTGTAAACTGAATTCTCGTAAACTCTGGTCATTTGTGGGCTAGCACCAGAAAATGACCATGAAAGTTCACAGATTCTTGTAAAAACTCAACTGGTTCGATAATGCCCGTCAGGGAACGGAACCTGCCACCCTGCCTAGACTAGCCCACACATGACTCTAGTCCCGTCACGTTACGTGGTTATTCTTAATGCCCTGAGGACAACTAGGGACTAGCCAGCATTGCCCACATCCCAAGAGCAGATACAAAAACACAGTTAGATAGATTGCTCAGCACTGTTGTTTAAAAAAAATGTTGCCAAAATTAATTTAGGAAATAGGGAATAATATTAATAGATTTAGCAAATAAAATGAATAGATTTCTTGTTTTACTAGGTTCTTTGAACATTACTTTTGACATATTTTATCATCTCAAGTCATAAATAGGGCTATTGACCCTCTAAGTCACTTTTAACATCATTACATTCCTCCAATGGCCTTCTTCCTTTTTTCTGGTATTAGAATGTATTAGCAAGGAAGCAATTCAAGAGTATTTAGCAAAAGCAAAGGACAAAAATCTAGGCCAAAATTAGCTTAAAGACATTTGGATCTAACAAATCCGTTGTGATTTCAGCAGAACTTAACCAAGTTACGGGTAAAGTGTTGAATATCTAATATCAAACATTTAGAAAGCATTTTTTTTTTGAAGAATGTACTCCAACATTCTGCGTGGCAACAATTAACAAAGCAAGCATAATGTTATAGTGCATTGCCAGATCCATTAAGTACAACTCCATTGGAATAATACTGACTTTTTGGGGTAATTTTGTACGATGGTGTAAAATGGGTGATAGTGAATCAGCAGCTGGTTTTACATCTTTCCCGATTTTTATTTCCACTGAAGTCAGGTGCATCCATATGATTGTGATGTGTAGAGGATGCGTATCATTCAAAGAATGAAGACGACCTTACAAGGCATGCACTCTTTCTTCTTCATTGCATCCACTATACACTATAGGAGCATGCCAAAGTAGTCCAATTCAGGAGGGGTCCTTACAAAATACCCATAACAACTGTAAGGGCAAATCTGCCAAAGACAATGTCATGAAGAACATAAAATGTACATATGAACTTAGTACATAGTATTTACAGCACAGAAGCAGGCCATTCAGCCCAACAGATCCATGCTGGTGTTTATGCTCCACACGAGCCTCCTCCCACCCATCAACATATCCTTCTATTCCTTTCTCCCTCATGTGTTTATCTAGCTTCCCCTTAAATGCATCTATGCTATTCACCTCAACTACTCCTAGTGGTAGCGAGTTCCACATTCTCACCACTCTCTGGGCAAAGAGGTTTCTCCTGAATTCCCTATTGGATATTAGTGAGTATCTTATACCGGTTCTGGTCTCCCCCACAAGTGGAAACATCTTCTCTACGTCTACCTTATCAAACCTTAAAGACTTCTATCAGGTCACCCCTCAGTTTTCTAGAGAATGAAGGGGAAGAAAAGGCCATCAGGCCCATCAGTGTTCACCCTATCTATTAGATGATGCAACCTTTGATGTTAACGATCTGCCAGCATAATTATGGCAGAGTGGGATTTAAATGCACCAACACGGGGGGACACTGACCCTGTCACAGATCCTGAAGATGGGTCATTAGCACGATTAGGACAGGTAGTCTCTGTTTGTAAGGGAAGTACCTGCGCTGACAGTCTCCAGGAAATTCAGAGCAGCCCACAGCCACTCCGATGTGGATCAGAGGGCTAAAGATAAGGAGGGCTGAATTTTTTTTAATATTGCCAAGTGCCATTACTGTAATGGTTCTCGGTCCCTTCTGGGCTAGATGACCTATACCTTGGTGACTTTTGGGGACTTTCCAACAGTATTCATGCCTGCTCTCAGCTGCAGCACATTGCCAACTCTGGTTGGTTTGATCACATGATGTTTGCCTGCAGTTTGCAAATCATATTGTATTGTACTGAGCAGCCTATCTGTTACTGCCCGGTTCATCCTGCTCACTGAGCAGGTGTGGACATACTCTATTGGACATCGTTCCTGCTCCAGGTTCTGCGACTGTGGTCGCGTTCAGAACGCGTGCAGACTAGCGTAAAGGGAATGCACAGGAGGCTTCAGACTTAGCCTCTGACAGCGCCTTAGCTTGAGCTGTGGAGGAGAAAACGTTCAAACCAATGGAGCAAGAAGTCCCGTGCTGCAAAGCAGCCCTTTAAACACCAGCAGCTTCACCTGAAATTCTATAGCAAATACTGAGCCAGCAGCTCATGTTATATTCACACATGTGTCTATACTCCTCTTTAAGCAATCCTTAAATACAATAAAACTGCAAAGCTGAAGCTCGAGCTTCTCATAGATCCAACGTCTCAGCGCTCGGATATACAATACAGTTAAGAAGTACCAGCAAATAGACTGGGACCTGCTCACTCCCATGTCCGACTGTGGAAACCCACCTTTCACAGGGAGGGAATAAAATAGCCAATCAAAATATAAGCTTTCTGCCGTTACTAAGCCGTTCTAACCAATCAAAATCTACCAACGAAAACATCACCGCCTTCAAGGAAGGGGTGGGGAGAGTTTGTTTTTTCTGTCATATTGGTTAGTTTTTTAAAAAAACCTTTTCAGCCAATTGCCGGACGTTGGGAAAACAATGCAAGTTAGAGGTCATTCAAAGCGTCACCACGAAGCACGATGGCGCAAACCTTCCGTATTTTGTCCTGGTTTGCTTGCAGCAATGCCCGGGAGATTCGTCTTTGATTCCGGGAGACTCCCCGACAATCCGGGAGGATTTGGCAACCCTAGCACAGAAGCACTTCAGAAGAAGAATCCATAAATGATCAGACATGCCCATCTATTTTCCTTCAGAAGATTTCTAAACACTATTTTCAGAAGTCAGCCATAGATTTTGACTGTCACTTCAAACTCACAATGTAAATCATAGTGACAGCAGCCATTTTACAAATGCATCAACGATAACAAAAAGGTCACAGCATTCTAATTAAGAAATGTGAAAGAAAGCTATATACAAAACGAGCTCAGTAAGTACATGATGAAACTATTAGTTAAGTGCTTTTTAAGAGCGGTCACTAAAAAGTTTATTGCCAACAAGAGTCTCTTTTGTAATCTTAACTTCGATATCAGGCTGTCTCTTACACTTTCACACAGACTTGCTACAGTACTAGAAACTTGACTCAATGAGCAATTTTAGAAAGATTACAAATAAAAACAGGAAATGCTGGAAATACTCAGCAGGTCAGGCAGCATCTGTGGAGAGAGAAACAAAGTTAACGTTTTAGGTCGATGACCTTTCATCAGAATTCATCGTCATCGTCACTGACCTGAAACGTTAACTCTGTTTCTCTCTCCGCAGATGCTGCCTGGCCTGCTGAGTATTTCCAACATCTTCTGTTTTTATTTCAGATTTCCAGCATCCGCAGTATTTTGTTTTTGTATTGGAATGATTGCACTTTGGCTATTTGCATACAATCCTTAGTAAGAGACTGGACTGTGCCTCGTCTTGACTCTTAACAGATTTTATAGTTAGCCTATACTAATTGGGTACACAAACCTTCAAAACATGGGAATTCAGCCTTACAGGACTTTCAAGATAAGAACATAAGAAATAGGAGCAGGAGTAGGCCATTTGGCCCCTCGGGCCTGCTCTGCCATTCAATAAGATCATGACTGATCTTCTACCTCAACTCCACTTTCCTGCACTATCCCCATATAAGAACATAAGAAATAGGAGCAGTAGTAGGCCATTTGGCTCTTCGAGCCTGCTTCACCATTCAATAAGATCATAGCTGATCTTCTACCTCATCTCCACTTTCCCGCACTATCCCCATATCCCTTGATTCCCTTAATATTCAAAAATCTATCGATCTCTGTCTTGAATATACTCAATGACTGAGCCTCCACAGCCCTCTGGGTAGAGAATTCCAAAGATTCACCACCCTCTGAGTGAAGAAATTTCTCCTCATCTCAGTCCTAAATGGTCGACCCCTTATTCTGAGACTGTGACCCCTGGTTCTAGACTCCCCAGCCAGGAGAAACAGGCATCCTCCCTGCATCTACCCTGTCAAGCCCTGTAAGAATTTTGTATATTTTAATGAGATCACCTCTCATTCTTCTAAACTCTAGAGAATATAGGCCTAGTCTACTCAATCTGTCCTCATTGGACAATCCCCCCATCCCAGGAACCAGTCTGGTGAACCTTCGTTGCACTCCCTCTATGGCAAGTATATCCTTCCTTAGGTAAGGAGACCGAAACTGTACACAATACTCCAGGTGTGGTCTCACCAGGGCCCTATATAATTGCAGTAAGACGTCTTTACTCTTATACTCAAATCCTCTTGTAATAAAGGCCAACATACCATTTGCTTTCCTAATTGCTTGCTGTCCCTGCATGTTAACTTTCAGTGATTCGTGTACAAGGACACCCAGGTCTCTCTGAACACCAATATTTCCTAATCTCTCACCATTTAAAAAATACTCTGCTTTTCTATTTTTCCTACCAAAGTGGATAACTTCACATTTCTCCACATTATATTCCATTTGTCATGTTCACTTAGCTTGTCTATATCCCTTGAAGCCTCTTTGCATCCTCCTCACAACTTACATTCCCACCCAGCTTTGTATCATCAGCAAACTTGGATATATTACATTTGGTCCCCTCATCCAAATCATTGATGTAGAGCCAAGTCCGTGGCACTACGAGTGGCTCAGCTGCACAGGAGGGGAGGAAAAAGAGTGGGAGAGCAATAGTGATAGGGGATTCTATCGTAAGGGGAACAGATAGACATTTCTGTGGCCGCAGACGTGACTCCAGGATGGTATGTTGCCTCCCTGGTGCCAGGGTCAAGGATGTCACTGAGCGGCTGCAGGACATTCTGAAGGAGGAGGGTGAACAGCCAGAGGTCGTGGTCCATATCGGTACCAACGACATAGGTAGAAAGAGGGACGAGGTCCTGCAAGCAGAATATAGGGAGCTAGGAAATAAATTAAAAAGCAGGACCTCAAAAGGTAGTAAACTCAGGATTACTCCCAGTGCCATGTGCTAGCGAGAGCAGAAATAGGAGAATAGACCAGATGAATGTGTGGCTGGAGAGATGGTGTAGGAGGGAGGGATTTAAATTCCTGAGGCATTGGGACCGATTCTGGGGAAGGTGGGACCTGTACAAGCTGGACGGGTTACACCTCGGCAGAACCGGGACCAATATCCTCGCAGGGGAGTTTGCTAGTGCTGTTGGGAAGGATTTAAACTAGTTTGTCAGGGGGCTGGGAACCTAAGTGTGGGCCCAGAACAGAGAAAAACAAAGCTGGAAGTGCAAGTTAGAAAAGTAGTCAGCAAAACTAGTAGGGAGCAGAAACAAAGGCCAACAGTAAAGAGGGTCAAAGTGCAGAAAAATATTAAACAGGCAAAGTTGAAGGCACTTTATCTAAATGCACATAGCATTCGCAACAAGGTGGATGAATTAATGGCACTAATAGAAGTAAATGGGTATGATGTAATTGCCATTACAGAGACATGGTTGCAGGGTAACCAAAGCTGGGAACTGAATGTTTCCAGGGTACTCAACATTTAGGAAGGACAGACAAAAAGGAAAAGGAGGTGGCGTAGTACTGTTAATAAGGGATGAGATCGGTACGGTAGAGATAAAAGATCTTGGCTTGGCAGACCGTGATGTAGAACTGGATTCAGTTTGGGTGGAGCTAAGAAACAGCAAAGGGTGGAAAACATTGGTGGGAGTTGTGTATAGTTCCACCAAACAGTAGTGGTAATGTAGGGCACAGTATCAATCAAGAGATTAGAAGTGCATGTAACAAGGGCAATACGGTAATCATGGGGGACTTTAATCTACATATTGACTGGGCAAATCAAATTAGCACTAATGGTCTGGAGGATGAATTCTTGGAATGCATGCAAGATGGTTTCCTGGATCAGTATGCGGAGGAACCAACCAGGGAACAGGCTATTCTGGATCTGGTACTGTGTAATGAGAAAGGGCTAATCAATAATCTTGTGGTAAAGGGGCCTTTAGGGACAAGTGACCATAATATGATTGAATTTTATATTAAGTTTGAGAGTGATGTAGTCCAATCTGAAACTAAGGTCTTCAATCTAAACAGAGGAAACTACAAGGGTATGAGGGACAAGTTGACCATGGTAGATTAGGAGACTACACTAAAAGGTATGAAGGTGGACATACAATGGCTAACATTCAAGGAAATAATGCATAATTTGCAACAAACATATATTCCTCTAGGGCATAAAAACCCAAAAGGAAAAATGATCCAACCATGACTAACAAAATAAATTAAAATGAGAAGTCGCACAACACCAGGTTATAGTCCAACAGATTTATTTAAAATTACAAGCTTTCGGAGCTATCGATCGCCCCTTCTTGGCTGTGCTCTTGGTGTGTCTTTGATGTAAGGAAAGATTGTATCTCTGCATTTTTTCTGTGTTTATATTCTGTGAACTTTTGTAGATTCACTCATAGTAACTTTACCTGAAGAAGGGGCGATCGATAGCTCCGAAAGCTTGTAATTTTTAATAAATCTGTTGGACTATAACCTGGTGTTGTGCGACTTCTCATTTTTGTCCACCCCAGTCCAACGCCGGCATCTCCGCAAAATAAATGAAAGCTAGTATTAAGTCATGATGCGGAAATGCCGGCGTTGGACTGGGGTGGACAAAAATGAGAAGTCGCACAACACCAGGTTATAGTCCAACAGATTTATTTAAAATTACAAGCTTTCGGAGCTATCGCCCCTTCCTCAGGTAGAGTTACAATCCTCTACCTGAGGAAGGGGCGATAGCTCCGAAAGCTTGTAATTTTAAATAAATCGGTTGGACTATAACCTGGTGTTGTGCGACTTCTCAGTATTAAGTCAAAGGAGGAAGCTTATAAAGTTGCCAGAAAAAGCGGTCAGCCTGAGGATTGGGATCTTTTTAGAAATCAGCAAAGGGGGACCAAGAAATTGATAAAGAAAGGGAAAATGGAATATGAGCACAAACTAGCGAAAAATATAAAAATGGATTGTAAAAGCTTCTATAGGTATGTGAAAAGGAAAAGACTGGTGAAGGTAAATGTAGGTCCTTTACAGTCAGAGATGGGAGAATTTATAATGGGGAATGAGGAAATGGCAGAGAAATTAAATAAATACTTTGTTTCTGTCTTCACGGAGGAAGACACAAAAAACCTCCCAGAAATACGAGAAAACCAAGGGTGTGGCGAGAATGAGGAACTTAAAGAAATTATTATTAGTAAAAAAACAGTACTAGCAAAATTAATGGGACTAAAAGTCGATAAATCTCAAGGACCAGATGACCTACATCCTAGGGTTTTGAAAGAGGTATATGATTGGGATAGTGGACGCATTGGTTGTCATCTTCCAAAATTCTATAGATTCTGGAATGGTTCCTGCAGATTGGAGGATAGCAAATGTAACCCGCTATTTAAGAAAGGAGGAAGAGAGAAAACGGGGAACTACAGACCTGTTAGCCTCATATCGGAAAATGCTGGAATCTATTACAAAGGATGCATTAACTGGGCACTTAGAAACTAATAGTAATATTGGGCAGAGTCAACATGGATTTATGAAAGGGAAGTCCAGTTTGATAAACCTATTGGAGTTCTTTGAGGATGTAACTAGTGGAGTAGACAAAGGGGAACCGGTAGATGTGGTGTATTTGGATTTTCAGAAGGCCTTCGATAAGGTCCCACACAAGAGGTTGGTGAACAAAATTAGGGCACATGGAATTGGGGGTAATATACTAGCATGGATTGAGAATTGGTTAACAGACAGAAAACAAAGAGTAGGGATAAACGGGTCTTTTTCAGGATGGCAGGCTGTGACTAGTGGGGTACTGCAAGGATCGGTGCTTGGGCCCCAGCTATTCACAATCTATATCAATGATTTGGATGAGGGGACTAAATGTAACATTTCCAAATTTGCTGATGACACAAAGCTAAGTGGCAGTGTCAGTTGCGAAGAGGATGTGAAGAGGCTTCAAGGGGATCTCGACAGGCTCAGTGTGTGGGCGAGAACATGGCAGATGGATTATAATGTGGATAAATGTGAAGTTATCCACTTTGGTAGAAAAAACAGAAAGGCAGAGTATTTCCTAAATGGTGAAAGATTGGGGAATGCAGATGCTCAAAGGGACCTGGGTGTCCTTGTACATGAGTCACTGAAAGTGAATGTGCAAGTGCAGCAAGCCATTAGGAAGGCAAATGGTATGCTGGCCTTCATTACAAGAGGATTTGAGTACAGGAGTAAAGAAGTCTTACTCCAATTATATAGGGCCTTGGTGAGACCACACCTGGAGTACTGTGTACAATTTTGGTCTCCTTACCTAAGGAAGGATATACTTGCCATAGAGGAAGTGCAACGAAAGTTCATGAGATTGATTCCTGGGATGGAGGGATTGTCGTATGAGAAGAGATTGAGTAAACTAGGCCTGCATTCTCTTGAATTCAGAAGAATGAGAGGGGATCTTATTGAAGCATACAAAATTATTACAGGGCTTGATAGGGTGGATGCTGGGAGAATGTTTCCCTTAGCTGGGAAGTCTAGAACCAGGGGCCACAGCCTCAGGATAAAGGGTAGGCCATTCAGGACTGAGATGAGAAGAAATTTCTTCACACGGAGGGTGGTGAATCTTTGGAATTCTCTACCCCAGAGGGCTGTGGAGGCTCAGTCATTGGGTATATTCAAAACAGAAGTCAATAGATTTCTGACTAGTAAGGGCATCAAGGGATATGGCGATAGGGCCGGTGAATGGAATTGAGGCAGAAGATCAGCCATGATCTCATTGAATGGCGGAGCAGGCTCGAAGGGCCGAATGGCCTACTCCTGCTCCTATTTCTTATGTTCTTATGTTCTTATTGTGAATAGCTGAGGTCCAAGCACTGATCCTTCCGGTACCCCACTAGTTACAGCCTGCCAACCAGAAAATGACCTGTTTATTCCTACTCTCTGTTTTCTGTCCATTAACCAATCCTCAATCCATACTAGTATATTACCTCCAATCCCATGAGCCCTAATTTTGTTTAATAACCTCTTGTGTGGCACCTTATCGAATGCCTTCTGAAAATCCAAATACACAACATTCACTGGTTCCCCCTTATCTATTCTGCTAGTTACAACATCAAAAAACTCTAACAGATTCGTCAAACATGATTTCCCTTTCATAAATCCGTGTTGACTCTGCCCAATCCTATTATTATTTTCTAAGTGCCCTGTTACCACATCCTTAATAATAGATTCTAGCATTTTCCCTACTACTGATGTCAGGCTAACTGGTCTGTAGCTCCCCTATATCTAGTATGCTATCAAAACGTGTAGCCTTCCTATCTAGGGAGAAAATTAATGTTAGAATCTTTCATGGTGGGGGTGGGGGGGGGGGGGGGGGTGTCGGGCAGGGGAGTCTAATCTTGGTTTGGACTTTGTATGATTATACGCTTGATAAACAAGTTGAATTTAGTTGAAAACATGTTCTGGTACTGAAACTCTGCAACCGCTCAAGGACTATCAGGACATGACTAGGATTATGCCTCTCTCTCTCTGTATGTTCAAGGGAACTGTTCCATGTCCTAATTATTTGGCGGGATGTGAAGCTGTGATCTGTAGGAAGGCACTGGTCGTATCTATCCGTTATGGAGGCAAAATTTTTGAAGGAACTGATGCAGATTTTGAAGTTAGATCTTTGCATATATTGAAATTTCAAAGCAAGTCCATGACGAAAAACACATACTGGTCAAAACCATTGGCCAAAGACAGATATTATCCAAGAAAAAGTGTTCTCTCACTTTTGAAAAAAAGAACAAGATGAATATGATAGGTGTTAGTTCGCTGGAGGGCATTATTTGCCAGTCAGAGACTATGTTATGTTGCTCTACTCACTGGTTTATTCAGAAAGCTACAATTTAGGAATTTATTTAATCTTCCTTATCAGAGATGTACAGTGGACCTAAAGGCTTTTAGGATCTGGTACAGTTTAAACATATAGCTCAGGGAGTGCAATCAACACTCAGTGTTAGAGACAAAAGAAGAGAGAGAAATTCTGTAAGGTTATGGCTTGACTAAGATGGAAGTAGGATGACCTTGGGCAGAAATTTGGGATTGTGCCAAAAGATAATCTTGTTGTCATGTAACTATGGAGACTGAAAATCAATCACTAGTCAATCTCACTAAAGCACCCAACAGATGTGAAATGGCAAAAGGTCAGAGAGGGAACAGGTCATAACAGTGAGTGGAGCACCTGATAGTCAATAGCTTTTTCACTTGAGATGACTAAGAGTGGTAATTGTAGTAATGATGACCAATCTCTATTTCCATAGTCTTGATGCTGACGGCCAGATTAGTCATGTAAAATTTGCTCTTACAGATCTGTTATTAAATGATCTCAAGTTAAAAATGGGCTGCAGTTGCCTTGCCTGTTTTGGTATCTAGTTTGAGTTGAGGACGGGTTAAAAGTCAAGGGTCATGTATAGTAACTACTGGTGCAAAGAGGCTGTTACAGGTTTAATAGCCTGCAACAGTTTGTTTTTTAAGAAAGTTGGAAAAAGGTGAAAAACTACTGAACCACCCATAAGAACTACTGATGAAGTGACATATAGGGCGTGATGACTAGTAGAAGTAAGGTTTAAAGAAGTGCCTGAATAAAGGTGGTGCGTTAGAGTTGATTAAAGTTGGATGACAACTGGCCCAACTTTGCTGAAGTAAGAAGTAAAGATAATTGGCAGAAGAACCAGAGGGGAGATGAGGAGACTTTTTTTTTTACACAGACGAGTTGTGATGATGTGGAATGCACTGCCTAAAAAGGTGGAAGCAGATTCAATAACTTTCAAAAGCGAATTGGATATGTATATGAAAATTTGCAGGGCTATGGGAAAAAGAGCAGGGGAGTGGACGAATTGGATAGCTCTTTCAAAGAGCCGTCATAGGCATGATGGGCTGAATGGCCTCCTTCTGTGCTGTATGATTCAATTATTCTATGAAAACAGAGGGCCAAATTCTTCTTTTGAGACTTTGGGAAATTTGTTCACCAAGCAATGGGTGACTGCCTGGTGGCACATTTTCTTGACTAGATCTTTATTGATAATTAGAGCAGAGTACTCATCTACTATTGAAATTACAAGTCACTAAGGAAGTCTCAACACTATGTGGAACTTGGATGATCTTGAAGCTCGCCTATATGCAAAGCAGCTCTGCTTTCACTTACATAACAATCACTGCACTTCAAAGTAATTCATTGTGCATGAAGCGCTTGGGGATATGTCTGAGAGAAGTGATACGGCACTAAAGAAATGCAGCTTCTTTCTCACATGAGAAGATGCTGAAATCATCTGAAGACTGCCAGGATACATCTAGTCGACTGGCCAAGCCTCGAGAGCTGCTAATATTAGGAAACCTACAAGACATTGGGATCACATAAATTAACCTTCCGTGAATTATTTTTGACAGCATCTTTTTTGCCTCTAGTGGCAAAAAAAAAATGACATACAAACATATTGATCACCAATTTTATACCTCTCTTGCTCTCGTCACAACTGCAAGAAAGAAGGAAAAGGAAAAAATTGCATTTTAATGGCACTTTTCACATCCACCAGACATCCCAAAGTGCTTCACAGCCAATTAAGTCATTTTGAACAAAAGCCAAATACTGCAGATACTGGAAATCTGAAATAAAAAAACAAAAAATGCTGGAAACACTCAGCAGGTCAGGCAGCATCTGCGGGGAGAGAAACAGAGTTAACGTTTCAGGTTGGTGAAAGTTCTGACGAAGGGTAATCGACCTGAAACGTTAACTCTGTTTCTCTCTCCGCAGATGCTGCCTGGCCTGCTGAATATTTCCAGCATTTTCTGAATTAATTTTGAAGTATAGCCACTGTGAAATAGGCAAACGCAGCAACCAGTTTCCGCACAATCGCTTTTAATGGGAGCCAATTGTGATCTTATTTTAGTAGCTGGCAGCAGTCGTATAATTTAAGTATTGAGAGACCCAGGATAAGGGTCAAGGCTGTGGTGCAGGATGTCGCTATGGTTGAAGAGAGATAGCTTATGAAGTAAATCAGGAACTAGTAATTAGGCGATGCCAAGTTTGAGTAGCAAAAAGCCTGTATGTTATTGGATTAAACAATTCTGCTGCCTTACACTCAAATCTGCCAAGCATGCAACAGCCAGAAAGTGATGTGGCTACATCTTGTTAGTTGTTTTTGAAGTCATCTGATGGGGGAAGGAGTGCATACAATTAAATTTGATTTGAAGTGTTTCCAACGGTAAACAGCAGCTGAGTCAGTTGGTTTGGATAATTCAGCTGGTCCTTGTGACAAACAATTTAGTGCTTTCATTATGGTGTGGAAATTCTTCATTGCTGGTTGTGCGTGTGTATGTGTGTGTGTGTGTGTGGAGGGATGAAATGTAATAGGGTGTAAATTTAGCACAGTTCTACTGCACTGCTATCAGAAAAAAATTCAACGCAATAACTGCCTAACTAAATAAACAACTGCTATGGCAATCTATATACACACACACACATATATATATATATATATATAGGTCCCGTCTACCATTAAAGATCCCATGGCACTATTCGAAGAAGAGCAGCGATTTTTCTTGGTACTTTCCCCTCAACTAACACATCAAAACTAGAGTCACCTCACCGCTGTTTATGAGGTCTTGCTGTACACAAACTGGCTGGTGTGTATGCTGCTGTGACGGCAGCCACTGCACTTCAAAATAATTAATTGCACGAAAAGCATATTAAGACATGTGCGAGCTTTCTGAGGTGCCAAATGAACACTTTGGCCCAAAAATTAGTGTTGCTACGTGAGAGTACGCACTGTGTACTCTCGCGTATTCTGTCTCCAATTGCCGGTTTTCTGCATGCACTGCGCATGCGCTGAAAACCGGCACTTGGTGATTTCAAAAGGGGGCGGTTCCTATGTGAACCGCGTGCGCGCTACAGGCTGCGCGCACGCAGTGCACTTAGTGCTTTGAACGCGCAGGTAAGCATGGAAGATTTTGCACATAAAGAAAGGAGGTGTAAGACCCTCTTTTAACAAGGTAAGTAGTTAATTAAGTATTATTTTGAATTTTTTTCAACAGGTATATCTTTTTTAGAGACTTTAAAGAAAGGTAAGTTTATTTTTATAACTTTTTAAAAGATTTTAAATTTTTTCAAAAATTTAATTTTTTGTTTAAAATGGTTAATTTATTTAACTATACTTATTTTATTAATGTGATGGTTTTTTTAAAAATTTAATTGAGGTTTAGCTGTTCTTTTGGGGGGGTATAGATTCATAGCTTTCACAGCACTTGATGTGAAAACTATGAATAGAACATAGAACATAGAACAGTACAGCACAGTACAGGCCCTTCGGCCCTCGATGTTGTGCCGAGCATTGTCCGAGACCAAGATCAAGCTATCACACTCCCTGTCACTCTGGTGTGCTCCATGTGCTTATCCAATAACCGCTTGAAAGTTCCTAAAGTGTCCGACTCCACTATCACAGCAGGCAGTCCATTCCACACCCCAACCACTCTCTGAGTAAAGAATCTACCTCGGACATCCCTTCTATATCTCCCCCCATGCACCTTATAGCTATGCCCCCTTGTAACAGCTGCCTCTACCCGAGGAAATAGTCTCTGAACATCCACTCTATCTATCCCCCTCATCATCTTATAAACCTCTATTAAGTCGCCTCTCATCCTCCTCCGCTCTAAAGAGAAAAGCCCCAACTCCCTCAATCTTTCCTCATAAGACCTCCCCCCCAAACCAGGCAGCATCCTGGTAAATCTCCTTTGCACTCTTTCCAATGCTTCCACGTCCTTCCTATAGTGAGGTGACCAGAACTGCACACAATATTCCAAATGTGGTCTCACCAAGGTCCTGTACAGTTGCAGCATAACCTCACGGTTCTTAAACTCAAACCCTCTGTTAATAAACGCCAACACACCATAGGCCTTCTTTACTGCTCTATCCACTTGAGTGGCAACCTTCAGAGATCTGTGGATATGAACCCCCAGATCCCTCTGCTCCTCCACGTTCCTCAGAACCCTGCCGTTGACCCTGTAATCCTTATTCACATTTGCCCTACCAAAATGAATCACCTCGCACTTATCAGGGTTAAATTCCATCTGCCATTTTTCTGCCCAGCTCTGCATCCTATCAATGTCTCTTTGCAGCCTACAACTGCCCTCCACCTCATCCACTACTCCACCAATCTTGGTGTCATCAGCAAATTTACTGATCCACCCTTCAGTCCCCTCCTCCAAGTCATTGATAAAAATCACAAACAGCAGAGGACCCAGCACCGACCCCTGTGGCACACCGCTGGTAACTGGTCTCCAGTCCGAAAATGTTCCATCCACCACCACCCTCTGCCTTCTATGAGATAGCCAGTTACTTATCCAATCGGCCAAATTTCCCTCTATCCCACAACTCCTTACTTTCTTCATGAGACGACCATGGGGAACCTTATCAAACGCCTTCCTAAAATCCATGTATACGACATCAACTGCTCTACCTTCATCTACACACTTAGTTACCTCCTCAAAGAATTCAATCAAATTTGTTAGGCAAGACTTACCCTTCACGAATCCGTGTTGACTATCCCTGATTAAGTTGCCCCTTTCCAAATGGTCATAAATCCTATCCCTCAGGACCTTTTCCATTATCTTACCAACCACCGAAGTAAGACTAACCGGCCTATAATTACCAGGGTCATTCCTATTTCCTTTCTTGAAGAGAGGAACAACATTCGCCACTCTCCAGTCCTCTGGCACCATCCCCGTGGACAGTGAGGACCCAAAGATCAAAGCCAGAGGCTCTGCAATCTCCTCCCTTGCCTCCCAAAGAATCCTAGGATATATCCCATCTGGCCCAGGGGACTTATCGACCCTCAGGTTCTTCAAAATTGCTAAAACATCTTCCCTCAGAACATCTACCACCTCCAGCCTATCCACCTTTATCACACTCTCATCCTCAAGAACATGGCCCCTCTCCTCGGTGAACACTGACGAAAAGTATTCATTCATCACCTCTCCTATCTCTTCTGACTCCATGCACAAGTTCCCACTACTGTCCTTGACCGGCCCTACCCTCACCCTGGTCATTCTTTTATTTCTCACATAAGAGTAAAAAGCCTTGGGGTTTTTCTTGATCCGACCCGCCAAGGACTTCTCATGCCCCCTCCTAGCTCTCCTAAGCTCTTTTTTTAGCTCATTCCTTGCTACCTTGTACCCCTCAATCGACCCAACTGAACCTTGTTTTCTCATCCTTACATACGCTTCCTTTTTCCTCTTGACTAGACATTCAACCTCTTTTGTGAACCATGGTTCTCTCACTCGGCCATTTCCTCCCTGCCTGACAGGGACATACCTATCAAGGACACGCAGTAATTGCTCCATGAAAAAGCTCCACTTTTCGTTTGTGCCTTTCCCTGATAGTTTCTGTTCCCATCTTATACTCCCTAATTCTTGCCTAATCGCATCATAATTACCCCTCCCCCAATTATAAACCCTGCCCTGCCGTATGGCCCTATCCCTCTCCATTGCAATAGTCAAAGTTACCGAATTGTGGTCACTATCTCCAAAGTGCTCTCCCACATACAAATCAAACACTTGGCCCGGTTCATTACCCAGTACCAAATCCAACGTGGCCCCACCTCTTGTCGGCCTATCCACATATTGTGTCAGGAAACCCTCCTGCACACACTGTGCAAAAACTATCCCATCCGAACTGTTTGACCTATAAAGGTTCCAATCAATATTTGGAAAGTTGGTGTGCTGCCATTGGCTCTAACTGAATCACGTGATCCCACAGCGCGCACGAATTAACTGCGCCTGTGGGATACGCAAGCACTGCCCAGCTGCTGTCTAGAAAATCAAGTTCGTGCGAGCTCGGAATGAAAAAGCCGGCGCGCAGTGAGATATCGCGGGGAAGCCTTACCCTCGCACGAAGGCTCCCTCTTTAATTTCTGGGCCATTGTTTTCTTTCTGTAAATATTACTAGGCTAGACAAGGTCATACAGTAAGAAATGGGGCAGAGGTGACATTTTGCAGTCGAACGGCCTAAAAAAGTACAATTGCAACTTCAAAGTGAAAATTAGTAACAGAATGAGCTATAATATTATTACAATTCTCCGAAGTCTCTGCTTAAACCTTACAGCGCTACTCAAAGCATTTTGTTGTGTTCACTGTAAACAAGTCTTATTTATTCAGATGGGTAAGGCTTACTAATAAAAATCTAAATTAAAGTTGTCACTATTTCAGCAAGAGGTTGCTGACATCAATAGAGACTGTGCTAATGAGTACATGAAAACCCTTCAGAAAAGGAACACTGTGTGCGCCCATGATAATTATTTGCCAGCCAAAGCCTTCTTGACAAATACTGTGCTAGGGAATCAGTATAAGCCACAGCTGTGGCTCAGTGGGTAGCACCCTTGCCTCTGAGTCATTAGGTTGTGGGTTCAAGTCCCACTCCACAGACTTGAGCACATAATCCAGGCTGACACTCCAGTGTAGCAATGTCAGAAGTGCTGTCTTTTGAATGAGACGGTAAACTGAGGCCCCATCTGCCCTTTTGAGGTGCAGTTACTGTTGTTATGTAGGCAAATGCGGTAGCCAATTCGTGGAATTTATCAGGTGGACCACAAACGCTAAGCGTTTTATAAAAAGAAAGACTTGCATTTATATAGCGCCTTTCATGACCTCAGGATGTCCCAAAGGGCTTTACAGCCAATGAAGTACTTTTGAAGTGTAGTCACTGTTGTAATATAGGAAATGTGGCAGCCAATTTGCACACAGCAAGCTCCCACAAACAGCAATGTGATAATGACCAGATAATCTGTTTTAGTGATGTTGAGTGAGGGATAAATATTGGCCAAGACACTGGATATAACTCCCCTGCTCTTCTTCAAAATAGTGCCATGGGATCTTTTACGTCCACCTGAGGGAGATCAACCCTGATTCAGTGGGGTGTGTCTGAGCAGCAGTAGGCATATCTTAGATTGACACACCGGTCTTTTGAAGTGACAACACAGAGCTATACACACACTAAACAGGTTATAGAGCTAAGCAGTCCCAGAACCAATAGCAAAGCTTTGTATCCCTACCACATCCAATCAAGAATAGCGGTGGACAATCAAGCAACCAACGGGAGGAGGAGGCTCAATGAATATCTACGGAGCCGAGTATATAAGTGCAACAGACAAGGTTGAAGTGTCTGCAAGCATCTTCAGCTAAAGGTGCCAAGTGGATGATCCCATCACTCTTGTCCCGAGAGTAGGTAATGGCTAACTGGACCAGACCCATTAGCTGGCTCTCCTACATACAAATCAGCACATCACTAAGCTGTAGCAGTACTTGTTTCTGTCTAAAAACAGGCACAATCTTCTGCTAAATTGTCCCTCAACTAAAGAAATACCTGCAGGAGTTTTTGTATAAATCATTACCCAATGTTGATGTGATAGATAAATATGTGCCTGGATCCTATCAATTAGAACATTTAATGTTTAATTTACTCTTCCAGATGTTGCACCGTATCCCATTTTAAACTCTCAACTTCAATAATTGATGTTTTGATTTTAATATAAAACTCACTAGAACTCTTTCACTCGAAAGATTAATTTTTGCAAAAATATTCTAATTCTCAACACATGGATACAAATTAGCTCTCACCTCTTATAAACTAATATGCTTTAATTATTTCATCACAAAATTAAAAAAAAATCTTCTTTAATCAATGAGAATATGATAACAGCCACATCTACATTTGAATCAATTACATTTGCAGGATTTTCATGAATAAATGAACGACTGCTAATTAATTAGCCAAAGTGATAGAGACTGGCTGTGCCAACAATTACAGTCACAGTTAAAGGGCAAAATATGATAAGCTAAAACTTAAACTAAATTCATTCAGAAACAGATGAAAACACAGTAAATAAAAATAAACAAATATAAAAAAGCCGTACTTCCTTAATTACAGCCAGTTGGCTGGGATGTAAGCATGTATGGGGAGCTACCAACGTTAGGTGAATGGTGCCACAAATACTAATATATCCATCCCACTTCTAATCTGCACAGTTAAGATAACAGAAGTTGGCGAACTATATTTCAAGGGCATAGAATATATAACAGTGCATAGAACTAGCTCAAACATTTCATGACTTCATACTTCAGAAATGCAGTCACAAAGGGGGTGAAATTTGCCTTGGACGGTAGCGCAAAACGGCCTGTTTTACACACTGCCCAGTTTTCCTTTCAATTGACTTTGATGTGTCAATGAGTGTAAAACTGTGCTGCCAGTGCACTACCGCCCAAGACAAATTTCACCTCCCCCCCCCCCAAATCTCTTACATTAAAATAATATTTTCAAAATAAGGATATCCCTTTGTTCACTAGTCGCTGTGTAACTTACAGACCAATTCAATAGCTGAGGTTTGCTTTAAACTTGCTTCAGTATATTACCAGAAAAGTAGAGTTCTCGATTTTTATTTTGGCCTTGCACTATCTCCAGCATCACATCATAAGAGTATGGGCCGAATATTCAGTCCTCCCGCCTGGTGAAAACAGGGCGGCGCGGACTGGAAAATGGAGTGTTAGAACCTAGCTCCCCATTGGCCACCGTGGTGATGGCCATTGGGTGTTTTGATGGGGTCCTCCCAGTAGATTCCCGGAGCGGCCACCTGAAGATGGCACCCCTGCTGACTGAAATATTTAAACCACGCACACTCCCACCAGCACCAGGTGGCGGTCCGACCCAAGAGGATCCCGAAGGTGAGTTCTCCTCTTCATTTCAGTGTGGGGCAGGAAGGAGCAGGGGTGCTCCTCCAGGCTCCATAAACCCAGCGTGGGCCGCTGTCGCTCCAGCTCTAGCTCCCTTCCCTCCTCCTCCTGATATTGAGGTGGCCTGGTGTCAGTGGGCTGCCCCAGGGTGCTCGGTTTCCAGCCCGCCGGTTTGATGTAAAATGAGGCCCTCAAAATGGATCGGGCCTCCTAGCAGGACTATCAGGTGGCATTCCACTGGCCAACCACCCAGATACCAGTGTGGGGGGGAAATCTACGCCAATAAATCGGAGGAATTCAAGCTTAAATTGTAACGTACTTTGGTGAGATCACTAACTGAGCGCTGGTCACCAAGACACAAGGGGGAACATTCAATCCATGTAGGTGGTGCAAAGAAATGCTACTAGATGCAGATAAATAAGTTATGAGGAAAGTCTGGAGAAACCAGCCTTTAAAAGAAGCTGACAAAGGCGATCTTATAAAGGTACATAGATAGTAAAAGATTTGTTTTAGTCATGCTCGGGATGTGGGCGCTTCATTGGCAAGGCCGGCATTTATTGCACATTCCTAGTTGCCCCGAGAAGGTGGTGGTGGGCTATCTTCTTGAACCACTGCAGTCCGTGTGGTGAAGGTGCTACCACAGTGCTGTTAGCTAGGGAGTTCCTGGAATTTGACCCAGTGACGATGAAGATATAGAAAAAGGTAAATCCAGAAGATTGCTTCAAACTAAACTGTGACAAGGTGGCAACTAGCAAAAGATAAATTTAAGACTGAAATTGGGAAGTTCTTCACACCAAAGAGTGATCAATATATAGAATGGATTTTGGGTAGGGTAGTGGAGGCAAAGTCCGACAAAAGGTTTTAGAAACAGTTTGATGCTATAATGGGGTAACAGTAAATTCTTTCTGGGTGGATGAACCAAGATGGGTTGAACGCTATTCCACATATGTATCTACCTTGTAATAAACGGTGAACAATGGAGCTTTGATTCTCCCGTGTTGCTGAATTCTGTGGGAAGACATCGAGCAGGAACCAGGTATATCTCCCTTCACAAGGAAAAGGAACATTGCCGAGCCACCTTGCAGCAGGTTAGATTCACTTTTTGGGTAGGGTTAGGTCCTATTTTGTGCACCGGCTTTGGCCGAAGGAACAAGCTGGTTACCTGCTCTCAGGTCTGCTAGTGCTGCTCCATACTGAGAGACCTGAGAGAAGTGCACCCACCAAAAGGGAGGGCGAAGCACATAAAATAGGTGCCGTACACTCATGCAAATTAACCATACAGGCTGCAAGCTAAATTATTAGCTGTTTATGCCTGTTAGCCGATAGCATGGAACAAACCGATTTCTGCATTTATCCATAAGCTTTGGTACGCAAAGCTGAAGCTCTGAAAAACAAGCGTAGGAGGATAGTTGGCACTGTGTAAGAATTTGAATTTCAAATTAAGTTTTAATTGTATATTGTTAGCCTGTCATTTCAATCTGAATGCTCGAGTAATGTTAAGCCCCAGCACTCACAATAAATGATGTTTCCAACACTGATGTCTATAGCAGTTTGAAATCATTGCTGAGCTAAGATGTTTAGGGTTGATCAGCTCTTGAGCACACTGGAGATGAACAATGTTGTTTTAGAATCAAAACCAGAACTTTCATTTACAATCTCATCAGAATGCACTGCAGAACCAAAACACACACACACACACACACACACACACTTGCTGCTAATCTATGGGTGTTTTGTGAATCATGCAACCTCCAGGCAACAATGACACTGAGTAATGCCAAAGAATCAGTTTTGAAGGCAGCCCTTCTGTCACTCATGGAATCACAAATCCTACATCCATCACTTCTAGACTAAAATGACCACAGACGTAAAACTGGATCGCTTCAGCTCCCCGATGGGTCATCTGCTTGAGGCAGTGAATAGCTGAGTCATACAGACCAGGGAGGCCCCAGGTCTAATTCCAAGTCTTTGCTGAGGTAGTTGATCTTAGCTGGGTAGCAGATGCTCCACCTAGAACCAGCTCCAGAGGTTAGGGTAGGGAGAATCATCCAGGATTACCAATCGTGATCGCTCTCTAGCGATGGATGCTGGCAAGCACCCATGCACAAATGTTGGAAAAGGACAATTTGGGGCTTGGCTGTGATGCTCCCCCCACAGCTGGAGTGTCTGATATCACTCACTTTCTGGACCATTTGGACAAGATACTGAAAGGCAACCTGCACTCATGGAACTATAATTGCAGCAAAATCAGTGTCTTCAAGAGAATGGGGAGGAAAAATTACCGACAAAACTGCAACGACATCAATAACCATATTTAGGATTCTTCCACTCCCCCCATGTTACTGGTTACTCTTCTGTCAGTACAATTCTTCAACATTTACAAATTGCTTCTAAAGATTTTGTATGATAATTGATGAATTTGTATGTTAATTGATGAAAAGATCATTCAATCTCTTGACTGAAATAATGTAATTGAGGTGAAAATTGATAAGACAGCATTTAAAAGGTGCTTTTAAATAGCAAACGTCGGTACCCTATCTAAAGATGCAACCATTTCCTTTACCATCATGGTTTGTGGATGAACCAATTAAATCACTCAAAATGTTTCTGAAAATATTTTCGAATACCATTTTTATTTTTTACAAGTAACTGAAATTTTAGTATCAAAAATAAGATGAACAAAACTCAAAAAATTATATATATTCACAATAACATTAAATTTATCCATTGAATTGTCTTTTGTGTCTTTTAATATCTTCATTAAAGTTTTTGCTTCGAAGTCTGAGCCTGTCTCAAAAGGTTGGGCTTCCACTGGACAATTTTACCTCGCAAGTTGTGGATTGGATCAGTTTGTACATTCTGAGCATGTGCAGTTTGCAGAATTAGCTAGAATGCAATTTGTGCATCAGTAGGAGTTGAAGGGCAGAAGGATGCGTTCCCTCATCCTGTAAGGATTTGAGAGTATCTTTGCTTTTTCCAAAATATTTTCATAGACTCTGGAGATTGAATTCTCAAAACTTTTATTTCAGGCAATTGAATGCCATTTAATAAGAAATGCAGTTTTCTATTATGAACTGCTTGGAAACCTGTGAGAGAGAACAACCTGTGAATAGCAAGACCCGTGATGTTTGATTCTTTATTGACGTTAGAAAAGAAAAGAGATTTATTTATAGATAACTATTGCTGATGAAAATTTAATTTAAAAAATCTCTCCTGAAGTATTTTAGGCTTATGGAAGTTTAAAAAAAATATATACCTTAGAAAGTGCACAAACGCAAGAGCTGGACCTGTTCCTGGCTGGGGCGGAGATCACCTCTTACAGAAGTTAGGTACTGCAGGGAATTCAGTGCTAGAGTGACCTGGAGTAGTTTCCATCCCCCAGATGGGTCGGAGAGGAATTGTCCAGATTTCCCCCCACCCCCCAAATTGGCCTGGGTTTTTTTAACCTGGTTTTTCGCCTCTCCCAGGAGATCACATGCTTTTGGGTGGAGTGGAGAGTATACATTGTGATACACAAGCTATCGCAACTGTGTGGCACAGGCTGGATGGACCAGAGGGACTTTACCTGAACGTCACTGCTCGTATGTTTATGGAAATGTGTTTATTAACATCTGTATAAACAACAACTACAACTTGCTTTTATATAGCGCCTTTAACGTAGGAAACATCCCAAGGTGCTTCACAGGAGCGTAATCAGACAAGTATTTGACGCCAAGCCAAAGGAGGAGACAGCGGGGGTGGGGGGTGATGGGGGAGGTGGGGGGGGAGGTGGGGGGTGGGGGAGGTTTACTGAAAGGTTGGTTAAAGAGGTAGCTTTTAAGGAGAGTCTTAAAAGGAGGAGAGAGCGGTGGAGAGATTTAGGGATGGAATTCCAGAACTTAGACAGCTGAAGGCATGGTTTCCAATGGTGGGGTGAAGGGAATGGAGGATGCTTAAGAGGCCAAAGTTCAAGTAACGAAGAGTTTTCAGAGGGTTGTAGGAGGTTACAGAGATAGATAGGGAAGGGTGAAGCCATGAAGGGATTTGAACACAAGGATGTGAATTTTAAATTTGAGGCATTACTGGATCGGGAGCCAATGTAGGTCAGCGAGTGCAGATGTTATGGGTGAGCAGCACTGGGTATGGATATGGGCAGCAGAGTTTTGGATTAGCTCAAGTTTATAGAGGGTGGAAGATGGTAGGCCGGCCAGTAGAGCATTGGAACAGTTGAGTCTGAAGGTAGCAAAAGCAGATGGGCTGAGGCGGGGCGGAGACAGGCAATCTTATGGAAGGTGGAAGTTGGTGGTCTTTGTGATGGAGTGGATATGGGATTGGAAGCTCAGCTCAAGGTTAATAAAAATGAGAAGTCGCACAACACCAGGTTATAGTCCAACAGTTTTATTTGAAATTACGAGCTTTCGGAGCTCTGCTCCTTCGTCAGGTACAGTGAGGTCAAGGTTAATAAGGTTGCGAACAGTCTGGTTAAGTTAGCAAACTCATTAATAGTGCACTGAAAAGTACATTTTTTGCTCCTCTGCTCCTGGCACAGGCCGGGAGTACATATTGGTAAATTGTGCACCCCTCCCCTCTCCAGTGCTTCCAGTCCATGGAACCTCCCTCCCTGATGGACCCCAAGACCTCATTCCAGTAGCGTCAGACCTCAGACTCTTTCCCAGTGCTCCCAGATCAGAGGGCTGTCCCCCTAGTGCTGCTAAATCTGTGTCCCTGGTAATATTACTTGGCATAACACCCTTGTTCTTATAAAATTTCTAACTCACCATGCAAGATTTTTCACCATGAAAAAGATCATGGAAGATTTGTTAGTATATATATTATACATACACAATTATAGACATATGATTCAGGAAATTTTCTATTTTTCTCATCTTTTACTTCCCTACCTCCCAACCATCTATCTATATTATGACAAAGACCGAGTATGCGATTTGCCATTGTTATGTAATCATACTGATCAGTTAGGTGAAACCGCAGAGAAGCAGCAATTGAACCAGTCGGTCGGTTAGAATATGATAAATAATACTAATCCTGGCAAAAATCCAGCCGCAGTCTTTTGATTTGGGATTATATATCCCTCCACTCCTTAAAAATCATTTCTAAATGCAGGAATTAACATTTAATACAAATCAGAAACAGAGAAAATCACGGGAAGCCCTTTCAGGCCAAATAAATCCTGTAATGAATGGACGAGGACTTCAACGAAATCCTTTATTAATACACTAATGCCTCAGAATTACTGGTGGCAATATTAGTCCAGACTGCAATAGACCCCAGCTTCTCTCTCATCCGTGCTTATTACAACAGCTCCCAGATGGTCTCTTTCCCTTCCTCACCCCCACCGTAACTAATCCCAACCTGGTACAATATTGGTTGCCATCTTGCAGCATGCGCTGCCCTTTGAAAAAGGTAAAAGTAAATCAGCAAAGAAACATTTTTGAGAGGCAGAGTACAGGGGACATTCATGACAGAGAGGGGGCAGAAGAAAGGACAAGTTCAGAGACGAGGAGGGAGAGAGAGAAAAAGTGAAAAAATAGGGATACAGACATGAGAAAGGGCATGAAATTCATACAGAGTGAGAGAGTGGAAGGCAATCAAAAGACAAAGAGATGATAATAATTAGAGGGGAGAGTTACAAGAAAAGATTTTTTTTTACTTTTGACCATTGTCAACAGTAGAGATCAGCTACTTTCATTTTTAAACTCCGTAACATCTTCCTTGAAAGCACTCTCTCAATTCACATCTGGGAGCTCAGACATTATTCAGTGCCCTGATACTTGTGGGAGCTGGACGGATTAAAAACAGTAGGTCCTGCTGGTGTCACTACTGAAAGGCTACAGCCTGGATATAAAAATATCTTCAAAGCTGTCTCTGAAAAAACACCTTTGAAGAAATATAGCTTTGGATCAAGGCCACAGCTGCCAGTAACACTTAAATCAAAAAGCAAATGCTTACAAGTGTCTTTTGCAGAATGTGGACAGAACATTTGAAATCAAAAGAAGTCCAAATGTTATGGGGGGAGAAGCACTATCATATTTAGTATTTCAACTTGCAAACTAGGAAGCCTGGTAGGACACATTTTTATGCTTATAATAATGATCTGTTGGTGCCATTATGAATAGCGTTCCCTTTACTGATGACACTACTATCTACAGAGAGATTAGCTCTGACTCTAAATATCAACCAATACCTAATTTACATTCTAGAACTGCATCCACTTGAAGTGGTTCTGTAATACGTGCTGAACCTGCCACCTTGAAACTGTAGGGCAATTTACCAATAATGGAGATTCAGTCACGCAGTTGCTCAGGTAGGTGTACTGTCGACAGCATTAATGAAACTAAAACCAGAAATAGATTCCAAAGTTTACCAAATGCTTGCATAATAATTAAATGCAATCTTTAGTGATAATGTAAAACATAAAC
This sequence comes from Squalus acanthias, assembly GCA_030390025.1. Taxonomy (NCBI): domain Eukaryota; kingdom Metazoa; phylum Chordata; class Chondrichthyes; order Squaliformes; family Squalidae; genus Squalus; species Squalus acanthias. Next base: position 158,714,593 of record CM059428.1, read on the forward strand.
TGGGGCTTATTTATTGTGGACTGTCTAGGTTACTCCTTAGTACTGTGAAATTTGATTTATATTATGAACATGATCAAAAATACTTGGAGAAGACACACTGGCATTAACGCTGGCACAAACACATTCCATATTTCATGTATTCTGACGGAGCCAGTTTAAAGGTTTTTCCATATTTGTTCACACCAAAATGTATTATGAGTGTATAAAAATGCTGCAGGTTTGCATATGAATATTCTTTCCACCTCAGGCAGGTAAACTTTCAACTCCATACTTGCTCAATATCCTTTTAGCAATCGTCGTTAAACTATCTTTCCAGTTAGATTATGTTTGACCGGGAGCTGGAGGGTGCTCCTTAGTAGAACTGGAATAAGAACATAAGAACATGAGAACATAAGAAATAGGAGCAGGAGTAGGCCATATGGCCCCTCGAGCCTGCTCCGCCATTCAATAAGATCATGGCTGATCATCGACCTCAACTCCACTTTCCCACCCAATCTCCGTATCCCTTAATTCCCCTAGAGTCCAAAAATCTATCTATCTCAGCCTTGAATATACTCAAAGACTCAGCATTCACAGCCCTCTGGGGCAGAGAATTCCAAAGATTCACAACCCTCTGAGTGAAGAAATTCCTCATCTCGGTCTTAAATGGCCGACCCCTTCTCCTGAGACTATGCCCCCTAGTTCTAGACACTCCAGCCAAGGGAAACAACCCCTCAGCATCTACCCTGTCAATCCCCTTCAGAATCTTGTATGTTTCAATGAGATCACCTCTCATTCTTCTAAACTCCAGAGAGTATAGGCCCATTCTACACAATCTCTCATCATAGGACAGCCCTCTCATCCCAGGAATCAATCTAGTGAACCTTCATTGCACCGCCTCCAAGGCAAGTATATCCTTCCTTAGATAAGGAGACCAAAACTGTGCACAGTACTCCAGGTGTGGTCTCACCAAGGCCCTGTACAATTGTAGCAAGACTTCCTTACTCTTATACTCCAACCCCCTTGCAATAAAGGCCAACATGACATTTGCCTTCCTTATTGCTTGCTGTACCTGCATGCTAGCTTTCTGTGTTTCTTGCACAAGGACACCCAAATCTCTCTCAACACCAACATTTGAAAGTTTCTCACCATTTAAAAAAGATTCTGTTTTTCTATTCTTCCTACCAAAGTGAATAACCTCACATTTCCCTACATTATACTCCATCTGCCACTTTACTGGAGAATCTAAAATGTGCTGGTGCCTGTAGGAATTGAACGAGTTAAGATAGTCTACAAGTGAACAGAACGACTGGGTAAGCTCTTTTTTCAGGTTTAAAGTTTCATATTTCTAAAATACAACAACATTAGTAGGTGACATAGGTACAAGTCATTAGGATGAAACCATAAACGTCATTCTATATTTTAAAACTAGGAGTGGGTAGTGCCCAGAGCCAAAGCAAAATGAGTAGCTTTAGTAACTGACACTAAGCTGCAGTGAAATATTAGCCAAGGAATCTGGTAGTTCAAATGCGAACATTTGAATGATATCCTCTGACTGTGGTCCCTTTTCATCCACCTCACAGCTGTGCTAACCACACCATCCATTTCCAGTGCCAACTACTCAGTTGTCCAATTGCGGGATTGCGCTTTGATTCCATTCCTACCTATCTCATGTTACCAGCATATCGCTAGAAATGACTTCTCACCTCCGGGGTACCAGAACATAGGAAATGCTAGACGAAAAAAAAATAAGGCCCACGTAGTTCGCCTTCTACCATCCTGGTTGCACGATACAACAATAATAGAATTGTTGACCAATCATGGCAATCAATCTCTACCAATTAGTCTACAATAGACCCAAACAGGAGGTGAGGAAAACCCCCAGTGGTGGAAAGCTTTGGAAACCATCGGTCCAAAGTCACCTATTTGCTCCAAGCATGCCACACTTACTATTTATCTTGTCTCAAATTACCCATATACTGAATCCCAAAATATTATTTTTTGAAAGAAATCTATCTAATTTGAATTTGAACGTATCAACACTATCTGTTTCCCCCGTCTCCCTAGGGAGCCTGTTCCATAGATTGAACACTCGCTCGCTTTTCCACAGATTTGTTTTGAACTCCCCCCCCCCCCGCTTCAAGCACAGGCTGTGTCCTCTGGTTCAGCTGTTCTGGACAAGGTATCTTGGTCTGCATTATCTAGTCCCTTTAGAGTCCTAAAAGCAGCAATCATATCACCTCTCAACCTTCTCTTTTCCTGTGACAATATGCCCAATTTACATAATCACTCCTCATAATCCAATCCCTCTAACCCCTCAATCATTCTGGTTGCTCTCTTCTACATTCTCTCAATAGCTGCAGTCATTTTTATACTGCGGCGAGCAGAACTGTACGCAGTATTCCAAGTGCAGTCGCACCATTCATTATAAAGTGGCAGGATTACCGTAGTATTTTGGCTTAATATTGACCTTTTAATGCATCCCAACATCTGATTTGCTTTATTCACCACCACTGAGCATTGTTGTGATTGCTTCAATTTATTGTCAATCAGGCCCCCCCAGATCTCCTTCATTTTCTATACACATTATTTTCTTTCCATTTAAGTCCCTTCCTGGATTTTATGTTCCCACATGAAACACTTTGCATTTCTCTACATCGAATTTCATCTGCCACTTGTTTGTCCAATTCCCAAGTACATTCAAATCGTCCTGTAGCTTATCCTGTTCAGCTTTGCAGTCTACCACCATCGTTAGCTTTATATACATCTGCAAATTAGCCACTGTGCTTGTGACTCCTAGCTCCAGGTCATTTATAAAGATATTAAGCAAAAGAGGTTCCAAAACAGATCCGAGAGACCCCACTGCTAACATTCTCCCAGACTGATGACACCCTATACCACAACCCTCCGGGTTCTATTGGTCAACCAATTATGTCACCATTGTAAAATATTTCCACTGATCCCCGTTTTCTTTATTTTCTGTACCAGACTTTCCAGAGGAACTGTATCAAAAGCCTTACTGAAATTCAAGTACACCAAAAATCTATTCTTGGCACCCTTCCCTTTTTCACCTACATACTGTGATCAACCAGAACGTTTGCATCCTGTTCATCCTTGAACAGAGTTTTCAACTCTATATCCTCTCCATCACAAAGACCTATTTACTTCCACCTCTGCAACAACCTCAACCCCTTCACTGAAATCTTCATACATGCCTTTGTCACCTCCAAACTCAACAACTCTCCTGCTCTCTTTGTGGCCTCCCTTTCTCCACAAACTCTAATATGGCCAAAACTTTGCAACATGCAGCTGGTTCCGCATTAAGTCCCACTCACTATTACCCTGGTCCTCACTGACCTAAGTTGGCTCCCCATCCACCAACACACGTCCTTGCCCTCATATTTAAATCCATGCAAAGAATCACCCCACCTACCTCCGTTATCTCTATTTCCCCCCTCCTCCTGAATGCTGCACTGTTTTGACTCTGGCTTTCACCCCATTATTGGCGAGAGCATTCAGCTACCTAGATTCTACTCCTGGGAATTCCCTCCCTGCACATCCCCACCTTCCTCTACTTTTAAAAACCTCTGAAAACACATCTCTTCACCCAAGCTTTCAGTTATTCCTCTTAATCTCTCTGCCTTCTTGGCTCAACATCAGTTTACCTCACACTCATCTGGAAAGTGGGCTAGGACATTCTTTACATTGAAGGTGCTATCTCAATGCAAGGTGTCTTGTTATAATGATGGCTATGCAAAACCAAAATTTCAGCAAAAAGTTTTCAAAAATGACTTTTCAAAAAAGACTTTTGCAGAACTATTCTTCGAGGTGTTTACCACAAATCTCCACTGAAGTACAGAAAAGAAAAGTGATAAATGTAACTGCTTCTGGTGCATAAGAGGTCAGAGCCATTACCACCAGGAGAAATAGAACAAAGGATGCAATTCTGAGCAAGGCTTTTACAACAGAATGAGGATGAGGGTCACTTAACCAAAATGATAGCAGAAGGAACAAATTTTAAAAGGGAGAGCATCCTTAAACAATTTGGTATGATTGCAATTCTTATATATCTGGAGGCTGAAAGAAAGGTGGGGAAAAGGGGAATTCTGGAGCCTAGAGCATGGAAACTTGTGCTTTTCTGGTGCTTAACTACTCTTGATTAGCCTCAATGATGGTGGAGCACAGCACGTGAGTGCAAAAGACAAGGCTGAAGCCGTTGCAACCATCTTCAGCCAGAAGTGCCGAGTGGATGAACCATATTGGCCTCTTCCTGAGGTCCCCATCATCATAGAAGCCAGTCTTCAGCCAATTCGATTCACTCCACGTGATATCAAGAAACGGCTGAGCGCACTGAATACAGCAAAGGCTATGGGCCCCGACAACATCCCGGCTGTCGTGCTGAAGACTTGTGCTCCAGAACTAGCCGTGCCTCGAGCCAAGCTATTACAGTACAGCTACAATACTGGCATCTATCTGACAATGTGGAAAACTGCCCAGGTATGTCCTGTCCACAAAAAGCAGGACAAATCCAATCCAGCCAATTACCGCCCCATCAATCCACTCTCAATCATCAGCAAAGTCATGGAAGGTGTCGTCGACAGTGCTATCAAGCGGCACTTACTCACCAATAACCTGCTCACTGATGCCCAGTTTGGGTTCCGCAAAGACCACTCGGCTCCTGACCTCATTACAGCCTTGGTCCAAACATAGACAAAGGAGCTGAATTCCAGAGGTGAGGTGAGAGGGACTGCCCTTGACATCAACGCAGCATTTGACCGAGTCTCGCATCAAGGAGCCCTAGTAAAACTGAAGTCAATGGGAATCAGGGGGAAAACTCTCCACTGGCTGGAGTCATACCTAGCACAAAGGAAGATGGTTGTGGTGGTTGGAGGTCAATCATCTCAGCCCCAGGACATTGCTGCAGGAGTTCCTCAGGACAGTGTCCTAGGCCCAACCATCTTCAGCTGCTTCATCAATGACATTCCCTCCAAAATAAGGTCAGAAATGGGGATGTTCGCTGATGACTGCACAGTGTTCAGTGCCATTTGAAACTCCTCAGATAATGAAGCAGTCCATGCCCACATGCAACAAGACCTGAACGATATTCAGGCTAGGGCTGATAAGTGGCAGGTAACATTCACGCCACACAAGTGCCAGGCAATGACTATCTCCAACAAGCGAGAGTCTAACCACCGCCCCTTGACATTCAACGGCATTACCATCGCCGAATCCCCCACCATCAACATCCTGGGGGGGTAACCATTGACCAGAAACTTAACTGGACTAGCCATTAAATACTGCGGCAACACTTGCCTGGATGAGTGTAGCTTCAACAACACTCAAGAAGCTCGACACCATCCAGGACAAAGTAGCCCGCTTGATTGGCACCCCATCCACCACCTTAAACATTCACTCCCTCCACCACCGGCGTACCGTGGCTGCAGTGTGTACCATCTACAAGATGCACTGCAGCAACTCGCCAAGGCTTCTTTGGCAGCACCTCCCAAACCCGCGACCTCTTCCACCTAGAAGGACAGGGGCAGCAGGCGCATGGGAACACCACCACCTCCAAGTCACACATCATCCTGACTTGGAAGTATATCGCCAATCCTTCATCATCGCTGGGTCAAAATCCTGGAATTCCCTACCTAACAACACTGTGGGAGCACCTTCACCACACGGACTACAGCAGCTCATCACCACCTTCTCAAGGGCAATTAGGGATGGGCAATAAATGCTGGCCTTGCCGGCGATGCCCAGACCCCATGAATTAATAAATAAAATAAAAAGCTGCTTGCTGTAAAATTCCTTGTTATCTTTAAATTTTAATCATTACTCGTTTCCTGTGGCTTCAGCAGTATAATGCATCCTTGTTAAAAACCTCAAGCTTACAAAGGCATATTTGTTCCATTCAAATCTATCCTAACCCAAACTCGTGTTGAGCACATGAGCTAGGATAGATATGAATGGAACAAAAGCATTACACTATGTAAATGGGTCATGGAGGTTAGGTGGTGAAAGAGAATTAAGTGATCAGTAGTGTCGAAGCGCAATGACAGTGGTTTCTAATATTATTGGTGACTCAACTATGAGATCTCAGTACTATGGGTGGGACAGAAAATGGACTGTAAAGATTCAAACAAGGAGTGATGAGGTGAACATGTAGCTAGGTGGCAATGATGTACTCAAGGATTTTAGAGCAAGATATGGTAGTTACAGAAAATAGGTCAGTCATAGATTTTTTTTAAACTCAAGCAGATGATTTTGGAAGGGGTGGGAATAAAAGGTTATTGTCAACGAGCATGGGGCCAAAATAAAAAAGTTAGTTAACAGGAGTTAGGTGGGAGATGGTTGAGGAATTTGGGGGAAGTTCATGGAAGAAAGGACACTAAACAATTAGCAAAGGCTGGTAAAGAATGAAGTTTTAACTTGATGAGGTGACTAAAGTTGTGCACAGGGGAATGTCTATGGATGTTATTTATAAGGACTTCCAGAAAGCATTCGATAAAGTCGCTCATAAGAGACTGTTAACTAAAGTTGAAGCTCATGGAATTGAAGGCAAATTATTGACCTGGTTAGGAAATTGGCTGAGCGGCAGGAGACAGAGAGTAGGGATAATGGGCAGGTACTCTAATTGGCTGGATGTGACTAGTGGTGTCCCGCAGGGATCTCTGTTGGGGCCTCAACTATTACACCGTATTTATTAATGACTTAGATGATGGGATAGAGAGTCACATATTCAAATTTGCCGATGACACAAAGATGAGCGGCATTGTAAGCAGTGTAGATAGAAGTATAAAATTACAAAGAGCTTTAATAGATTAAGTGAATGGGAAAACTGTGGCAAATGGGTTTCAATGTAGGCAAATGTGAGGTCATCCACTTTGGACTCAAAAAGGATAGATCAGAGTACTTTCTAAATGGTGAAAAGCTAGAAACAGTGGAGGTTCAAAGAGACTTGGGGTCCATGTACATAGATCATTAAAATGTCATGGACAGGTACAGACAATAATCAAAAAGGCTAATGGAATGTTGGCTTTTATATCTAGAGGACTAGAATACAATGGGGTAGAAGTTTTTCTACAGTTATGCAAAGCCCTGGTTAGACCACACCTGGTGTACTATGAGCAGTTCTGGGCACCACATCTTAGGAAGGATATATTGGCCTTGGAGGGAGTGCAGCGTAGGTTTACCAGAATGATACCCGGACTCCAAAGGTTAAATTAGGAGGCCTTGAGTATAGAGAAGAGTGCCAAGCAGTCTCGATCCATTCGATATGGTGAAATATGTAGCCTGGCAAACCACCTCTATAAGGGGGAAGGAACTGGTGAGCTAGATTTTGTTCAAGCCTCACCCTGGATGAGGTCAGGCAATTTGCAGAGGAAGATGTGCAGGGCCGCGATGCCCTTTCTCCACCCATACAATCCTGTGAAGAATATGACTTGAACAGTCCTTTCTAGGAACGTTAGCAGCGCTCCCTGCCTAAACTCGACTCTATGCCTGACCTGGAAGTGGCGGACTACCTTGATTAAGTTGACATCCTTGTAGTCAGGATCATCTTGCATTGAATAAGGTGATCACATTAAGCCCATGTACTAAGTCTTGAACAAGTTTCATCATGACAGAAAACAACAAAGACTATGTGTTGTAGAATTCAAGCACAGAAGGCCAGTTCACCCATCAGGCCAGTGCTAGCTCTTGAACTGAGTGTCAGGTGAATCAGTGACTTGAAAGAATCCATGGAAATCAAATTTTAAACTAGGAGCTCACATTGGTCAGGCTGGGATAGGTTACTATTCAAGAAAAAAGGCACAAGAATATTGTAGATGAATTATAAATACAATACAAAGGAGATCTCCGCTCTACAAGCACCAGAACGGTAGAAAATCCAGGAATGTTTTGAACACAAACATTTTCCGGTGTGAGAGGCAGCCATCCATTGCTGATGGTGGGAGAAACAAAGAAATGAACTAAGGTTGGTGTACCCCAGAACAAGGAATTATCTTGTAACTGAATAGGGGAAGGTCACTTGACGAGTCAAGGCGCGAAAGGGGCCGTAGTCCCACTGCTCCTCCCATCCAGGGAATACAGATATCTTTCCCTATTTGCAGGATGAACACCACCCAGGGAATGTCACTATTCTTCCCTATTGAACAGATAGAGAGGGGGCTGTACTGTTAGATTAAAAACTTAGAGCTTCATTAGGTGACCTTAAATGGATCAAGGAAAAGTTTCACCCCGAGGCTCATTTAGGGTATGAAGAGTTGCGCCTCTCAATATATAATGGGGCAAAGTTTTGCATGTTTATCAAAGGAACAGTACAATAAGGCATTATGTCTTATTTTGTTTAACAATTATTTTCTGTCTCACTTCAGTTTTCTTTCAGGGTCGTTCTATCTTTACTATAACCATACCTTGCTATACCAGATTCTTTTAATGAGCACTAGTTGATTTTCTGCGGTGCTGCTCCCAGAGAGAAAAGCCTACTTCAAGTACTTTTGTAAATGTTCCTGTAACCACTTCTGAAACTTTATGCTGAGCTAGTTTAATGTGAATAACCACAGGATCCTTATTTTGTTTAAAAAGTGCCTTAAGATGGACTGAATGGCCTCCTTCTGTGCCATAAATTTGTATGATTCTATAATTCTAGGATAAGGGATTGCTGTAAAAATGTAGATGAACACGATCAGGGTTGCTATAAAACTTCCTCAGGATAAATGTAAATAATCACACGATCCTTGTTGGTGTTAAAAATGAGTCTTAAACCATACTGTTACAACTTGGGCTTCTTCTCAATATTTTATTTGTGCTCAATGCAAAAAGGCAGCTTCCAGAGGTAAGCTTGTGCTTTGTATGACCCAAAACATGACTTTATGCTTGAAGTATAAGGGATAGCACGCCACCTGTGAACAATGAGCCCTTCTACTTTTGGGTTGTGCACTGAGTGCCTACTCATCTTGTCCTGAAGATTTCTGAATTGGCAGAAAGCAGCATGTTGACAGGCCAACTGAATCAGCAGATAAACACAATCACCAGATAAGATTAACTCTGTTCAAAAGAGTAGTCCCCAAGTCTTAACAATTCTAATCAATAACATTTCAACAAGAATCCATGCCGAATAGCTTTACATGAACCTCAAGGAGTTCAATCAGCCCCCAGTTCACAGATCAGGAGTAACAACCTTACTTCAGATCTCTCTTGCTTTGATGTTCTAACTAGTATGAAGGAAAGTATAGGCACCCTTCCTAAAAAGTCAAAATGTAACCATTTTGAATTACTTTCTGTGTCAGACCACAAACAGAAAATTCCATAGGGTGTAAACAACTTCCAAAACTGGGCTTTTGCCAAACAAGATTTGGCTTTTTTTTTAATTAATTCACAGGATGTAGACATCGCTGGCAAAGCCAGCATTTATTGCCCATCCCCAATTGCCCTTGAAAAGGTGGTGGTGAGCCGCCGCCTTGACCCGCTGCAGTCCGTGTGGTGAAGTTACTCCCACAGTGCTGTTAGGGAGGGAGTTCCAGGATTTTGACCCAGCGACGATGAAGGAACGGCGATATACTTCCAAGTCAGGATGATATGTGACTTGGAGGGGAACTTGGAGGTGGTGGTGTTCCCATGCGCCTGCTGCCCTTGCCCTTCTAGGTGGTAGAGGTCGCTTTATTTGGGTCTCCGACAGTTTGCTTCTGTATTTGTCTCTAAAATCAAAAGACCTTCTTTTGCATTTCAGTGAAGGAGGCCAATTTAAATTTGTTATTAATACACAACGCTCTCAGCCAGACAGAGGTGATATATTACAATTTGCCTGCTGGCTCTCTCGCAAATATAAAGGGAATTTTAACAATCAAGTCGTTTCCATTTTCAACTTTACAGTACTTAGGCCAAACTACAAATTCACATAAAAGATGAAGTTAGAAATCGAAACTGGATAGATCCTAGGATCCATCGCATAACTTTCTCACCAGGGAGACGGTACTCATCAGCAACACTCTTGGGGCTAGTGAGAACCATATGGCATCTTGCACAGGTAAGCTCTCAGTGTAGTACCAACAGAGCTGTTTCCAGAACTCTGGGAATCCTAGCTGAAATTTGCACTTCCTCTCCACCCAACACTTACTGAACATTACGTTTATCTCGTGCACTGTCTGGAAAGGGCTGTGGCCATTGCCTAGCTGACATCCCACGGTCCATGTTTGCCCGTAGGATGACATTTCTCAGTTAGCCTCTGTCCAGTAACAGCGGCCTAAAGCTTTGCAAGGGAACTGCCTCTGGCTGGCACGGATTAAATAACCCTGAATAGTTGAAACAGCCACACTCTGCCAGCATATTGCATGATTTACCCTCCCTCCCCCACCACCACCACCAACCAGTGTGTCTGGTTGGCTGAACCAGCACAGGCTCACAGGGTAGACCATCTGGCACAATGAGTTTCCCACCATTCAGTTGGTGCAGGGCATCTGCCTCTCCACCTGCTCATTAGCTCTCCTGTAATGAAACCAAAAAAAATGGAATAGCTGACTGGCTCAACTCACTGAACCATGCATTCTTGCTCAAACTATCATAACCTTACATCGACTGGAACCACTTACAGAAACTATTGCTAGGGTCCTTAGGGCTTGAACTTAAGTCTTTATAAAGTCCTAGTGTTATAAATGGTAGTGCCTCAAATGAATCTAAAATGTAAAAAAGGCAACGTATTGGATCAGCTCCGATGGCATTAAATAATTGTGAAAGAATGAAATCTGATACAGAGCATGAAATGCTTTGCCACAGGAAGTAGTTGAGGCGGTTGCTGGACCCGGTCGGTGTCCACTACCTCCACCATCAGCGCGGTGTGGTTGTAGTATGTACTATCCACAGGATGCATTGCAGCAATTCACCAAACTTACTTCAACGGCATATTCCAGCCCCATGAAAGACAAAGCATTTATATAGCGCCTTTCAGATCCTTAAGATGTTCCTAAAGCCAAAGTACATGGGAACACCATTCTGACTTGGACAGATACCACCTCGCCTTCATAATTGCCGAGTCCAATTCCTGGAATTCCCTACCGAACACCATTGTGGGAATACCATCACCTCAAGAACTGCAATGGTTCAAAAAGAAAGCCCACCACCTTCTCAGGGTGCTTTGCTCACATCGGAGAACAAAAAAACAATAAGGTCTATTGAGCCTGCTCCATTATTTTGTTGACATTGGCAGCTCTATCTTTAATCCCAATTCCTTTGCATTAGAAAATACAACCCCTGGTGCTGGCTAGGTCCTAGACGGTGTCAATATTTAAGCTAGAATTGATAAAAAGTCAACCCTAAATTCCAAAAAATGATTTCCAGACTGAAAAAAATCTGTGGTCATTAATTACACCTTAGTGCAGGTTGTGTACAAGTGCACCATACAGACACAATTTTACTGTGTACAGCACATAGGATTGAATCATGTAACACTTTCAAATTTCTCACATGTATAGACATTCTGCACCTCCTGTACATTTTTCAATGTGCAAATAACAATTCTACAATAGGATAGACTCATGATTGGTGGAGCAGCTTGAAAAGAATTGTTGTAGAAAAATGAGAAACCAAAAGAAATTGAAGGAGATGCAATGCAAGTTTCTTACAAGAGACTGATTTGTGCTAACTTGATGTGTTCAGTTTAACAGATGTCCACTAAAACTACGGAATGGATCAATGACTGCCTAATAGCAGCTATCTTGAATCTTAAAAATGCACCCTTGCAGATGCCTGTTTCATTTTTTTGATCAGTCAGCTTATTAACTCCTGACGTAGAATATTTACTCAAAAACTGCAGGTTACTGGCTACAGACTTGGATTAAGAGCTCACATTCTAGAAAGGAGTAGTCGAGGCAGAGATCATTTTTTTTTTAAAGTGAAAAATCAGATAAATGTTTGAAGCAGAGAAAGATACAGGGGATATTGAGCGGGTATGGAGCAGTAGCATTAGCTTTGGATTGATTTTGCAAAGAGTTTGTCAATAGACACAGTGCGCCGAATGGCAGCCTGCTGTGGTGTTCCGAGACTTGAACACATAATTTAGGCTAACATTTCAGTCCAGTACTGAAGGAGTGCTGCATTGTCAGAGGTACCATCTTGCCAGATGAGATGTTAAACTGAGGCCCTGTCTGCAATGTTCCCTTTTATTTTTTTTTGGGTGCGCGGCCCCTTTAAGGGGCATGCGTAGTTTTACCCTATTTAAAAGCCGGTGAGCCGGCTGCGCAAACGCGCAGCTTAAAGGGAACATTGCCTGTCTGCCCTCTGGATGCAAGATACCACAGCACTATTTGAAGAACAAGGGACTGCTCCCGGTGTCCTGGCCAATATTTATCCCCTAATCAACATCACTAAACCTATATTGCCTGGTCAGTATCACATTGCTGTTTGTGGGACCTTACTGTGCACAAATTGGCTTCCACATTTCCTACAGTATTTCATTAGCTGCAAAGTGCTTTGGAATGTCCTGAGGTTATGAAAGGCGCTATATAAATGCAAGTTTTTCTTTCTGTAAACCTAACTCTAAACCATATCATTAGCACTAGAGAACAAAATTAGTCCGGATACAGTGAAATCATGGCTATATTAGTCACATTTCCTACAATAACTGTCAATTTAAGTTAAGTTAGCAAGAATATGACTCATGCTTTATTTTCTCCAATGCTGCTACTGGGATGCTGAAGCCACTCGTAGCATCTCCATCACTGCAGTGACTGAGATGAGGCACATGAGAGATCCGGTGTGGGATATTATAGTTTCCAACGCCAGATTTAGTTAACTTTTCAAACAGAAGATTACAAAACCTAGACCTTTGAGATCAAAAATTTGAATCTGGAATAGACTTGTTTAATGGCCGATACAAAAGATCCAAAGCAACAGCAGTGCAGTCTGAAAATCTTTGTGGAACAGGCTCAAGGGCCTGAATGGCCTTCTCCTGTTCCTACATTCCTTCCTAAAATAGTAAAATTCAATAAGAACAAAGGATTTAAAGTCGCACAATGTGATATTAGTCACAAACGTGTTAACAGGTTCATATGAAATTCTTCTGTTCTGCTAATTTAAGAGGCATTAGTTTGATACTAATATTGCACAGTACAATTTATCAAAAGTTATATTTTTATTTGTTCATGGGATGTGGGCATCGCTGGCAAGGCCAGCATTAATTGCCCATCCCCAATTGCCCTCGAGAAGGTGGTGGTGGTGAGCCATCGCCTTGAACCGCTGCAGTCCTTGTGGTGATGGTACTCCCACAGTGATGTTAGGGAGGGTGTTCCAGGATTTTGACCCAGCGACGATGAAGGAACGGCGATATACTTCCAAGTCAGGATGGTGTATGACTTGGAGGGGAACTTGCAGGTGGTGGTGTTCTCATGCACCTGCTGCCCTTGTCCTTCTAGGTGGAAGAGGTCACGGGTTTGGGAGTTGCTGCAGTGCATCTTGCAGATAGTACACGCTGTAGCCACGGTACACCGGTGGTGGAGGGAGTGAATGCTTAAGGTGGTGGATGGGGTGCCAATCAAGTGGGCTGCTTTTCCTGGATGGTGTCGAGCTTCTTGAGCGTTGTTGGAGCTGCACTCATCCAGGCAAGTGGAGAGTATTCCATCACACTCCTTACTTGTGCCTTGTAGATGGTGGAAACGCTTTGGGGAGTCAGGAGCGGAGACACTCGCCGCAGAATACCCAGCCTCTGACCTGCTCTTGTTGCCACAGTATGTGTGTGGCTGGTCCAGTTAAGTTTCTGGTCAATGGTGATCCCCAGGATGTTGTTGGTGTGAGATTCGGTGATGGTAATGCCGTTGAATGTCAAGGGGTGGTGGTTAGACTCTCGCTTGTTGGAGATAGTCATTGCCTGGCACTTATGTGGCGCGAATGTTACCTACCACTTATCAGCCCAAGCCTGAACATCGTCCAGGTCTTGTTGCATGCGGGCATGGACTGCTTCATTATCTGCGGAGTTGTGAATGGCACTGAACACTGTGCAGTCATCAGCGAACATCCCCATTATGTTAGAGGGAAGGTCTTGTAATACCACTTAAATTTATTTACTGAGGATTTGAGACTGTTGAATACCACGCAGAGCCAGTCCAGGTCGGTAGTACTGTTAGATATTCAAAGGTTTGAGTTTTGTATCAGGTCTGCGTATAAATTGCATTTTATTTTTCAATCGTGGGAGGTCCAGAAACCAAAAGTGTGACTACAATGTAGCGCTCTGTCTCTATTGAGGTATCTCATTTGAATACCTCAATAAGTGTTAGAAAAAGGTGTAGTGCTAGAGGACTGGTGGATAGCTAACGTAATACCTATACTTAAGAGGAATAGAACATGTCCAGGGAATTATAGATCAGTCAGCTTAACATTGGTGGTAGGAAAATTAATGGAATCCATACTAAAGGAGAGAATAGAAGAACATCTAGAAACGAAAAGTACAATAATAAATAATCAGCATGGATTTCAAAAGGGAAAATCTTGCTTGACCAACCTTATTGAATTTTTTGAAGAGGTAACAGAGAGAGTAGACAATGGAATGCAGTAGATGTAATTTATCTAGATTTTCAAAAGGCCTTTGATAAAGTACCCCATAATAGACTGATGAACAAGGTCAGAAAATGCAGAGTCAGGGGACAAGTAGCAGAATGGATTGCTAACTGGCTTCAAGACAGAAAGCAGAGAGAGTGGGAGTAAAGGGTAGCTATTCACAGTGGCAAAAGGTGGGTAGTGGTGTTCCACAAGGATCAGTGCTGGGACCACTGCTGTTCACAATTTACATTAATGATTTAGACTTTGGAATCAAAAACACAATTTCTAAATTTGTGGATGATACCAAATTGGGAAAGATAGTCAATACTCAGGAGGACATTAATAAACTTGCAGAATGGGCAAATAATTGGCAAATGAAGTTCAACACAGACAAATGTGAGGTATTACATTTTGGTAGGAAGAATAGGGAGGTCACATCACTTGGAGGGTGCAGGTCTTGGTGGGGTAGAGGAACAAAGGATCTGAGTACAAATACACAAATCACTAAAAGTTGCACCACAGGTTAGCAAGGCCATAAAAAAATGCAAACCAAGCACTAGGGTTTATTTCTAGAGGGATTGAAGTGAAAAGTAGGGAAGTTATGCTAAACTTGAATCGAACCTTGGTTAGACCACACTTGGGAGTACAGCGTGCAGTTCTGGTCACCATATTATAAAAAGGATATAGAGGCACTGGAGAGAGTGCAGAGAAGATTTACAAGGATGATACCAGAAATGCGAGGGTATACATATCAGGAAAGAATGAACAGGCTGGGTCTCTTTTCTTTTGAAAAAAGGCTGAGGGGTGACCTAATAGAGGTCTATAAAATTATGAAAGGTTTTGATAAAGTGGATACAGAGAGAATGTTTCCACTTGTGGGGAAGAGCATAACTAGAGGCCATCAAGATAGTCATCAAGAAATCCAATAGGAAATTAAGAAGAAACTTCTTTACGCAAAGAGTGGTGAGAATGTGGAACTCGCTACCATGGAGTGGTTGAAGAGAATAGTATAGATGCATTTAAGGGGAGGCTGGACAAGCATATGAGGGAGAAGGGATCAGAGGGTTATGCTGATAGAGTTAGATGAGGAAAGACGGGAGGAGGCTCGAGTGGAGCATAAACACCGGCATGGACTGGTTGGGCCGAATGGCCTGTTTCTGTGCCGTATATCCTATGTAATTTAATCCTATGAATAATGCAGTACCAACTGACAATGAGGATCAGGAACGACACTAGAGTCCTAACATGGACAAGAAATGGCTTTATTCTGACCAAAACTGAACCCAGTACTTCAGATATGGTCTCACCAGGATCAAATACAGTTTTAAAATTACCTCTCTGGATTTATGTTATACGCCTTGTATGCATCCCAACATTTTGTTGGCTTTATTAACAGCCTGGGAACATTGTACTAATGGTTTTAGTGACCTGTTCAAGTTCTCTCTCCTGCTCTGATACCTCTAGCAATTCCCATGAAACGTGCTTCCCACTGCCAAATCTCTTAACCTTACATTTCCTTATATTAAATTGCATGTGGGACAGTGTCCAATATCTTCCTGAAATCCAAGTAGATAGCATCCACCGTCTCGCCTATCTACTAGGTCTGTGATCCCCTCAAAGAAAAACAATAAATTAGTCAAGCATGACCCTCCACTCCTAAAACCATACTGACCGTCTCAGATTAGTTCAAGCCCCTTAAGATGCTCCCTTACATTATCCTTCATAATACTTTGAAACACTTTCCCCAAGTAAGGCTTACAGGTCTATAATTTCATAGTTCACCCCTTGCCCCTTTTTTGAAGATGGGAGTCACATTTGTTATTTTCCAATGTTCCCAAGTCCAGTGAAGTGTGAACAATATCCACAACAGGAGACACAATCGTTTGAGCCAATTCATTCAACAACAACATTTGCATTTATATAGCATCTTTAATGTAATAAAATGTCCCAAGGTGCTTCACAGGAGCATTATCAAAAAAGATATCACACCAAATTTGAAACCTTGGTCAAAGAGGTAGGTTTTAAGGAGCGTCTTAAAGGAGGAGAGAGAGGTAGAGGCGGAGCGGTTTAGGGAGGGAATTCCAGAGCTTAGGGCCTCAGCAGCTGAAGGCCCGGCCACCAATGGTGGAGCGATTAAATTTGGTGATGCACAAGAGGCCAGAATTGGAGAAGCACAGACATCTCGGATGGTTGTAGGGCTGGAGACGGTTACAGAGATAGGGAGGCCATGGAGGGATTTGAAAACAAGGATAAGAATTTTAAGAGCACTGGGGTGATGGGTGAACGGGACTTGGTGCGAGCTAGGATACAGGCAGCATAGTTTTGGATGAGCTTAAGTTTATGGAGGCTGGTCAGCCAGGAGTGTGTTGGAATAGTCAAGTCTAGAGGTAACTAAAGGCATGGATGAGGATTTCAGCACCAGATGAGCTGAGGCAGGGGTGGAGTTGGGCGATATTACGGAGGTGGAAATAGGCGGTTTTAGTGATGGCACGGATGTGGGGTCGGGAGCTTATCTCAGGGTCAAATATGGCACTAAGGTTGCAAACAGTCTGGTTCAGCCTCAAGACAGTTGCCAGAACCGTGGGATACAAGTTGTCAGAGCCAGGAGCCTTATCTACTTTGAGCTTCAGCAACCGCTCCCCCTCGTGATTCAAATATTTTCACTCTATATTCACCTTTAAACTGTACCCCAGTTCTGGCATTTCTCCCTCCACCCCCCTCCCCATTCCTTTTGTGAACACTGTTGAAAAATAACAGTTAAGTACTTCAGCATTTTTTCTATCTTCAGACATCACTTCCCATTGTCATTTTTTAGTGGGCCAAAGCCTCTTTGCAATCTTTGTTTACTGTGGACATATCAGAAGAATGCTTTACTGTTCTGCTTTATGTTTCCAGCTAAACCTTCCTCGTGATCCCTCTTTGTAGCCCTTATCAGTTTCTAGGCACTCCTCAGCCTAGCTTTATAGATCTCCATATCCTGTTCTTTTCCTGAACATTTAAAATTTTTGTATGCTTTCTCTTTCTCCCTCTTGCCTTTTATAACTTTATTAGTAACCCAAACTGGTCTTATTCTTTTATTCTGTTCCTGACCCATTTCAGAAGATAAATTCTTTTTGCATCGTAAAAACTTTCCCTTTGAAACAATTCCACTTTCCTTCCAAAATCTCTTCCCTCTGCCATTCCCATACATTTTCTCATATCCTTAAAATCAGCTTGTTTAAAATTTAGTTGTTTTTTTTTTTTATAATTGTCTTCCTTTCATTTTCTACCCCGAAGGTCAGACTATTAATACTGGATTCCAAATGTTCCCGTACTTCTACTTTGCTTATTGTTCCTTCCCCATGTTTGAAATAAATCCAACATTGCATTAATTACCTTCTGTGGGTACTTTAGAAACAATTCCCTCACAATTTCAATAAATTCCCACTCACGCACAGACTGGCCCCATTGTGCACTCCAGTCAATACGAGGAAGAATTAAATCCCCCAGGATTACTACTTTATTACTCATCTGTATTATCGTCTCCCACAAAAATGCATCAGTCTCTCTCTGATTATTTGGTGGCCTGTGGCATATTCCTAACTTGTTTCCTTTAATTATTTCCAAAGAGACGCAGTACCACTTCCAGCAACTCCACTGTAACTAGTCTCTCTCTAACAAATAATGTCACCACACCTCCTGCCTTACTTTCCTGTCCTTCCTAAACCCTGCAAGTTAACTCCCCAATCATTTGATTTCAACCAGGTTTCAGTTACAACTACGATATCCATTTCCTCCCTATGTACTAAACATTTCTAGTTCACCCAATTTATTCATTGCATTCCTTGCATTCATACAAGCACAGTTCAGGTTATCCTTACTCCCTATTTCCTAATTATTCTCAACCTACAATCTGTTCTGCTTTCCCCTCCTCCAGTCATACTAATTTAATCCACCCCCACGGCCTTATTTACCCTTTCTGCAAGCACACACACTTCTCCAGTTCAGGTGAAGTCCATCCCTCCTGAAGTTTCCCTCGGTCCCAGAATTGGTCCCAATGTCTTAGGAATCTGAAACCCTCCCTCCTGCACCATCTCTCAAGCTATGCATTAATGGATCTAATCTATCCTTGCCTAATCAGCCCAGCATGTGGCACAGGAAGTAATCCTGAGAGTATCACCCTTAAAGTCTTGCTCTTCAACCTTAACCCTAACCCCTCTCACTGCCTCTGTAAGATCTCCATAATCCTCCTTTTACTAAGTCATTGGCTCCTACATGAACCGCAACTTCTGACTGCTCTCCCTTCTCTTCCAAAAGTTTTTCGACCCCCTCCATTATGTCGCTCACCCTAGCAACAGGGAGGCGACACACCATTCACAGCTGCAGAAAAGGCTATCTGTATCTCCAATCTTGTTCTTAGCAAAGGCACTCAGCACTGAACAACAATTGGATACTTTCAGATGCACAGGAATTTCCTGCTCCTTTCTGCTTTTCCTGCCTGTCTTATGAGTGGTTGCCCATTTCTCCAGCTCCTGACTCCTCTCTGCCTGTTGGGTGACCACTTCCTGGAACCTTTCCCTCCTCCTGTATGGTGCAGATTGTGGTCAGCCCATGCACGAGCTCAGCATCTTTCTGCTCGAGCAGCACTTCATGCATGTGTATTGCTGGATATCTTGTGGATCCAGGAAGGCCCACATCATGCATGCTGCACACAGAACTGGCTTCTGTAACTTCTTTGGAGGCTATACTCAAAAAGGGAAGTAGAAAAATCATTTGATTGCTGAGGCTCACTGAATGTAATTCAGATTGAAAGCTTATAAAAATTGGCAAGTAATCAAGAATGGATTTTCAGAAAGCCTTTGACAAGTTTTCACATCAGTGATTAACAGCTGAGGTAAAGAGTCACTGAATAGGAGGTAAAATATATTGGACAGAAGATTGGCTTGAAAACAGGAAACAGAAGGTAGCCATAAAAGGAAACATTTAATGTTTAAGAGTCTAAGGGCGTGTGGGTTTGGGTGTAGGTGAGGGTTTAAAACCAGCAAAAATGCGAGCGCTTCAGGAAGCCGGCTCCAACCTGCTGAGTTCTGCGTTTAACTCAAGCACGTTAGGCAACTTGCGCGCAACCCTCTCGGGAGAGGCAGGATGACCATTAACATACGCTAAATTGCTCAACTGGAGCGAGATTTCAACTCTCAAATTTAACGGCGCATCCACAGGTTTCCCAGACTTACTGAAACTCGCCAGTGAAAGCAAGGTGAGAACACAACGGCAATTGAGGGGGCTCATGGAAATACTGCAACCAACACTCAGTACTCACAGCTGCTTTCTTAGATTCATAGAAGATAGGAGCAGGAGTAGGCCATTCGGCCCCTCTAGCCTGCTCCGCCATTCAATGCGATCATGGCTGATCATCCAAATTCAGTACCCTGTCCCTGCTTTCTCCCCATATCCCTTGATCGCTTTAGCCTTAAGAAATATATCCAACTCCTTCTTGAATCTATTTAATGAATTGGCCTCTACTGCCTTCTGTGGCAGAGAATTCCACAGGTTCACCACTCTCTGGGTGAAGAAATTCCTCCTCATTTCTGTCCTAAATGGCTTACCCCTTATCCTTAGACTGTGACCCCTGGTTCTGGACTCCCCGACCATCGGGAACATCCTTCCTGCATCTAGTTTGTCCTGTCCTGTCAGAATTTTATAAGTTTCAATGAGATCCCCTCTCATTCTTCTAAATTCCAGCGAGTATAAGCCCAATCGACCCAATCTCTCTTCATACGTCATTCCTGCCATCCCAGGTATCAGCCTTGTGAATCTTCGCTGAACTCCTTCCATGGCAAGAACATCCTTCCTCAGATAAGGCGACCAAAACTGCACACAGTACTCAAGGTGTGGTCTCACCAAGGCCCTGTACAACTGCAGCAAGACATCCTTGTTCCTGTACTCAAACCCTCTCGCTATGAAGGCCAACATACCATTTGCCTTCTTGACCGCCTGCTGCACCTGCATGCTTACCTTCAGCGACTGGTGCACAAGGACACCCAATTACCTACTAGTGGGAAAGGGTTTGTTCACAGTACTTTTGCTGAGAGTTTACTTTGTACACTTAAGGTTTTCTGAATCACAGCAGAATGGGTGGCGCTTTGTATGCCATAGATTAGACCTCGGACAAGGACCAACATGACCAGCACCAGCAGCTGGATAGTAGAGAAGGGAGCAGCTCGCAGGAGGCACTACCCATGACACGGTGTACAGGCAGAGGCTAAGTTTCCTTGACATGTCCAAACAGCAGTGTTTCAGGAGGCTCAGGTTGTCACGTCAGGTGGTGGCAGACATCTGCAGCCTCCAAGACGACGACCTACTGGACCTGGTTGCCACACGTTACCAGAGGCTGTCCAAGTCACCAGCGCCCTTAACTATTTGAGTCTCTGGATCCTTCCAGGGCTCTGCCGGAGACGTATCCAGGATCTCCCAGTTGGCAGCCGACAAATGCATAAGATAGGTGACTGATGGCTTGTTTGCCAGGGCTGGCAATTATGTGAACTTCACCTGCGATGACAACGGTCAGAATGAACGAGCGCTCAGGTTGGAGTCTCTAGCTGGCTTCCCACAGGTGCAGAGCATCATCGACTGCACACACGTGGTAATCCGGGCACCCCCCAGATCAGCCAGGAGTATCCGTCACCCGCAAGGTCTTCCGCTCCATTAATGTGCAGCTGGTGTGCAACCATAAAAAGATATTTATGCAGATTCAAGATTCCTGGGGAGCTGCCAGGATGCTTTAGTCCTGCGGTAGTCCAAGCTCTCTGACGTCTTCGGACCTACAAGCAGACTTAAGGGGCAAGGGATACACATTTCAAACGTGGCTGATGACACCCGTCAGAAACCCGATCAATAAAGCCCAACAGTGCTATAATGAATGCCATATGACCACCAGATGTGTGATAGAACAAGGCACTGGCATGCTGAAGATACGCTTCAGGTGCCTAGACAGATCTGGAGGCGCCCTTCAGTACACACCAGCCAGGGTGTCCAGAATGGTTATGGTGTTTCGATTTGCAGGAGGAACAAGGCGCAGAGCTCAGAACCTCTGGACGATTCCAAGGAGAAGGAGGAGGCCAATGACAAAGAGGAGGCATGGGATGAGGGCAATGCACCATGATCTGCTCACAGTGCTGCCTGGGATACCAGGCGGTCCGTAATGTTCACTTAGGTTGCACCAGTGGATCGATGTCAGAAGCACGTGCAATGGCCACTCTACCAGTGTCCCCGCACCACGCCACTGACAAAGCAAACAACCAACCACCCTTGCACATCCCTGCACTGGTTCCCGTCAATTCACGTCTTCTCATTCATCATCAAGCAAGTTAAAAGACGACTTGCCTCCCAGCAACCAAGAATAGGCAAGACAGGAAAGTGGTGCAAAAGAATAAAACAGAAACTTAACATTACATTTTCTCATAAACCCATGTGCACATCCTTGTGCAACGACAAAGCTTTCCTCTTTCTTCCACTCCTATGTAGTGCAACCCCTGTGGCTTCAGCGGAGGTAGAGGCATGCTGCTCAGATCCCTGCTCTGACTGCTGAGATGATCTTGGCCGATGACCTCTGGGTTTTGGAGCACGCGAGGGCCCCGCCAAAGACTGCTCTACCTGCACCTACGCAGGGGCAGACTCTGCCATCGGGAGACAAGGCAGCATGTCGGGTACTGACTTTGGTGGGGGGGGGGGGGGGGGGGGGCAGCAACGGATGAGAAGTGGAAGCACTGAGTGGAGTCCCACTACCATGTCTCCTTTCGCCATCAGCCCTCTCATGGCTCAGCTGCACTTCATTGCTACCACTGTGCTGGAGAGCACTTTGGTGCCGATCAGTGCGGAACTGTCAGGCCAAGGCTAAGGTGTGTCACCCTATTTAAGGTGGCAGACATATTGGCATCCAGAGTGTGTACAGCCGTGGTCAAGGCGTGCATGGACTCATCCGATGGCAGCGTTTGATGTTCCACGGAACTGGCCACTCTATCCATGGAAGAACATATAATCGGAATGCCCTGCGACATCAACCCACTCATTCTTGAGGTGGACTCCTCCATTCTCTCTGCAATCATCGTCAGTGTACTGCACATTCTCTGCTACTGCTCAGCGATTCTCCTTTTCATCGACGGCTCCCGGGGTACAGCATCAGTGTCCAGCTGAGCAGAGCTTGGAGATGGCTACACCCTCTGATGCAGACTCTCCACTGCTGTCTCTGCCACCACCATCTGCTCTTGCTCACTTGTGAAGTGAAAGTCACCGGGTGAAAACCCAACTATCTATCTAACTGGTCCCACCAAAGATCGAGCATCTGAGTTGGTGCATGAGTCTCGTGATGGTGCACCCTCAGAAAGAATCAGTCATCTGAGGAATTGTCTGCGACCTCCACCGATTGCACATGTGAAGGTCCCGTTAGGTATAAAAGATATGAATTAGTACTGGCAAGGTAATATTGCAACTTATGATCATATTTCACTCACTGCTGAAATCAAGTCAACATGACAGTGCTGTATGACATGTGGGTTGCTGATATTTAATTGTGTCACCAGGTAGCTGGGAGGTACCCGTCTCACACCGTCAGGGATGCCGAAACGCTACTGATCTCCAGCGCCGCCTCCTCTGCATGTGTGAGCTGGTAAATCTTTGATGGCCCACCTCCAGTTCTCTCCCTCGTGTTCTGTACTCTCTGCTGCAATGAGGGAAAGAACAGACCTATGAGTGTAATGGCATGTGTTCACCCGATGGATGCAGTGCATTTGATGAAGGTGACGATCAGGGATAGGCATGAAATTACATAAGGATGAGGGTGAGTGGCAGTGGTGCATGGATAGATGTGGATGCGAGGCAGTGCATAGAAAGAAAAGGGTGCAAGGTAAGTGGGTGTGAGGAGTAATGTGATGGAGTAGGCTTGATAAGGCAGAGTGAAGTTGGGGGCAGGGGGGGGAAATGCACACAGAAGGATGCAACTGAGTGTGCAACTGTACTCCCCTTTCCTGACCTGGTTAGGTCATTAAAGCACTTCCTGCATTGAATCCATGAGTGTGACACTATGCCCCTGCCCTCCTGGGCCATCTCCAGCCACACCACCTTGGTGTCACAGCAGGTTTCTTCCTCCAGTTGCTGGGGAAGAGTATCTCTCTCCAGCTCTTCATTGTCCCCAGCAACACATCAAGCGAGGTGTCATTGAACCGCGCGCAGCCTTTGACCGTCTGGAATCCAGTGTCACAGTTCTTCTCTTCCTGCCAACTCCAAACTCCATCTTCAGATTGGCCCTTTAGATACTGGAGTGGAGATTGCATCATGCGGGTCCTATCACACCCTCTACCACGCATTGGATGCCAAACCCGGAAGTAAAATGCTAATGAACTGGCTGAGTTAAAAAGCCAGACAGACGTGCTGAACTTTCTTCCAGGTTTCCCATGCGATATTGAACCCCACCCAATGTGTCTCCGAATTAATATCGGGCCTAAGTGTCAGTTCTGGAACTCTTGCTTTTTTGTATATATTGGACATTAATGAATTGGTTGAGTCTTCTAACCTCCCAAATTTGCCAATAACCAGCAGAATAGATACAACGATGATGAACATTTTTCAAGACTAAGTTATAGATTTTTGTACGGTAAGGGTGTCAAGGGATAGGGAGCAAAGGTGGGAAAGTGGAGTTGAGATGCGGATCAGCAATGATCTAACTGACTGGCGGAGCAGGCCCGAGAGGCTGAATGGCCTACTCCTGTTCCTGATATCCCAACCAGATTCAGAATGGTTTAGATCTTTTAGGTAACTAGATCACTATGTGCCAGATGCAATTCGATACAAGTAAGTCTAAATATATAAATGGATCAGGGAGCCAAAAAGAGTGTATTAAATGGAATTGTGATACAAGAATGAGGGTCATAAAAGAGATCTACGATTTACCTTTATAACTGCCAGCACATTGTTTAGCTCCAGTAAAAATTGACCGTCAACCTTAGCTCAGCGGTGGCACTCTCACCCGAGTTAAAGGTGGCAGGTACAAGCCCCATATCAGAAACTTGAACATATAATCTAGGTTGACATCAGTGCAGCCCTAAGGGTGCTGTTCTTAAGAGACGTTAAACCAAGGCTTCGCCTGTCCCTCAGGTGGACATAAAAGGTCCCACGGTACTATTCAAAGATCATCAGGGGAGTTTTCCTAGTGTCTTGGCCAACATTTCTCTCAACAGATTATCTGGTCAGTTCTCTCACTGTTTTTTGTGCATAAATTTGTGTCTCTACATTACAACAGCAACTACACTTCAGAAGCACTTTATTGTGAAGCCCTATGGGACATTCTGAGGACATGAAATATGCTATATAAATGTAAGTTCTTCCTTCCCTTTAGCACACAATTCTAGTAGAGCCAGCTTCTGCTCTTAACATCCTCCCAATTCAGCTCCTGATCACTTATTAATTTTCCTCGGCCCAATGCTTGCAAATATTAATTGCTTCCTCTCTGCAAGCATGGTTTTCCTCATTCTTTCAAAAATGACAGAATCAAGGTACTCTTTAAAAACTCTATGCCTGACCCCTCCATAAAACACCACACTTCTAACCTACCTTCCCTTCCTTAAGGCTCTGGAACATACCACCCAACGCCATATCCACCTCTCCCACATCCTGTTCAAATCCCCTCAATTTAGCTTTTGCCTTGCCTATTGCACTAAAACCACACTAGTCAAAGTCACCAATGATGTACTGTCTGACTGACTATGGTGCATTATCACTCAAACCACTTTTTTTGCTTTCAACAGTTGACCATCCTCCTCCATCATTCTCACTCCATAGTTCCAGTTCTGTCCTATGCAGTCAACACATCTGCAATGACAACTTCCATACTCATGCAGTAACCTTCAGCGCGATCCAAGGCTCCATCCAATTTCAAAACCCTTCATATTTTTCATCTATTTCACTGACATTAACCACAAGTACAGGATCAGCTTTCATATTATGTACCCAGCTAAACCGCTCTACCACTCTTGATTTTATGACCATGCTGTCTGACTGCCTGTCCAACATAACCAAGACTGAATCTATCCTCCTTCCTGTATACTTGCTCAAGTTCAACATGTGTCCCGAGTTGAGCTTTAAACCCCACATTCAGTCCATCAGCAAGACTCTTAACTTTCATCTCGAAAATGTGGCCTGCCTTCATCCCTACCTTAAACCATTGCTCCTGAAGCATTTGCTTATGCCTTTGCCATTCCAGACTGCACCTTTCCAACATCCTCTTCACTGGGCTCCGAGGCTCCACTCGACATTAACTCCAAATCCCCTAGATTCCATCCCATGCTGGGACATGTTCATCATATTTTTTCCTAGACAGCCTCCACTGTCTGACTCTATGTTTCCTCAAAGTGCTGCTGCAATATGAATTGTTTTCTAGCAGTTCTCCACAAGTCTATTTTTCCTTTCACAAATTGTAATGTTTCCCCTCTTTAAAAAAAAAAGGGTGATAGTATTTTTATGGAGAAAGTATGCTTCAGGTTAACAATACTAGCTCTAATCAATCTGATAAATCTGTGCAAAGTGCTTATATACCTGGAAAAAGATAAAAGGCGAGAAGATTATTTGGGCTCCGAAAAGGAGCACAACCTTTGGGAAGTTTACTGATTTTTAAATTTGCAGTATCGACAAATGTATTTTTTTTTGTTGCTTTAACAAAATAGAAACAAATTCTTTGAAAAGTAGGAAAAATAAAGAGATTATATTTATATTGTGCGGGACTATTAACCAGAATGTTCTAAATTTAGAAGCAGTGGCATCCCCTGGTGGTGGACCAATGTTACAAGGTAGATCTTCCTGTAGACGATTTTCTTTTTGACGAAGGCAAATGCAAATTTTAAAAACAGGGCCAAGTTCTCCTTTATACAGCATCTACCAATTGCTACCTTATTTCCTCCTCATTCATATAAAAGGGTTACAGTACAAGAAATATATTGTTTATGATAAACAGACATTTATGTTCTGTTGCTACCTTTATAACCACTTGTATTTACACAGTACCTTTAACATAGAAAACATCTGTGTTTTCTCACAAACATGTCTCTGGTCTTTCAGGAAGTGGGTTCCAAAGTCCCTCTGTCAACACAAGATTACATGGGAGACGTGCACCTCCCTTTGTCAAAGTTTACATTTGGGAAAAGGAAATAAAGGCCAAGGCGCATTTCCAGGTCATCCAAAGGTTCCAGTAGATGCCACGTAAGATGCTGGTATCAGCCAAGACTGAGAAAAGTAGTATTGGCTAAAATTCATCAAGAGGAATGAGTCAACAGGAAGCTCTGCCCACTGCTAAGTTAATGGACTGCAATCTAACATTGGCGCCACTGACTGACAGTTTTAGGGCAAGCACTAGGAAATACACAGAGCCAAGGCACACTGCATATGGAAGACTGTGGCTTATCAAATCAACTGTTAAATTCAGCTATCATCAAATGACAAAAATTGAAGATGTTACTGGTGACTGAAAGATCCTACTGGCGACTGAAAGATCCTACTGGCCAACTCTTAACTTTGGGAGATGGATTTAAATTTACTAAGTGCCAACGCAATATGGCTCCTTGTCCCAACTCTCGTGACGGCCTTCGGCATATTTCATCAGAGAAGCTTAGAAACAGTCCTACTTACATGGATTGGGCTTTTTTTGTACACCCTGCTTGTTGTGTATATTAGGGTCGAATCTAAAAGAGTGTCTGTCATTGCCTGTGTGAAGACTGCTCAAGAGGTCCAGTGGCTTAGATTTCTTATATGGGAGTGCAAGGTTCTTATGGACAGGTTCTAGTCATTAATTTGGAAAGAACATGAATCAGCAACAGGAAAAACTCTCAGGAGTTCTGGAAAGGTTAAAAGAACTCCGGTGGATAAGTCACCAGGTCCCAATGGTATGTACCCGAGGTTGCTGAAAATGTCAGATAGGAATTGGAAGCATTGATCACAATTTTTCATTCTTCCTTAAATATGAAAATTGCACCATGGGACACCTTTTTTCAAGATAGGAACGATAAAGCACAGAGTCAGTTGTGGATAAACTCTTAGAATCCATAATTCAAGATAAAATTAGTGAGCATTTAGAATGCATGCATTAATCTAGGATAGCCAGCACAGATGTCATGTTTGTCCAGTTTAAGAGTTTTTTTTGAAGGAACCGATTGGAAAGAACAAGGCAAAGTAGATAGTGAATATGGATTTCAGAAGCTGTTCAATAAGGTCTCTGGCAAGAAACTTAAAAAAATTCAGGTATATGGTATATGAGGAAAACATACCAACATGGATATAAAGTTCTTTGACAGGAAAAAGAGTAAATGGGTGTTGGCGTTGCTCAGATTGGAGAAAAGTTGGAAGTGGTGTACACCAGGGGTTGCTCCTGGGTTCACTTTTGTTCTTGGTGTGCAAGACCAAGAGAATTTGGGGTTTTATGAATAGAAGGTAACCTTGGTGTTTTGGTGCTGGACATCAACTCAAAAGGTCATGACTTTAAATCCCACATGACAAGTTGTGGAATTGAATTTGCAGGCCAGAAGAGCCAACTGGTTCATTAATGTCCTTCACGGTAGAGAATCTGCCACCCCTGCCTGGTGTGGCCTGCATGTGACTTCAGTCCCACATTATGTGGTTGACTCAATGCCCTCAAAACTCACCTATATCACAAATAAAAATAAATAGGGACATAAAGTACTTTGGGACATTTGGAGGTTGTGAAAGATGCTATATAAATGCAATTTCTTTTCTTTACCAAGAGTAACATTGATTAGGCCACAGTTAAGAGGATGTTGTGCAGTTTTGGGTGCCCCATTTAGAAAGGGTATCAAAACCACAGATTCACCAGGATACCACCAGGGATGGGGAAAAATAGCAATTAGAAGACTACAGAGAAGTCAAAGATATGTAATTTATAAAATAATGAAAGATTGAGTATGGAAAGTTCATATCTTTTGGTTTGAAAGTCAATGTACAGTTGACACTAAAATTGTAAATGTCAGTGAATGCAAATATAATCCAGGAAAAATAAAGAGTCTCAAATCAGATTCTGCTGCTGGTCCTGACAGCATTCATCCAAGGTTAATGGCCAGTGCCGTGAGGCTGTACCAAAAACAAATGGAATTTTAGGATGTACTGCTAGAATGATGCAATATAAAAAAAGCACTATAATGTCTTTGTACAAAACCTTGGTTACGCCTCATTTAGAATACTATGTACAGTTTTGGTCACTTTACATGAAGTGACAGAGGTCCTGGAAAAGGTTCAGGAGAGCCATGAGATTGATACCTAGTTTAGAAGCTCTTAGTCATCACAATAAGCTTAGAGAGCTAGGTCCTTTTATTGTAGAAAAGCATAGACATTGGGGAGACCCGATTGAGGTATTTAAATAATGAAGTGATTAGATTGTGTCCATGTGAATAGACTACTTGAATTAGATAGATTAAGGAGAACAAGGGGATACGAGTAGAAGTTATGTAGGCATACAACTGTCATGAGGGTTATTGACTGTTGGAAAAAGTTGTTCGCTCACGCAACAAGTGGGTTTGCTGCAAGCGCCCAAGAGAGAACTGGACGAGTTCCCGGCTAAGGTGGGTATCACTGCGTACAAAATGTAGGTGGATGTTGTTTGCTGTGGCTCAGGGTCTCTTGGAACTTGCGCCTTAGAGGGTCACAGAAATTTCCTAGAATTGTTCTTACCCTGAATTAGCCTAAGGTTTTTAAAATCGGTTTATCTGCCTCTCCGGATATAATATGGCTGCTGGTGGTGAGGTGCATTGGAAATCACGATGCGCTGTTGCAACATAACTATGGTACAGGTTCGATGCACCAGCTGGTCTTTTCCGGTCCATCGGTTTCATGTGATCGCATGTTCCACGACGAGAGGTTATTTTAAAATAGTCACACGCAAACGAGAAGAGTTTAGGGGAAATTTCTTTACGCAGTGGCTTGTGGGAGCATGGACCACTTTGCCAGAGTTGTTGAGGCAGAAGCCATTGCATTTGGTTAAAAAAAAAAGGGATAAACTGATAAATATTTGAAGCAGAGAATAATGCAAAGCTATGGAGCGCAGTACAGTGGGATTAGTTTTGGATTGCTCCATCAAAGGGCTGAAATATAATGGGCTGAATGACTTCTTTCTGCGCTCTAGGCTTCTATTGTTCTGACCCTACATTGGCCTAATCTACACACTACTATATTCTATGCAAATAAAAAGGAGACAAAACTTAAATGCACTCAAATGAGTAGTTTCACAACATTAGATTGTGACAAGATATCAGTTTATCTTTGTACCTCTAATTCATGTCACACGAGATGAATTCTATAACTGGTGAAAGAGAGGAAAATATTGTACTGCTGTCAGTAGCTACATTTGAAAGGGGTGCACAAAATTGCTACTCAATGTCTGCTTGAAATTTGAGAGTTGAAAGATCATTTAAACAGTTTAAAAACTGTTTTCAGATGCAAATATTTTATATTGTAAAATTCAAGCCCCTGAAACAGTAAGTGCACATTTGAGTTGATCCATAAGTGGTAATGCTGTTCAGTCATCTCTAAAGAGTGAAAGTGTCTTTCTAAATATGTAATGGGGAGTTAGATTCATCAGGATGGTTGTTACCATTTGCTTACTTCAGTAAAAGCATTTTATTCCAAATATCTTTACTAGAGATTTGTAGTAATTCAGCTACAGCTAGTCCAAACCTTGTAATGAGGGGAAATTGGAATCTGCCCATTACATTATGCACCACCAACTAAGCTGGATAAGGGCCATAAAGAACTACTGAACAAGATTAAGCACAGACAGACATCAGGCTCAGAATACAGTCCACAAAGACAACCTCATTTCAACTGGATTTTGAGCTCATTTGGCAGCAAGTTCAAACAATGCTGTAAACAACACAGGACTGAAATTCAACACTCAAAGCCATTGAAGGCAGGCAGTTTTCTTTGAAAAATGCTCAACCCTGCAAGACCAGAATCAGTTTCCTGGTGATCTAGGAAACAAACAAACTCACATTTATGTAGAACTTTTTGCATCCTCATGACTCGCCAATGCGATCTGAAACCAATGAATTACTTTTCAAGTGTAGTCACTGTTGTATCGTAGGCAAATGTGGCAGCCAATTTGTACACAGCAAGATTCCAGAAACAGCAATGAGATAAAATTACCAGTTAATCTCTTTTGTTGGTTTAGGCATAAAGATTGGCTAGGACACGGAGAACTCCACTGCCATTCTTCAAATAATGCTGTGGGATCTTTTACGTCCAACTTAATAGGCAGGCTGGGCCTCAGTTTATCATCTGCTTCAAAAGATGGCACCCCCGAGAATGCTGCACTCCCTCAGTACTGCACTGGAGGAGTTCAATATATTGGATTTTAGGCTCTGCATGTGAAAATGGTGTCTTTTACAGGGGTCGAGGCTGATGCAAAAGAGACCATGTGTCATATCTCTTCACATTTGTACAATATCCGATAGCATAATACCCAGAAACCAAATTGCAAGATGATTCCAAAGAGTTCAGAATATTGCCAAGACTAAACTAAAACATCAAATTTGTTGCTCTTTCATTCTGCTCCGGTATAAATATTTCAGTTGAGATCATTCTGACAAACAGTGCCAATTCAAGAAACAGACATCAGACAACATTAATTAACATTTCTACAGGCCTTTCAACTCCATTTTGTTGCTATGCAAGAAACCAAGCTTGACCGCCATGATCACTTAAATAAACCAATCCTCTTCACTTATGCAATAAAATTACAAATACAGCCAGATCTCCAGGTGCATGCCATTTGCATATGGAAAAGATCATTCCTAACTGCAAATTCCACAAAATTATACCACTTACTTTATAAACAAATTTTTCGACCATATCTTTATGGCATCTCCACTGGCATCAATTTTGCAACACTAGTTTAACATTTTCCAAGACAAAAATCAAAATCTGGAATTATAACAAATCAAATGCACTGAAAAGAGGGGCAAAGCTGGGGGTGGAGGGGAGAATAGAAGACCTGGTTATTTTCTGTGCATTATTCCAAATCATGCAAGAAAAGAGCGCAAAGAGTGCGAGATTGAAAGAGTGCGAGAGAAAATTTGTAGGTGAGGGCCTTCAATCATGGTCCATTAATAGACTAAACAGATTAGATAACCGGTTTTCGAATGTTAAGATTGGAAAATTTAAATGTCCAGGATGTCTGTTATGCACACAAATACTTAAATTTACATCAAGTTTTCACATGAACAGCTTCTAGTGCTCATTCTGAATACACAGATATTTAGTATCTTCACAAAGCTAAGTTTCAACAAGGTAAAAAATATACACGCCACAGCTTGGAGGGAAGTGTGGCAGTTAAGATAGCTTTGCAAGTTCTTTTGTACGTAGGACTGAATGTGCAATTCCTAAAAAAGATCCACATCAAATGATGGTTATTTCAACAAGGAATATTTCCCTCTAGTTAAATAAATACACTAGATGAATTTATGAAAATATCCCAAAAGGTCAACTGTTCAAGTATTGAAATATAGGAATAAGTACAGTACCAGAAAGACTGCAGCCCATCTGGCTACACCCAAAAATTAATAGCACTTCACCCCCCCACACTTCCTCAAATATCTACCCAACTCTCCTTTAAATTTCCCCACACCATGGCCTGAATTTTAAAATTAGTGAGTGGGTTTGGGAGCAGGTGGGTAGTTAAAAGCGCTGAAATTGACAGCATGTCGGGGAGCCGGCTTCAACCCGCCAGTTTCCGCCTTTAACTCGAGTGAGTTAGGCTGCGAGCGAGACACGGAGAGGTGGGTTACCTATTTAAACCAATTAAGAGCTAGTTAAGAGGCCTTAAGCTGCGGTTTGAGATTTTACTGGGTGTTCACAGGATTCCCAGGCTTGCTGAACCTCTCCAGTGAAAGTAAGGCAAGAGCAGAGCAGCAATTGAGGGAGCTGGACACATGACACTCAAAAAATCCCATACTCAAACTTCACACCTGCTTCCTTGCCTAAGGGAAGGGCTTTTGCTGACACCACTTGTTCTGAGAGTTTGCAGATGATTTCTACAACATTGGAGGTCACCCTCACCACACTGAAGGATTGTGGGTCTGATCTCTACTTTACAATGGTCAGATCAGCATGGGTGCCGCTTAGGCGGTTTCACCTTGGACCTCAGATGAGGACCAAGATGAACACCAGCAGGAGCGGCAGTAGCTTTCTCCTTAGCGACCTGCCGCTCCTCAGGAGAGGGGATGAGCACAGGGGTGCACCTCGCAGGAGGAGATACCCCCAGCACACAGTATATAGGCAGAGGATCAGCTTTCTGGACATGACTGAACATCATGCCTCAGGAGGCTAAGGGTCTCGCGTCAAGTCGTGGCAAATAGTTGTAGCCTGCTGGAAGACGACCTGCTGCCATGTGGACCTGGTGGACACGCGTTACCAGTGGCTGTCAGTCACCACTGCCCTCAACTTCTTCGCCTCAGGTTCCTTCCAGGGATCTGCAGGAAATATTTGCAGGATCTCGCATTCGGCTGCCCTCAAATGCATCACCCAGGTGACCGATGCCATGTTTGCATGGGCAGGCACTTATGTACACTTTGCCACCGATGAAACCAGTCAGAATGAGCGGGCGCTCAGCTTTGCGGCTCTGGCTGGCTTCCCACAGGTGCAGGGCATCATCAACTGCATGGATGTGCCCATCAAGGCACCCCCAGATCACCAGGAGTGCTCGTGAACCATAAGGGCTTCTATTGCATCAATGTGCAGCTTATCTGCAACCACAAAAAGATCATGCATGCGTGTACCAGATTCCCAGGGAGCCGTCATGATTCATTCATCCTGCGCCAGTCCACCCTCCCTCAGCTCTTCGCACCTCTGACCAGACTTACTGGTTGGCTGCTTGGAGACAAGGGGTATCCATTGAAGACGTGGCTAACACCACCCTTAAGGTGGCCACGCAATGAGGCCGAAGAGCGCTACAATCAAAGCCAAATAACGACAAGATGTGTAGTAGTGCAAGCAATCAGGATGCCTGGACAGATCTGGAGGAGCCCTTCAATGCGCACCAGCGAGGGTCTCCAGAATGATAATGGTAATTTACGCCAACAAGGATTGGAGCTGCTGGAGGAGCAAGGCGCAGAGCCTCTTTGGAGGAGGAGGGACAGGAGAACAAATTTGATGTGGATATGGCATCAGCTTTTAATTAGGTTGCACCATTGCACCCAGATGCTGAGCCAACTTCCCCACCACCTACACAAAGCAGTCCTAAAATGACCAAACCATTCCTGTCGCACCCAGCCATTGCTTGCAGTTAAGCCATGTCTTACCATTCATTGCAACTGTCAAGGCCACTTGCCAGGCAAAAATGGGCAAGACAGGAAAGTGGTGCAAGAAATAATTTTGTGCATTCAAATAATGTAAACTAAAAAGTGTAACATTGCCTAACACACCTATCTGCATCTAGAATTCTTTCATCTTCATCTTCCTACCACTTCTACATCTTGCAACCCCTGTGGCTTCAGCAGAGGTAGAGGCAGACTGCTCACTTCCCTGTTGACTGCTTAGATGCTCTTGTCCAAAGACTGCTCCTCCTGCACCTGTGCAGGCTCGGCCATCAGGAGACGAGGCAGCATGTGGGGCTCTGACAGAGAGGAGGGCAATGGGGGAGAAGTGGAAGTGCTTTGAGCAGAGTCCCCACTTCCATGTCCCCTTTCACCATCATCCCTCTCATGGCCCACCCGCACTTCCCTGCTAGCAAGGAGCTGGAGAGCACTTTGCTGCACATCAGTGGGGCATGAACGGCCAGGTCTAGGTTTCTATCCATCCTAGTTAAGGTGGCATTCAGTGTGCAAGCTGTTGGAGAGCAAGCATGCATTAGTTTGAATGCCGTATTTGATGCTCCATGCTGGTGGCCACCTTTTCCATGGACGAACACATCATAGCCATGGCCTGCGATATCATGCCAGTCATGCTGGAAATGGACTCCTCTACTCTCCCCGCAAACAAGCACATCACGGCTGGAAATCCTGCCAGAGCCTCACGCATTTTCTGTTGCACCTCCAGAATCATACTTTGTCGATGGCCCCCCCGAGGTTCAACATCTTCATCAAGCTGAGCAGAACTTGGAGCGCCCTTCGACGAGGACTCTCCACTGCTGTCCCTGTCTGCATCATCTGCTCCTGCTCACGTGATGTGTGAAACAGCAGATGACAACACTACTTCGA
This sequence comes from Squalus acanthias, assembly GCA_030390025.1. Lineage (NCBI taxonomy): Eukaryota > Metazoa > Chordata > Chondrichthyes > Squaliformes > Squalidae > Squalus > Squalus acanthias. The sequence goes on from CM059428.1 coordinate 158,749,317, forward strand.
CTTACTGATCCCACCGACGTGTGTATCTTCACTGGAGCTTGGTGTGCATGGGTCCTGTGATGGTGCACCCTCAAGAGTCCACGACCTCTTCTGAGGAGTCTTCCTCCTCCTCTGGCTGGACTGTCTGGGGGACACTTGATGGGCCTGAATGAGATAAAGATATGAATTAAAACTGTTATAAGAATGTTTTAAGTGACCATTATGCACATGATCATATTTCACTGGCTGCTGCCATCAAGTCAACATGAGTGAAAAGGAAAAAAAGACTTTATTTCTATAGTGCCTTTCACGACCACCAGACGTCTCAAAGCGCTTTACAGCCAATGAAGTACTTTTGGAGTGCAGACACTGTTGTAATGTGTATTGTGCACAGCAAGCTCCCACAAACAGCAATGTGACAATGACCAGTTAATCTGTTTTTTTTTTAGTGATTTTGATGGAGGGATAAATATTGGCCAGGACACCGGGGATAACTCCCCTGCTCTTCGAAATAGTGCCATGGGATCTTTTACGTCCACTTGAGAGCACAGACGGGGCCGCGGTTTAATGTCTCATCTGAGAGACGGCACTTACCGACAGTGCAGCACTCCCTCAGTTCTGCACTGGAGTGTCAGCCTAGATTTATGCGCTCAAGTCCCTGGAGTGGAACTTGAACCCACAACATTCTGACTCAGAGGTGAATGTGCTACCCAGAGCCACAGCTGGCACTACTGTTATATGCCATGTGGCTGTGAGATATTTAAAGTTGGGAGTTTCCAGTCTCTCCATCTCCCACCACCATCAGCTCTGCAGATCTCCAACACCACCTCCTCTGCAGCAGTCAGTGGTGTCATGACTGGAGGGTCACCTCCAGTTCTCTGCTCTCTTCTCCTGCAAGGAGGGAAACAAGAGACCTTTGAGTGAGAGTCATGGAATGAGTGGAAGGGATGGATGGACAACATCTGTAGAGGGTGACTGAGGGAGAGGCGTGACATTGCATTAAGATGAGGGCGAGTGTCAGTGGTGGATGGTCAGATAGGGATACGAGTAAGTGCATAGAGAGGGATAGGTGCACATGCAAGGTAGGTTGGTGTGGGGAATGATGTGCAGCAGTAGGCTTGGGAAGGGAGAGTGAGGGGGTTGGGGTGACACACATCAGGATGTAGTTGAATGTAGCATTGTACTCACCTTTCCTGACCTCATGAGGTCATTAAAGTGCTTCCTGCACTGGATCCACGATCTGGCTACCACACGCCTGCTGTTAACTTCTGTCGCGATCTCCAGCCTTGCCTTCTTGGTCTCGGCAGCTGGCCTCTTCCTCCTGTCAGCAGGGAATAGGACCTCCCTGCGGGCCCAGACTCCTTCAAGCAGGAGTTCCAGGGACGCATCACTGAATCTAGAGGCAGCTTTTTGGCACTGAGCCTGCATTGTTTGATTCTCCAGCAATATAAATCTCTTTAGCAACAAGCAATTCACTATCAACTTGGCTTCCAGTCAGACGGGGAGCACTCTGGGGCAGAACGCAGCTGCAGGTAAGGAGCCTGCAGCTGCTCGTGGGAGTGTGGGGACGTTCAATCCAAGGGAGGAAGGCAAGCTTGGGGGGGGGGGGGGGGAGGGGGGGGGGGTGAAGAGAAGAGGAGGAGAAGCACTCCTGCTCCTTCTGGAGCACAAATAGTGCTGCAAAGGCACTTACCGTCTCCCCAAAGGTGTCCTCACCTCCCTTGAGCTGCCGAGTTTCCAGAGTCCTGGGAAACCCGACCGGCCAGGGTTAAACTTGTAAAAAAGGTTAGATCTGAGGCTGCTAGCCTCATCAAAATATTTAAATTGACAACCCGCCTCCTGGGAGCAGGTTGGCTGTCCCACCTCCATTAAACCCAGAAATGGTTGGGTTGGAGGTGCTTTTGAGATTTAAAAAAAAAAATCTCACCTGATCTTAACCCACCCGTTTTTGGGGATTAAAAATTCACCCCCAAGTATCTGTCCTATTCATTACAAATTTTAAACCCAGGTGACTGGAAATTAATCCAGGCGTTCATAAGCACTACCCAAGAGAAGTGGAACATTTAAAAAGTTAAGAAACTATTGCTGAAATTGATTACTAAGTTACATCTATTTTAGTGAAGAAAAGACAATAAAATGGCACAAACATTTTTTTCTGGTACAAATGGCCAATTGCTGCTGATGAGTGGAGGGGGTGGGAAGTCAAGTGCTGTTGAGAAGTTCTCATACATATGCAATGGAGCAAGGAAGATCAAACAGCAGCACAACATTTCAAGCAATTTTCCCCATACGATGAACAACAGGCATGATCCTCATTCTTGTTCTCCATATAGAAAACAACTCCATCTTCCAAGAACAATTTGAAGACAATGTAATTAATTCAAGTTATGCTCCAACTGCCTTTACAGAGGCTTATTACTGGTAAACTTCAAAAACAGAAAAATGTCACTCAGGAAAAGAATCACTAATTGTATGCAACATATTTAGTGCAGTGGAGGATAAAGTGGCAAGTTTAAAAAAAAAAAGAACTGGTCACCTCCAGTGGTTGGCCACATGTTTAGAGTGCCCAGTTTTGAGACATAATTAGGAGTGTATGTACACTGTGCCTAGAAATAATTACTGGCTGCAATACTAACTTTGAACATGGGCAAAGCATCTCTCCAACCTCATGGTAAGCTCTTCCAGTGAAGATGCCCAAGAATAAGAGTTGCCAGTAGGATTTTAGCTCTAAAATTGGCCCACTCCCTATGGATACAAGGCTAGTTTTATAGCGGATAGCCACACCTAGCAGCAAAGCCTCACCTCCGAGCAGCAATTCCCAACTGCAAGAAGAGCCAACACAAAAATACCATGAGGCAAGGAGAACACTAGTCAAAGCAAGAACAGTGGCATGGAGTATCCATTTAAAGGATTTAAAAATAGTGCTTTAACTGTACCACTTGTATCTACATAGACTGAAATCTTAAATAGCTCAGCAAGAATTATTATCTGAAAGATTCATAGACATTATAAATTACTGTTTTCTAACATAGCAGGTTAATGAGACATCAAATTACTGTTTTCTAACATAGCAGGTTAATGAGACGACCTGGGGTAACTAGCTATTTAATTTAGTCTTTTATTCATGACCTTGATATAGCATTACACCTCCATGTATAGGGAGCACCTGGACCTCAGTCTACAAAGTTGCCAAAAAATTCAATACTAGTCCCAGGATTTCAAGAGGGCTAAATTTGCACAAATGGCAGAGGAGCTAAATCAGGATAACTGGTCAACCCCACTAGGCGGAGATAGTAATACAGTATGAAAAATTCTTTAAAACCATTCGTGCAAAAATCATGTTTTTCCCCATACTTCAAAGAGAAAGGCATGCGGTTAAACCAAGCCAAGGTTACCGAATGGCCAGGTTAAACCAACTAACTAACTGGCCATGTACAAAGACTAAATCAGACTGGAGCAGAAATATTTTGATTAAAAGAAAACTCATGAGAATAGGGATAGGTACTGTGCACAACTCAGAGCAGCCAAAAGATCAGTAGAAAGGAAAGTTGTGAATAACTGTGGTAGCAATAGTAAAATCTTTAGTTAAGTTAGAAGTCAGAGGACTGTATAGAGCTGCTAAAGAATTCCTCAGGGCATCAGGAATCACTCCTGATGACTGGAGGGGACTAATGCACCGATATTCAAAAAGAGCAAGAAGTCAGAATTGAGAGGCTATAGGCCCATTAGCTTGATGTTAGATGTAGGAATGTTGCTAGAAGGGAATAGTAGGGATGCCCTTTACGACCACCTTGACAGGAGTTATTGGCACGCAACATGGCTTCTGGAAAACAGGGTCAGGTCATGCCAACCTGGTTGAATTTTGAGATTACCAGGTTGATGGATGAAGGCATCCCAGTAGACATTGTATATTTGGACTTCCAAAAAGCTTCTGATAAGGTGTCACACAATAAGCTGCTCTGCAAGAGTTCTGTGGATTGGAGGGCAGATCCTGGGTTGGATAGGAAATTGGTTGGGCTCTTGTAGACAGAGGGTTGTAATTAATGGTAGTGCCTCCTTGTGGAGTCCCACAGGAAACAGTGTAAGGGCCATTACTCTTCACTCTATAATTATCTGGATGAAGGTGATGGGGGTATTGTCCACAAGTTTGCCAATGACAGAGATCTGTGCTGGTGTCGGAACCTTTAAGAAAAGATTACAAACTGACCTAGAAGTGATGGGAGTATGACCCCGCATCCGGCAGATGACATTTAATGCTGATAATTGTTGTGTGATGCATGTTGAATTAAAGTCTGTTGAAAGGGGAGAAAGGGAAGAGAGCTGTGTGTTATAGTGCAGAGTATCTAAAAGGTCCACAACCAGTGCCGAGAGGCCATAACAAAAGCAGCGCCGAGAGGTCATAACAAAAGCAAATAGCTTATTAGAATGCATAGCTCGGACAAAACAATAAGCACCAGTGTCCCTGTACAAAATGCTGGTTAGGTCCAATCAAGAATGCTGGGAGATATATGCCCTAGAAAAGGTTCAGATGGGTCACTGGATTAATACCTCATCTAAAAACCCTGAGCAATCACGATAGGCTCAGGGAACTGGGTCTCTTTACTCTATGGCTTAAAGGGTTAAATTGTGAGGATAGGTTGCTTAGACTAGGTTTGTATTCCCTTATATAGGTGATGTAATTGAAGTTTTTATGATTAAAAGGAGTTGATAGGGTAGATAAACTATTTCCTGGGGGGGTGGGGGGGGCGGGTGTCGAGAACAAGGGGGTATAACATTAAAATTAGAGCTAGGCAGTTCAGGGGTGATGTCAGGAAGCACTTCTTTGCACAAAGGGTAGTGGAAACCTGGAACTCTCCCTCAAACAGGTGTTGAGGCTAGTTCAACTGAAAATTTCACAATGGAGATAGGTAGATTTTTGTTATGCAAGGGTATTAAAGGTTACAGAACAAAGGCAAGTAAATGAAATTAATATACAGATCAGCCCTGATCTAATTGAATGACGGAACAGGCCCAAGGGGTTGATTGCCCTACTCCTGTTTCTATAGTACTATGTTCTAAAAAAGCATAGATTTCAGAGACCTGATTAAAGTATTTAGCTGATGAAGGGACTAGGATGGGTATAGGTGGACAGGTTATTAGAATTAGTTAAGTTAGGGGGAACAAGGGGACATGCATACAAGCTGCATAAACAACCTTAGATGCCAGGAGGCTTTTCCCTGCCCCCCCCTCCCCCCACCCAGAGGATTATTGACTTTGGAATAGGTTGCTAACTCGTTCAGTGGATGCAGACTCGCTGTAAATGTTGAAAAGGAAGCTGGACGAATTCCTGCAGGACACAGATATCGCTGCGTACAAAAAGGTAGTTGGGATGCTGGGTAATGTAGCCTATGGTCAATTGTTATCTCCTAGATCTTGTTTTTAAATGTCTTCAGGACTCGGGACAGGCATCTCCCAAAATTCTTCAACCCCTCCCACCCTCCCCAGAAATGGCCAAGATTTTATTTTTAAATCTGCTTTTTTGCCTCCCAGGAGAGGACATAACTGCTGGTGGATGACAAGTATTGAGAGGGTGGCATTGCTTAGTTGCAACATGGCTGAATGGGACAGACTTTAGGGACCACCATGTCATTTTCCATTCGTCTTTTTGTATGTTGTATTGTTTTGCAACACTGAATTTACATTAGCCATAGCTACAGAAAATCATGTCGACTCAAATACATGACAGGTATTTGGACATATAAAACCAGAGTACATATATTTGAACCTGGTCTCAAAATTGGTATCTAAGCAATAGAATGGTACGACGAGATTTTATTTTATGCAAAAGACCAACACTGGCTATAAGATCATTAATAAAATCCCCTGTAATCACCTGCCACAGGGATAATATTTAACACTTTGCTTCTAAGATTATGCAAGTATTTCCCAGGAAAGCCATTAATTACCCAACGTCACTGCTGACATTAAACTTAATATGGCTGCTTAACATCGAGCAATTGAATTAATATAAAAAGTTGGAACCTTTCATCCTAATGAAGTATTTGAATTTCTAACCAAAATAAAACCCTCTCCATCTTCGGACAAATCAGAGTTTAATTGGCGGCCATCCTTTAGTGCATGATAATTTGATACTTCTGTAATTTTTTTAATTTTTTTTTTATAAAAGCAGTAGGAATTATATTCTGCAGGGCAATCAACAAATTTTCCACCACGTTAAGTGCCTGTAAGCAAGCATTTAATGCTAGTAAGACTGCTACAAATAAAATGTGCAAGACTGCAAATAAACTTCAAATCACCACATAGACGCAATATATTTTTCCATGCCCTTTTAATGGTTGTGCCACAAACATTTCTTTTCACGTCATTTGTTAACAAATATCAAGTTTTCATTCTGCCAGCATCAACATGTTAAGTTGTCGAGTGTGATCAGGTTATAACAGCATAAACACCAATAGTTCCCAAAACATCATTGAAGTGGCATACATGCAAAACTTAAAAAACACAAAGATGCAATTTCAAGCAAAAAATGCAAACTATGTCATTAAATATTCTTAATTATATTTACTGGCAAGTACAAAAGAGTGTTAGAAAATTTTTAACAGGTTAAATCCTCCAGCAAGTTAGAAGCTAATTTGCATTCATTTAACTGGAAAAATTTGGGGTGGAGTAATCTCTCTAGATTCAAAAGGTAAATACGCTCAACAGAAATGGTTATACAGGAAAGTGCATCAATAAATTCGAAATACAAAAAGACAACTCAAAAAATCAATACCAGATGGTCCTATTCTGTGGTCCCGTCAAAGTAACTCCAAGTATGGCATAAACATCATTGGATTATTGGTGCCATAACAAGCAGCAAAACTAATTTGAACTAAACAATGTAACGCATATGCAAAGTTCCTTCAAGGATACTCAAATCTTTTCACCCATGAATGCTCATCCATTTTCATTTGTTAAATATGAGGGAACATTTACTTGTTATCCAATCGTAGTAGCTGCTCCTTACCATTTATTGTTAAAGATTTTAATTGGCCATCTTCTTCTATTTCCACTCTTTCTTGGCCGTTTTCTACAATCCTGGAAGTTAAAAAAAGCCATACATGGTTAAGCTTCAAAAATGCATTCAGAACATTGATATTAAAAATGACTTTTGAAAGCAAAATAGCTGAAACAATTTTCTATTTTTAAAAAAAAGGAAATGAGTATTCCAAAAATAGGGAAACAATAGGTAATGAGAGAAGTTCATGATAGAATAATCTTACATATTGGCTGAAAGGAGCAGGCTTGATGGGCTGAATGCCCCACTTTACCTTTCACTTAAATCATAAAATCGTCACAACTTTGCAAGGGGTTTGATTTGTTAAAAAAAATCTAAAAATTCAGTACATCTACCCAGCAAGCTCAGAAACCTAAAATCTGTTTCTATATTGAACACCACACTCAAGCCCATTTTTAAAATACCTCTTAGTGGTGATTTTCCTGCCATTAACAAACTTGGTAGATGTTGATACTGATCGGAAGTTACCCATCCCGGTACCTCCAAATGAAGACGAAGAGAATGATGCTGTTCCAAGATTACCAAATGAACTGAATGAAGTAAAACCTGTAGAAACAATAGGTACACATTTACATAATGAATTATTTTAAAAACAAATACACAATTAATTTAATTAAAATGAAGTTCCATTTCACACTGAGCAATCCAGTTAGTTCCACTCCCCTGCTCTTTCCCCATATCCCTGCAATTTTTTCTCCTTCAAGTATTTATCCAATTCCCTTTTGAAGGATACTATTTAATCTGTATCCACCATCCTATCAGGCAGTGCAATCCAAATCCCAACCAATCGTTGCGTAAAAAGGTTTTTCCTCATGTTGCCTCTGGTTCTATTGCCAATCATTTGAAATCTGTGCCCGCTTGTTATTGACCCTTCAGCCATTGGAAATAGTTTCTCTTTATTTACTCGATCTAAATCCTTCATGATTTTAAACACCTATCAAATCTCCTCTTAGCCTTCTCTGCTTCAAGGAGAACACCACCAGTGTCTCCAGTCTATCCACGTAACTGTATTCCCTCATTCCTGGAACCATTCTAGTAAATCTCTTCTAAATCCTCTCCAAAGCCTTCACGTCCTTCCTAAAATGTGGTGCCCAGAATTGGACACAATGCTCTAGCTGGGGCCGAACTAGTGTTTTATATAGGATTAACATAACTTCCTGGCTCTTGTACTCTATGCCTCGATTCACTTCACCTGACGAAGGAGCAGCTGCTCCGAAAGCTTGTGATTTCAAATAAAACTGTTGGACTATAACCTGGTGTTGTGCGACTTCTCACTTTCGATTTATAAAGCCCAACATCCCCAGGTCTCTCTTCTTGCACCCCTTTAAAATTGTACCATTTAGTGTGTGCGGTCTCTCCTCATTCTTCCTACCAAAATGTTATCACCTCACACTTCTCTGCATTGAATTTCGTCTGCCATGTCCATTCCACCAGCCTGTCTATGTCTTCTTGAAGTCTATTACTATCCTCCTCACTGTTTACTACACTTCCAAGTTTCGTGTCATCTGCAAATTTCAAAATTGTGCCCTGTACCCCCAAGTTCAAGTCATTAATGCAGATCAAAAACAGCAGTTGTCCTAGAACTTTGTGGAACGCCACTGTATACCTCCAGTCCGAAAAACAGCCATTCACCACAACTCTCTTTTCTATTCCTTAGCCAATTTTGTATCCATGCTGCTACTGACCCCTTTATTCCATGGGCTTCAATTTTGCTAACAAGCCTAGTATGTGGTACTTTATCAAACTTGAATACACATCACCAACTGCACTGCCCTCATCCACCATCTCTGTTACCTCATCAAAAAACTCAATCAAGTTAGTCAAACACAATTTGTCCTCAACAAATCTGTGCTGGCTCTCCTTTATTAGTCCATGCTTGTCCAAGTGGATGTTAATTTTCTCTCCGATTATTGTTTCTAAAAGCTTACCCACCAGACATTAAACTGACTGGCCTGTAATTGCCAGGTTTATCCTTCTCCCCTTTTTTGAACAAGGGTGTAACATTCGCAATCCTCCAGTCCTTTGGCGCCACCCCTGTATCTAAGGAGGATTGAAAGATTGTGGCCAGCACCTCTGCAATTTCTATCCTTACTTCTGTCAGCAACCTAGGACGCATCCTATCCAGACCGGGTGACTTATCCACTTTACCACCAGCCTGTCCAGTATATCCTCTATTTTTATCTCACTCAGTATCCTAGCAACCTCCTCGTTTACCATAGCTTTGTCAAAGTCCTCTTCCTTGGCAAACACTGATGCAAAGTACTCATTTAGTACCTCAGCCATGCCTTCACCAATGGTTCTCCATTTTGGTCCCAAAACCCTTTTACTGTTAATATGCCTATAGAAGACCAGTAGATTCCCCTTTATAAGAAATAAGAACATAAGAAATAGGAGCAGGAGTAGTAGACGACCATTTGACCCTTCGAGCCTGCTCCGCCATTCAATAAGATCATAGCTGATCTTCTACCTCATCTCAACTTTCCTACACTATCCCCATATCCCTTGATTCCCTTAATATTCAAAAATCTATCAATCTCTGTCTTGAATATACTCAACGACTGAGCCTCCATAGCCCTTTGGGGTAGAGAATTCCAAAGATTCACCACCCTGAGTGAAGAAATTTCTCATCAGTCCTAAATGGCTGACCCCTTATTTTGAGACTGTGAACCCTGGTTCTGGACTCCCCAGCCAGGGGAAACATCCTCCCTGCATCTACCCCGTCAAGCCCTTTAAGAATTTTGTATGTTTTAATGAGATCACCTCTCATTCTTCTAAACTCTAGAGAATATAGGTCTAATCTACTCAATCTCTCCTCATAGGACAATTCCCCCCATCCCAGGAATCAGTCTGGTGAACCTTCGTTACACTCCCTCTATGGCAAGTATATCCTTCCTTAGTTAAGGAGACCAAAACTGTACACAATACTCCAGGTGTGGTCTCAACAGGGCCCTATATGATTGCAGTAAGACATCTTTACTCTTATACTCAAATCCTCTTGTAATAAAGGCCAACATACCATTTTGCTTTCCTAATTGCTTGCTGTACCTGCATGTTAACTTTCAGTGATTTGTGTACAAGGACACCCAGGTCCCTCTGAACACCAACATTTCCCAATCTCTCACCATTTAAAAAATACTCTGCTTTTCTATTTTTCCTACCAAAGTGGATAACTTCACATTTCTCCACATTATATTCCATTTGCCATGTCCTTGCCCACTCACTTAGCCTGTCTATATCCCCTTGAAGCCTTTCTTGCGCCCTCCTCAACTTGCATTCCCACCCAGCTTTGTATGTTAGCTGCCAATCTATTCTTGTACTGTCTCTTTGCCCCTCTTATTTCCTTTTCCACTTCTCTGTACTTTTTATATTCAGCCCGATTCTCCCTTGTATTATCAAGCTGACATCTGTCATACACCCCCTTTTTCTGCTTCATCCTACTCTCCAACTCCTTCGTCATCCAGTGAGGTCTGGCTTTGATTGCCCTCCCTTTCCCCCTTATAGGAATTTACCTAGACTGTACCTGAACCATCTCCTCTTTTTTTGACTGTCAGTCTTTGACTCCAATTTACCCGGGCCAGATCCCTCCTCAATTCATTGAAATTAGTTAAGTATTTTTATTCTAGATTGCTCCTTGTCCTTCCCCATAACTAATCTAAACCTTACGATACCATGATCACTATTCCCGAGATGCTCTCCAACTGTGACAGTCTCCACTTAACCCACTTCATTCCCCAGGACTAGATCCAGCAATGCCTCCTTCCGAGTTGGGCAGGAAACACACTGATCAAGAAAATTCTCAACACTTCAGAAATTCCTCCCCTTCTCTGCCCTCAACACAATCACTGTCCCATTCAATATTGGGGTAGTTAACATCTCCCATTATCATGACTCTATAGTTCTTGCACCTCAGTAATTTCTTTGCAAATCTGCTCCTCTATCTCCTTCCCACTATTTGGTGGCCTATAAAATACACCAAGTAGCGTAATAGCTCAACTCCAACCAAACAGATTCTGTCTTTGATCTCTCAAGGACTTTCTCTCTTTCTAGTAAAGACCTAGGAAATTACTTCACCGTTGATCCTAGAGAGAAGGAATTTGAATTGACATACATTCCAGGTCCACTTCACCCCAGTGCAACAACTTGACCTTCAGCAGAGTAACCATATTGTATTAGCTCAAGAGCCATAACCCTAACCATCAAGGTGTAGTTCTCACCTCGGAGAACTCAGTCCATGGAGGAGCAAGAAAACAAAAGTCAGTATGGAGTAGACTATTCGAATGGCAAGATTCCTGCAGTAAGTTATCAAATTTGCTGCATGCTGGTACACATACGAGTGCCACAACAAAACGAGAATTTTTTTTTTAAACTCCGGATAAAACAAAGAACACAAACTGGAAACCAAAGGAAGCTCAATTGGTCTCAAAAAAGCACAAGCCAATAAACCTCACGTTCTAAATTGGCCGGCATCGTTGGTGATTTCAACAGACCATTTCCTTCATCAAATGTTCAGGTGGTTATCAAAAACTGCTGGCCTTGACAGAGGCAACACAGGGCAACTGTTTAAATGACATTCCCAGTTATTTTGAGGCCTTGAATAAAATGAATACGTGCCAAATTAAGAAAATTAATTTCGGCTGACAAATGTTTAACAACCTGCAGTGGCTCACACCGAGTTAAGTCCAATTGAGCCATAATCACCTAATCATAGACAGAAGAATAACTGATTGGATGAATAAGCAGCTAAAATACCTCTTGGGGAATTTGCAGGATAAAGTGAAAGTTGAAGTTAGTATTTATCACATTCCCCCACCAAATAATTATAGCTGCATTATGAAACGTAGAAATATCCTCTTCAGGAGTTTAAGTTCATCTGCACAAACCTAAAACTGTGCATTAGAAGTCAATAATTATGTTATGCTTGACTAACGCAGCCTTGGGTGGGGGAAAAAGAAAGGATTTCTTTCAAACCTTTAATGCCCCTATTTTTCATGGCCCAGACAAGGTAGAAGTTGTGCAGTTAGTCCCAAATCTAAACAGTTACTTTTACCATTGGCCCTTTAAATGAGATACTCAACATCTGCCACTGGTTAATTTCAACAGCTAGGGTACCAAAGGAACTGCCGATCCCAGGAGAATGAGAGCACTCAACAGTAAAATGGTCATTGGCCCAGTGGTGCTTCAGTGTCCACATTGTTTCTTTATTAAGCTAGGTTAGGCTCAGTAACCAATAACTGTTCCAAGCTAGTGAAATCTCCATTCCTGATCCAAGAGGCTTAAAATAGGCAAAAAAATCAAATCTGATAGTTCTAAATATTAAAAATTAATTCAGTATAGTTGAGTACCAGCTCCAAAATTTGACAACCATAACATCTTGCAATGAAAGACCAAGAGAAAAAGTAAAGGCCCACCAGATTGGGAAGGGCTCATACGATGAAAAAAAGTGTACATTTGCTCTCAGCAGCATCATATAAAATATACTTGCTGGTCTTCCAACATTAGAGCTGGTCGTCCTAAATACTGGACTGGTTTCAGATATTGATATCCTCCTTTCCTTGCTCTTATTAACTTTTATCCAACTATTGTTTGTGTTACCAAGAAATTCACTATATTCTACTATATATTTATTTATTCATTTAAGAGTTGATCAATACTTACCAGGATCAAATGCAGGAAATCCACCAAAAGGCGAGAAGAAAGGCCCTCCATGGCCACCCCTGCTTCTCTCAACCCCACGACGACCTCGTCGATGTCCAAAGAAATTGTCAAAGGGATCCTCCACTGTTCCAAAACAAATCCACAAGCTGAATTAAATCATACTAATTATGGGAAAGCTACATCAACGTTTCTTGAATTTAAGTAACATTTTACTACAAGTCTTCAGGTATACAGAAAGCATTTTTTTAAAAAATAAAAACGTACACTAATCCATCAAAACAGTTCCAGCAGCATACTACAAATCCTAGACCCTCCTCTCCAAGAAAGATGGAGTAGACAACATCAAGCCTTCTACATCAATTATATCAACGCTCAACATGTTCAACCAATGTGGAGCAGCAATCAAAGTTGAACTACATAGCTAAAACAGTAGAATACAAGTCAGAGGAGCTTGTGATCAAACTGTACAGTGCTCTGGTCAGACCACACCGTTAAAACAGCATCCAGTTCTGATTGCCAAGAATTGTTTAGCTGGAGGAAATTGCAGCTCATCGAATATGGGATGTCGAACAAGCACAAAGGCAGTGGAAGGGTCGAAAGAGGTGGGAGAGGTAGAGCTGGGTATCATACATGTGGAAGCTGACCCCATGTCTGTGGATTATATCACCAAGGAACAGCATGTAGATGAGGAAAAAACACAAATTTTTATGTCAGGATGTTCCAAAGCACTTCACAGCTATTGAAGTACTTTTGAAGTTTAGTCACTATCGTAATGTAGGAAACACAGCAGTCAATTTGTGCACAGGACCCCACAAAGACAAATGAGATAATAACCAGATAATCTGTTTTAGTAATGTTGGTTGAGAAATAAAAGTTGGCCAGGACAACTGAAAACTCCTCTGCCACAGGATCTTCTACATCTGCTTGAGGGGGCTGGCCCTCTTGGTTTAATGTCACATCCATATGAGGACACCTCTGTCAATGCACCACTCCGTCAGTATTGCACTTAAGTGTCAGCATAGATTTGGGGTTCAAATACTGAAGTAGGGCTTGAAACCATGATCTCCTGATTCAGAGGCAAGAGCGCTACAGCTGAGCCAAAGCTGACACCTTACGATGGGGAAGGGAATGGGGCCAAGAATAGATCCATGGGAGGCTCCAGAAGTAATGGCATAAGAGCCGGAAGAGAAGCCATTGCTGGAGATGGCCCGACTATAACTGGATAAGCAAGAGTGGAACAAAGTGATCAATAAATAGAATGGACTTCCAGACAGAGTAGGGCAGGGAAACCCTTCATCATTTAACAATCAGATGCTGCAATAGTTTGGGGGGCAATGTAGGGTCTTTCAGGATATGAGGAAACAAAGACCGACAATGGAAGTTACTGAAGTCATCACCTCAATAAAGCTTTTAAAATTCAAATTGGACCCAAGCAGCGTAGAATTAATTTTTTCCACTGGCAATCTGCACAAGTGGTTCCCATCCCCCTGAAAGAATGACTCAAGGGAAAATAAGCAAATTTAGTGTAAAACTTTGAATGGGACTGAAGAACTGTATTCATATAGTACAAGAGGTAAAGCAACCTTTCAAGCTTGGCTTTCAATTATCCTGCAGGCTGAGAGGCAGTAGATATTTTAACTTAGGAAGTGAAGGTCAAAAGAATATGCCAACTCAACAGTTAGAAAGACACTTATTTTGGTTGGGGCTGGGGGAGAAAGTTTCCAAATCCTGCAAGATTTCCCATCAACTTACCACCTGACAAGATTAAGTGGAAAACTTCTACGTATTAAATGGAAAACTTCTATCCAGCAGACTAGTTGGGCCGAATGGCCTATTTTTGTGCTGTATATTCTATGTATTCATAATCAGGAGCTTCAACTCACATTCATCAGATGGTGAAAACGCTCCTGAATTTTCAGATCAAGTCAACTAAATAATTACAATTCCACGTGAAAAATCTTGAATTTCAGGTTAAAAGCTTTATCACAAGCCGACTGGCCACAGGCATCCAAAGAACCAAACTGATCACACTTGATGCAGGACTTTTCCCTCCATCTGGGAGAAGATCTAATCTGTACACAAGCAAGACTAGTATGGTAGGCAACATAACTCAAGAAAGCACAGGGTACAAGAATCTGAACTTTCAAGTTTTAGGTGCTACCAGCATAGACCTTATTTATGATGCTCCTGTGGCAAGGGTTTGCGGTCCTGCAAATGTTGACGGGCATTCAGAGCTTCAATCAAAAACCTTAAATAGATTGTTGTTGTTGTAGATATTAGCCAGATTTCCATGTGGTGAAACATCCAAGACTGGAACAATTAAGGGCAATTATAATTAATCAGTCAAAAAGAGATTCACTTATGAGGGTCCCAGAGCAACGCTCTGTGCCAAAAGAACTGATTAACAAGCCAATACTACTGCATTACTTTTGATATCAAGCAGCAGGCACAGCTTAGACAGCAAAAGCTAAATTAATCATTACATGTCGTAGTCACAAATAGAGGGTTCAACTCAGGATTTCACTGAAGGGTTGCTGCATCATCAGATAATTTGGGAAACTACTGCAACATTTAGTTGTGCTAGCCTACAGTGTAAAGGAACCTAGTACCACAGCCGGCACTGCCGAGCTCTTGGCCAAAACTGAAAACCTGAGCCTCAGTCTATATGTGGAGATGCCGGCGTTGGACTGGGGTGGACAAAAATGAGAAGTCGCACAACACCAGGTTATAGTCCAACAGATTTATTTAATTTTACAAGCTTTCAGAGCTGTCGCTAAACACAGACAAAATCTATTCAAATCTTTCCCTACATCAAAGACACACCAAGAGCACAGCCAAGACAATGAGATGTGTCCCAGGGGGTCCAACATGTCAAACCACCTGCTGGCTGCATATCCTGTCAGTGTTGGTTCTTGTGTTAGTCTTTTTTTTAAAAAAAACACCTGGGAAGACCGGCCATGATGTCAAGTCACGTTCTGTATCGTGACATGAACCCGATATCGCGATTGAGGCCATCCTCATGAGTGCGGAACTTGGCTATCAGTTTCTGCTCTATGATTTTGCGCTGTCGTGTATCCCGAAGGCCGCCTTGGAGAACGCTTACCCGTAGAACCGAGGCTGAATGCCCCTGGCTGCTGAAGTGTTCCCCGACTGGGATTGTGAATTCTGGGAGATTCTCTCACTGCTAACTTACCTGAGGAAGGAGCGACAGCTCTGAAAGCTTGTAAAATTAAATAAATCTGTTGGACTATAACCTGGTGTTGTGCGACTTCTCATTTCAGTCTATATGGGCAGGGCTGTGCTGTGCTTTAAAGAGAAAAAAGTTAAACCATGGTTGGCAGCCTGAATCCCAAGCTGATCCTTCTCAACACTGTAACCAAAGGTAAAGAAAGGAAAGACTTGCATTTATGTAGCGCCTTTCACGATCTCGGGACGTCCAAAAACAATTTCCAGCCAGTGAAGTACTTTTGAAGTGTAGTCACTGACCAACTGGAAATTGCCTGATCTCAAATAGACCTTCCTGAAGGTTCCATTCAAGCCCAACCCCTTTGGATTCACCTATTGCCCCTAATGATTTGGTCCTCCTGCTGCTCTTACACCAAGATAATACTTTAGGATTGGAGCATTCCTTTCTTACCAGAGGAGAGCAACTAACAAGTAAGTCACACCACTTCCAAGTTTCATCAGGAAGCAAGAAACACAATGTAACTGCTCAAGGATAGAGAATGCTCACAGCACATGGCATCTCTTAAAGCCAGCCCAACATCTGAATTTGAAACAAATGTAGCAAGAAATGAGACAATCAGAATTAGTGGAGCAGCTGATGAAACATGGCAAAATGCTGAGTGCACAATACAAGGGACAATGTTATGTGATCAACACCCCAGTAGAGTCTTGCAGTTGCGATTTAGATGCAGAGTTTTTGAGCTTAACCCAGTAGCATGTAGAGGATGCTGAAAAGATCTGTTCTGGATGAGTGCAGTAATATCACTACAGTATGACTAATGAACTATAGCTTCCTGTGGGGAACTGCAATCATACAAAATAAACTTGACAAAATTACGAGTTGCTACAAGTCCTCCAATGAATATTACAAATAAGCTTCTGGCACATTTGACATTCCTGTCTAAACATGAATAAAACAGTTGGAATTCATAATGCACGTAGGGAGTAATGGGTATTATTTATAATTCCATACTGCTCACTGAATAGGAATTTCATACATTAGCACAATATCACATTTCACCAGTTTACATAGGATATACAGCACAGAAACAGGCTATTCGGCCCAACCAGTCCATGCCAGTGATTCCCTTATGAGGGCCCCAGACGTGTGATATTGTATGAAATTCCTATTCAGTGAGAAGTATGGAAATATAACTAATACTCATTACTCCCTGCATGCATTATAAATTCCAACTGTTTTATTCATTCTAGATATTAAACACTATCATCACCAGCTGTTTACAGGCTAAATCTAAGTTAAATTAAATCATTGCATTAGAAGAGCTGGTACAAGATTTGTCTTCAATCAAAATGAACCTGTGGGTAAAATAGCCAATGGTTATTTTACTGGATTAGTAATGTAGAAGCCTGGACAAATAACCCAAAGAATGAGTGTTCAAATCCCACCATGGCAGTTTGAGAATTTTAATTCAGTTTTTAAAATCTGGAAATAAAAAAGCTGTCCTTTAGGAAAGGAAACCTAGCATCCTTACCATGGTTGACTTAGCTGAAGTAGCCTAGCAATCCACTCAGTTGTATTACAACCTTCTCAGGGAAACTAGGGATGAGCAATAAATGCCATCCTTGCCAGTGCTGCCCACATCCCAAGAATGAGTGTGTAAAAGAAAAGTATGCCCACACCGTAAAAAGATTCATCTTAGTAAATTACTTACTGAAGAAATCTGCAAAGGGATCCCTGCCTCCAAAGAATTCCCTGAAAACATCTTCAGGATTGCGGAATGTGAAGCCAAAGTCAAAGCCTTCGCCATAATGACCACCTACTGCGGGGGGAAAGAGAAAAGATTTGTCAAAATTCAAAGTGACGAGAAATCATTCTAGATATTAAACATAATCATCACCAGTTGTTTACAGGCTAAATGCAAGTTTCATTAGATATGGGGTTGAATCTCAATTTAAGACTTTCAGAATGTATTTTAAATGGAGCCTTCGATGCTTAAAGGATTTCCGTAAACATCAAGTCATACTGAATGAATCCCCATTAAAAGATGGCATGAAGTAGTTTGGTAAATAAGATTCAGAGCATTACATCATGAATAGAGAAACCTGGATTCAAAAATCAAGGCTCAGCTGACATTTGCACTTAGGCTCTCAGGAATTGTCAATGTCAGACAGGCATTTAAACACAGTACTAAGCCACTGGGTAGGAAGAGGAATGGGTTGCTATTCTGTTTGCATCTCATCCTACAACGAGAGTGCACAGCACGAGGAACTACTTATGGATAGAATGGAAGAAATGGTTATAAAAAAAAGTCTTCATGTTTATTACCAAATTGACATATTGAAGAGGCCAGAGTTTTACATTTCTTATGCGGATCATTTTAATTTACATTTAGTTAGAGCACCTAGTCTCAATTCTGAACATTGCTTAGCATAATACGTAGTGCTTCAAACCAAATTCTGTTTGAACTTAGGCTAGCACTTACAGAATTACATGAATATGTCAAAGTGAAACACAGAAAAATGGACAAGGAAAACTCAAAAAAAAGCATTCACCCAACATATTCCAAAGGAGCAATGTTCTTAAACCAGTTTGGGCTTTGACACAGCTACTTTCCTTTAATTACATTTCGCGCCTTTAAACACATCAGATGTAATGTTATAGCATCTGAATGCAGCTGGAAACTCTTTTCTCCCACACATCAAAACCTACAGTTGATGTGCATGCATGGAGAATTGCAAAACTGGCAGTGGTCAATTTACTTTGTGGTCGGGGAAGGATGTTTAGGGTACTTTCCAAAAAAAAGTCGGTATCTACAGACAAAAATCGAAGAAAGGGAAACAATATTTTTTGTTTCAACTACACTATTAAAAATCAAAGCAATTGCAGAAAATGTCACTTATTTTCAGCTATGAGTTAAGGCTGCGTATACAATAACCAAACTGAGGCTTTTCTGATGAGACACAGTTTATCGAGCAAACAGTTGAGTCAGAAGATCATCCCTGGTCAATGCAAAGTTAGCCGACTTCACCCAGGGGTTGGGGGGAGGCTATAATTGGCCACAGACCCCTTATGGTTACAGAATGGAAATAAATGGGCAGGGTTCCCATTACTGATCATTATCCAGTGACTCCTATTGGAAAAAAACCTCTCTTCTTGCCACCTCCTCTTCCTTCCCCCACCTAAAAAAGTTTAATTTTATTGCCAATGGCTAGAAAAGGCCTATATGTAAGCATTCAGCCAATGGCACCAGTCAAGCATTTACATTTCTGCTCTAACGGCAGAGGAAACTTCCTTTAGGTGCATCTCCACATCTGGAGGCAGTAATACCACTGTTTTCATGTTATCGAAGTGAGGGCTTTTGTCAGTGGTGGCACTAAGATAGGTTAGGCAAAGGTTCTCAAAAAGGTAGTGTTTATGAGCTGCGGTTCGCAGAAGTGGACTGAACATCTCATTTGCATAACTGGATTATCTAAACACCTCCAACAGTCTCCATTACATCTGAAATGCTCTGCTGAGCATGGAAGGGCAGACATTTGAAAACATTCAGGATCTCCGGCATTCTTGGTTCAGTGCTTAGTAGCAGTAAACTTTGACATAGTTCCTT
Source organism: Squalus acanthias (assembly GCA_030390025.1). Lineage (NCBI taxonomy): Eukaryota > Metazoa > Chordata > Chondrichthyes > Squaliformes > Squalidae > Squalus > Squalus acanthias. The sequence continues at coordinate 158,768,799 of CM059428.1, forward strand.
TTGTGCCAACATTCAAATCATTTTTATAAATGGATAACAAGGAGGTCCCTAAAGTGGGAAGTTTCCCACTAAAATTGTTCACATACCCGATTCAACATTTTCATAATTGTGGATGGATTTAAACAATAGTGGGCCTGTGGTGAGTTACGGCCTTAACCAACAATACATTTCTCACCTCAGCACTTTTTCCTCCAAAGCACATTTTTCAGCAAATGCTGCCAAGCTTGGAGGAAATAATGGGGATGAAGCTTGCTGAAGAACCGGAAGAGTTATTTCAGTCACTTATCTGGCTTGATAAGAAATCCAGGCCCAGCAGCACTTTTTACATTGCCCCGGATTTTGCGGTATGAATAACAGTGAGGCCATCAGCGTTCACCGTTATTGAGTAAATCGGACAGCAACTTCTGGCGTCCACACATGCGCAATTAAACACGGAAATCCGGAAGTTGCTGTCCGATTTGCCCTGTTCCTCCAGAAGCTTCGCTTCACCGGTACCTCGCCGAAAGACTCGGCATTGAAATACAAGGGCGTGAAGTTGCAGTACTTACCCAGTAGTCAAGCTTGTCCATTCAAGTGCAAGTGAATTTTTAACACTATGATAAGTCTCAATTACTGTCAAACAACCTCTCTGGCACTGAAAATTTACTTTTACATGTGTGGAGTCTCATTCCTTCAGATTTTCACACAATCCCCACAATGCAGATAGAGGCCATTTCGGCCCATCGAGCCTGCACCGACACATATCCCACCCTATCCCCGCAACCCCACGTATTTAATCCCCCTAACACTAAGGGTCAATTTATCATAGCCAAATCAACCTAACCCGCACATCTTTGGACTGTGGGAGGAAACCGGAGCACCCGGAGGAAACCCACGCAGACACGGGGAGAATGTGCAAACTCCACACAGACAGTCACCCGAGGCCGGATTCGAACCCGGGTCTCTGGCGCTGTGAGACAACAGTGCTAACCACTATGCCACCGTGTTGCATAATTTTAATTATTGTTGGAGATTTATTTTTTTTATTAATATTCTTTTTACTTTTTGTCTCATTTCTCTCTCTTAATCCTATCGTTATTTCATTTTCTGTATATGATTAAATATTCTAAATTACACTTCCTGCTTTAGATTCTGCATGACTCAGTAAGGATTCTTCAATCTGATTGGTTGAGGAGACAAGTCATTGCTTGCCCTGTTCACAGGTCCCAGATCCCCTGTAGAAGGCGCCGCGCTGTTTAGACTGTCAGATAACCGCAAATCGCAGTGTAAACGCCCACAGAAATTCTGTGGTGTGGGCAAGTGTAACGAATGGCGAGTGCCGTTCGTTCGCTGCTGACTGCAAAATCCAGGCCAATGTTTTACAAACAAGCTGCGAAGCGATTATAGCAAGTTAAACCGCAAGAAAGGGCCTTAATAGCAAGACTCGCTTTAGTATCATGCTAAACAAATATCCGACAATATGATGCAATAAATAATATTAATTTGATCAAGTTTTCAACCATTTTAAAACCAGGGCTGCTTACTTACCTCCACCGGCATTAGTCAAACCTTCTTTCCCATATCGGTCGTAGATATTGCGTTTTGAGGCTACGTTAAAAAAGATAATTTTAGTACTGAAGACGACATTAAGTATTGGTCAAGGTTGTATAATATATTGACAACATTTTACACAATGAAAACTTTTTTTTTTTAAGCAGCAATCCATAATTGCTTTAGAAACAGCTCCTTATAATGCTCCATGTGCTTAAATAAAATAATGAAAAGCTTCTGGGATACGACAAGCAAAAAAGTGCTCTATACTCATGGAGATTTCGGAATAGCTCACTGGGCCTATAAAACTCTGCCTCAGTGGGTAAATGTGCATTTTAAAACCGTGGGCTATCTTTCCATGTGGATTCAGTGCCAAGCGAGTCTTTATCTCAACGTTTTTGTATTTTTTAAAAACAACCTTGGCAGACAGGACATCAAATTTGGCTCAACAGCAAGAAAAGTTATTTGGAGACATGGATCAAATTGCAGATCCAACGGACATTCACACTTCACTGTCTTGGTGCTGGTAGATGCTGGACATGTTTATGGCCATCTGCCCATTTCCTAAAGAATGGTGATCCAGGATAGCGCAAAAGTGAAAGTGGGAAAACATGCAGAAGTTTTAACCGAATCCACTAATTGACTGTTTATTGCTGCACAGCAGCGTAACAACCAATTGTGGGTTGTGCCAATTGCAAAACGCGAGACAAAGCTGCACTGCAGTTGCAATCGATACATGGCAGAATTGTCATAGTACTTCACAAAATTCATCTTCAAACTATAAAATATAGCAGAGATACTGTTCTAACTAGAATTTCTCAGTTTTAAAACTCAATTTGTTTGATGAAAAATTCAGTGTTATTTTTTGAAAATGTTCATTCTCCATCTGAAGTGCATCTAACCCTCAACTACACAAGTATTCAGTGAATGCTAGTCACTTAAACACACAGCAACTGGGTACTAAAAAATTGTATTTTCTTTAATCCACTATTGTGCAAAAACTTTGCATCAACACCAATTCTCAAAAGAGACATTCTGTTATGATATTAGAATTAGTGAAGCGATAAGGTGGCTTTCAGTGTAATATTGTCTGATCATGTTTAAATTTACTAGGTTGTGTAGAATCAAGTTTTCCCTTGAGTGTTTAGATTCATTAATATGAATTTTAGATAATTTACATGGTAAACTATCTAATTAGCACCCATGGACTACATCTGTAGTTTGTATTTGAAGAGTGTTTTCATGCAATTTTATAGAAATGCGAATATATGCAATATTCTCCATACATCAGACATTTAAGATATGCATTCATGTAGATCGATGGTGCTTTATCCTGCATATGTTTAAATTTACCAGTTGAACCACAAGAGTATTACAGCATTAGTAATTTGTTGGTAAGCAGTAAAAAGCCAAAAATAAGAGACATTTTAGACACTTGGTTCATTTTGGCTACCAATCCAATGGTTGAACTGAGACAACAGCAACAAACTACAATCAGCAGTTGCTTTGTTAACTGCAGTACAATATGAGCATTAAATTTGTACTTGTTTCTGCTTACTACCTACTTGTGTCCATAACAAGCTTTTTCAAATATATATTTGAATCAAAAGCTACACTGCTCACATAACATGGAACAATCACCAGTTAAAAACATTGTATCCAAGCAGTATTCTGCAATTCAGGGCATTTACCTGGTGAAGGGGACAAAATCTAAGCCAGTTTCAAGGTGGTCGTCAGTTATTTGCCAATTTTCTCATCTGATATCTACTGCTGAATTAAAGACAGTTAAACCTACGTTGGAAATTGCATCTTGAGGCTGGGGGCTGACTAAAAGCATCTGGATGATAGTGGGCAACTGACAACCTAAATATGAGCAAGGAAATAGCCATAGGGCCAAGTTTTAAGAATATGGCTATCCAAAAACAGATTATATTGCAAGAATAAATATCCATCAAGCTCTCTCCCTAGGCCAGGTAATAAGTCTGTTTATCAAGGATAAGGGAAGTCACTGTAGAATGTGTGGAGCTTGGAGAGATCATCTTGAAGACAGTTGGAAAGCAGGAGTATAGTTGTCCTTCCTGGATTGAGTGACAATCCAAGGCACAAAAATGAGAGTCAACCCTGCACTGAATAAACACCTGCATATATAATGCCTAGCAAACGGCTACTTTTTACATGCAGGCTGACAAACTTTTAGAAGCCTACCTCCCTCAGTGATTTGTTACTTCTATGGGGTGCTACAAACCATCGTTCCAGGCCTCCATTAATGTTGCTCAGAAGTTAACCGTTAGGAGATACACAAGATATCATAGAGGGTCACCATTCTTTCATTCTTCTGCATTTGGGATGGTGGACAAGGGTCCTTGGCTGCTGCTGAACATTGCCACAGAACAGCACTGGGGAAGATCAGAATCTTAATGCTCGGGAAAGTTGCGAGCATGAAGACAATTTCTATTTTATTATCACCAACCACACAGACTTCATGAAGTTTTGTTCTGGTTTGAAATTTTAAATTTCATAATTTATAATGGATGTTAATTTCATTCAAGAGGGCAACATTCAGCAACACCAAGCCAGTTTCAATCTCATCAGGAGTAATGAACATGCTTTTGTGTCGTTATAATTTGAGGTTAATAAATCAAATGTTTTTAATGACCAGGAAATTGAGCAAAACAGCAATAATTCAGATTCTATCCGCAGAGCTATCCAATCAGAATTACACCACCGTAAAGTTTCAAATTAAGTATTTCATATCTAACAAAATACTTACAATCAGAAAGAACTTCATACGCTTCTGAAAGTTGTTTAAATTTCGACTCTGCCTCTTCCTTGTTGTCAGGATTCTTATCAGGGTGCCATTTCAGTGCCAGTTTGCGATATCTTTTGAAAAATGCAACCATCAATTGATACCTTCGCTTGCTTACAAGCAGTTGAAACATGAACCATTGAGTTTATAGACCATTTAGTAAGGTATACAGGTTTATACAGAATTAAAATATACTAGCTCTTAGCCAATGGTACTACTTGATGGTTATGTGCACGGCAAGCCTAATATTCATAAATAAAATCCAATGTACAAGATAGCAGGATATAATTTTATGACATCCTGAACCAATCCGATTTCCTGGCAACACATCTACGCAGCCATTTTTTCCACCATTGTTACAAAAATCTTTAGAATACACTGAAGAATTATAAATTTAGGATTGTTCCATAAAGCTGTGTTTAAGCAGATAGGAGCTGGTTGAAAATTATTAAATCTACAGTAACCAAAGTAGCCCATTGCAGTAGGTGACTTGCTGTAGTACAACATGCATAAGCTATTCACCAATGCAATGTATTGCATGCCACACTACTCCCATCGCAGCCTTTTCTACTAGAATATATGGGAATAACCTACTAACAGTTCTATCCCAACTATCACTTCATTTGCCTTTTGACCAAAGATGCTGCAAAAATACACATTTCATTGTTGGTTAGCCCAGTTAACTGCAGTTGAGTGTGTGCATAGAGCTCTGCACAGCATACCAATGAAATCTGTTAATATGTAACTGTCTGGTTTTACCAACATTAAAAAAAGTACTCCAGCATAGCATTTTAAACTTTAAAAAGTTCACTTTGTACTGGTCATAGCATGAAGCTGAAACGATGAGAGGCTGTCACCCGGAGGAAAATCTGCAATACAACTGGCTCTGGTACATTTAGTCTCATTTTGGTATGTAGAATCATAGCTCTTCGTGGTTGTTAGTGATTTGGGGAGGAGGGGGCAGGGTGGAGATGAGAAATAACCACCACAATAAGAGGAAACCTGCGTAGCATTAAATAAAAACAATTCCTGGCGGACTGATAGGCAAATGCACTGAATATCATAGAATGGATTCTTCCACCAACATCCTAGGATAGATTCGTAATGTATTTCAGCCAGATGGCAATGGAAACTGATTAGCACCCAAGGAGAGGAAGAGGCTGGGCAGTAACCTCAGCCTGACACTGTCTAGGCTCACATGAAGGCTAATTGGTTGAGATACCAGAGGGATACCACCCCACCTGCAGAACTGTAGCCCAACATGGATCACTGCCGTAATACAAGGGGATCAGAAGGGGAGAGTATGGTGTTTAAAAACAAATTATGTTTAGGTTCAACAAAAGAAAGTTGAAGTTACAGCGCACTTCTCAAAACAATGTCAATTCAAATTATGATTAATTCAATTTAAGCACTAAATACCCATTTTGCTGTGCGATTTACATTACATCACTCAAGTTACTGGATAATTCACAATTTTAAGCACGAAAACGACAATAAGTAGATTTTATCTAGTAATTTTTTTTTATGACGACTCTGGCTGAAAACAGGTAGAAATATTCAAATGTTACATTACCTACTATTGGTATGGATTGCTACATTCACCCAAATAGGAAGTGACAGCATCAAAAAAAAAATTGACCATTTAAGTGCTCTGCATCATACACTGCCATTTTCATCAAGTGATCTTCCTAACTGCCACATACAAGACTTTGGGACTGTCACCCTTTTTTGTCCAGTAGAACAGAGACCAAGCACAAAAACAGAAGACAAAAAAGTAGGTCCAAGTGGCACCAGGCAGGAAGGGAATCTAGTATACGGGGAATGAAGGCAAAGAATACTATTTCTGTAGTATAGTAGGTAACGCAACATTCATTTGTTAAACCTTCAAGAAGAATCAACTAATGCATCCAGACTGGGACATGTTCAGGCCTGCTCAGAGCACAGCAATGCAAAAGTGTTCATCATCCTGATGTCAGGTCAAGACAATGCTTAGTAAAAGCAAACTTTCTCCAGTCAGGTGCCTTCTAGATTACTCGCTACAGGAACTCTTGTGTATGCTCACCAAAAGAGTGCTTGCTGCACAATGTGGTATGAATTATATCTTTTCTTGATGGACCCTCCCTGGAATGAAGGCAAGTAAATTAAACCCATTACTCATTTCATAGCCTGCAGGCTAGAAGCAGGTTCCTATGAATGATGGACCTTACTAAACAGTTACTCCTGCATTACCACTGCTGCCACCCTGCAGAGGACACTCAAATCAATAACGTGCGTACGTATTCCCTGTCGCCTAGAAAAACAGAAGATCTTGCTGGTAGTTTCTACTTACTAATTTTAGAAAAGGTCAGAAACCGGGAACAGTAAAAAGTATTACAATTGGCCTCTAACCACAGGCTATTGAACGAAGAGGTAAAGAATACCAAAGCTCCCCACTTGATCAACCAATGACTCCTTCTGGATACCAGAGTTATGTATTGATCCTAGCATGGACAGGATCAGGATTGGCTGTTACGTTACTCCCATAAGGTTTAGTGGAAGGACCCTCACTATCTCGGTTCAATGGTAGCCAGTTGAGTGAGGTACTAAAGAAGCCTGTGGAACTGTATGCTAGTCAAGTTACCAACCAGACAAGAAAATGTTTCCTCGCATCACATTTGCAGTAACCCAAGGACCAGACTATTTTAGCCAATTATAAAATATTAATGCTGCATGAACACAATTTATTGCATTTTACAGAACATGGCTTTATAATATATTACTTGGAAAAATCTAAATTAGCCATTGAAGGAAAACAGTCAATTCTGTAAATGAAATGGAGATAGTGGAGCAATTAAAAGGCTTAGCCAGTCTCAAGCCCAGCTCTGGGTTAATAACATGAGCAGTAGCAATTTTCAGTCACTAGATGTCATCACAGCATTTTACAAATGGTATGGGTTATAATTTGTTGTAGCAGGTCATCCAACGGCATCTGCCGTTAGTTAGACTTGCCCTTGTACGTTTAGGTTTTTAAATTTTTTTGTGGCAAGTTGCTGAAAGTGCGAGCTGATATCGGCACACTGAGGGAAACAGGGCACCTGGGATCAGAGTGAACAGAGCAAGCAACTCCTTAACCAATTGGATTGAAGGATTCTGAAATAAACAGCACAAGGACTGAGATGCCTGACATCAATAATAGGGAAAATGCTAGACTATTAAGGACGTGGTAACAGGGCACTTGAAAAATCACAGTATGATTAGACAGAGTTAGCACGGTTTTATGAAAGCGAAATCATGTTTGACAAATCTATGAATTTTTTTTGAGGTTGTAACTAGCAGGGTACACAAGGGGGAACCAGTGAATGTAGTATATTTGGATTTTCAGAAGGCATTTGATAAGGTGCCACACAAGAGGTTGTTACACAAGATAAGGGCTCATGGTGCTGGGGGTAATATTAGCATGGATAGAGGATTGGCTAACAGAAAACAGTAGGAATAAACGGGTCATTTTCAGGATGGCAGGGTGTAACTAGTGAAGTGTGGCAAGGATCAGTGCTTGGGCCTCAGCTATTTACAAGTTGTATATCCAAGTTTGCTGACAATACTACTACTTTCGTATAAAAGGAAAAGCTTATAATGGGATATCTTGTTTAGCAATCCATTCAATGGCCTCCTAAGATGCAAAGTGGAGAAATGAGGTGCCTCCCGCAACAGATCTTAGTGGGCAGGTTGATGTGATGTGTTCCATGGTCTGGGGCTCATGGCCACAGTCACACTTTGGGTCATCCCTCTTGTGGAGCAAGTGGCCGCATCCTTCATGCCCTGTGCGGATTCGGTTGAGGTGTCCACTGTCTTTGAGGAAGGTTGAAGCCAGGGACCTCTGCTGTTGGGTCAGTGTTGAGGAGCTGGTTATGCTGCATGCGTCCCACGACTCCGCACAACTGGATAGTTGGTCGATACCAGCGGCATGAATATTGGAATATTGTGCCCAGAATAGACGGCACAATTTTAAGCACTTTCACGGTGGGTTTTTCAAGTCTTCCTGAATGGGAAGGTTGATGTTGCCCATGATTTTTTCCATCTCAGAGCACGGTGGAGTCACGGCGAATGGCAGGCGGGGCAATGTGGGACAGCACCGGGAGCCACTCAGTTGGAATGGACTTAAGCGTCCCTGACACCATCCTCATGGCAGAGTATAGCTGCACAATACAAAGCTAGTAAGCTGCGAGGAGGATGCAAAGAGGCTGCAAAGGGATATAGACCAGTTAAGTGATTGGGCTAGAAGGTGGCAGATGGAGTATAATGTGGGGAAGTGTGAAACTATCCACTTTGGTAGGAAGACTGGAAAAGCAGAATTATTTTTTTTTTTAAAAAGGTGAGAGACTAGTAAAGTTGATATCCAAAGGGATTTGGGGGCCCTTGTACACAAATCACAGAAAGTTGACATGCAGGTACAGCAAGAAATTAGGAAGGCAAATGGTAGGTTAGCCTTTATTGCAAGGGGGTTGGAGTACAAAAGTAAGTCTTGCTGCAATTATATAGGGCTTTGATGAGACCTGGAGTACTGTTTACAGTTTTGGTCTCGTTACCCAAGGAAGGATATAAGTGTCTTACAGCGAGTGCAACAAAAGCTCACTAGCTTGATTACTGGGATGAGAGGGCTGCTCTATGAGGAGAGATTGAGTAGAATGGGCTTATATTCTCTGGAGTTTAGAAGAATGAGAGGTGATGTCATTGAAACATACAAGATGCTGTTTCCCCTGGCTGGAGAGTCTAGAACTAGGGGTCATAGTCTTAAATGGCCAACACCTTACCCTGAGACTGATACGAAGAGAAATGTCTTCACTTAAAGGGTTGTGAATCTTTGGAATTCTCTACCTCAGAGGGCTGTGGATGCTCAGTCGATGAGTATATTCAAGATTGAGATCAATAGGTTTTTGGGCACTAAGGGAATCAAGTGATATGGGGATAGGGCAGGAAAGTGGAGTTGAGGTTGAAGATCAGCCATGATCTAATAGAATGGCAGAGCAGGCTCAATGGGCTGTACGGTCTACTCCTCCTCCTATTTCTTATGTTATGAAGGAAGTGTAAATTAGAGTGGGTGAATTCAATGTCAAATCACACAGGAGAAATAGAGGAGGAAAGAAAGATTGGATTGAGAGAGAGAGAGAGAGAAAAAAGACAAAGGAAAAGTAAAAAAAGTTTTAAAAATTTTATATTTCAGATCAGCTTCCCACATTTATATAAACGTGGAACTATTTTCTGCCTCCAAACGCCTCACAGATCATTACATAGAATCAATAACCATTAAAATAAGCTGCGATTGTTAATACCAGACCATTTTAATGTTTAAATTAGCATTTATAGAATGTAGACTTACGATTTTTTAATTTCGTCCTGAGAGGAATTTCTGTGTACTCCTAATACTTGGTAGTAGTCCACCATCTTTAACGAACAAGTTCTTCAAGATAGAAAACCCTACAATGATACAAGTTACACAATTTAAACATTTTAATAGACTATTTTAGTGCATTCATATGTCAAGAAGCTGAAAGAGTAGCTGAAAGATGTGTGAACATTTTTCCATATTATGCATCATTCCAGAAACAGAGAACCACCTAACAAGGTCTGCACAACTGGCCTGCGGTGACAGAGCAAATAATTGAAGTCATGTTGAAGCATTTGGCCTCGGGACTGACACGTAGAATTATTATTCAAACTCACCAATGCTATGTTTCCAACTTCAGATCAGGCAATGCAATAAAAAGGTGCTCAGATGAACATCGCAAAGTTTAGCAATTTGCTAAACAGCAATTTATAGTTGTCTTGATACAATCAGAGGCGTTGTACAGGTTCTGAAAAATATTTAAGTACATGGAGTTTAACTCTGCAGCTTCCCCACTGCTGTATAGTAGCTACATACAACCACCACCACCCTGCCCACACCCCCACAGCCCCCATGTACTTCTATTTTCACGATTAGTTGGGGGGGGGAAATCAATTCTGACCAAGCCGCAAGGGAAGCATCCAAGCTCTGGAGAGAATGCACAACGAGCCACAGGCTTATGTCTAGTGACAAAGGACTGAGTTATGAGGCCATTCAGAATTTTAACCCTTGAAAGGAGGTGAAAGAGAAGACTTGAGTAACTTGAAGTGCAAAATGCGAGAGGCGCGATATACCTGGTGTTTTAAGTTAAACCTCGACTGCAAGACAAATGTACAAACTGGTAAAAGGCAAGTTCAGGACATATATCGGATGCCCTTCTTCACGTAAAGCATGGTGAAATGGCCTCACGGAGAGCGCAGCGGAAGCAGAAGCATTGTAATCAATCAAGAAGCAGTTAGATACAGTGATGGGATTGTGTAAGATTTAGCAAGGTATTAGCTTTTTAAATCTGCCATGCACAAAGCATTAAAAACCAGCTTCACTCAAACCACATCCCAGCTTAACTGGTTAGGTTCTAGTCAGTTTGTCTTGCTGTGTGCACAAGAGGCCAAATTACTGGCCTCAAATACAAGCATCCCGTGGAATTTATTCAAATGTTTCGTTGACAGCTCTTAATTTATTCAAATCTGGTTTGCTCCTATTACTTTTCTGAATTTATTATTTATCGATCTATCTTGTTGAAATTGAGGAGTCTGAGTGAACCCTTCAGAAAGTCAGGCCAGATAGCTTCTGCCAACAAAGGAAACAAGAAACTGCAAGGCAAGATTTATAGAGCAGTAGCCACAAACTTATTTTCCCACTAATGGAGGAGCTAGCAAATCTACTGTAAAAGAATAGGTTGCGTTACTGCTATTTATAGTTTACAAAGTTTGTTTAGCAATTAAAAGACCAAGTCACAGTCTAGTGTAGTTTTTTTGATACTTTCCAAAAACAGAGAGGATCAAATGAGATCACTTAAAATAAAGTGAAGCAGTTTCTCTATTCAGACTTGGGACACACTACGGATTTTAACTACATATCTGGGCAAGTGAAATGGGATGAAAGGAGCAATGGTACACCTATGAGACACACATAGAAAGTTGGGCAAGATGGCCTGAATGGCCTTCCTACAATTATTTGTGGAGATAATGCTGTCATTTTTTATCTGAATCCTGTTCACAATATCCCACAAGAATATGATGAAACTCCATACAGAATTTAGATTAAGTGCTCGGTACTGAGAACTAGGAGCAAGATCTACAAGATGATCAAGTTTCATTTCCCAATAGTGATTCGCCCTATAATTAATGTTATGTTCGTGACCTGGTAGAGTTTGTACTTCCAATTGAGGGAAATGAGGAAAGTTAACACAAGGATCAAAGTGTAGGTACATTCCTAGCATTGCATGCAGATAGCATCAATAGTCATGCATCTTTGCTTCTGGAAATACAGAGTAGTTAAAATGGATTCTCACACACGAGACACATCATAAAGCAACAAAGATGCACTTGTCAGTTCTATAGATAATGCATCATTTAAATTGACAGTTTTGTTGCAAAGATGCACACAATGCAAGTCTGCTGGAAGCACTACACGCAGAACAGTTTTCACAAACAAATCCAGCTTTAAAATAGAGTAAATCCTCGGTTCAGATTCTAATGAGCTTTTCTGCATCTACCACAAACATGCAAAGCTTAAAATTATGAAAGACTCCAGACTTCAGATAACAGAATCCCATTTAGCAATTTAAATAGGAACTACATGCCATTAAACGAGTCCAAGACCTTGTGTTAAAAAGGTGCGGCAATGCTTAGCATAGTATTTTCCAACTATTTTAAGAAAATTACTTACAAAAATTCAGGGATAGAGAAAAGCTATTCATTAACCTGCTACAAAAAATTACCCAGTAAAATGGTTAATTGGTTCAAAGCTACATAAAAAATACAACTCTACCAATATACAAGATGTTAGTTCTGAAGTGGGCCACAAGGTGGGATCTCCTCCTAGACAGTATAAAATGTCCAGAAAATCTCAATTCAAACAATGAACAGAATTGGAATCTGACACCATGCAGTTTAACTTTCCTATCAAAGTAAAACTGTCACGTTTTATGTACATTTAATAATCAAATGCTTAAAATATTTGCATTTTTGTGCTAAAACAGATTATCCTGTAATTTGAATTAAGCAATTTAGATAAAGTGGAACTTAGTTTTTTTTTCTATAGATAAATTGAATTAAGGGACTTTGAATTGAGAGGACTACAGTTCAACTTCTGCTCCTAAACTAGCAGCTGTATCAAAACCGAAATGAATTTATAAACCTAGAAACCCTTTAACTCTGCAGTTAAATACACTGCCTAGCATTGTATTAGGACATATAGATTTGGAAGATCCCAGTGTTGATCACTGGTCTGGTCAGAGCATGGGGCCTAGGCAACTGAAAGCACAGCCACCAATGTTGGGGCAAAGAGAGGGGGTGCACAAGAGGACAGAGCCAGAGGAAAGGATTTCTAGGGGTGGTTGTAGGGCTGGAGGAGGTTACACAGATAGGGCTAGATGAGGCCATGAGAGATTGAAACATGATGAGAATTTTAAATTGGAGGCTTTGGGGAACCAATAAAGGACAGCGAGCACAGGGGTAATTCGTGAACAGGACTTGGTACAGGAAATAGGATACAGGAAGCAGAGTTTTGGATGAGCTGAGGTTTAGAGGATGGCACTGGAATAAAATCCAGATGACAAAGGCAAAGTGAGGGTTTTAGCAGCAGATGAGATGAGTTGGGGCAGTGGCAGATGATTTACACAGGTCTTTATGATGGCGAGAATGAGGTCAGAATGACAACACGTTCAAGGGCTTTGGGTAGGAAAGGAAAATTGGAGATGGGGCAGTAGTTTTCAAGGACAAAGGGGGTGAAGATGGGTTTCTGGAGGAGGGAGTAACTGGTAGTTTTGAAAGGGCACGCATTCTCTTTACCATGTCGGTCTTCAAATGCCTGAAAACCTACCTCTAACCAGGTTTTCAGTCAACTTTCCTGACTACTCTCCTTCCTGCTCAAATCCTCCGATCCCACTGTAAAAAATCCTGGGACAGTTATGTAAATGATGCTATAGAAAGTTGTTCAAATTATGTAAACATGGCTCATGAAGGGACCAGATATAACTTGCTGGTTTCTCCGAGTTGGGCTACATAAAGATACATTTAGCACCTTTAGATGAAACAATGTACAAGACAAACATTTTAACATATAGCCCCACTGAACGTTTACACAACTAGGAATCTATCATATACATAGTACACCAAATGTCTGACAATCTTCAAAATATAGGCCCAAAAATTAGATATTTATCAAAATCAGAGTTTTATTTGCATTAGGCTCCAGAGCGTTTACATTCTAAAATGTTATCTGACAAGCTCGGCATAGCCCTATACATATTCTTGCAAACCCTTTATAAATAGAACAATGAGTTTTGCAGTTCTATACTGATCCTTGGCACTTCGTTTTCCCACAGTCCCATGATTCAGTACATCTCATTCACAGCAGTCAGTTAAAAATAGACATAATGGTACTGTAAGAAAGCTGCCTGGTTTATACTGGTATCAAACAACAACTCACTTATAGATTTTAAATCTAAAAACATCCAAATGCACTTTATAAATGGAAACAGAGGAACAGCAAAGCAACACAGGTGATCCAAAGCTTCATCAAATGAGGAGTTTTGAGAAGATTTTTAAATGGAGAAAAGTGGAGAAGCACAGGGGTTAAAAAAAAAAAGACCAGACAGCTTAGAGGGCTTGACAGGGTAGATACTGAGAGGCTGTTTTCCCTGGCTGCAGTCTAGAACTAGGGGTCTTAGTCTCAGGATAAGAGGTTAGCCATTTAGGGCTGATATGAGGATAAATTTCTTCACTAACAAGGTATAAATCTTTGGAATTCTCTACCCTAGATGGCTGTGGATGCTCAGTTGATGAGTATATTGAAGACTCAGATTTTTGGGCACTAAGGGAATCAAGGGTTATGGGGATAGGGCGGGACAGTGGAGTTGACGTAGAAGTTCAGCCATGAACTTATTGAATGACAGAGTAAGCTTGAGGGGCCATATGGTCTACTCCTGCTTCTTACGTTATTACAGCTGTAGGTCCTGCCACCAATCCAGAATTGTTCTACTGCAATATACATCACTGCAACACTGCCATCTTGTTGTACCATAGTGCAGTAGATGCAAAGCCTGGTCCTCAGTCTGACGGCTATTGAGAACATCTGAAGTATGGAGAATGTTCTCTGCAGATGTTTCATGCATGAAACTTGAAGAAAGGTTCGTCAGGTGATGAAAGATTCAGAACTAAAGCCCGACATTGCTAAAGTGCTTAACTAAAATACATTGTTTCTCGGACAAGAACATTCCAGAGTTAGATCGTACCGATCAATTTATCAACTGAGCTTTATGCAGAAGATATTTCATTCATTGTACTGGTCTATGCCACAATACAAGTCTAAGATCATGATCACGAGTTCCACCTTGATGTTATATTCAATGAATCAAGTTCCCACAGCTAAATTTCATCAAAATTAGAGCTGTGCAACTGAAACTTCATTTCTTTTCATTTTATTTGCATTCAGATGAATTAATATCAGTTTTAAACAGATGTATCCCAATTTTTCAACTGCAATTCTATGTAGTTTTCATTCTTTAGTGGTTCTCATTAGTTCCCTACCTTTATATTAGGATTAATCTCCAGACGCATGAAGCCTCAATAGCTACAATAAACTTGCATCGAACCTTGGTTAGACCACACTGAGTCCTGCGTACAGTTCTGGTTGCCATAGTATAAGAGGATATAGAGGCACTGGAGCAGGTGCAAAAAGATTTACAAGGATGATACCAAAACTGCGAGGTTAAACCCATCAGGAAAGAATGAACAGGCTGGGTCTCTTTTCTCTTAAAAAGAAAAGGCTGAGGGGTGACCTAATAGAGGTCTTAAAATTATGAAAGGTTTTGATAGAGTAGACACAGAGTGTGTTTCCACTTGTGGGGAAGAGCAAAACTAGAGGCCATCAATATAAGATAGTCATAAAGAAATCAAATAGGGAATTCAGAAGAAACTTCTTTACCCAGAGAGTGGAACTCGCTACCACAGGGAGTAGTTGAGGCGAATAGCAGAGATACATTTAAGGGGGAAGCTAGATAAGCATATGAGGGAAGAGGGAATAGAGGGTTATGCTGATATAGATGAGGAAGGATGGGAGGAGGCTCAAGTGGAGCATTAACACTGGCATGGACTGGTTGGGCCAAATGGCCTGCTTCTGTGCTGTATATTCTATGTAAAAAGAATGTTTACTAGTAGCAACACAATGACTATTTTAAGGTACAAAATAATGTTACTGAAATTTTATACAGGGAATTCCACAAAGTCTGGGCAGTTTAATTTGATACAGTATAAACTGGTTACAGAACACCTGATTTTAAAAAAATATATAGATTCAAGATAATAAGGAATTAAATAGTTGCTTGAAAAAGAAATAGCAAAGGAAGCAAGAATAGGAGGCTAGAGGTGTAAATCACCAGTGCAGATTTAATGGGCCAAATTGCCTGTTCCTGTGCTGCAACATTCTTTGACTGCAAGATACTTTAATGATTACACTGGGCCAGATTTCTAGCAACATTCACTGAAGATTTCCCATTGAGGCAATGGAAGAAAACTGAATTTTAAGTTGCCAGATCAGTCATTAAAATAAAAATAATTGATGGGGCAATCCAGAGAAGTCACCTGAACTCCCAATAGATCAGTGTGTAAATAGACTGCATGGGATATGGTGCTATATAAAATTAGGAAGGTTTCTGGTTCTATCCCAATCTGTGCTCCTAGTTAATCTCAGCCAAGGTGTCAAAAACTGGTTTCAATCTCCCCAGCAGAGTATCAATTGGTGGGGGTGGGAGGGGGATAAGATAGGAAGAGAAAATAGGAGTTGTTGTGCCCAAGCAAGAGTCACCATGCCGCTGCCTTCATGGAAAGAAAATAGGGAAACTCGACAAGGACTGTGATGGCGGAAATGTTTAAAGGGAAAATATTTGGTGAGATTGGACCCATCAGAAGAAAAAGATCATGACCAGATGGTCAGCTTGGGTCCCAAATATCAAGAGTAGTTACAAGAGTGGAGATTTTTAGATACAAGGACAGGAAAACCAAACTCAACAGGCTCTGCTTGCAATCATATTAAGCTACAAAAGTTACCTGGCTGTATCAAGTTTATGGAGTAGGTAGCCAAATTTCAGAGAAAAGTTATAAAATCAGAAATGAAGTAGAAACTAAAGTCAACATAAAGCAACTTCATCTGTAGTCTCATTTCCTTCCCGTCCCAAACACTGCCCTCCCGAGATACAGGGCTCCAAATTCTACCCAACAGTCATCACTCAACTATCTCAAGCTAATGTGCCCAATTTATAGTTTATATTATATTTAATGAAGCAAATATCAACTGAATGTAAGGGACGGCTCATTCCGTACAAGCTCAGACCAGGCACACCATTCTTACTTTATTCAGAGTTCATTCATTTCTTTTTATAGATGCACTCAGTATGTAGCTGCAGTATCATACTCCTTTCCTCAGGAGTTATGGTTTGGAAAGCAGCTCAAGTTAATATACCAACACAATGATATTCAAGCCAGTGTGCTTATATAAAAATAAAACAGTTCATGATAGTCCCTCTCCCCAGCTAGTTGCAGCTTTATACCCACTTTCTAACCTTAGTTTTGCTGAAATCATTGCACAATCCTCCTTTAAAGTTTAGAACATATCAACTCAGCACATCTGAATCACAAAACCCAATGGTACAATGTTTTAACACTTAAAATTATAATTAATTTTCTAACGCTGGCATTTCTGCATCTCTCTTCCTTTTGCTAAACCATTGGTGGTAGACCAGGCACTTTGGTCCTGTTCACTGTGTCCCTCACAGTAAACCTCACCCTCTCGCGCTCAGTTTTAAAAACCTCTCAGACCAAGCCTTCAGCCACCCCTTCTAAGCTCCCCTTTTTTTGGCTCAACACCGGTTTTCCTTGCGCTCAATTTTGGAGCACCATGGGGTCTTTCTTCATGTTATAAAGTACAATATAAATGCAAAATGTTGTTGTGGTACACCTACTCTTTTAGACAGCCATCGGGCACTTTCAGCTTTCACACGTTGGCCTGCAAAAGAAAGCTTTAGCTGGTCACTCCAATTACAGACCCACATCAAACTTCAATTTTCAGTCTCCCAGTTGGCTGGAAAACAGATCGTCGAACCATTTTCAGCTAATCAGGACTGAATTTCAATAACTTGGGTCCCCACTCCAGAATGCATGGCATGATGGTGTAAGTACAAAAGACAGAATTTTTTTAATTAAAAAAATAAGGACCAGAAGGTGGTGAAAATACAACTCCAAATTCCACACTCAAGAACTCAACTGCACCCCGACAAACAGCCCCTAAAGATTCACACCCAACTATCCCCATTGCCCACTTCCACGCTCCTCCTTTTTTCTTCCCTTTCCCCCCTCCCCCTCTTCATGGCCAGCACCAAACATCCAGATCCTCAACTATACCACTCATTGTAGCAATGCATGCTCCCACATATGCAAACAAAACAAACACCACCAATATGCAAACCAATGTTCATTCAAACAGTTAAAACATGGTAACGTAAAGCCAATATAGGTAATGTAAAGTAAATAAGCAAAGAATGGAAAAAAGACTACAGATGATCAGATTTTCACACTTCTGATTGAAGCAACAGTTCTCTCTAGACTGCCATGTGGTCTGCACTCAGTTGCCCCACTGGCTACATAAGAAAGGAAAGTCCATTGCTATAGGCCCTTGTCTGTTGGTACGGAGGGGCACATAAGCAAACATTAACTATTTTGTTCTACCTCACTTTTTAGAGATAACTACCAGGAAATGCAGTTGATCAACTATTAGAAGCAGTGAATAATGGAACACGGTTTGCAAGAAATGTTACTCAGTGTTAGTTTTTTTTAAAGATAACCCAAATACTTCTGGGACAGGTCTATTTAATTTATACATGATTGAACACGAAAGGATAAACAAGTAAAAAAAAAAGTGACTTTTTATTTCACAGATGCAAATGAGAAAGGAGAGAACTGGAGTTGGAGAACTGACAAGGAAGGTTTTTGCTTAATTACCATACTTGCCTGCAAGCATTTTACAACCTCTCATTCTTTGGGAAAAAAATAAAACCTTGTAAATTTTAGTCTCCATTCGTCTATTAATTACAGTAATAGACAACAGTTCAGCAGTTACTTTAGCAATTTTTCTAATTCCATGATGCATTAACTAAAATGGTAAATTTAGCTAGCAGTCTAATGGTGTAACCAGAATCCATATATATTTGCTTATAAGGCTAATATACAAGATGCAAGCAATGTTTTTTTTTTAAATAAACAGCTTTCAACGGAGACCCCTACCATCCAATAGTAAGAGATTCAAATTCTCCACGCTTTGGGAAGACACCCAGTCACCATGCTCAGCCTTCCCACTGTGGGAAATGGAATGAGAGATTGGTGCTGCAGAAGTGGAATTAAAAAATACATCTGTGCTTGCATGTGGGGGTATAACTATGCAGAGGAGATGCTCCTCCTGGGAGCATTTCCTTTCCAATTATACTTGTTTTGAAACAAGGGGAAATGTACAAAAAGCGTTAGAATTTTTATTAATGATCTAGCTGTAGGAACAATCTGCAAGGTTGCAGATGATACTAAGATTTGAGAGTGTGTCGGGTCTGTAGACAATGCTCAACTACTACAGGTAAATCTAGAAGAGTATTGGGCTTGTGACTGGCAAATGATGTTTAACTTAGAAAAGTGCATGCTGAACATAAGTACAACATTCAGGGAAAAATATTAGAAAAAATAAGATCTGAGCATTCTAGTGCAGATCTCTAAAGGTTCACAAATTATGCGATGGCGTGATATCTGGAGCAAATAGGGTGTTGGGATAGAATTGTAGAACAATTGACTAACAAAACATACCATTTGTACTTGTACAAGACTTTGGTTAGGCCTGTTAGAAAACTGTATCCAGTTTTGGTCTCCTAATGGTGGCTGATATTGTGGCTTTGGAATGGGTGCAGAGGATTAATCGCAGTTTGAAGCATCATAATTATCACGATAGGCTCAAAGAGCTGGGACTCTACACTTTAGATAAGCTTAGATTTGGAAGTAATTTGACTGAGATTTAAGAAGATTAAAGTTATAGATTGTTTTTGTGTACATAGCTTGTTTCAACTAAATAAGTTAGGGAGGACCAAGGGTCACAATCTCAAGTTGTACAAGGCCAGAACCAAGTTGGAGGTCAGGAGGTGGTTCGTTTCCCAGTCAATAACAGACCTATGGAACAACAGGCTGCCAGCTGGTGCAGTGAATGCCGATTCGCTGAATTCCTTCAGGCGAGAGCTGGACCTGTTTCTGGCTGGAGTAGAGATAACCTTGTGCAAAAGGTAGGTACTGCACGACATTAATCAGGGCCAGGGTAGTCGCCTGGACTAGCTGTGATCACCCAAGGGGGCGGGGGGGGGGGGGGGGGGCGGAATGGAATTTCTCAGATTTGCCCCCCCCCCTACCTCCAAATTGACCTAGGTTTTTAATCTGGTGTTTTTTGCCTCTACCGGGAGATCACGTAGCTTTTGGGTGGAGTGTATATATTGCGATGCACAAGGCATTGCAGTTGTGAGGGAAAGAACCAGAGGGCTTTTACTGTGCAACCTAGTTCTGGCCTCTTTAAAGTCCCAGCTTCAGACTGGGAATTAAGCTAGTGGCCCTCCTCTGCAATCTTTGCAAAGCCACCATGTGAGGAGACCAAAACTGGACACAGTATCCTAACTGAAACCTAACCAAGGTCTTCTACAAGGACAAAATACTGGCCTGGAATTTGCGGTCAGCAGTGAAGCAAAGGCGTTCGCAGCTGGCCCCGAAGTACGCTGCGCAAAAGGATCTTGCAATCCCCGCGTCGAGAACTTCAGGTTTTCCAACTTTCAATTCGAATGAACGAACTGTAATGAGGATCCCCTTATGCAAACTGCTGCGGCATCAACTAAGCAGCCAATCAAAAGGCAGAATTCTCACAGACAGAGGACAAGGAAGTGAGTCAGCTTTTAAAATTCTAACATTTTAAAAATGCTAGAGAGCAAAACAAAGATAGGGGCTCTCACATGGGGAAAAGGCAAACCTGAAATAAAGATGGACAAACTTTAAAAAAAGGTGTTTTAAATGTTTTTGAAAAGTTCCTTAAAAATTTTAATTTTTATGAAAACAAACAAATTTCACACCGCACAAAATTAAAATTAGTTTTCCAGGCCCTTAACGTTTGTTTAGCAGTCAATATGCTGTCAAAACCCCAGTTACACCTAATCCCTTTGGGTCTAACTTTCAGCGGGGAATTTAACAGCATACTTACTGCGGAAGAGCCAAAGTTTTTGTCAGTTTCAAAGATTTGCGAGATTTCACTGATTGCCGGCTCGGTTTGGGGGGGGGCGCACAGTGCAGCCTGTTTCGGAGCGGTCAATGACAGGCCGCAACTTCAGGATTTCTGCATGCGCCAAATCCCGAGGTTGCAGTCAGTTTCAAAGACGGAATGATGGCGAACGCTGCCAGTGCACAGTCATCTCGACCGCAACATCTGGGCCAGTATGCGGTCATATAGTTGATGTTATAGTTGAACAGAGTAAAGTGAAGATGAGCTGAACGAACAGGCAATTCCAGTCGCAGCACTAAAATGATACTAATTTTCTTTATATATTTCCTTTTGTTTCAAAGCTACAAGTACAAGTCATTCTATAAAAAGCATAATTGTGAAGGAAATGGAAAGGCCACCTGGGAAGCACTTTCTGTACAAAGTAATCCCTCACCTGCAATCCTTAGGGTTTCACATAAAAGACAACTCCCTACTTTAATTCTATGACAATTTTTCCATCTACGTAATTAAAACAAAATAGTTTTAGTCCATAAGCTTATCACATAGCTCAACAGCCAGAGGCTGCAACATACTTGTTACTCTACGGAATTTGTTTCCCAATAAAATAAGGAAACATATCCTGTTACTACTGTGGTTTTCAAACTTTTGATAGGGAGGAAGAAGTGAGGAGAAGAAGAGGGCACTCTGCAACTATTAACAGTCCCAGGGACTCCTTGTGCTAGCTTTCTGCTATCTACACAAAAGAAACATTCCAAATTTATGAACTAGTGAATCAGGAAAAAAAAAATCTGCATCTCTGTTGACTGCTAGATACCGAACAGACCCAGTCTTAAAAGCCTTATACAATAGAAATACGTCACCTATTGTGTCAGCCCTGGCTCAGTTGGTAGCATCCTCACCCGAGTCAGAAGGTTGTGGGTCCCACTCCAGAGACTTGAGCCCAAAAATCTAGGTTGACACTCCAGTGCAGTACTGAGGGAGTGCTGCATTGTTGGAGGTGCCGTCTTTCAGATGAGCCATTAAACAGAGTTTTACGTCTGCCGTCTCAGGTGGACGCAAAAGATCCCGTGGTACTATTTCGAAGAGCAGGGGAGTTATCCCCGGCATCACGGCCAATCCCTTACAAAGTTGGCGGAGTACAACTAGACTGCATCTGCTGACTCGACAGAGACAAGACAAGACTGGGAAGAGTCAAAAGAAACTTACTTGGCAATGCCCTTGTATTACAAAACCAGTTTGAAAACCAGATTAACACTAATGACCATACAGAAAACTATTACAAGATTTACTTGCAAAAAAGAAATCTAGTGAGCACAGGCTCTACCATACAAAAGGCTTTCGAGAAAGCATGACTTTCCAGTTTGATTGATTGCCTCGGTTCCTTATGCGGGGGGGGGTTGAAGAATGGAGAGAGATGGAAAGTGGGGGTGGGAAGGAAGCATCAGCAACACAAAGGACTTTATTCTAGCTACGTTATCGGAGTGAGGAGGAGGGGGGGATTTGTGAATCCAACAGCGGAGGCCCCATTTAATCACAAATCTTGCAGATGGTGGAACAAACAACCCCCGAAAACACTGGAAGCACCGGTGGAGTCAGTCGCAAGGGCCGTAGCCCTGCAGCACAAAGCCGGCCGGTTAATTCTGGGCGCTCACACAGAGAAGCGGAGGCTGCTGCCTGTCGCCCCCGCCCGAGGGGAGGGGGGGAGAGAGAGAGAGAGAGAGATATGAGCCGGGGCCGTGTCTTACTTCAACTTAATAATTTCAGGTCGGGGTGGTGGGGGGGAACCTGGCGTTATTGCAGCCTGGCTCGCCGCTGTTTAAATGTCGGCGACACAACACACACCGGGCCTACTGTCGTCTCTCCCTCGCCGGCACCAAATCAAAATTGGAGAGGACGGAGCAACGCTCGGCGTCAAACGCCGGACGGGCTGACACTCACTCACTCGGTTGGCCCGCAAGGCCTCCGCTCCATGGTTTTATATATAAAGAGAGAGAGAGAGAGAGAGCGCGCACAGCTTTCCCCCATTTTGTTTCCCTTCTGCATTTTTTTTCTGCGCCAGTCGGCGGCCAGCCGGCCGGCAGTGTCTTGTTTTTTAGTGGTGGTGGTTGCGGGGGATATGCTGGGGACGGTGGTGTTAGTAGTCAGGATGCAGTTGAAAGCCGAGCTGCCCTCTCACCTCTGCGTCCCTCCTGCCAACTCCGTCCCTTCAGCCTGCGCACTCGGACTTCCACACCAGCGGCCCGCCGAGAAACATCCACCGGTCGCCGGAGCCAGAGAGACGACGAGGAAGAGGAGATGGTAGTGGGGGGGGGAAGGGAGAGGGGGGAAATCTCCGTCACTTCCGCCTTTCTGTTATTACGTCGCCGTGACGTCACGCGTCCGCTGTTCCTCTGTGACGTCGGGCCAGAACCTTCTGGAAGTCCAAAGGTGGGGGTGTTTGTTAATCCAGATCTGCCACCTGGTTGAGTTTATTCAAGACAGAGAGCGATAGATTTTTGAATATTAAGGGATATGGGGATAGTGCAGGAAAGTGGAGTTGAGGTCGAAGATCAGCCGTGATCTTATCGACTGGCGGAGCAGGCTCGAGGGGGCCGAATGGCCGACTCCTGCTCCTGTTTCTCATGTTCTTCTGTCTCACTCGTCGACAGCGGTGTCAGCTGTGGCTCAGTGGGTAGCACGCTTGCCTCTGAGTCAGAAGGTTGCGGGCTCACAGTCCCACTCCAGGGACTTGAGCACATAAAGCTAGGCAGACACTCCAGTGCAGTGCCGAGGGAGTGCTGCACTGTCGGAGGTGCCGTCTTTCGGATGAGACGTTAAACCGATGCCCCGTCTGCTCTCTCAGGTGGACGTAAAAGATTCCATGGCACTTTTTCAAAGAAGAGCAGGGGAGTTATCCCCGGTGTCCTGGCCAATATTCATCCCTCAATCAACAGAAAAAAACAGATTATCTGGTCATTATCACATTGCTATTTGTGGGAGTTTGCTGTGCTCAAATTTGCTGCCGCGTTTCCCACATTACAACAGTGACTCCACTTCAAAAGTACTTAATTGGCTGTAAAGCGCTTTAAGACGTCTGGTGGTCGTGAAAGGCGCGAAATAAATGCAAGTCTTTCAAGTCTTTTTACAGTAAGGCGCAGGTGTTTTTGTTAATCCTCTCCAAAAATTTCATTTATTTTGATGTATCTTACTATTACAACAGATAAATGCGCCCCCCATTTCTAGGGCAGTGCTGTAGTGGCCTGGTTATGCTACTGGGCTAGTAGGTGGGCGAGTTTGAATCCCACCTTGAAGAGAATCCAACGAGACCATCTTTCGGATGAGACGTTAAGCCGAGGCACCCTCTGCTGTCTCACGTAAAAGATCCCACAGCACTATTTCGAAGAAGAGCATGGGGGAGTTATCCCCCGCGTCCCCGGCTAATCCCTTACAAAGTTGGCAGGGTACAGCTAGACTGTATCTGCCGACTCAGCCAAGACAAGAGGATTGCAGGTATAATGTACAACAACAGCTTTAGTTTATATAGAAATTAATAGGTGTGATCTAATAGCCATTACAGAGACGTGGTTGCAAAGTGGCCAAGGTTGGGAACAAAATAATCCACGATGCTTAACTTTTAGAAGAGATAGGCAAAATGGAAAAGGAGGAAGGGTAGCCCTGATAATAAAGGATGGGATAAAGACAGTAGAGAGAAAGGATCTTAGCTCCGAAAATCAAGAAGTAGAATCGGTTTGGGTGGAGCTAAGAAACAGCAAGGGGCAGAAAACATTGGTGGGAGCTGTTTATAGGCCCCCAAAGAGTAGTTGTAATGTAGGGCAGAGTATAAATCAGGAAATTAGAGGTACATGTAACAAGGGTAATACAGTAATCATGGGGGACTTTAATCTGCATATAGACTGGGCAAAACAAATTTGCAGTAATAGTGTGGAGGACGAATTCATGGAATGTATGCAAGATAGTTTTCTAGATCAGTATGTTGAGGTGTGATGTGGAGATGCCGGTGTTGGACTGGGGTGGACAAATGTGAGAAGTCGCACAACACCAGGTTATAGTCCAACAGTTTTATTTGAAATCACAAGCTTTCGGAGCGCTGCTCCTTCGTCAGGTGAAGTGAAGAGATACATATAGGCACAGCATATATAGTCAGAGAACACAGCCAGATGATTACAGTTAATCTTTCCAACTGCCCTTTATCACACCTCGGCAGAGAGATAATCACGGCAATCAAAGGTGTGGATGGTGTCCAAACAGGTCAGTCAGCAAAACATTACATCAAAGACAATGTGGCAGATGCTGGGGTCTGTATGGAAAACAAAAAACTTTTTTTGCTGGAAATCACAGCAGGTCCGGCCGCATCTGTGTAGAGAGAACAAGCCAAAGACGACTCGAGTCTGGATGACTCTACGTCAGGTGGGGTTACATGTAGCGTGACATGAACCCAAGATCCCGGTTGAGGCCGTCCTCATGGGTGCGGAACTTGGCTATCAGTTTCTGCTCGACGATTTTGCATTGTCGTGTGTCTCGAAGGCTGCCTTGGAGAACGCTTACCCGAAGATCGGAGGCTGAATGTCCTTGACTGCTGAAGTGTTCCCCGACTGGGAGGGAACACTCCTGCCTGGCGATTGTTGCGCGGTGTCTGTTCATATGTGATTTTTCGCTGTGGCCCGTCGGAATGCTCAACTTGTCGATCGACCGTTCCGACGGGCCACAGCGAAAAATCACATAGAGCTCCTCAGAAGACGAACACGGGACACAACCAACAGAGTACCCTACGCCGTCCAGTACTTCCCCGGAGCGGAGAAACTACGCCATGTTCTTCGCAGCCTTCAACATGTCATCGATGACGACGAACACCTCGCTAAGGCCATCCCCACGCCTCCACTACTCGCCTTCAAACAGCCGCCTAACCTCAAACAGACCATCGTTCGCAGCAAATTACCCAGCTTTCAGGAGAACAGCGACCACACAACCCTGCCACGGCAACCTCTGCAAGACATGCCAGATCATCAACACGGACACCACCATCACACGTGAGGACACCACCCACCAGGTACATGGTACATACTCATGTGACTCGGCCAACGTTGTCTACCTCATACGTTGCAGGAAAGGATGCCCCGGAGCAAGGTACATCGGCGAGACCATGCAGACACTGCGACAACGTATGAACAGACACCGCGCAACAATCGCCAGGCAGGAGTGTTCCCTCCCAGTCGGGGAACACTTCAGCAGTCAAGGACATTCAGCCTCCGATCTTCGGGTAAGCGTTCTCCAAGGCAGCCTTCGAGACACACGACAATGCAAAATCGTCGAGCAGAAACTGATAGCCAAGTTCCGCACCCATGAGGACGGCCTCAACCGGGATCTTGGGTTCATGTCATGCTACATGTAACCCCACCTGACGTAGAGTCATCCAGACTCGAGTCGTCGTTGGCTTGTTCTCTCTACACAGATGTGGCCGGACCTGCTGTGATTTCCAGCAAAAACAGTTTTTTGTTTTCCATACAGACCCCAGCATCTGTCACATTGTCTCTGATGTAATGTTTTCCTGACTGACCTGTTTGGACACCATCCACACCTTTGATTGCCGTGATTATCTCTCTGCCGAGGTGTGATAAAGGGCAGTTGGAAAGATTAACTGTAATCATCTGGCTGTGTTCTCTGACTATATATGCTGTGCCTATATGTATCTCTTCACTTCGCCTGATGAAGGAGCAGCGCTCCGAAAGCTTGTGATTTCAAATAAAACTGTTGGACTATAACCTGGTGTTGTGCGACTTCTCACAAGTATGTTGAGGAACCAACTAGGGAACAGGCTATTTTAGATCTAGTATTGTGCAATGAGAAAGGGTTAATTAATAACCTTGTAGTAAAGGGGCCTTTAGGGAAGAGTGACCATAATATGATAGAATTTTATATTGAGTTTGAAAATGATTTATTTAAATCTGAAACTAGGGTCTTAAATCGAAACAAAGCAAACTACGTAGGTATGAGGGATGAGTTGGCTCAGGTAGATTGGGAAACTATATTAAAAGGTATGACAGTAGACAAGCAATGGCTAGTATGTAAAAAATTAATACATAATTTACAACAAATATACATTCCTTTAAGGCACAAAACCCCCACAGGAAAAGTGGCTAACAAGAGAAGTTAAAGATAGTATTAGATCAAAGGAAGAGGCTTATAATGTTGCCAAAAAGAGTAGTAAGCCTGAGGATTGGGAGGATTTTAGAATTCAGCAAGGAGAACCAAGAAATTGATAAAGAAAGGGAAAATAGAATATGAGAGTAAACTAGCGAGAGACATAAAAACAGACAGTAAAAGCTTCTATAGGTATGCAAAAAGGAAATGATTAGCAAAAGTAAATGTGGGTCCTTACAGGCTGAGACAGGAGAAATTATAATGTGGAATAAGGAAATGGCAGGGAAATTAAACAAATACTTTGGCCGCGATTTTCTCATTGGTGGCGGGTTGGGTGAGGGTCAGGTGGTCGGCGGGTTCCGGTCCCGCTGCCGCTTTCAGCCGGTCAAAAATTGAAATTTTGCCCTAATTTAGTCCCTGCGTGCACGCTACCCTGGCCTATTAATGGTTTTGGGTCTGCTGCTCGCCTCTGCTGACGTTTGTCAGCCAGCTGCATTTAAGGGGCCCATGCAGCCTTGTTTCATTCTCTCATTATTTTATGCTGGATTTCGTGCTACCAACTGCTGCCATGACTGCTTCAAGGGCCAAGGCCTCACCCCGTTTTGATGATGACTCCCTCCATGCTCTTGTGGAGGGAGTCAGAGGGCGCAAGGAGGTACTCTTCCCATCCTCTGGACGGAGGAAGCCTCCACAGCAAAGCAAAGCAGCCTGGCTGCAAATTGCTCAGGAGGTCAGCTCCAGATCGTTGTGCACTCGATCCTGGGTGCAGTGCAGGAAAAGGCCTGGTACGCTCAAGAAAAGTGAGTATAACATCACACTTGCCCTCAATCTGCTCCCCATCTCTCATCACCAGCACTCTGCATTGTCAACCTACTCCTGCACATCCCACTTTACCCTTACATCCCTTGCACCCTTAACCATCCCTCTCTCTCTATGTACACAATCACTTCACTATTCGACTATGCTGCCCTCACACTCGCTATCACTGTTATGCAATGCCAACAACTAACCACGCACAGGGAGGGCCCTTGGTATTGGTACCTCACTCCATCTTTGTCTCCTAAGCATCTATGCTATGGATTCTCTACACTCACTCCATCATTCTCACTCAAACTCCACTTGTGTCCCTCATTGAAGGAAAAGAGAGCCCACAATAAGAGGGAGAGGGCTATGACAGGAGGAGGGCCACCTTCCATTTCCAATCTGACCAATGCTGAGGAGGCGGCACTCGGAATCATCGGAGGTGATGAGGATTTGGAAGTGGGGGCCGGTCAGACGGGCGCAGCAGAGCAAGCTGGTGACATAATACATTTGCACCTCTCTCACTTACATTGCATGAGTGACTGATATGGCATCTGATGCTCAAACAGATTGACTTATGATCATCTGCACAATTCGATGTGCATGCTACGTTAATATCACATGTCTAACTCATGCCTTTATTCCCCCACAGGACCATCGACAGCCCCCCTCACCACTGTCCAGGAGGAAGAGCCTGAGCCTAAAGACTCCTCAGAGGAACCTGCAACCTCTGAGGGCACAGCGTCAGCAGAATTAAGCGGACCCAGCACCAGCGCAGATACGCACACCTCGGTGGGATCTTCGCGAGATAGAGTAGTGTTGTCACCTGGTGTATCATAGCTCACAAGTGAGCATCAGCAGATGGTGGAAACAGGGACAACAGTGGAGAGTCCTCGTCGGAGGCCGCAGGGCGCTCCCAGCTCTGCTCAGCTGCATGTGGATCCTGTGCCTCTGGGGCCATCCAGAAAGAGAGTGGTGCTGGAACTCCAGGAGCAAGTGCAGGAGTCTTTGGCAGGTTTTGCATCCAGGGTTACTGCGAGTGTGGGGAGGATGGAGGAGTCCATGTCTAACATGAGCAGTGCCTTTGTGGAGGCAATGGCGCATGAACGCACCACCACGGAAAGGGTGGCAACCTCCGTGGAAAGGCTGGCTACGTTCATGGAGGAAATAAATTGCCAGAGTCAGGAAAACATTGTGAATGTTCAGAATAGATTGATATCTCTGGAGGAGCGATGGGCAGCTATTGAGCAGAGAAACCAGAGCTTCATGGAAGTCCTTTTGAGGAGGACTGCCAGTGCAGATATGGGCTCTCATGGCCCCCCTGATGTGCAGCAAGGTGCTGTCCAGCCACTTGCTAGCACTGAAGTGGGGCTGACCCATGAGAGGGATGTTGGTGGCAGGCAACAAGGAAGTGTGGGCTCCTCTCCAAGCACTCACACTCCCATGCCACTGCGTAGCCCTTGGTCAGAGCCCCACCAGAGTCCTCACCCAACTGAGATGGGCGTCTCAGCCCCTGCACAGCCACAGGAGGAGCAGACTGTTGTCGAGCCCTCACAGGCTCGCAAACCCAGAGGACGCCCGCCAAAGTTGTTGAAGCAGGAGCAGCATGAAAGTGAGCAAGGTGCCTCCACATCTGCTGAAGCCACAGGGGAAGCACCACGTAGAAGCACGCATAAGAGGAAGATAAAGCACAATTATTCACAAGGGTAGTCACTTGGGTGTTCTGTTCTGTTGTCTTTTGTTTTCTTTAATATTTGGCATTGTCATCCTTTTGTGCATGTATTAAACAGAAGTGATGGCAAACAGTTGAAGTTCTGGCCTATGTGATCTGGGAAATGGAAGTTGCACATTGAGGGCTCAGGGTGACTTACATTTACAATGATGGTGGTGAGAGTGATAGGAACCCACAGGTTCTTGTACATTGTGTATGGTGTGATAAGAAGGTGGCAGCCACATGTGTTTTATTCGTCTACCTAAGCGAATCTGGCAAAGATTAGTGCATCCCTTGCATCCCGGGCAGCAATGTGCTCGCGTGCTGCTGGAGCTGGCTCATCCGCCTCCACAAGTGCTTCTTCCTCCTCCTCCTTATCTGAGGAGGTTATGCGCTGAGCCACTTGTTCCTCAGGCAGCTGCAAGCCACGATGCTGTGCGATGTTGTGCAGTGCACAGCAGACCATGATGATTCTGGAGACCCTTGCTGCTGAGTACTGTAGGGCTCCACCTGATCTGTCAAGGCATCTGAATCGCATTTTGAGCAAGCCGATGGTTTGCTCGATGATGGATCTGGTCAAAATGTGGCTGGCATTGTAGCACTCCTCAGCTTCGTTCGATGGCCTCCTCAACGGCATCATTAGCCACGTCTTCAGGGGGATAGCCTTTGTCTCCAAGTAGCCATCCGGAAAGTTGTCTTGGCAGATTGAAGAGCGGAGGCACAGTAGACTGCCGCAGGATGAATGCGTCATGGCAACTGCCAGGGTACTTTACGCAAACATGCATAATGTCCTTCCTGTGGTTACACACCAGCTGGACATTAAGGGTGTGGAAGCCCATGCGGTTGACAAAAACAGCTGGGTTGTGATGGGGTGCCCTAATGGCCACATGTGTGCAGTCTATGACACCGTGCACCCTTGGCAAGCCTGCCATATTTGCAAAGCCAACCGCACGCGCAGTTATACTTGCTTGATCCGTGGAGAAGTAGTTGTAAGTGGGCACCTTTGCAAAGAGGGCATCGGTAACCTGCGTGATGCAAGTGTGTGCGGCCGACTGGGAGATGCCGCTGATGTCTACTGATGAGCCCTGGAAGGACCCTGAAGCACAAACATTGAGTAACATAGAAACATAGAAGATAGGAGCAGGAGTAGGCCATTCGGCCCCTCAAGCTTGCTCCGCCATTCAATGCGATCATGGCTGATCATCCAAATTCAGTACCCTGTCCCTGCTTTCTCCCCATATCCCTTAGTCCCTTTAGCCTTAAGAAATATATCTAACTCCTTCTTGAATATATTTAATGAATTGGCCTCAACTGCCTTCTGTGGTAGAGAATTCCACAGGTTCACCACTCTCTGGGTGAAGAAATTCCTCCTCATCTCAGTCCTAAATGGCTTACCCCTTATCCTTAGACTGTGACATCTGGTTCTGGACTCCCCCGCCATCGGGAACATCCTTCCTGCATCTAGTCTGTCTAGTCCTGTTAGAATTTTATAAGTTTCAATGAGATCCCCTCTCATTCTTCTAAACTCTAGTGAATATGAGCCTAATCGACCCAATCTCTCTTCATACGTCATTCCTGCCATCCCAGGTATCAGTCTGGTGAATCTTCGCTGCACTCCTTCCATGGCAAGAACATCCTTTCTCAGATAAGGCGACCAAAGCTGCACACAATACTCAAGGTGTGGCCTCACCAAGGCCCTGTACAACTGCAGCAAGACATCCTTGCTCCTGTACTCAAATCCTCTCGCTATGAAGGCCAACATACCATTTGCCTTCTTAACCGCCTGCTACACCTGCATGCTTACCTTCAGCGACTGGTGCACAAGGACTCCCAGATCTCGTTGCACTTCCCCTTTTCCCAATCTATTGCCGTTCAGATAATAATCTGTCTTCCTGTTTTTGCCACCAAAGTGGATAACCTCGCATTTATCCACATTATACTGCATCTGCCATGCATCTGCCCAATCACCCAACCTGTCCAAATCATACTGGAGTTTCTCTGCATCCTCCTCACAGCACACACGCCCACCCAGCTTTGTGTTGTCTGCAAACTTGGAGATATTATATCTAGTTCCCTCGTCTAGATCATTAATACATATTGTGAATAGCTGGGGTCCTAGCACTGATCCCTGTGGTACCCCACTAGTCACTGCCTGCCACTCGGAAAAAGACCCGTTTATTCCAACTCTTTGCTTCCTGTCTGCCAACCAGTTCTCTATCCAAGTCAGTACCTTACCCCCAATCCCATGTGCTTTAACTTTGCACGCCAATCTCTTATGCGGGACCTTATCGAAAGCCTTCTGAAAGTCCAAATACACCACATCCACTGGTTCTCCCTTATCTATTCTACCAGTTACATCCTCAAAAAATTCCAGTAGATTAGTCAAGCATGATTTACCTTTTGTAAATCCATGTTGACTTTGTCCAATCCTGTCACTGTTTTCCAAGTGCTCTGCGATTACATCTTTTACAATGGACTCTAGCATTTTCCCCACTACCGATGTCAGGCTTACCGGTCTATAATTCCCCGTTTTCTCTCTACCACCTTTTTTAAATAGTGGGGTTACATTAGCTACCCTCCAATCCATGGGAACTGTACCAGAGCCGATAGAATTTTGGAAGATGACCAGCAATGCATCTACTATTTCTAGGGCCACTTCCTTAAGTACCCTAGGATGTAGATTATCAGGCCCTGGGGATTTATCGGCCTTCAATCCCATCAATTTCCCTAACACCATTTCCCTACAAATACTGATTTAATTCAATTCCTCCCTCTCATTAGACCCTATGTTCCCTGACATCTCTGGGAGGTTATTTGTGTCCTCCTTTGTGAAGACAGAACCAAAGTATGTATTTAATTGGTTGCCATTTCTTTGTTCCCCATTATAAATTCCCCTGATTCTGACTGCAAGGGACATACGCTTGACTTCACCAATCTTTTTCTCTTCACATATCTATAGAAGCTTTTACAGTCAGTTTTTATGTTCCCTGCAAGCTTACTCTCATATTCTATTTTCCCCCTCTTAATTAATCCCTTTGTCCTCCTTTGCTGAATCTTAAACTGCTCCCAATCCTCAGGTTTGCTGCTTTTTCTGGCCAATTTATATGTCCTCTCCTTGGATCTTATGCTATCCCTAATTTCCCTTGTTAGCCACGGTTGAGTCACCTTTTTTGTTTTATTTTTATGCCAAACAGGGATGAACAAATTCTATAGTTCATCCATGCGATCTTTAAATGTTTGCCATTGCCTATCCATCGTCAACCCTTTAAGTAATGCTCCCCAATCCATGCTAGCCAACTCGTGCCTCATACCATCGTAGTTTCCTTTATTTAAATTCAGGACCGCAGTCTCTGAGTGAACTACTTCACTGTCCATCTTAATGAAGAATTCTATCATATTATGATCGCTCCTCCCCAAGGGGCCTCGCACAACAAGATTGCTAATTAATCCTTTCTCATTACATAATACCCAGTCTAAGATGGCCTGATCTCTAGTTGGTTCCTCGACATATTGGTCCAGGAAACCATCCCGTATACACTCTAGGAATTCCTCCTCCACAGTATTGTTACTAACTTGGTTAGCCCAATCTATATGTAGATTGAAGTCACCGATGATGACTGCTGTGCCCTTATTGCACGCGTCTCTAATTTCCTGTTTAATGCCACCCCCAACCTCAGCATTACTGTTTGGGGGTCTGTATACAACTCCCACTAATGTTTTCTGCCCCTTGGTATTTCTCAGCTCTACCCATACAGATTCCACATCATCAGAGCTAATATCCTTCCTTACTATTGTGTTAATCTCCGCTTTAACCAGCAATGCTACCCCACCTCCTTTTTCTTTTTGCCTGTCCTTCCTGAATATTGAATACCCCTGGATGTTGAATTCCCAGCCTTGGTCACCCTGGAGCCATGTCTCCGTAATCCCAATTATATCATATCCGTTTACATCCATTTGTGCAGCTAATTCATCCACCTTATTACGAATGCTCCTCGCATTAAGACACAAAGCCTTCAGGCTTGTTTTTTTAACACTCTTAGTCCTTATAGAATTATTATTTACTGTGGCCCTGTTTGATTTACACCCTTGATTTCTCTGCCTTCCACTTTTGCTTTTCTCCTTCCTGTCTTTTGCTTCTATCCTTGCTTCCCTTTCCTCTGTCTCCCTGCACAGGCTCCCAACCCCCTGCCATTTTAGTTTAAACCCTCCCCAAGAGCACTAGCAAACACTCCCCCTAGGACATCGGTCCCGGTCCTGCCCAGGTGCAGACCGTCCAGTGCAGTGGTGACTTTGACAGCTACTGGTAAGGGGTGTCCACCTGCTCCTCTGGGCTCCAGGTGTTGGTGCAGCATTGCGCAGATGTCAGCGACTACCTCTCCCGAAAGTCTCAGCTTCCTTTGGCACTGCTGCTCAGTCATGTTAAGGAAGGTCATCCTCAGCCTGTAAACCATGTGTTGGGGGTATCTCCTGCGGCAACGTGCAGTCCTACGCCGGTGCCCTCTGCCCTGTGCAGCATCAGGTGGGTGAGGCTGAGGTTGGCACTCCTCTTGTTGCTGCTGCTGTTGTGCCTGGTTCTGCTGCTGCCACGGCTGCTCTTCCTCCAAATCTGAGGACCAGGATGATGGGGTATAAATGGTTCCCATGCTGCTGGTAGATATCTCAGTTAAGGAACCGCTCAGTCAATGTGGGGGAGGGTTTTCCCAGGAGGTCACAGTGGAGATGGATCTCAGCTTCACCACTTACAAGATCAGTAGACCTGCAAAAAGATTTCCAAGACCTGAAAAAACAAAGTTCTGTCATCTGTAAGTCAGCCATGTTAGAGCTCCATTTTTATGCTGGAGCTGCAGCTGTCAAGAAGTCAGCCATTTGGTGAACCCGGTACAATCAGCTGGCGTGGTTTGGGAATGGCGTTGCACACGCAGAAAATGTGGAAAAATCAAAAACCGCTGTGAAAATAGGCTTATCCAGGCAGTTAACAAGCTGTTAACTGCCTTAAGGGCCTCTCCCGCCGCTTGGTGGCGGGACCGATCGGGAGTCCGGGAGCCCACATTTGGGAAAGTTGCGCGGAGGCGGGTTGACGGCGGGATCGGACCCCGCCGTCAATATTTGCGATTTTACCCTCTGACCCGCCTCCAAACCCGCCCTCTGAGCACCGGGAAAATCGGGCCTTTGTGTCTGTCTTCACGGAAGAAGATGCAAAAAATAATGGAGAACCAAGGGTCTAGTGAAAATAAGGAACTGAAAGAAATTAGTATTATTAAAAAATCATACTGGAGAAATTAATGGGACTGAAGCTGATAAATCCCCTGGACCTGATGTCCGACATCCTAGGGTTTTGAAAGAGGTGGCTATCGAGATAGTGGATGCATTGGTTCTCATCTTCCAAAATTCCATAGATTCTAGAACGGTTCCCGGGGATTAGAAGGTAGCAAATGTAACCCCACTATTTAAGAAAGGAGGGAGAGAGAAAATGGAGAACTACAGACCAGTTATCCTGACATCAGTAGTAGGGAAAATGCTAGAATCTATTATTAAGGACGTGGTAACAGGGCACTTAGAAAATAATAGGATTGGGCAGAGTCAACACGGATTTCTGAAAGGGAAATCATGTTTAACAAATCTGTTGGAGTTTTTTGAGGTTGTAACTAACAGAATAGATAAGGGGGAACCAATGGATGTGGTGTACTTGGATTTTCAGAATGCATTCGATAAGGTGTCACCCAAGAGGTTATTAATCAAAATTAGGGCTCATGGGATTGAGGATAATATATTAGCATGGATTGAGGATTGGTTAACGGACAGAAAACAGAGTAGGAATGAATGGGTCATTTTCGGATTGGCAGGCTGTAACTAGTGGGGTACTGCAAGGATCAGTGGCTGGGCCTCAGCTATTCACAATTTATATCAATGATTTGGATGAGGGGACGAAATGTAATATATCTAAGTTTGCTGATGATACAAAGCTAGGTGGGAATGTAAGTTGTGAGGAGGATGCAAAGAGGCTTCAAGGGGATATAAACAGGCTAAGTGAGTGGGCAAGAACATGGCAAATGGAATATAATGTGGAGATATGTGAAGTTACCCACTTTGATAGAAAAAATAGAAAAGCAGAGTATTTCTGAAATGGTGAGAGATTGGGAAATGTTGGTGTTCAGAGGGACCTGGGTGTCCTTGTACACGAATCACTGAAAGTTAACATGCAGGTACAGCAAGCAATTAGGAGAGCAAATGGTATGTTGGCCTTTGTTACAAGAGGATTTGAGTATAAGAGTAAAGACGTCTTACTGCAATTATATAGGGCCCTGATAAGACCACACCTGGAGTATTGTGTGCAGTTTTGGTCTCCTTACCTAAGGAAGGATATACTTACCATAGAGGGAGTGTAATGAAGGTTCACCAGACTGGTTCCTGGGATGGGAGGATTGTCCTATGAGGAGAGATTGAGTAGACTAGGCCTATATTCTCTCGTGTTTAGAAGAATGAGAGATGATCTAATTGAAACATACAAAATTCTTACAGGGCTTGACAGGGTAGATGCAGGGAGGATGTTTCCCCTGGCTGGGGAGTCTAGAACCAGGGGTCACAGTCTCAGAATAAGGGGTCGGCCATTTAAGACTGAGATGAGGAGAAATTTCTTCACTCAGAGGGTGGTGAATCTTTGGAATTCTCTACCGCAGAGGGCTGTGGAGGCTCAGTCATTGAGTATATTCAGGATAGATCGATAGATTTTTGGATATTAAGGAAATCAAGGGATATGGGGATAGTGCAAGAAAGTGGAGATAAGGTAGAAGATCAGCCATGATCTAATTGAATGGCAGAGCAGGCTCGATGGACCGAATGGCCTACACCTGCTCCTATTTCTTATGTTCTTATGTAGTCCCTTAGAGTGTAGCAAACATCTTGAGGCGCTTTACAGGGACGTAATGGGCCAGATTTTGCGGTGGTAATGACGGCGAAACTGTCAGCGTTCGCCGTCATTACCCCTCTGAAACTAACAGCAACTTCAGGATTTAGAGCATGCGCAGGAAAACGCCGAATTCCTGAAGTTGCGGTCAGTCATTCCCTGCTCCAACACAGGTTGAGCTGTGGAAGTCCCCAGAGCCGGCAATCAATTCAATTCACATACAAGAACGAAAACTTCCCCTTTCCTTTCACAATGGAATATCATTAAAACCCCCTAAAACTTTCAGCCTTGTTGAAAGAGGTATAACTGGGTTTTTCTCTTAGGCAGTCCCTGGGAACTGAGGATGACTTGTTTCCACACTAAAAATGAGTTCTCAGGTGACTGATGAGTCCAATGCGGGACCTACAGTCTCTGTCACAGGTGGAGCAGACGGTGGTTGAAGGGGCGGGTGGGTGGGGTGCTTGGATTGTCGTGCGCTCCTTCCGCTGTTTGCGCTTGGCTTCCGCTTGCTCCCGGCGAAGAGACTCGAGGTGTTCGGTGCCTTCCTGGATGCTTCTCCTCCATTTTGAGCGGTCTTGGGCCAGGGATTCCCAGGTGTCATAGAAAAAACATAGATAACATA
The DNA here is from genome assembly GCA_030390025.1 of Squalus acanthias. Taxonomy (NCBI): domain Eukaryota; kingdom Metazoa; phylum Chordata; class Chondrichthyes; order Squaliformes; family Squalidae; genus Squalus; species Squalus acanthias. The sequence continues at coordinate 158,805,680 of CM059428.1, forward strand.
GAACAGTACAGCACAGTACAGGCCCTTCGGCCCTCGATGTTGTGCCGAGCATTGTCCGAAACCAAGATCAAGCTATCCCACTCCCTATCATTCTGGTGTGCGCCATGTGCTTATCCAATAACCGCTTGAAAGTTCCTAAAGTGTCCGACTCCACTATCACAGCAGGCAGTCCATTCCACACCCCAACCACTCTCTGAGTAAAGAATCTACCTCGGACATCCCTTCTATATCTCCCCCCATGCACCTTATAGTTATGCCCCCTTGTAACAGCTACCTCCACCCGAGGAAATAGTCTCTGAACATCCACTCTATCTATCCCCCTCATCATCTTATAAACCTCTATTAAGTCGCCTCTCATCCTCCTCTGCTCCAAAGAGAAAAGCCCTAACTCCCTCAATCTTTCCTCATAAGACCTCCCCCCCAAACCAGGCAGCATCCTGGTAAATCTCCTTTGCACTCTTTGCAATGCTTCCACGTCCTTCCTATAGTGAGGTGACCAGAACTGCACACAATATTCCAAATGTGGTCTCACCAAGGTCCTGTACAGTTGTAGCATAACCTCACGGTTCTTAAACTCAAACCCCTTGTTAATAAACGCTAACACACTATAGGCCTTCTTTACGGAGGGGATGTTGCATTTTTTCAAGGAGGCTTTGAGGGTGTCCTTGAAGCGTTTCCTCTGCCCACCTGGGGCTCTCCTGCTGTGTCGGAGCTCCGAGTAGAGCGCTTGTTTTGGGAGTCTCGTATCGGGCATGCGGACGATGTGGCCCATCCATCAGAGCTGATCAAGCGTGGTCAAAGCTTCGATGCTGGGGATGTTGACCTGAGCGAGAACACTGACGTTGGTGCGCCTATCCTGCCAATGGATTTGCAGGATCTTGCAGAGGCAGCGTTGGTGGTACCTCTCCAGTGCTTTGAGGTGCCTGCTGTACATGGTCAATGTCTCTGAAGCATACAGAAGGGCGGGAATTACTACTGCTCTGTAGACCATGAGCTTGGTGCCGGGTTTGAGGTCCTGGTCTTCAAACACTCTCTTCCTCAAGCGACCGAAGGCTGCACTGGCACACTGAAGGCGGTGTTGGACTTCGTCATCGACGTCTGCCCTTGTTGACAGTAGGCTCCAGAGGTATGGAAAGTGGTCCACGTTGTCCAAGGCCTCGTCGTGGATTTTGATAATCGGGTGGCAGTACTGTGTGGCGGGGCCAGGTTGGTAGAGGACCTTTGTCTTACGGATGTTTAGTGTAAGGCCCATGCTCTCGTACGCTTCGGTGAAGGTGTTGACGATGGTTTGGAGTTCGACCTCAGAGTGTACGCAGACGCAAGCATCATCTGCATACTATAATTCAATGAGAGAGGATGGGACGACCTTGGATCTGGACTGGAGGCGACGGAGGTTGAACAGTTTCCCATTTGTTCTGTAGATTAGTTCCACTCCAGCGGGGAGCTTACTGAGGGTGCGATGGAGCATTGCAGTAAGGAAGATCGAGAAGAGCGTTGGTGCGATGACACAGCCTTGCTTAATCCCGGTCCGTACGTGAATTGGGTCTGTGGTGGATCCATTGGTCAGGATCACGGCTTGCATGTCGTCGTGAAGCAGGCGGAGGATGGTGACAAACTTTTGAGGGCTGCCGAATTTGAGGAGAACACTCCATAATCCCTCACAGTTAACAGTGTCGAAGGCGTTTGTGAGGTCAAAGAAGGCCATGTACAGCGGTTGGTGCTGTTCCCTGCATTTCTCTTGTATTTGACACACGTTGAAGATCATGTCCATTGTGCCTCTTAGTGGGCGGAATCCGCATTGCAACTCTGGGAGGAGCTCTTCAGCCACTGGGAGAAGGCGATTGAGGAGGATTCTTGCGATGACTTTCCCTGTGGCAGACAGCAGGGAAACTCCTCTGTAATTACCGCAATCGGACATGTCACATTTCTTGAAGATGGTCACGATTACGGCGTCTCTGAGATCCCTGGCATGCTCTCCTCCTTCCAAATAAGAGAAATGAGTTCATGTATTCGCACCAATAATGCTTCTCCGCCATGCTTTAGCGCCTCGGCGGGGATTCCATCTGCTCCTGAGGCCTTGTTGTTCTTCAGTTGTCGGATGGCCTTTTCAACCTCATGCCGGGCTGGGGTTGTGCTGAGGTGGTGGCGGGTAGCATGCTGCGGGATGGAGTTGAGGATGGCTTTCCCTACCCCCTCTCTGCCGATCACACCTCCCCAGAGGTCTGTGTCCTTTCCAACTCTGGCGTTAAAGTCGCCAAGGAGGATCAGCTTGTCGCCCGTTGGGACTCGGGACAGGGATTGTTCGAGGCTGGAGTAGAATTCCTCTTTGGTCTCGTCTGTGGCTTCCAGTGTTGGGGCGTATGCACTGATGACTGTAGCACACTGGTTCCGGGCTAGATGAGCCTAAGAGTCATGAGGCATTCGTTTATTCCACAACGGGTGTCTCTGAGACGTCCAACTAGCTCATTTTTTATGGCGAAGCCTACCCCATGGAGGCAGCATTCTTCTTCAGGTTTGCCTTTCCAGAAGAAGGTGTAACCACTGCCTTGCTCCTTGAGCTGGCCTTCCCCTGCCCGCCAGGTCTCACTTAGGGCGGCGATATCTATGTCAAAACGTCTGAGCTCCTGAGCAACGATAGCAGTACGACGCTGTTGGGGTTGTCCATGAGGGTCCTGACGTTCCAGGTCCCGAACTTCATCCTAAAGGGTGGAAGATGCCTGTGCGTGAATTCTTTTATCGTGGGGTGGCCGTTGCACACCAGCTACCACATGGGCTTGACAGAGCAAGGTCTTGGTCCAATGGCAAGGGGATCCAAGACGATTGGAGACCAGGCTCTGTTACATTGGCCTAGCACACACACACAAACATACTCCTACTGTCCTCCTCCCTCCTTCCCGCAGGCCCTCTCTGCCTGGGTTTCATAGGATGCAGTGTGGTCCTCCCGACCTCGCTGCTGGCCCGTGCTGCACCTTCCCTGGGCCCCGACCCCGCTGCTGGTCCACGCTGCGCCACACCTGGGCCTCGACCACGCTGCTGGGCTCGTCCTCGCTCCTGGGCCCCATTCTCGCCCCTGGGCCTCGCCCTCGCTCCTGGGTCCCGACCTCGCTTCTGGGCCTCGTCCTCGTTCCTGGGTCCCGTCCTCGCTCCTGGGTCCCAACCTCGCTGCTCCTCCCGTCCCTGCTCCTGGGCCTCGACCTTGCTCCTGGGCCTCGACCTTGCTCCTGGGCCTCGACCTCGCTCCTGGGCCTCGACCCTGCTCCTGGGCCTCGACCTTGCTTCTGGGCCTCATCCTCGCTCCTGGGTCCCGGCTTCGCTGCTACTCCCGTCCCTGCTCCTGGGCCTTGACCTCGCTCCTGGACCTCGAACTTGCTCCTGGGCCTCGACATCGCTCCTGGGCCTTGACCTTGCTCCTGGGCCTCGTCCTTGCTCCTGGGCCTCGTCTTCGCTCCTGGGCCTCCTCTTCGCTCCTGGGTCCCGGCTTCGCTGCTCCTCCTGTCCCTGCTCCTGGGCCTCGACCTCGCTCCTGGACCTCGACCTTGCTCCTGTGCCTCGACCTTGCTCCTGGGCCTCGTCCTCGCTCCTGGGCCTCGTCCACTCTCCTGGGTCCCGGCCTCGCTGCTCCTCTCGTCCCTGCTCCTGGGCCTCGACCATGTTCCTGGGCCTCGTCCTCGCTCCTGGGCCTCGTCCTCGCTCCTGGGTCCCAGCCTCGCTGCTCCTCCCATCCCTGCTCCTGGGCCTCGACCTCTGCAGCCGCGGTGTAGAAGCCACGGTGTAAAAGGCAAACACCAACCGCTAACCCTGCCTCGTGATTTCTATTATGCTTATGGGGATTCCGTACGTAAATGGAATCACCATAAACTGTCATTGTGGAGATGCAGCCATAAAAACCTTATGCAGGGTTTTTAACGGAATACTGACTGCTGAACAAGCATTCTGGCAGTGAAAAACTCATTTTATATTTGTGGAATATCAAATTTTTCCATCAATATGATTAAGAATTACAAGTTTTTAATTTTTTTAATAAGTTTGTTCATGATATTTCAGCTTCTACCGTAATCATAAGTGTATGTCCCAATCTTTATTTCGCTCTCTGTAAAATTTATAAAAAAGTAAATTAGAATTTGTGTATTTTACTTCCTGATTTGCTGTCTGTGAGAATTATTTACTGTGATTGGCTGCTTAGCCAGCTGGATGACATCACTGTTGCTGGATGCTGAGGATTCGCTTGATTTGGCATCAGATTCAAACAAAGATCGGGAGAGTTGAAATTCACGTCACAGACATCACTAAATCCTTGTGGCAGCTTTCTTCGAGATCAGTGGCGAGCGCTGTCGTTTCGCCGCTGACCGCAAATTCCAGGCCAATCAGACAAGCATTGATGCAGAGCTGAAGATGACTTTAGGAGAGGTGATCAAAAAGCATGGTCAAAGAGGTGTGTTTTATGAAGGGTCAATTTCATCCCACCACTGGACCTCAGACTTTAGCTTTGAAATCTCTCATACCATCTTCGTCCTGTCCTCTGTTTACGACTGGGACATGTCTATCCTAATCTCAGCCATGCCTGTGTAACCTGAATTCCTGCGTGCGCCTTTTAGCTACTGTTCCAGATCTTATTTTTAATCTTGGGCCCTCTTGGGTCCTTCTCTCATGTCTCCTCCCAGTTATGCTGCCTTTCATTTTGCTCCTCTCATGCACGCTAGTAGTTCAAAGCTACCCTTGCTCTCTCAGCATTCTCCAAAGAGCCCATCGAGACAGCCGTTACTCCCTCCTTACAAGCAGCCACCTCAGCAAAACCCGACCAGCTAAAGTTAAATTCAAAATGCAGGTTAAAGCGGAGGCTTCCAGCCTCATTATAATATTTAAATAAATGACCCGCCTCCTGGCAGCGGATTGGCTGCCCGCCCCCTGTCCCGCCTCCATTAAAACTGGAAGTGGGCGGGTTCAGGTCGGGATTCAGATTTTTAACAATTTAACTACCCCCACACTCCCAACCATTTTTTTAGGTTAAAATTCCCCCCGCAGAGTCTAAACCAGGAAGTATAAATTAGATTTAAATCATGTACAGAAAGTGAAATACAGAGAGGGAATGAAACATGGGCTTAAGAGAGAGATAAAAGAGCAAGAAAGAAAAAGTTAAAAAAAATTAATTTTAATTTTTTTCAATCTCCAACACTAATTAAATTCTGATGGAACGAGACTCCACACTTGTAAAATTAAATTTTCGGTGCCAAAGAGGTTGTCTGACAGTAATTGTGACTCATCAAGCCGTTAAAAATTCACTTACACCTGAATGCAACAGCCCTAACTTTTTCTGCGTATTTAGTGGGTAAAGTACAGAAACTTCATGTCCTTACATGGATTTCAATGCCGAGTCTATTGTCGAGGTACTGTTAAAATGCAGCCTGTGGAGGAGCAGGGTATGGTAGCATAGTGGTTATGTTACTGGGCTAGTATTCCAAGAAACCTGGACTTATAATACAGAGATGTGAGTTCACATCTCCAACATGGCAATTGGGAATTTAAATTCAGTTAATTAAATAAATTTGGAATTAAAAAGCCAGTAACAGTGACCATAGAAACTAATGGATTGTTGGAAAAACTTCACTGATATCCTTTAGGGAAGGAAATCTGCTGTCTTTACTTGGTCTGGCCTATATGTGACTTCCAGACCCACAGCAATGTGGTTGACTCTTAACTGCCCTCTGAAATGGCCTAGCAAGCCACTCAGTTGTACTAATACTGCTATGACAAAGTCAGCACTGTGGGAGTACCTTCACTACAACAGTTCATAGAAGGTGGCTGACCACCACCTTCTCATAGGACAATTCCTGTGAACAAATAAATAAAAAAAAAGACAACAACTTCTGGAGTTCCATGTTTAACTGCGTATGTGCTTACTCGGGAAGTTGCTGTCCAATTTACTCCATAATAACGGTGAGCGCTGTTAGCGTCACTGTTATTCTCAACCCAAAATCCGGACCAAGCTTTTGTTTACCCATCTTAATGCCTGTGTTTTTTGGCTAGGGGTCCATTCTTTTGCCTGATCACGCTTCTGTGAAGTGCCTTCGGGCATTTTCAATGTTGAAGGTAATAAATGCAAGTTGTTGATCTTAAAGGAAGAGAGGGAGGCGGAGAAGTGGAAGGTTTTTAGGGAAGGACTTCCAGTGTGTGGGATGTCATTTGTGAAATAAAAACAGAAAATGCTGGAGACACTCAGCAGGTCAGGCAGCATCTGTGAAGAGAGAAACAGAGTTAACGTTTCAGGTCGATGACCAATGTCATTTGTGACTTTGATGCGGAGATGCCGGCGTTGGACTGGGGTGGACAAAAATGAGAAGTCGCACAACACCAGGTTATAGTCCAACAGATTTATTTAAAATTACAAGCTTTCGGAGCTATCGCCCCTTCCTCAGGTAGAGTTACAGTGACTTTGATTAGGGCCATTTCATTGGGCCGGTGACAGACTCAAACTGGATTTGCAGGAAAGGTGGGCACGGATTTGAGAGATGGCAACACGTGTGTGGACTTTAGAGAGGAAAAGGAAGAAGTGTAAGAGATTATGGACAGATAGCAGAAGAACCATTTTTGCACAGAGGATTGTGTGGTTGTGGAATGCACTGCCAGAGTTAGTGATTGAAGCAGAGACCATGGGGGTTATTTTGGCCAAAGGGTGAAAACAGGCGCTGAATGGGTGCAGTACTAATAAGGACATGCCTGTTTGAAAGTCTGGATTTAGCACACAATTTTGGTCCTAATTGCTGATTACCATAATTTGAACTTGCCTGGAGGTGCTAAACCAGACATCTGCAGGTTTAGCACTCAAGTGGTAATTAGACACAATTTTTGTGGAGCAGTATATGTGGGCTCCTTGCACCCACTTCCACTGAAGGTGTGGAGTGCTCTGGCTGGCACACAGCGGCACATTACAGCATGGCTCAGGGACGAGGGAGAGGACGCACTGGTTCTCGGATGCGGCACCAGAGGTCCTGGTGAAGGAGGTCCAGAGGATGAGGGAAGTCCTGTATCCGCAGGGGGGAAGGACGCCACCTCGCCCTCCTGTCCCTCTCTCCTGCAGCAGCTGGTGCTGCTCTGCCTGGCCTCATGCCCTCCTCCCATTCCTCGTCCAGACCAAGAGGGACCCCGAGCAAAATGCCCACGACCAAGCACTCCCTTTCTCCTGGTGACTCCTATAAGGTGGAGTAGCACAGCACTTGGTCTTTTTAGGTGAAGACCTCAGAGAATATTCAGAATAAATGTTGCTAGAGTGTTAGTGAAGTCTTAACAAAGTGTCCCAGAGTCTCCCGAAGTGTTTCGGAGGTTCTGTTCACAGCACCAGCAGCAATGAACATGACAAGGTGAATATCCCTTTAAGGTAGTGCTTCAAATCGACATGAACGCCATGTTTACTCCCAAACAGCTGTTTGCTGTTAGGAGAGGGCATTAGGACAAGCACTAGCCACCAAAGTGCTGTACAGCCTCTTTAATGAGCGCTAGAAGGCATTTTAAGTGGCAGTCAGCCCCTTAAAGAGCCTCTGGGTGGCTTTTCCTAGCGCAGGCTTCTACTCTGTAAGCAAGGTGGTGTCTTGCGTTAAATGCGGGCTAAACCGGCGTTTCAGCTCAAGACCCCATCTTGGCCACCTCGGAGAATCGTTAGCGCCTGAACGCGCTGCTGAAAATAGCCCCTATGTCAACATTTAAGAATAAATGAGAAAAATCATTGAAGGATAGTGGGATAAAGGGATACGGGAATAGGGCAGGCAAATACATGCAAGGATCAGTGTTGAGGCCTCAGTTATTTACAATCTATATTAATGACCTAGATGAAGGGACCGAGTGTAATGTATCCAAGTTTGCTGATGATACAAAGCTAGGTGGGACAGTAAGCTGTGAGAACACAAAGAGGGATATAGATAGACTAAGTGAGTGGGCAGTAAGGTGGCAGATGGAGTATAATGTAGGGAAATGTGAGGTTATTCACTTTGGTAGGAAGAATAGAAAAACAGAATATTTTTTAAATGGTGAGAAACTTTCAAATGTTGGTGTTGAGAGAGATTTGGGTGTCCTCGTGCAAGAAACACAGAAAGCTAGCATGCAGGTACAGCAAGCAATAAGGAAGGCAAATGGCCTTTATTGCAAGGGGGTTGGAGTATAAGAGTAAGGAGGTCTTGCTACAATTGTACAGGGCCTTGGTGAGACCACACCTGGAGTACTGTGCACAGTTTTGGTCTCCTTATCTAAGGAAGGATATACTTGCCTTGGAGGCGGTGCAACGAAGGTTCACTAGATTGATTCCGGGATGAGAGGGCTGTCCCATGATGAGAGATTGTGTAGAATGGGCCTATACTCTCTGGAGTTCAGAAGAATGAGAGGTGATCTCATTGAAACATACAAGATTCTGAAGGGGATTGACAGATTAGATGCTGAGAGGTTGTTTCCCCTAGCTGGAGTATCTAAAGCTAGGGGGCATAGTCTCAGGATAAGGGGTAGGCCATTTAAGACTGAGATGAGGAGCAATTTCTTCACTCAGAGGGTTGTGAATCTTTGGAATTCTCTGCCCCAGAGAGCTGTGAATGCTGAGTGAGTATATTCAAGGCTGAGATCGATAGATTTTTGGACTCTAGGGGAATCAAGGGATATGGAGATCGGGCGAGAAAGTGGAGTTGAGGTCGTCTCGCTCAGGCCAACATCCCCAGCATCGAATCTTTGACCACGCTCGATCATCTCCGATGGACGGGTCATATCGTCCGCATGCCCAATACGAGACTCCCAAAACAAGCGCTCTACTTGGAGCTCCGACATGGCAAGAGAGCCCCAGGTGGGCAGAGGAAACGCTTCAAGGACACCCTCAAAGCCTCCTTGAAAAAGTGCAACATCCCCACCGACACCTGGGAATCCCTGGCCTGAGACCACACAAAGTGGAGGAGAAGCATACAGGAAGGCGCCGAACACCTCGAGTCTCTTCGCCGGGAGCAAGCGGAAGCCAAGCTAAACAGCGCAAGGAGTGCACATCAACCCAAGCACCCCACCCACCCGCCTCTTCAACCACCGTCTGCCCCAACTGTGACAGAGACTGTAGGTCCCACATTGGACTCATCAGTCACCTGAGAACTCATTTTTAATGTGGAAGCAAGTCATCCTCGGTTCCGAGGGACTGCCTAAGAGAGAGATAATCTTATTGAATGGCGGAGCAGGCTCATAGAATCATAGAAAGTTACAGCACGGAAGGAGGCCATTTCAGCCCATTGTGTCCGCGACGGCCAACAAAGAGCTATCCAGCCTGATCCCACTTCCCAGCTCTAGGTCCGTAGCCCTGAAGGTTACAGCATCCCAAGTGCACATACAAGTACTTTTTAAATGTGGTTAGGGTTTCTGCCTCTACCACCCTTTCAGGCAGTGAGTTCCAGACCCCCACAACCCTCTGGGTGAAGAAATTTCCCCTCAAATCCCCTCTAAACCTTCCACCAATTACTTTAAGTCTGTGCCCCCTGGTTTTTGACCCCTCTGCTAAGGGAAATAGGTCATTTCTATCCACTTTATCTAGGCCCCTCATAGGCCGTATGGCCTACTCCTGCTCTTATTTCTTATGTTCTTATGTTCTTAAATGGAATTAGATCTACTGCTTATGTGGAGGATAAACACCTATACGGACTGATTGGGCCAAGTTGCTGTAAAAATCTAGTGATTAGTAGAATAGCAGCAGGAAAGTTGCTGGATTGCTTTGAAAACCCAACTCGTTCACTAATGTCCCTCAAGGAAGGGATTCTGCTACCCTGGTACACATACCTCGAGTCACACAATATGTGGTCGACTCTTAACTGATAAGCCAATAACTGAACAGGGAAAATAGGGATGAGCAATAAATGCAGCTTCGCCAGTGTTGTCCTCATCCTGACATCAAATTTAAAAAAATGTTTGCTACCCATTTCGCTATTTTTGATTATAATTCTCACTGTTTACATTTTTCCCTTACCCCGACTCTAGAGCCCTGATTTTGACTCTACATGTGTTCAGGGCAGTTGGGTTTCAGGTGCAGGCAGGAAACCCTCACGGACAACTCAGCGTGAGGCCTGTGATATTTTAACTCCTGCACCTCATTTACATTTCTCTGAACTGTCTCCCGCTCCTGAAACCGGTGGTAATGACACAAGAGCTGGTGGGCGAGAGCAGTCCCCATTCCTCAGCAAGGTAAGTGGGGGGGGGGGGTCTGGGCCAATCGCGGCTGGAGAAGGGGTGTGGTAAAGCCCAGGGGAGAGGAGGCCGAAGATTTACTTGTTGGGCCAGGAGGACCACTCCTGCTCCTCCAAGGCCACAAGGAAACTTAAAATGTAAAAATTGCACTTACCTGCGCCTCTTCTGGTCTGATGCTGTTTGGTACTGTGCAGCCTCCCGATTCCTGGAGTTAAAATCACACCGCAATGCTAATGATGTCATCGGGCCGCGACTTTCCTTTTTTAATTAGGCCCCCGCAAGTGGCACCACTGGAATCCCAGCAGCAAAAATGGCATGGGGTGGCAACGCATCGGGAACACGCCAAGAACACCCCCCTTACCATTTTAGCTACCCATTTGTCCTGTTCGCGCCGGGTGGGCTGGATTGAAATCTTAGCTTATGTACCTGTATATGGCACCATCAGCAAGTTTGAAAATTGCATTGAAAGGGTGCCATTCAGGTCCACACTGAGGACAGGAACCTTCTGACAACTGTAAAATCTCAGCCAATGGTGCTCGCTTGGGATTTTCACATGCCACTGCTGCTTTTCTCAGCATTGCTGTATTTACATCACAACATCTCAATTAAATAGGAGAGTTGAGCCCATATAAATCAGGGAGTTGTAGCTGGGTTTTAAAAGCTTTATTATGCCACATATGCTGCATTACTTGATTTAAACAATTTAACTAAGAGTGTTTTGGTCACGTTTCCTGATTTTAAAATTGTATTATATTTGGTGCCCTCTGGTGGATTCTTGCAACAGAAATTTACATTTTGGCCTTCAAGTTTTATTCCCCCCCCCCCCCTGCCCCTACCGCCCGGCCCCACACTTTCTCCCTGCATTTAAAAGAATCCAAAATCTAATTTCCCACAAAATTTTAAATTTGTCTTGATTGTAGAACAATTGAACAACCAACTTGCTTAACAAAAATAACTTAAGACCTGTTTTTAATATATTTGCTTTTTTTATGACAAACCTTGTAAAGGTAAAAGCCTATAATGCAGTACTCTGAGATTGGAAAAAAACAGGGCAATGAATGAAATGAATCAAATCAAATTGCCCACAGACAGTAGCTAACATAGAAGTTAGTAGCAACTTTATAGAAAATTTGTATAAAGTTCCTCCTGTCTCAGTCTGTTTAAGGCACATCCATAGATGTAAATTAGGCAAGCCAATACCTACCTCCCCTTAATACTGTTTTTGTAGAGCTTTCCAAAGACTGCAAGAATTTTTGTTCCCCTATTCTGTCTTTGATTTCCCACCCCTTTTAAATTTTGCCTACACAAAATTTTCCAGTCCTACCATTATGCTACCTCCTTGTATATGTCCAAGTCTGCACTTGACCTGTACATAATTATGCAAAAGTGCTGACGCCAAAAGATTGCATGCTATTCGTCTGTTACCACTCCGGCTAAATTTACCCTAGCACTTAGTCATGCAGGACTGAATCACATCAGTACACAGAAATCAATACCAGTGGTTCCTTTGCTGTTGGCAAGGAGGGGGAAGCGATTGTCTTCTTTGGATGGCAGAAAGCTTGAATTGAATGGAGGAGATGTAGGAAATGGATAAATGCTGTGGAATTTTGTTTGATAACCTCATGAAGTATTTACACAAAATATTTCTGGAATTTGCAAGCATCTTCAAGTCTAAAAAGTTCCTTAATCAAACAGCAGTTGAGCACTGAGTGATCTCAGGCTGTTTTTAGTTATAGCAATTAGACATTGTAGCCTTAAAGAGATAGACTACTTAAATACAATTTCACCCTAGCAGCAGAATGATACATTGCATCACGTGGTATAATAGTCCATTATAAAACATTGGAACATTACTGTGAGGAATGCCACAGGACAACTGCTAGTGCACAAATAGAACACTAAATATTTATTCATCTACCTAAAACTGTATTTAACTGAACAGCGCATTTTATTACATGCACAGATTAGCCTTCAGAAGACTTGAGGAAGCTCTAACCAGCAATATCCTGGAGGGAGGGTGTTTGCTGTATTACACCAGAGTGGTAAGCAGGTTAACTAGACATCTAACATGCTCCACCAACTATAACCAGACTGATTAGACAATGTTATGCAATATGGTCATGTCATTGTGCTTCTGGAGATATCTCAATTGTATAGGCATAGACATCTTGTACTGCATTATGTAGCAAAAAAAATGGCTTCAGTGTAGTATGTTGAAGGACCAGCACACCTTTCATCTCTGGTTGCTGTGAACCCTGATCTTCTGCAGTTGGGCAATCCAATGAAGATCAAGTGGAGAACGCTACACAATAGCAAAATACTGCGGATGCTGGAAATCTGAAATAACAACAGAAAATGCTGGAAACACTCAGCAGGCCAGGCAGCATCCGTGGAGAGAGAAACAGAGTTAACGTTTCAGGTCTGGGACCCTTCATCAGAAGGCCCCAGACCTGAAACATTAACTCTGTTTCTCTCTCCATGGATGCTGCCTGGCCTGCTGAGTGTTTCCAGCATTTTCTGTTGTTATTGGAGAATGCTACAATTTGCTTCTGATCTAAGAAATGCGCTGATTTTTTTTTTTCACTTTTGATTGCTATCCACTGACCCCTCCTGAAAGGTATGTGGATGAAAACAGAATTGTGCTAGGCTGTGAAGCCCCTTGAATCCTCTTTGAAGAACTTGGAGATGCTGACATTCATGGAATTGGAATGAAGTTACAGTATCAGAGTACTGAAAGTTGAAACAATCCACCAGTTTAGTAGCTTTTTGCTAAGTTTTACAGTAGACTAAATTTGCAGAACGGAAGTACATGTAAGAAACACTTCTACCACCAAAGTGGGAAATCTGTCAGTTGACCTTTAAAATGTAATAACAGATCTGATTTGGCTTGGATAGCTGATTGGTATCTCTGTTTATCTGAAAGGACTCTTTTTCTGATTACTTTTCACAGTGAGCTGTGTATAACTACACCAATTAATTTTTGTTTGTCATTCTTTCTAGTTGTTTAATGAACAGTGTCCTTCAACAACAAATGTTTGTACAAGAATGAACGGAAACCTATGGAGAGGTTTTTTCTTGAGGTAACAACGTTTAATCGGAAGTTTTCTATTATATTATGAACATTGCTAAAAATGATTCCATTTTAAAAAATAGTAAGCTGTTACAACTTTCATCACTTAGTTGTCTTTGGGTAGATGCCCTCAGATCGAGACTAGGTTCTAGTCATTGTACAAATAATTTTTTTAATCTTTTCAGTGAAGAATAATGGCTTAGTAGGCAGCAAAGTCCCAGCTTTGACCTCTGTTCTGTGCTGAGTTAGTTGATCTCAGCTGATGCAGTGGCGCTACATTTGACTTCAGCCATACTGGACTAGCAAGGGGGAAAAAACAGGATTTCAATTTCTTATCGTTAGTCAGTGACTCCTGTTGGAAAGTACATGTGTTTGGGCATTGGGTGATGGCAAACTCCGATTCAGCTGTGATAGTGTGTCAATATTTACATTAAGAATGACCACTCGGCACAATAGCAGTGGAAGCCAGTGCTCATGGAACTGTATCCCAGCAGGAGTTACTGACTTCTGGAAATTAGGGATGGAATGAGGAGAAAATTGAGAAAACAAACAAACTTGATTTATAATCAACTGGGTTCAAGTACTTGATTGTTCTTGTTGACGTTGACTGGATACAAGGGGCTGGATTTTGTCTTGGGGTCGGGTTGGGGTCGTGTTACCCGCATTTTGTGTTGTCCCCCCGACTCCAGATTAATGTGGATGAATGATGCAATTTTCACTTAATTGGGCAATTGAGTTCCAGCATGTGGGAACCCATGAACCAATTAGTGGTTTCAGTGGGAAAGTCACCTCTGATGATGTCATCATTGCAGGCTGCCTGGTCTCAGCGATTGCCTGGCCTTTGCTGTGAGTGGACCTGTCTGGCTTTTGTTGTGAGTGGACCTGGATGCAAAATGAGCAGCGAGAGTGAGTGAGTGAGTGAGCGAGCGACCGACCGACCCCATGACCCCATGACCCCATCCAGGGCCTCTCACAGCAAAGCCAGGCAGTCTCTGAAGACAATGCAGCAGCATCACAGGCGACTTTCACACCTAATACTACTACTACCTTCATCACATCTCCGTTGTAATAGTGGACCTGCAGCTGATAGTCAGCTATCCACTTGTGCTCCCTCCAGGTTTCACTGGAGTGTTTCACACCAGGCGTGCTTCACGTCGGAAAAGGGTTAAACTAGCTAAAACGTTTCAAAATGGCATTACAGAGCCAATTTAGGGCTTGTTAAGGGCTTTAATGGCCTCTCCTGCCTCTTGGAGGTGGGACGGAGTCGGGAACTCCGTGACCGATTTTGTCAAAATTGCATGGAGTCGTGATGGGGTTGGGACCCCCGACCCCGCAACTTTAACCCCCCACACGCCTCCAAACCCGACTCCATGGGTCATTCAAAATCCAGCCCAAGGAGTGAATGAGTACTAACCAAGTCAAATATTTTTCCTTTTCCACATGTGCTAATGGGGAACCTATCCTATCCTATCCATTGTGTACCTTGGCCGTGAATTTAATGGAGGAGGCGGGATGGTAGCGGGAGAGCTGGTTTCCAGGTTCCAGTCACGAACCTGGCCGCTCTGTAAACGGGATTTTCCCTTGATTGGCCTTGTTAAGCCCGCCCTGCGGGCTTCCCGGCCAATTAACAGGAAGCGGGTCTGATGACGTCATTTGATGACGCGTCATCAGCCGGTTTCCTTAAAGGGACCACGTCCACATGGAGTTTGACAGTTGTTCTGTCAGTGTTTGACAGCATTGAGGTGCTGCAAACACTGACAAGCACTGCACAAAGGTGAATGCTTGCACCCAGGCTCTCCAATGACTCCCTCCATATGCTTATGGAGGGAGTCACAGCACGCAGGGAGGTTCTCTTCCCTTCCAAGGGCAGAAGAGACCTTCCCAGGACACCAACGCAGCCTGATTGCACATTGCACAGGAGGGCAAAAGCAGAGATGTCATCAGGGGTCCCTGGCTGCAGTGGCGCCAACCTTTCAATGATCTCAGTGGATCATGAAATGTTACTGCAAAGCCACACTCAAACTCACCCTGCTGTGCCACTCAACACATCCCCAACACTCTGCCTTCCATACCCTTCTCCTGCACATCCTTACTCACACCAACTTACCTTGCACCTCCACCCAACCTTCTCTATCTACTTTATCACTTCCCCATCTCACTAACCACCCCTCACACTCACCCTCATCCTACTGCAAGCATACCAATTAACAACACCCAAGGGTAGGCACTTGAGAGGTTTAGCCAATGTCCATGTGAAGTTTCTGGTAATGTGTTGTCATACAGTGAAATATATTTTTCCAAAAATGCCCCTTATTGGACAGATCTGAGCGCACCTTGAGAAGTGTCTTACTGAGTTCCAGTGATTGTTCAGACATAATTCCCCCCCCCCACCCCCCCGGCCCCCCACCCCGCTATAGTGATGAGTGTGCATGGAATGGCTTGGACATTAAAGGGATGCTTCACGGTGCTGGTGTGGGATGGTGTCAACCTGGCGCATCATGTGGCAGCCAGGGTTTACAGCGTCAAGTGAAGAAAATCTGCCCATGGTGATGCCATCGCTGGCCTCCCGGGCAGCAATGTTGTCAGGGGATGATGCCCTGTGTCCTGTGCAGCATCAGGTGATGGCGGAGAAGGTTAGTGATGTTGTTGGTGATGTTGGTGTGCCTGGTGATGTTGGTGTTGGGGCTGATCGTGGAAGGATTCAGAGGACCAAGGTCTGATTTTTTCAAGGGCACCGATGTTGCTGCAGTAGATGGCAGCTGCAGGTGCAATGACAGAAGCAATCTGTCAATGGTGAGAGAGGTTCGCCCAATGAGGCGGCACTGGACTTACAGTTGGATCTAAAAACTTGTAAGCTAAAGAAATCTCTATATGTATATGTAACCAACATTTCCTGCGCTCTGAAACTCACCATCTGCAACATGGCATCCTTTACACCACTTCTGCAGCTGTCAGCTTATCAGAAACATCAGAGCAGACTCAACTCACGCCAGGGTGAGCTGGCATGTTCCCCGAACAGCGGGTAACCCATGGGGGAGAACGTAAAATTTGAAGGAAGCCTCAAAATAGTCTTAAATTGGCTCTTAAAAAGCTATTTAACAAGCTGAATTGTATCCCCCACCGTTTGATGTTGGGTCAGTTCTCTGCTGACAGACCTGACGCCTGGGAGACTCGCATGGAGGCGGGTTGACAGTGGGTTTCCTACCTGCTGTCAATCTTTGCTATTTTTACAGCGGACCCGCCTCCAAACCCAC
Source organism: Squalus acanthias (assembly GCA_030390025.1). Lineage (NCBI taxonomy): Eukaryota > Metazoa > Chordata > Chondrichthyes > Squaliformes > Squalidae > Squalus > Squalus acanthias. The sequence continues at coordinate 158,822,192 of CM059428.1, forward strand.
CCTCTGAGTGCCGGCAAATTTGCGGCCCTTGTGTTTGATTTTCCCTCATTTTACTGTTTTGATTTAATTTCAGTTACTTTGTTAGTTTATTTTGTTAAATCATTTTTAGTGTGCTAATCCCTCACTGAACTTTTTTTGGTGCCCTTCCTGTATGGGGAGACACCTAGTTATGTATCCTGGTGGGATTGGGTTTCTCACCCTGCCTGCAATCCACTGGTGTAATTTAAAATAGGACTTATCCATTGTGTAGAAATATGTTATGTTTCGAGTTAAATTCCATGTACAGTACTCCCTACTTAATCAGCCTAGGTCAGTGATTCTCAAACTTGTTTTGTTCAGACCCCACCAAAAATTGCTCATAGCCTTTCAAGCCCCACTAGCTATGGATAGTGTCTAAAACAAATAAAAACTGGAAACCACTCCACATCAGTGGGAAGGAAAGTCCAGCTCACCCATACAAGATCACTTTGCATGTCTTTGAAAAGAAGATGGCCTGTGGATTTTGTCACCAGAGATAATTCTATGTTAATGACATGACAATGTGGTAATTTTATATTTACACGTTAATGACGGGAGAAATGTGATGTGCCCGTATCTTTATGCAAAAACTAAAAAAATTCAAGATAAAATATTATAGTTTGTGTATGATCATTAAAATGGTGTTGCAGTTAATTGAGGAAAGTAGTGGTATAATATGTGGGATTTAGTTACTTGTTGCTTGAAGACGGACTTCAACTTCTCCACTCCTTTTTACACCTGAAACAAGATAGATCCCAGTCATCCAGCATTTTCACTGATTTCATCTCTGGCTTCGTTTCTTGTTCCTATTTTTTGCTTAGCCAGAATTCTGATTGATTTCTGCTTTGCAAGAAATGCTACATTACTTAAAAAGAGATTACAGTAAAATATCACATACTGAAAACCATTTCTTTTTTCAAACTGTAGAAATGACAGATTTGTTAATTTAATGAGGCAACAGTTGAGGAAATGAGATGAAGTGATTCAGCTGTCATGGAGGTGTCACTGCTTGCTTGTAACGACAGCAACAAGGCTGCCAGAAATTGCTCTGTAACCAGTTTAAGAGAGTGTAAAAATGATTTTAAAAAGTCCAAGCTGGAAATTAAAACAAAAATAACTTGAAAATTAGAACATTTAGACTATTTTGGTTTACTTAACCCTATCATTAAACTGTGCTTGTTAACAGAATTCAAGTTTACTGCTTGGCGCTATGTCTTCAAATGTTGCTGTTCTAGTGTTCTGTTGAATTTTTTTATTTGTTCCGGGATATGAGCATCGCTGGCAGCAATTATTGCCCATCCCTAATTGCCCTTGAGAAGGTGGTGGTGAGCCGCCTTCTTGAACCACTGCCGTCCGTGTGGTGAAGGTACTCCCACAGTGCTGTTAGGGAGGGAGTTCCAGGATTTTGACCCAGCGACAATGAAGGAACGGCGATATATTTCCAAGTCAGGATGGTGTGTAACTTAAAGGGGAACTTGCAGGTGATGGTGTTCCCATGCGCCTGCTGCCCTTGTCCTTCTAGGTGGTAGAGGTCGCAGGTTTGGGAAGTGCTGTCGAAGAAGCCTTGGTGAGTTGCTGTAGTGCATCTTGTAGATGGTACACACTGCAGCCATGGTGCGCCGGTGGTGGAGGGAGTGAATGTTTAAGCTGGTGGATGCGGTGCCGATTAAGCGGGCTGCTTTGTCCTGGATGGTGTCGAGCTTCTTGAGTATTGTTGGAGCTGCACTCATCCAGGCAATTGGAGAGCATTCCATCACACTCCTGACTTGTGCCTTGTGGATGATGGAAATAGTGACCCCCCAGGATGTTGGTGGTGGGGGCTTTGGCGGTGGTTAGACTCTTGTTGGAGATAGTCATTGCCTGGCACTTGTGTGGCATAAATGTTACCTGCCACTTATCAGAATGTCGTCCAGGTCTTGCTGCATGCGGGCATGGACGACTTCATTAGCTGGGGCGTTGCGAATGGAACTGGACAATGTGCAATCAGCAGCGAACATCCTTTAGATGAATGTAGATGTAGGACATGAATTCATGGTGGCACTCGCCCTCACAGCAAGCTTCCAGTCACAAACATTATAGGGTAATCCCAAGGAAGGAGCCCAATCAAAAAGAAAGGCAGAATCGCCTCTTTGAAGTTAATTATTTACTTTTTCTTTTAAAGCTAATCTTTCCTTTTTACCCTACATTTAAAATTATTTTCCTCAACAATTTTTTTTAGGCAAACTGTATATTCTTCTACTTCCACTACTTGGATGTTATAAATCCGTATTTACGCTCTACAGGGGTACCAGTTAAAGTTGACGGATCAAGAAAGAGTAATAGTTTATCACTCATCAAAGGTGCACAAGCAGTATGAGTGGCCATAGGGAAAGCAAATAGGAATTTAGGCTGCAATGCTAAGACTATCGCGTACAAAACTAGCGATGAAGCTCTGGTGCACTTGGAGTATTGTGTGCAGTTTAAGTCCTTGTTCTGGAGGGCAGGATGACCATGATGATACCACATCTTAGAGCTCTTAGTTATGAGGAAAGGTTCCAAGAGTTAGGGTTATTTGCCTTAGAGAAATACAGACATAGATGAGGGTATGATTTGAGGTTTTTCAGATGATGAAGGAATTCAATCCAGTCTGGTAGATAGGTTATTGGAGTTGGATAGAGATAGTAGGACTAGAATTCATTCCTATAAAATTCCTTGGTCAAAGAGGTTAGATGCCAAGAAGTATTTCTTTACATGGGGAGCCAATGTCCCTGGAACAGATTACCAAAATGTGTAGCGAAGGGAGTTGCGACAGCTCTTTAAAAGGGTACTGGACAAGTTCCTGAGAGGAGAGGACATTTACAGTTATAAGCGGTAAGTTTCTGGTTAGTTGTAATTCTACAAAGTTATGGGCCACCATGGTCTCCTGATTGCCTTAGGAAGTTTGAGAGGAATTTCCCAGAGCTTTTTTTTGTGAAATTCCCCCCCCCCCCCACCACTGGTGTTTGCCTCTCCCAGGAAATAGCATGGTTTGGGGTGGGTGAATGGTGTACAAGGTTGCACCGATGGGCTAGGCTTCATGGCTTTATTTCAAATGCTTGTATATATTCAGCCTAGTTTAATTGATAGCACTCTTTTCTATGCATTCAAGCCCCATACAGCCTTGCCAGCATTGCCCACATCTTGAAAACAAATTAAAAAAAAAAAAATTAATAGGCTGGATTTTCCGACCCCCGCGGGTGCGTACGAGGTGTGTACGCAGGCATAGGGGCCGCGCAAGTGCCTGGTTTAGGCATGCAAAGTGCACACGCTAAAACCCGGCACTTGCGATCTGTCAAGAATCCTCTTGACAGATCATCCGCCTGCCCGGGAACAGGGCCTCCGCGGGCAGGGAGTTCGCTTTCTGCACAACGTCCGCCCGCCGAAAACCTTTAAATGTCTTACACCTGGTAAAAGCTGGTGTAAGGCCTGCTTTTACCAGCATAAGAGTTTAAAAAAATTTAAAAATACAATTTTTTTCACTGATTTATAATTTTAAAATACTTTTTAAAAACTTTAGCCCTGTAAAAAACTTTAATTATTTTTTTTTTTAATTAAATTTTTGTTTAAAATATTTAATTTAATGACATTTTAATTAATTGTAAATATGCGATTACATTAAAAAAAAAATGTTTTACTGTGTTTTTTAAGTGATCCCCATTCATACTTTTGACAGATCTGTGCGTAGAGAACTGTCAAAAGTGTGAAGGGGGATCCCCTTCTTTGATTGGTTTCCCATGGCCCACGTGATCCCAGGGACGCTTGCGAACCGCCTACGCCCCTGGGATACCTGGGCCTCTGCGCGCGCAGACAATGAAGTCCCCTCTCCTGGCATAAAGAGCATCTGTCACCTCTCTTATGCAGCAGTGGACGGCGAACTGGGAGATGTTACAGATGTCGCCTGCTCCAGCCTGGAAGGATCCCGACGTGAGGAAATTCAGGGCCACGGTCACCTTCACAGCCACTGGCAGCGCTGTCCTTGCCCTGGAGTGAGGCTGCAGGTCTGGTCGCAAGAGGTGGCAGAGTTCTGTGAGCACATCCTTTGTAAAGCGCAGATGCCTCACACACTGCTCCAAGCTCAGGCTGAGGTAAGAGAATTGTTCTCGGAAGACCCTAGGTGGGTAAGGCCTCCTCCTGAGAGCCCTTCTCCCATTCCTCCTCCCCTTCCCTCTGCGAGCAGCTTGTCCTCTTCTTTGCTGCCTGTGCTCCAGCTCTATGTCATGCTGCAGGCCAAGGGGGATGACAACGAGAGCACCCATGACTGGGAGCAAATGGTCTGACCAGAACCCTTGAAGTCAGAACCAAGGCCTTCTCCACTTACAGTACCACTCCGTCACCTCACCAACTTTAAACAACTTTAGAAAGCTCCAAACATTTCCACAAACTTATACAGAGCCAGTAGAGATTATTCAGCAATTTACCTTAGAGTGGTTGCTGATCCCTTTAAATATCGCTGGTGGGAGGTCCTTGCTGCCGGTGAACACATGTTCAGTTGTGTGAGGTTAAGACAGGATGTTTGCTCCAGCGTTGAGGACGAAAATGGCAGCACTGGCGTCAAATCAGCTTTGTATGCTGATTAATGTCACGATCTTCCTACTCTACATACTTCTGGCACACGCTTCCAGCACCGCTGCTAATGCCCTCACCAAGGTGATTTCCGGCGTGGCATGCACCAGAAGTGTGCGCGCACGGCGCAGACCCCATTTTCAGCACAAAATGGCACCCGTAGCGCTGAAAAAACAGATGCTATGGAGCCAAATTTCTAGCCCTGCATTTTGAAAAAAGCAGGGAAGTTGCACAGTGTCCTGGCCAACATTCTTCCCACAACCAAGGCCACCAAAAACAGATTTTCTAGTCATACATTCATTTGCTGTTTGTGGGACTTGCTGTGCACAAAATTGGCTTGTCACACTAGCATATGTAACAATAGTACCTGCACTTCAAAAAGTAATTTGTTTGCTTGTGAAACACTTTGAGACCTTGAGGCTGTGATAACATGCTACATAAATCCAAGTTCTTTCTATTCCTATTTTATTAAGACTTAAGCTGTAGATGCTAATGGATGACAGGCAAATGCTTAACAATTGCCACAAAAAAAAAGTAAATTAGGGGCTTGAACTCCCTTGCATTTTTTTTTGGAAGACCTTTGATTTTATTGGATTGAAATCTAATATGTCTTTCACCTTTTGCAGAAAGCACTTTCTGTCATGGGTACACATGGGTCCACTAGAGGGCAGACACAGTTTACTTAAAGAACACTTGCAGTGCCCTTTCAGCAAAGTCTTTGGGAGCTATACAAAAATGTTATAGTAGGAAAGGTCATAGTATAGATAGAGAGGCGCTCTGTGTTTCAATGTATTAATGAGCAATCAATAAACAATGGAGTTAATTTCCGCCTTCCATGATGCTGTTGTTAATCTTGCCACAGGCTCAGTAAAGAGGATTGGGGAGGAGTGCTACAAATGATTCAGTATCAGCAGAAAGACAAAGGAGAATCTGATTGCTACTAAAAAAAGTCCATTGAGATCCTCTGAGGCGTTCTTGCAGAGGGAAAGACCCCTGAGCACTGTAGAGGTAGAAGTGACTGGCTGAAAAAACTTATTTTATTCAAGTTTGTATCTCGAGCACTTGAATTGTTTCAAAAGCACCAGCACTTTTCTAGACTAGTGATGACGAGTGTGAACCTTGGCTAAATTTTCCCTTCCTTATCGCAGTGGTGTTATGCTCAATTGTTGGGCAGAACAGTGGCAAATGGAATTCAATCTGGAGAAGTGTGAGGTAATGCATTTGGGGAGGGCTAAAAAGGAAAGGGAATACACATTAAATGGTAGGACACTGAGTAGTGTAGAGGAACAAAGGGACCTTGGAGTGCATGTCCACAGATCCCTGAAGGTAGCAGGCCAGGTAGATAAGGCGGTTAAGAAGGCATACGGAATGTTTGCCTTTATTAGCCGTGGCATAGAATACAAGAGCAGGGGGGTTATGTTTCAGCTGTATAAAACACTAGTTAGGCCTCAGCTGGAGTACTGTGTGCAGTTCTGGTCACCACATTACAGGAAAGATGTGATTGCACTAGAGAGGCTACAGAGGAGATTTAAAAGGATGTTGCTGGGAGTAGAGAATCTTAGCTATGAGGAAAGACTGGATAGGCTGGGTTTGTTTTCCTTGGAACAGAGGAGGCTGAGGGGAGACCTTATTGAGGTGTATAAAATTATGAGGGGCCTAGATAAAGTGGATAGAAAGGACCTATTTCCCTTAGCAGAGGGGTCAAAAACCAGGGGGCACAGATTTAAAGTAATTGGCGGAAGGTTTAGAGGGGATTTGAGGGGAAATTTCTTCATCCAGAGGGTTGTGGGGGTCTGGAACTCACTGCCTGAAAGGGTGGTAGAGGCAGGAACCCTAACCACATTTAAAAAGTACTTGTATGTGCACTTGGGATGCTGTAACCTGCAGGGCTACGGACCAAGAGCTGGGAAGTGGGATTAGGCTGGATAGCTCTTTGTTGGCCGGCATGGACACGATGGGCCGAAATGGCCTCCTTCCGTGCTGTAACTTTCTATGATTCTATGATTTATACAACAACAACTACAACTTGTATTTATATAGCACCTTTAACGTAGTAAAACGTCCCACAGCACTTCACAGGAGTATTATAAGACAAAAAATTTGACACTGAGTCAAATAAGGAGAAACTAGGGCAGGTGACCAAAAGCTTGGTCAAAGAGGTAGGTTTTAAGGAGCATCTTAAAGGAGGAAAGAGAGGTAGCGAGGCGGAAAGGTTTAGGCAGGGAATTCCAGAGCTTAGGGCCTAGGCAACAGAAGGCACGGCCACCAATAGTTGAGCGATTATTATCAGGGATGCTCAAGAGGGCAGAATTAGAGGAGCGCAGATATCTTGGAGGTGTTGCAGGGCTGGAGGAGATTACAGAGATAGGGAGGGGGCGAGGCCATGGAGGGATTTGAAAACCAAGGATGAGGATTTTGTAATCGAGGTGTTGTTTAACCGGGAGCCAGTGTAGGTCTTGAGCACAGGGGTGATGGGTGAACGGGACTTGGTGCGAGTTAGGACACGGGCAACCAAGTTTTGGATGACCTCAAGTTTACATAGGGTAGAATGTGGGAGGCCAACCAGCAGTGCGTTGGAATAGTCAAGTCTAGAGGTAACAAAGGCATGGATGAGGGTTTCAGCAGCGGATGAGCTGAGGCAAGGGTGGAGACGGACGATGTTACGGAGGTGGAAATAGGCGGCCTTGGTTATGCCGCGGATATGTGTTGGCTGCTCATTTCAGGGTCACATATGACACCAAGGTTGCGAACAGTGTGGTTCAGCCTCAGACAGATGTTAGGGTGAGGGATGGAGTCAATGGCTAGGGAACGGAGTTTGTGGCGGGGACTGAAAACAATGGCTTTGTTCTTCCCAATATTTAATTGGTGAAAATTTCTGCTCATCCAGCACTGGATGTCGGACAAGCAGTCTGACTGTGGAGGGGTTGAGAAAAGTGGTGGTGAGGTAGACCTGGGTGTCATCAGCGTACATGTGGAAACTGACGCTGTGTTTTCGGATGATTTCGCCAAGGGGCAGCATGTAGAGGAGAAATAGGAGGGGGTCAAGGATAAATCCTTGGGGGACACCAGAGGTAACGATGTGGGAGCAGGAAGAGAAGCCGTTGCAGGTGATTCTCTGGCTACGAAATAGATAGATAAGAATGGAACCAGGCGAGTGCAGTCCCACCCAGCTAGACGACGGTGGAGAGGCGTTGGAGGAGGATGGAGTGGTCAACCGTGTCAAAGGCTGCAGACAAGTCAAGAAGGACGAGGAGGGATAGTTTACCTTTGTTACAGTCACAAAGGATGTCATTTGTGACTTTGATGAGAGCCGTTTCAGTCCTGTGGCAGGGGCGGAAACCTGATTGGAGGGATTCAAACATGGAGTTGCGGGAAAGATGGGCACGGATTTGGGAGGCGAAAACACGTTCAAGGACTTTGGAGAGGAAAGGGAGGTTGGAGATAACACTTGACCCATGTGATCTCCTGGACTGGTTTCGATTGCCTAAGGTGGTTGGAGAGGGACTTTCCGGAGTATTTTTTCCCTTATTGGCCCTGGGTTTTTTTTCTGTTTTTTTGCCTCTCCCTGATTATATGGCTGCGTGGGGAGGGTAACGAAGCACCAGCCATGTTGGTCAGTATGGCTAAGTACCACACATTTACCCACCAAGCAATCAGGGTATGATGGAAAGCTCTGTGCTTAGGTTTGCTAAGGACTTAAAAGGTGAACAGCATTGATTTTAAAGGGAAGGCTGCAATATCTTTCCAAGTGCTAGCTGGATGAAAGAATATTTTTAAACTAATCTCTAATTGCACGAACAGTTTTTAAATTTTGTTTTGTAGGTGAAGAGCCTAAACCCACAGTGCAGAATATCACCAAGGTTAAAAAAAGACAAACAAATACAAGGTTAATCAGGAAGTAATCATTAGGTGATGCCAAACTGGGTTTTAAAAGCTAGTAGGAGGAAGGAAAGACTGAGTAACATAAATATAGATGTTCTAATTCCTCTCCTACTCACCAATAAAGGATGTAAGTACATACTGGTAGTTGGAAGATTATTTTACTAAAATGGAAAGCCCATGAAAGAAACAGTAGTGGAAGAATAGATTTAGAGAGTCATATCTATTAAATATTGTACTACAGAGGAATAGAAGTAGCTATCCTGAATCTAGGAAATGTACAGCATCCTTGGCATTTAGAAAATTGAATGGCTATCCATTTCAATCAATCTGTGAAAGAAAGATTGTACTAAAGAATCAAAGAATTATCACTGCTAATAGAGACTGCCGGTCAGCAATTTAGGAAACTACAATGTACCGTAAAATAAGATTTTGAATGTGAAATTCATCTGTCAATTGAACGTGTATTGCACGATCTGGAGGACTATTACTCCAGTTAGATAATGTTCTGCTGAATTATATCCTTGAGTTTTGTTATTCCATGTGATTTATTAACTGACATGAAAATAATTATTTGGGATTGGAGGTTTTTCCCACAGGACCTACTTAAGTACCTCATGAATACAGTTGTTTTGTGAGCTAACACTTGTAACTAAATATTGAAAACTCCCCCTCCTTACTCTATAAACCCTACCATCGTAAACCTCACACAGTAAGATGGTTAATGGACATATTGAGGCTATAATTATTTCAACTTTACAGACCAATTCAGCAATAAAGTTACTATTATGAAAGTCCTTTAGTCCAAATCCTGTTCTTCCTTTTATCATTTATTAGAAGTCGCACAACACCAGGTTACAGTCCAACAGCTTTATTTGAAATCACAAGCTTTCGGAGGCTTCACCTGACGAAGGAGCAGCGATGCGAAAGCTTGTGATTTCAAATAAAGCTGTTGGACTATAACCTGGTGTTGTGCGACTTCTCATATTTGTCCACCCCAGTCCAACACCGGCATCTCCGCATCATTATCATTTATTGAATCACATCCACGGTATATTGTAATTTCAACAACAACTTGCATTTATATAGTGTCTTTAACGTTGGAAAATGTCCCAGGACGTTTCATAGGTTTGTAATCAGACAAAGGTCAACACTGAGCCAAAGAAGAAGATATCAGGAAGGGCAACTATAAGCTTGGTCAACATAAGAGGCCAGCATTGGAGGCTTGTAGGGCTGCATAAGGTTAGAGAGAGGAATTTGAACACAAGGATGAGAATTTAAAATTTGAGGCATTGGTGGACCAGGAGCCAGTGTAGGTCAGTGCGCACAGGGGTGATGGATAAGCGAGACTTGGTGCGGGTTAGGGTACAGGCGGCAAAGTTTTGGATGAGCTCAAATTTATGGAGGTTGGAAATGGAAGACTGACCAGGAGACCATTGGAATAGTCGAGTCTAGAGATAACAAAAGCCTGAATGAAAGTTTCAACATCAGATGAGCTGAGGCAGGGCAATATCATGGGGTAGAAGCAGGCGGACTTTGTGATGGAGAGGCTATGGTGTTAGAAGCTTAGCTCGGGGTTAAATAGAACGGCGAGGATGTGAACAGTCTGGCTCAGCCCGAGACAGTGGTCAGAGGGTGGGGGGAATGGAATCGGTGGCGTGGGAACAGAGTTTGTGGCACGAACAAAGACAATGGCTTTGGCCTTCCCAATTTTTAATTTCCTCTCCTATAATGGTCTGGGTTTTTTTGGTTAATGTAGATGGTTTGGGAAAAGCTCTTCAAGGAGAGAAAGTATGACGATGTTTGTTGTGTAGCTGATGGGAGTAATTTCAGAGCTTGACGCTGTCACCAGCTTTATCATTTATTTTGCCACATCTATCCCTGCTGTCACTTGTATAATAGTTTGGTATGTTTGATTGTATCTCTCCACTTCACTTCTTGGATGTTTACCTACCTCAAAAGCTTCGAATAATATGCTCAGTTGACATGATAAAATGTACCTCTGCTGTTGGAACACAAACTGAGATTGTTATTTTTGTTTTAGGACAGTTACGGCTATCTTTGTCCAGTCATTCTTCATGCTCCTGTTCCATTAAGATTTGAATTCAGTTGGCTTATCTTCTAATCTTCTAACAGATTCTTCATTGCAAGTTAAAGTGGCAAATTACTGTAACTGACAATACAAATAACTAGCCCTGGCATGTCAAACACTTGACTCCAATCACTGCAGTTAAGAGGGAATCCACAACGAGGTTAAACTTTAGGCTCAAACATTAACTGATGAGTTGCTTCAAATGCAGCTCTATATTAATGTGGTGTTAAAGTTTATAATGGGTTCTAGCTTCGAGTCAAAATAGGTTACCAGCCCCCATGTGGAATTCAAAGTGGATATGGAGTGTATCGGCTCAAAAGAAAATTTCAGTTTTTGTGAATTACAAACATAGAAAAATAGGAGTAGGCCATTCGGCCCTTCGAGCCTGCTCCGCCATTCAATATGATCATGGCTGATCCTCTATCTCAATACCAGATTCCCGCTCTCCCCATACCCCTTGATGCCTTTTGTGACTAGAAATCTATCTATCTCCTCCTTAAATATATTCAGTGACTTGGCTTCCACAGCTGTCTGTGGTAGAGAATTCCACAGATTCACCACCCTCTGAGTGAAGAAATTTCTCATCTCAGTCCGAAATGTCCTACCCCGTATCCTGAGACTGTGACCCCTCATTCTAGACCCCCCCAGCCAGGGGAAACATCCTCCCTGCATCCAGGCTGTCTAGCCCTGTCAGAATTTTATACGTTTCCACGAGATCCCCTCTCATTCTTCTAAACTCTAGTGAAATCAGGCCTAGTCGACCCAATCTCACCTCATACGACAGTCCTGCCATCCCAGGAATCAGTCTGGTGAAGCTTCGCTGCACTCCCTCTATGGTTAAGTGTATCCTTTCTTAGGTAAGGAGACCAAAACTGCACACAGTACTCCAGGTGTGGTCTCACCAAGGCCCTGTATAACTGTAGTAAGACATCTTTACTCCTGTACTCAAATCCTCTTGCAATGAAGGCCAACATACCATTTGCCTTCCTAACTGCTTGCTGCACCTGCATGTTTGCTTTCAGTGACTGGTGTACAAGGACACCCAGGTCCCTTTGTACATCAACATTTCCCAATCTATCACCATTTAAATAATACTCTGCCTTTCTGTTTTTCCTACCGAAGTGGATAACTTCACATTTATCCACGTTATACTGCATCTGCCATGTATTTGCCCACTCACTCAACTTGTCTAAATCGCCTTGAAGCCTCTGCATCCTCCTCACAACTCACAATCCCACCTAGTTTCGTGTCGTCAGCAAACTTGGAAATATTACATTTGGTTCCCTCATCCAAATCATTGATATATATTGTGAATAGCTGGGGCCCAAGCACTGATCCCTGCGGTACCCCACTAGTCACCGCCTGCCACCCCGAAAAAGACTCATTTATTCCTACTCTTCTGTTTCCTGTCTGTTAACCAATTTTCAATCTATGCCAGTATATTGCCCCCAATCCCATGTGCTTTAATTTTGCACACTAACCTCTTATGTGGGACTTTATCAAAGGCCTTCTGAAAATCCAAATACACCACATCCACTGGTTCTCCCTTGTCTATTCTACCAGTTCCATCCTCAAAAAACTCCAGTAGGTTTGTCAAACACTATTTCCCTTTCATAAATCCATGTTGACTTTGTCTAATCCCGTTGATATTTTCTAAGTGTCCCGTTATCACATCCTTTATAATATTCTAGCATTTTCCCTACTACTGAGGTTAGGCTAACCGGTCTGTAGTTCCCTGTTTTCTCTCTCCCTTTTTTATGATGCGGAGATGCCGGTGTTGGACTGGGGTGGACAAAAGTGAGAAGTCGCACAACACCAGGTTATTAGTCCAACAGTTTTATTTGAAATCACAAGCTTTCGGAGCTGCTGCTCCTTCATCAGGTGAAGTGAAGGAATACGAATCGGCAAAGCATATATAGACAGAGAACAATGCCAGGCATTGTTCTGTCTATATGTGCTTTGCCGATTCGTATTCCTTCACTTCACCTGACGAAGGAGCAGCAGCTCCGAAAGCTTGCGATTTCAAATAAAACTGTTGGACTATAACCTGGTGGTGTGCGACTTCTCACTTTTGTCCTCCTTTTTTAAATAGTGGGGTTACATTTGCCACCCTCCAATCTGCAGGAACTGTTCCATAATCTATAGAATTTTGGAAGATGACAACCAATGCATCCACTATTTCCATGGCTACCTCTTTTAGTACTCTGGGATGCAGATTATCAGGCCCTGGGGATTTATCAGCTTTCAGTCCCATTAATTTCTCCAGCACTATTTTTTTTTAAACTAATACTAATTTCCTTTAATTCCTCCTTCGAACGAGACCCTTAGTTCCCGAGCATTTCTGAGAAGTTATTTGTGTCCTCTTCCATGAAGACAGAACCAAAGTATTTGTTTAATTGCTCTGCCATTTCCTTGTTCCCCATTATAAATTCTCCCCTTTCTGACTAAAGGATCTACATTTGTCTTCACTAATCTTTTTCCTTTTACATACTTGTAGAAGCTTTTACAATCCACTTTTATGTTCCTTACAAGTTTACTCTCATACTCTATTTTTCCCCCTCTTAATCAATTTCTCGGTCCTTTTTTGCTGAATTCTAAACTGCTCCCAATCCTCAGGCTTGCTACTTTTTCTGGCAACTTTATGACTCCTCTTTGGATCTAATACTATCCTTAATTTCTTTTGTTAGCCATGGTTGGGCCGCTTTTCCTTTTGTGTTTTTGCGCCAGAAAGGAATGTATAACTGTTGCAATTCATGCATTCGTTCCTTAAATGTTAGCCATTGCCCATCCACCATCATGCCTTTTAATGAAGCTCTCCAATCTATCACAGCCAACTCACTCCTCATACCTTTGATGTATTTAAAATTTATATTTAAATAACCAAGGGAAACATTTTAGGTATTAGAATTTTACGGTAACCAGTGCTAGTAGTTTTACCATTGCTTCTGAAAGATTATGGCCCATATTTTCCGATCGGAGGCTTCCTGCGTGCGGAGGCCTCCGATCTGGAAAAAATCTATGGACTTACCAGAGGGCTCCCAAAGTGCGTATACTTTCGTTCCTGGGCCTCTCCAAATCGAAATGCGCAGCGCCCACGATTCCCAGAGGCGCATGCAGTTCGCAAGCATCCCTGGGATCACGTGGGCCATGGGGAGCCAATAGGAGAAGGGAATCTCCCTTCATACACTTGACAGATAGACCTGTCAAATATATGAATGGAGATCACCCCAAAAACACTGTAAAACATTAAATAAATTTTTTTTAAATCACATTTTTAAAATGAGTTGAAATTACAATAAATTAAATATTTTAAATAAAAATTGAATTTAAAAAAAAATTAAAGTTTTTTTACGGGGCTAAAAATACTTACTTTTTAAAAAAAAAAATTTTTAATGTGAAAAAAATTTTTTTTTTACTCTTATGCTGGTAAAAGTAGGCCTTACACCTGCTTTTACGAGGCGTAAGATTTCTAAGGGTTTTCTGCAGGCGGAGGTTCTCCAGAAAGCAGAACTCTCCCCCCAGAGGCCCTTCTCTAGGGCAGGCGTCCGATCTGTCAAGAGCATTCTTGACAGATCGGAAATGCCGGTTTTCAGCGCATGCGCTTGGCATGCCTGAAACCAGCATTTCTGATGTCCCTACGGGTGTACACACACCCGTAGGGATCGGAATATACGGCCCTATGTCTTTAATCCCCCAAGAACAAGAGTTTAACATTTGAATGCTATAATTTTCCTTCTAAAATTACATACAGCTGATAGTTGACAAGTTGGTAACAAAGTTGGGCCTTTTTGATAAAGGTGCTTACCCATCTGTATATGTTAAATTATTGCAAGGGTTGCTTTTATACCAATATAGGCCTCAAATCAATGAGCACCTGATACAGTATTTTTGCAAATTACATTGTTTCCTGGTTTGCATACTATGCGAAATGATCTAAAATGTTAATAGAAGCTAGTGACATATGCAAGCTAAATGCTCCTGTAAAGTTTTAGTTAGAAGGGCTTCTCATTTATATTAGCATATATAAAATGTGTCTCTACATCTATACAAATTTTCATTCATAAATGAGAACATGAAAGGTGTATTCTTGTCTATTTCACACTATTCCCTCAAATCAGTTACGTTAACCAGACTTCCATTCCTGTAAATTTCAATGTCATTCCATAACATACAAGTTAGAAAATGTCTTCCACCCTACGGAGTTATTCATCTGAGAACTAAAAACTAAATCAAACATGTAGACAATCTTGAGTATCAACTGACAATGAGATTGCAGTCTCACTGGAAGCACTTGGAGAAACAAGTTGTTAGACCCAGTCAGCACATATTTCTAAAAGGTGGTTGTGCTTGTACAATTCTTTGAAGAAATAATGATAGATAAGAGATGCAGTATATATGGATTTTCAAAAAGCAGTTAATAAGGTACGTTAGACACCAATGGCAGATGGAAGTAAAGGGGAATGTGGCCACATGGATAGAAACACACGACAACGCAAAATCATCGAGCAGAAACTGATAGCCAAGTTCCGCACTCATGAGGACGGTCTCAACCGGGATCTTGGGTTTATGTCACGATACATGACGTGATCCAGACTCGAGTCGTTGTTGGCTTGTTCACAGATGTGATTCCCAGTAAAAAAGTAAAATTTTTAAAGTTTATCGTTTTACATACCGACTGCAGCTTTTGACACGTTAGACCCCCTGTAACTCCACCTCATTGTCTCAGTTGTATCTTGCTATGTCTTTGATGTGGTACCTTCCTGGCTGACCTGATTGCCTTTTGTCACACCTCGGCAGATAAACAGTCAGGATGATTAAATTTAGTCGTCTGCCATTGTAAGATACACATGCATTGTTCTCTATCTATATATGCTTTGGCGATTCTGTATTTCTTTAATTCACCAGACGAAGGAGCAGCAGCTCCGAAAGCTTGTGATTTCAAATAAAACTGTTGGACTATAACCTGGTGTTGTGCGACTTCACATGGATATAAAGACAGTGGAGGGTAAAAATTAAAGAGTCAAATGAAGTTTCTTGGATTGGAAAGATGTGGAGAGTGGTGTTTTACACAGGTCTATGTTAGGGCCACTGTTGTTTACAATATTCAAAAATGATTAGACTGGCTCAATAAATGAACATCCAAAGTCATCTTTAAGAATGAGGAAGACATTCTACTTATGATTTGATCTACATAACCCACAAGTTTAAGGAACTTTAATGGTGTTCATAGGAATGGGAGTAGTCCATTGAGCCCCTCAACCCTGTTTTTCCATTCAATTAGATCACAGCTGATCTGTAACTCAACTCCATTTATCTGCCTTTATTTCATAGTCATCAAGACCCTTGCATAACAAAAAATCTATCGATTTCAGTCTTTAACATTTCAATTGGCCCAGCATCCACAGCCTTTTTGGGTGAAAAAAGTTCCAGATTTCCATCACCCTTATGAAAAAGTGCTTCCTGATTTCACTCCCAAATGGCCTAGCTCTAATTTTAAGCTTATGCCCCCTTGTTCTGGATTCCCACAGAGAAAATAGTTTCTCTACCCTATCAAATCCTATCATTTTAAACACCTTGATTAGATCAACCTTCTAAACTCAAGGGAATGCAATCCAACTTTATGCAACCCAGCCTCAGTTTAATTCTAAGCCTTGGTATAATTGATAAATCTGCATTGTACCCCTCTAAGGCCAATATATATTTCCTGAGGTTTGATGCTGAAAGCAGTACTCCACATGGTGTCTAGCCAAGGCTCTGTACAATAGTAGCATCGCTTCTGTAATCCAACCCTTTTGAAAGGCCAACACTCTATTAGCCTCTTTGATTACTTATATTCACATTCAATGAGAACACCTTCTGTAGAAGCGGATAGTGATGTGAATCTGAGGTTTGGTTAGAGCTAATTTTGCAACTCCAGGAATAATACCGACTTAAAAAAATTGAACAAACAGGAATGTTGCGTCAGAACTGGGTGGTGCAATAAAGGTTTCATATAATGCAAAAATGGCTCATGACTGACATTATAAACACATTTACTGGATTAATTATTGATTCTGGTAAATAGTTTATTATGTGAGACTGCATTACTGTCTTTGAATCCAGTATTCATTAGCTTTATAAGTGTAATCTTAGGGTATGTGTTCTTCAAAACTCTGGAATGTTTGAAATAAAGACCATACCTTATGCTTCTTCAGCATTTTTCCCCCATAAAAATCCTTTTTTTTGAATAAAGGGTATCAGAAATTTATAAAGGCATTTGGTAATTAACCATAATTAGTGTTAAAATACTGTTAGCAAACAAGTTTCTTTGCATAAAAGAAAACCAATACCCACGTGGAGAACTTGTTTTCTTTAACCCTATTTTTGCATGCAATCTGCA
The DNA here is from genome assembly GCA_030390025.1 of Squalus acanthias. Classification (NCBI taxonomy): domain Eukaryota; kingdom Metazoa; phylum Chordata; class Chondrichthyes; order Squaliformes; family Squalidae; genus Squalus; species Squalus acanthias. The sequence continues at coordinate 158,839,141 of CM059428.1, forward strand.
GTAATTATATTTTATTATAGAAGACAAGTATACAAATGTGATACACACCAGTTGCATTATTCAAATTTTGTTTAATAGCTGTTAAAGTTATAACTCATTTAACAGTAAGGACCATTCTGATACCACAGAAGTTTAATACACAAGGAAAAACTGTACAGATACAGAACAAAAAACATAGTATTCACAGATGCAGAGAAAACATATACGTATTCACATCTCTGTTTACAGAAACTGCTGACTAAATCCTGGTCTCAAAAACATTTACCATGGCCTAATGGAACGATTTGTATGAGCAAGCTGAATCCTATTGCGATCAAGAAAAGTAATCTCCTGTCCACATAATATCTCATCCACTTAATGCTTCTTATTCAGAATTCACACCACAGTTATGCAGAAGGGCTATATAATTAATAGCACATATAATGTCACACCGTACAATTTTAATCTAGGCTTTAAATTGCAACTATGTTTTATTGGGTTCCATACTGGGGACATAATTGTGATTTAAAACAAAGATTGTAAGAAATGTGCAACTTCAAAAAAAAAATGCAAGATGCAGCAGTATTACATGGTCTATGTGCTCCCACCTAACCATGATGTTAAATGCAAGAAACCAGTATGAAGTTTAAAAAAAACTATTAGCCACATATTGCCTTATAAAAATAGGCTTCTGATGAGAGGCCTACTTTAAATGCAGATATCTTCCATTATTATGGCTTGCTTTATTGCCTGTTTTGACCAACACATAACATTTGCTGAATCTTTGGTTAATGTCACACAGCACAGGCTTATTTTTCTGTTGATGTATAATGATGATCTGATCATCACAGTTAAGAGGCCTCTTGCTCAGTAAGTAGTCTCCATTTTACCAGTAAAAACTCCCAACGTGTACCTATATGATCATTCATCTGAGCTACACACATATGATTAAAAGAAGCCTTATCTTTGCAGTGCACTTCATTAAAACCTCTTTTTGATTCTACACAATTCAGTTTTGAGTCCATTTTGAGAACTTTGATTGTTGGTACGTATCTTAAGCACCATCCATCATTCTCACAACTACTCAGCAGTCTCATTTTTACTTCAGCTTAGCTCAAAGCCTGCCGCTGATTCAATTGCATAAAGTAATTTACTCCTCATAAGATTATCATCATAAAACTCTGGAAGTTTCAGAAGATTCATGCAAGTACTGGCTGTGGGTAATCGCTCCAGGTCAGCACCTCCATTGTGTATACAAAACGCTGGATATAGTTCCTAAAGACAAATTAAAAATGGGGTTAGACTATCGACAAAGAAAACAACTTTGTCCATTTACAAAAACAATTATAACAGTTTTTTTTAAAAAGCAATCCAAGCTAGTTTTCCTTTGAGATCCCCAAAAAATGCTCCTTTTAGGTGTAGCCAGAGTACGAATATGAAGCAAGATTATAATTTAAACTCAGTCAAGACTTTGCTCTAGTGTTTTTAGCTGAAACATCCTAACATTTCCAGGGGAGCACTAAAAGATTCAAAAATTAAAATTCAAAGCCTATTACATGTTTAGACAACCTTGAATAAATGTTCACAAGTTGTATAGCAAAGTGAAATTTGAGATCACTTGTCTATATAATGTTCCAAGTTACTTTAGCTTCAACTGTCAAGTAAGCATGTTATTTACAAGAATCCAATTTGGTCCTTTCCTAACAATTGAAGCTACAGCAACTGGTTACTTTAACCACGAAAATTTATTAAGACAGATTTGGATGAGGATGGCCATTTGACCTATTGTAGTGCATCCATCCCGACAAAGAGTGAGAGAGAGAGTGAGCAGAACAGCTTCTTAACACTCGTCCTAACCATCACCTGCAAGTTCCCCTCCAAGTTACACACCATCCTGACTTGGAAATATATCGCCGTTCCTTCATCGTCACTGGTTCAAAATCCTGGAACTCCCTCCCTAACAGCACTGTGGGAGTACCTTCACCACAAGGACTGCAGCGGTTCAAGACGGCAACTCACCACCACCTTCTCAAGGGCAATTAATGCTGGCCTTGCCAATGACACCCAACGAAAAAAACAACTTTGACTTTTACTAATTTGAAATTGTTAATTTTTAATGGGAGTATCACTGTAGTGTTCTGGATTTAACTTCCTTATTGTTTACGATTTTATATACTTCTACAAGATAAGCTCTCAGTTCCTCCTTTCAAGGCTAAAAAAAAACAAGCTTCCAGTCTTTCCTCCACTTAGTCCTTAGAACATAAAAGAAATAGGAGCAGGAGCAGGCCATTCAATAAAATCATGGCTGATCATCCATATTCCTTGATTCCCCTAGAGTCCAAAAATCTCTCTCTCTCAGCCTTGAATATACTCAAAGACTCAGCATTCACAGCCCTCTGGGGCAGAAAATTCCAAAGATTCACAACCCTCTGAGTGAAGAAATTCCTCCTCATCTCAGTCTTAAATGGTTCACCCCTTATCCTGAGACTATGTCTCCTAGTTCTAGACACTCCAGCCAGGGGAAAACAACCTCTCAGCATCTACCCTGTCAATCCCCTTCGGAATCTTGTATGTTTCAATGAGATCACCTCTCATTCTTCTAAACTTCAGAGAGTATAGGCCCATTCTACACAATCTCATCATAGGACAGCCCTCATCCCAGGAATCAATCTCGTGAACCTTTGTTGCACCGCCTCCAAGGCAAGTATATCCTTCCTTAAATGAGACGACCAAAACTGTGCACAGTACTCCAGGTGTGGTCTCACCAAGGCCCTGTACAATTGTAGCAAGACTTCCTTACTCTTATACTCCAACCCCCTTGCAATAAAGGCCAACATGCCATTTGCCTTCCTTATTGCTTGCTGTACCTGCATGCTAGCTTTCTGTGTTTCTTGTACGAGGACACCCAAATCTCTCTCAACACCAACATTTAAAAGTTTCTCACCATTTAAAAAATATTCTAGTTTTTCTATTCTTCCTACCAAAGTGAATAACCTCACATTTCCCTACATTATACTCCATCTGCCACCTTACTGCGCACTCACTTAGTCCATCTATATCCCTTTGCAGACTCTGTGTTCTCCTCACAGCTTACTGTCCCACCTAGCTTTGTATCATCAGCAAACTTGGATACATTACACTCGGTCCCTTCATCTAGGTCATTAATAGATTGTAAATAGCCGAGGTCCCAGCACTGATCCTTGTGGCACCCCACTAGTTACAGCCTGCCAACCTGAAAAAGACCCGCTTATCCCTACTCTGTTTTCTGTTCGTTAACCAATCCTCTATCCATGCTACTATATTACCCCCAACCCCATGAGCCTTATCTTGTGTAATAACCTTTTTTGTGGCACCTTATCAAATGCCTTTTGGAAATCCAAATATACTACATCCTCTGGTTCCCCTTTTTCTACCCTGCTAGTTACAGTACATACTCAAAAAGACTTGGGAACAGTAACTTCGTGGTAATGTCACTGGGCTAGTAATTCAGAGGCCTGGACTAATGGTCCAGAGACGTGAGCTGGGGAATTTAAATTCAGTTAATTGAATAAATCTGGAATCAAAAGCTAGCATCAGTAATGGTAACCATGAAACTATCAGATTGTTGTAAAAACCCATCTGGTTCACGAATAGGGAAGGAAATCTGCCGTCCTTACCTGGTCTGGCCTATATGTGACTCCAAACCCACAGCAATGTGGTTGACTCTTAACTGCCCTCTGAAATGGCCTAGCAAGCCACTCAGTTGTACAAGAATGAAACTGGATGGACCACCCAGCATCGACCTCGGCTCCGGACACGGCAACGGCCCAGTCGACCCTGCAAAGTCCTCCTTAGCAACATCTGTCGCACAGACTAGTCAACAACACACTCAGAATCATACCTTTCAGCCAATGTCCCAAACTCCTCCATCACTATCCCTGGGTATGTCTTGTCCCACCGGCAGGACAGACCCACCAGGGGTGGCGGTACAGTGGTATACAGTCGGGAAGGAGTGGCCCTGGGAGTCCTCAACATTGACTTTGGATCCCATGAAGTCTCATGGCTTCAGGTCAAGCATGGGCAAAGAAACCTCCTGCTGATTACCGTCTTCACACTGAGGACACCCTCCATCGTGCTGTGTAGCACTACCACCGTGCTAAATGGGATAGATTCAGAACAGATCTAGCAGCTCAAAATTGGGCATCCATGAGGCGCTGTGGGCCATCAGCAGCAGCAGAATTGTATTCCACCACAATCTGTAACTTCATGGCCCAGCATATCCCTCACTCTATCATTACCATCAAGCCAGGGGACCAACCCTGGCTCAATAAGGAATGTAGAAGTGCGTACCTAAAAATGAGGTGCCAACCTGGGGAAGCTGCAACACAGGACTATATGCATGCTAAAAAGCGGAAGCAGCATGCTATAGACAGGGCTAAGCGATCCCACAATCAACGGATCAGATCAAAGCTCTGCAGTCCCCTGCCACATCCAGTTGTGAATGGTGGTGGACCATTAAACAACTAACGGGAGGAGGAGGTTCCATGAATATCCCCATCCTCAATGATGGTGGAGCCCAGCACGTGAGTGCAAAAGACAAGACTGAAGCGTTTACAACCATCTTCAGCCAGAAGTGCCGAGTGGATGATCCACATCGGCCTACTCCCGAGGTCCCCACCATCACAGAAGCCAGTCTTCAGCCAATTCGATTCACTCCACGGGATATCAAGAAACGGCTGAGCGCACTGGATACAGCAAAGGCTATGGGCCCCGACAACATCCGGCTATCGTGCTGAAGACTTGTGCTCCAGAACTAGCCGCGCCTCTAGCCAAGCTGTTCCAGTACAGCTACAACACTGGCATCTATCAGACAATATGGAAAACTGCCCAGGTATGTCCTGTCCACAAAAAGCAGGACAAATCTAAACTGGCCAATTATCGCCCCATCAGTCTACTCTCAATCATCAGCAAAGTGATGGAAGGTGGCAGCAACAGTGCTATCAAGCGGCACTTACTCACTGACTTAGAAGTATATCGCCGATCCTTCATCGTCACTGGGTCAAAGTCCTGGAACTCCCTACCTAACAGCACTGTGGGAGTAGCTTCACCACACGGACTGCAGCGGTTCAAGAAGGCGGCTCACTACCACCTTCTCAAGGGGAATTAGGGATGGGCAATAAATGCTGGCCTTGCCAGTGACGCCCACATCCCATAAACAAATTTAAAAAAAAATCCTCTAGTTCCCATTTATCTACCCTGCTAGTTACATCTTCAAAAAACTCTTAAATTTGTCAAACACGATTTACCTTTCCTAAAACCATGTTGACTGCCTAATGTTATGATTTTCTAAGTGCCCTGATACCACTTCCTTAATAATGGATTCCAGCAATTTCCCTACTACTGATGTCAGGTTAACTGGCCTGTAGTTCCCTGTTTTCTCTCTCCCTCCCTTCTTGAATAACGGTGTTACATTTGCTACCCTCCAATCCGCTGGGACCGTTCTAGAATCTAGGGAATTTTGGAAAATCAAAACCAATGCACCCACTATTTCTGCAGCCATCTCTTTTAGAACCCTAGGATGTCGGCCATCAGGTCATGGGGATTTGTCGGCTTTTAGTCCCATTAGTTTCTCTAGTACTTTTTCTCTACTTATATTAATTACGTTAAGTTCCTCACTCTCATTAGACCCTTGGTTCTTCACTATTTTTGGTATGTTTTCTGTGTCTTCTACTGTGAAGACAGATACAAAATATTTGTTTAACGTTTCTGGGTCTTAGGTGGGTGGGTATCAACCGTATGGTGGTTCTTTGAATTGCCTCTGGGGCCTGAATGTCTCGTTAATCAGAATGGACAGTACTCAGGATGTGGTTTGACAAGTGCTTGTAATAGATCATGTTTATCATATATAACATCTTCCATATACAAAGTTAAATTGCTTCTTTTTTTCCTGATTTGTGGAAGATTTCTGGAAATTGTGCGAAACCACCACATAAGAAAGCACGGAATGAGATGACATTCACCCATCAAGACCACTCCTTCCAGACCATACACCAATCTACTCAATCATGAATTCTACCTTCTGATGTAAAATCCTCCTCACCAGGGCACCCTTAGACAGTGGTCCCTCTGCAAATGTCAGAAAAATGGACTTACCTGAACTGGTTAGCTGGATGGCAGATAATCTTAAGGTTAATTTACTGCCTGATGAATTTAAGATTTTGGCAAAAGGAAGAAAATATGATTAAGTAAAAACACAACAATGGATGGTGTTGGAGGGCAATGAGATCGTAAAGACTTGAAGGAGGACTTCCATCTGAAGTTTCTGATGCTAGAGAGCAGTAGCTTTTTGAGGGCTAGTAATGGGACCATAAAAGTTTACAGCACATATGGAGGCCATTCAGCACATCATGTCTGTGCCAGCGCCTTCTTAGAGCTATCCAAAATGAACCCCTCTGTCCTAGTCTTGACCATATAGCTCTGTATCTTTCTGTGCTTTAAATGTTTATCAACTCTTCCCTTTAAAGATATAATGCGCTCTCTCTGCCTCAACAACTCCCTGTGGCAAAGCATTACATGCTCATATCTGTATAAAGAAACTTCTCCTAGTTTCCATACTCTGACAATTTTAAATTGAAGACCCCTTCTTCAACAACTCCCCAGAGGAAATAGTTTTGCCTGTTTAGTATATCAAAATTTTAAAAACCTATTAAATCTAAGCCTTCTATGCTCCAATTGTCCTAGTATTTCAGTCTCTCAACTTAAGTTGAGCAGAAAAATGCCAGGAAGGGGCAACCACATGGGCAGAACTGGTTGCAATGATTAAACAAGACTATTGCATTATTGCACAATTTGCTTATTTAGCTATGTATAGAACCTCTAACCAAATGCCATTTGTAGAAAGGAGGAAGGTGGTGTGTCTGCAAACACGTATTATCAGTTCCTTGGTGGCTGCGACAGCCCAATCTCTTGGTGATAAACAATCTCATGTTTATCTAATTGAATGTGAAAGATTAGTTTTATATTAATTTATCAAACTCAGCAAAACTGTTTTATGCACATTGTTGAATGAAATATGTAACAAAAATATTAAGGCTCCATTTACAGCTAAGCATCACTGTGCAATTGGAGCAAAAATGGCTATATTTCTTCAGTTCAACAAAAACAGAATCTGCAAGGCAAAAATTGAAAGTGAACAATACCTGCAGCTACAGTTTATACAGACTGATTAGGGATTCTAGATTTCCCACAACATCCTGCAGCTCCTTAGCCTTTAAAACCGACATGACTCCTGCTCAGATAGCGTCTTAATTCTTGTAGAAAGGATCATAAAACTCGTGTAAAATTAAATGATACTTCACAGAAATTTGCAGTTGGCAGGGGTATTGTCAATTTATTCAGTGATCCTAATGTACGGCAGAGATTTAACAATTTAAGGCTGTGGTGAAATAGCCCCTTGAACTTTCCCAACAACCACCCATTTTTCTGCCTATTAACTTATCAAACCATCATTGCCTGCAGGCGGTGTTATTCTGGAACAGATGATTTTCTGAAAAAGATTTCAATCATCTTCTAAAATGGATTAGCATTGACAGTGCTATTTCTTTTCTAATGAATTTTTGGACATTTATTGCACTTAATTAAAGATAAGGCAGCATTAGTACAGGGCAAAGTCAAAGTGCAGCCTTTGAGCAGAATGCTTATCAAGCAATGAAACTGCGGGTGAAAATAAATGCAAAGTAGTAACAGCTAAAAATGGATGGCTTAGAAGCTTTATACGCTTGGCAGATTATGTTCTGATTCACATCACATTACTCTGGGCACTTCAGTCTCCTCAGTGCATAAATAAATCTGTCTATTTATATTACACATGTCCATCTAGCTGTGCCTTCTCCATATTAGAGGGTTGCATGACCTGTTTATGCTACCTACTCATCTTGAAGACGCTTTTGTTAATTCACTTCAGATTGAGAATTGTTGAGATGGAAAGTTAGTATCACAAAAGAAAAGCAAACTAGCACCACAGACGGCTCAAATGATTTACACAAGACACTTTTAAATTTGACACTCCTCTAGTTCAGACAATGGGAGAGCAACATTCACATTGATAAAACTAGCTCCCTTATACGAACAGCAGAATTATAGACTCTCATTTTTCCTTACATGATCTAAACTACAAAGCACCAAAAGTAAAACTAGCTACAGTAGCTAGCTGAACTATACAAGACTAGGAAAGTTGCAGCCTGCTGAATTAGCGGATCTCAGCTGGGGTGGGGTCAGGGAAGGACAATGGAAAGAGAAAGAAAAGCAAACTGCTGCATGCAGAGGTGTGCAGTACTCTTTCCTTAGCATTAGATGTTTCTAATGTAATTTGTAAGTATCTCCAATAATGGAGCACATCTAAACACAACCTTTATACTTTTTAAAAAAAGCAAGAGTCTTGGGCTAATCATTTCACAGGATACCAAAATGTGCCATAGATCTGAACATTCTAATTTGTGAGATACTTTCTGGTTTAGATAAAATTTTATGCGACTCTGAAAGCTTGTAGAAATAAAAGATTATAGTGAGCTAAAAGAAATGAAGTTTACTGTAACAAAATATCTTTATAGTACTGGGGACAGATTGAAAGCTTCTCAATTCCAGCAGCTGGTTGCAAACTCAGCTTTATAAAAATGTATACTTGGTAAGCAAATGTATATAATTTGAAAAATGATTTTCATTTCTGGTTCTCACACAAATATTCAACCAGTCGAAACTACTGGCAAACATAACACTCTTGACTATATGAACTGAGTTTCAAATCGCAATATAATGTGAAAGGTCAAGAACTGTAAAGGCTAACAAGGATCAACTCAGTCAGCAGAATGCACACATTAGATAAGGACAATTTGGGCACTTTTATCTGGTAGTTATTTGCAAGTGATTAGTCAAATACTTCCTAATGTCAGCTATTTATTCTTCTCGCATTAAGTGATTACTATCTGGCAATTGCATCCTATTTTATTGATCGGTGGGTATTAACTGGAAGGCCTATAACATCAGTACCACAGCAAGGAAGACTTTTACAGCTCAGTCCCAGGTTATCATACTCTGGATAAATAATTAGAAAAAGATATGCGTAGCACTGCAATGTAAAAATATAAAAGCTCAACAACAATTCACGACAGGGCATTTCAAACTTCCCCTGGATATTACACAGAACTCAAGTTAGCTCACATTTATCATCTACAATTTACTGAAGTTAATTCTACTAAAATACTACATTCATACAAAATTATATAACTATGAAGTAAACTTTTGATATACATTGATGACTTGGGCGTACAGGGCACAATTTCAAAATTTTCACATGACACAAAACTTGGAAGTGTAGTAAACAGTGAGGAAGATAGTAAGACTTCAAGAGGACATAGACAGGCTGGTGCAATGGGTGGACACATGGCAGATGAAATTCAACGCAGAAAAGTGAGGCGATACATTTTGGTAGGAAGAATGAGACAATACATGCTAAATGGTACAATTTTAAAGGGGGTGCAAGGAGAGAGACACCCGGGGGGGGGGGGGGGGGGGGGGGGGCGGTGTTTGTACAAATATTTGAAAGTGGCAGGACAGGTTAACGAAGCAGTTAATAAAGCATATGGGATCCTGGGCTTTATAAACAGAGGCATAGGGTACAAAAGCCAGGAAGTTATGCTAAACCTATATAAAACACTAGTTTGGCTGCAGCTGGAGTACTGTGTCCAATTCTGGGCACTACACTTTACTGGAAGGATGTGAAGGCTTTGGAGAGGGTACAGAAGAGGTTTACTAGAATGGTTCCAGGGATGAGGGAATACAGTTACGTGGATAGACTGAAGAAGCTGGGGTTGTTCTCCTTAGAGCAGAGAAGGCTATGAGGGGGAGAGAGAACACTTGGATTTCTATAGCGCCTTTCACAACCCCACGACGTCCCAAAGCACTTTTGAAGTGTAGTCACTGTTGTAATGTAGGAAACATGGTAGCCAATTTGCACACAGTAAGCTCCCACAACAGCAATAATATCAACCAGATAATCTGTCAAAGTCACGGGGTGACCTCTGCTGCACTTCTTCAGTGCTCTTTTATATCCACCCGAGGGGGCAGACGGGGCTTCGGTTTAATGTCTCAGCTGAAAGACAGCACCTTGGACAGTGCAGTGCTCCCTCAGTACTGCACTGATGTGTCAGCCTGGATTATGAGCTTAAGTCTCGAGTGGGACTCAAATCCACAACCTTCTGATTCAGAGGTTAAAGTGCTACCCTACCCATTGAGCCCTGGCTGACACCTGCTGGTAATATCATTTATGCCATAGCAAAGCTGGGTACACCGTGCATTCTTTGCATACGGTGTTGCTGTGGTGTAGGGAAGGGGGAGCTAGCATTTTAAATACACTTGAGATTTGCAGCTGCAATTTCCTCCCCAAGAGACAGACAGGAATCCTGACCCTGGGAAAGGGGTGGGCACAAGTCCTGCCCGAACAAAATCGCACCATGGTAGGAGGTCAGAAGGGGTTTGATAGGTGTTTAAAATCATGAAGGGTTAGATAGAGTAAATAAAGAGAGACTTTTGCCAATGGCTGAATGGTAAATAACCCAACGGCACAGATTCAACGTGATTGGCAAAAGAACCAGAGGAGAGATGAGGAAAAACATTTTTACGCAACGGGTGGTTAGGATTTGGAATGCACTGCCTGATAGGGTGGTGGAAACAGATTCAAAAGGGAACTGGGTAAATACTTGGAGAAAAATTGCAGTTTATATTAATTATACAACCGAAGTGTGAAAATCTAAAAACTTTGAGTTTATAAAACAAATGTATCCATTTGGGGATAATTCTTCCTTCCACTCAATTTTATTGCCTTCTCTCCTGAAGGCGGACATTGAATTGGAGTGTACAGTTCCTCAGCTACTGCAGCTGTCCAGTACCTCAGCCAAACGTCCATTGTCCATGTGGGAGTCTAATCAGGGTGTCTTGGCAGGCTAGTCGGTCATGGATGAAATGTTGTAACTAGACCTGAATTGTGTCTTTGTACTTTCCAGAAGGGAATGGTGGCTGATTTTTTTCCCTCCTTCCTAGCTCGGGGATACTATAGCCAATTGTAGTGCCACAACATCCACCTCAGCTAAGATTAACCAGCGTAGCTGAAAACAGGAACTGAACCTTGGATCTTCCTGATGTGTGCATTTCAGTGCACACCAGGCAGTCCATTTACCCAGTGAACTCTTGGGGTTACCCGATATTTATTTCTCCAAGATAAAACAAATGAGCTGGTCACGTCGGATCTGAATGAACATGAAACGAGTGCAAGGATGTTAGTTTAAAACGACACAACCAATATGAAAACACACCGGTTGTCATTTGAGATGTAGACCCTTCAACCACCGTTTGTTCTCTCCATAGATGCTGACTGATGTGCTGAGTATTAAAGCAAAAAACTGCAGATGCAGAAAATTCTGTATGAAAACACACTTACTCAACCTAGCAGGTTATATGACTTTTCATCCTGGTCTTACATACTCAGGTTCTTATCTGGGCAGCCTTTGAATTTCACTAATTCCCACACCCCCCAATGGAAATGTTGTAATTTGCAACAGAATTTACACATATTATAGCACTCATGAGGTGATTTGGTTGATTGTATTGTTACCCACACTTTTCTCATTGTAGCGGGATGCTCCACACCGAGTGCGCTTAGGTGAACAAGGTAAATTTGATCATACTGTTTCAGTATCTGGTGTGAACAAAGTGGGATCATTCCAGGCACAGTAGCACCTGCTTAACTATGACAAAGTATCAAACTGCATCTAAATAAAACTACTGCTTTTGGTGGTCTGCAGCAATCAATAATGGCTCGTATACACAGCCTGCAAAGATGTCCTAATCAAACATCAGTAAGTGTTTCACTAGGCTTATTTACTGTAATTGGTATCACTGCACTATAGGAAAAATTGTATTTAAGCTAATGCACTTTAATGTTGTGTGATGCTCTTAAATTCATTACCTCAAATTGCTCCACTACCATCAACAGTGACTAACCAGTAACCACGAGTGCTCTATAGCTCACAACTTAAGTTGCTAAGGAGAAAATTCAGTATTGGGACTGCTGGATATTTTTCACCATTCATGTGGACTTGGTACAAAATCTTCACACACCAACTTAATCTTTACTGAAATCCCATGGGGGGGGGGGAAGGCCAGCCGCAGTAAGGATGTGTGAAAATTTCACATGCTTGTTGTTACACTTCATTGAAATCTCAGTGATAACACTGATTATGCAACCATTTGAATAATGTGTCAGTTTCCTGCACTCTGCAGAGCAGCCCTTAAATTTTACTTTGCAAAGTTAGGAGAATGTCAAGAATTCACCACATGACACACACGCAAGTGCTTCATACTCAAAGTACTTGGCCCTACAGTTACATTTTCCCTTAATTACACCACTGACAGTTAAAGTGAATGTGAATTGACACCATCAGAAGGTTATAATAATCTGCTAAAATGCTGTTACTGCAAATAATATAGTCAAGTGATTCATGAAAGGGTAGAATCATACTGGATATAACAGATAATTGACTACATGACACTTGACGACGTATCTGTATGAACTGGCATACAATTTACACCCAAACAGGAGGAAAGAATACAGTTACATAGTCAAAGCACGATGGAATTACCAAGCTTTAATCAGTTCATGTCAGCTTACTTCATAAAACGTAGCAGTAAAATTGAGCTAGACAAGAGTTATATTTTCACTACATACTGTACTTCATTCAAGGATAAATATAGGAATAAGTGAGCCGGCAATGCAAAAAAAAACCCAATCTACTGATCCAGGAAAAAACACACTCCAGGTCCAAACTGGATCAGAATACATCCAGCGTGATGCACTCATTATATCACATTTACACATAACGACAGAAAGTTAGGTGGAATCCCCAGCTTACTTCAAAAGTGACTATGGACGCCACTAAAACATTCCAAGGGCAGTAGTCTGGTGGTTCCGTAACATCCTATTGGCTTCAGTTATGCCTACAATCCAATGTGTGCCACAATGCTACAAGCCATGAAGTGCACTGGGGCACCTTTTATATTTACTGGCTTGATTATGACCCCTCGGGCTCATAGAACATAAGAATAACATAAGAAAGAGTAGGACATTCGGCCCTTCAAGCCTACTCCGCCATTCAATAAGATCATAGCTGATCTTCTACCTCAACCCCACCTTCCCGCACTAGCCCCATTTCCCTTAATTCCTCAAGTATCCAAAAAATCTATCGATCTCTGTCTTGAATATACTCAACAACTGAGCATCCACAGCCCTCTGGGGTAGAGAATTCCAAATTCCAAACCATTTCAGTGAAGAAATTTCTCCTCATCTCAGTCCAAAAGGGCCAACCCCTTATTCTGAGACTGTGACCCCTAGTTAGAGACTCCCTAGCTAGGGGAAACATCCTCCCAACATCTACCCTGTCAAGCCCCTTAAGAATTTTATGTTTCTATGAGAGCACCTCTCATTCTTTTAAACCCTAGGCAGGGGTTCTCAACCTTTTTGCTTCTGAGACCCCTCTCCCATGTTACAAAACAACAGCTGCCGTGTCCTAGGCCCAACCAACTTCAGCTGCTTCATCAATGACCTTCCCTCCATCATAAGGTCAGAAGTGGGGATGTTTGCTGATGACTGCAGTGTTCAGTGCCATTTGCAACGCCTCAGATAATGCTACATGCGGGCACGGACTGCTTCAAGACCTGTACGACATTCAGGCTTGGGCTGATAAGTGGCAGGTAACATTCGCGCCACACAAGTGCCAGGCAATGACTATCTCCAACAGGCGAGCGTCTAACCACCGCCCCTTGACATTCATAGAGTCATAACGGCACAGAAGGAGGCCATTCGGCTCATCGAGTCCATGCCGGCTCTCTGTAGAGCAATCTAGTCAGTCTCATTCCCCAGCTCTATCCCCGTAGCCCTGCAAGTTTATTTCCCTCAAGTGCCTAACCAGTCTCCCATTGAAAACACTGAGTGTCTCCACTTCCACTACTTCCATCGGCAGCGAATTCCAGGTCATCACCACTCGCTGCGTAAAAAAGTTTTTCCTCACATCCCCCCTGTATCTCTTGCCCAAAACCTTAAATCTGTGTCCCCTAGTCCTTGTACCATCAACTAGTGGGAACAGCCTTTCCCCATCTTGCCTATCCAAACCCGCCATAATCTTGTATACCTCTATCAAATCACCCAACTTCCTTTGCTCTAATGAAGACAAATCCAGCTTCTCCAATCTGTCCTTGTAGCTAAGATCCCCCATCCCCGGAACCATTCTGGTAAATCTCCTCTGCACCCTCAAGTGCCTTCACATCCTTCCTAAAGTGTGGTGACCAGAACTGGATGCAATACTCCAGTTGTGGCCTAACCAGCGCTTTAAAGGTTCAGCATAACTTCTCTACTTTTGTACTCAATACCTCTATTCATGAAGCCCAAGATCCCATATGCTTTGTTAACCACTCAATATGTCCTGCCACCTTCAGGGACCTATGCACATTAACTCCCAGGTCCCTCTGTCCCTCCACACTCTTTAAAACTGTGCCATTAAGTGTATATTGCCTCTCCCTGTTCCTTCTGCCAAAATGCATCACATAAGAACATAAGAAATAGGAGCAGGAATAGGCCACTTGGCCCCTCGAGCCTGCTCCGCCATTCAAGATCATCATGGCTGATCTTGGGCTCAAAGCCACTTCCCTGCCCACTCCCCATAACCCTTCACTCCCTTACCTTGCAAAAATCTGTCTATCTCCACCTTAAATGTATTTAATGACCCAGCCTCCACAGCTCTCTGGGGCAGAGAATTCCACAGATATACGACCCTCAGAGAAGAAATTCCTCATCTCAGTTCTAAAAGGGCGACCCTTTATTCTAAAACTGGCCCCGCGTTCTAGATTTCCCCACGAGGGGAAACCACCCTCTCTGCATCTACCTTGTCGTGCCCCCTCAGTATCTTATATGTTTCAAGAAGAACACCTCTCATTCTTCTAAATTCCAATGAGTATAAGCCCAGCCTGCTCAACCTTTCCTCATAAGTCAAAGCCCTCATCTCTGGAATTAACCTAGTGAATCGTCTCTGAACTGCCTCCAATGCAAGTATATCCTTCCTTAAATAAGGAGACCAAAACTGTTCGCAGTACTCAAGGTGCGGTCTCACCAATACCCTGTACAGTTGTAGCAGGACTTCCCTGCTTTTATACTCCAACCCCTTTGAAATAAAAGCCAACATTCCATTTGCCTTTTTGATTACTTGCTGTACCTGCATGCTAACTTTTTGTGTTTCATGCACAAGGACCCCCAGGTCCCTCTGAACTGTAGCATTTTGTAATCTCTCTCCATTTAACTAATAATTTGCTTTTTTATTTTTCCTGCCAAAGTGGATAACCTCGCACTTTCCCACATTAAACTCCATCTGCCAAATGTTTGCCCACTCACTTAGCCTGTCTATATCCCTTTGCAGGTTCTTTGAGTCCTCTGCACAACTTGCTTTCCCAGCCATCTTTGTATCATCCGCAAACTTGGCTACATTACACTCGGTCCCTTCATCCAAGTCATTAATGTAGATTGTAAATAGTTGAGGCCCCAGCACCGATCCCTGTGGCACCCCACTAGTTACCGTTTACCAACCAGAAAATGACCCATTTATCCAGACTCTCTGCTCTGTTAGTTAGCCAATTCTCTATTTATGAGCCAATTCTCTATCCATGAGCCAATTCTCTATCCATGACCATCACCTCACACTTCTCTATTAAATTCCATCTGCCACTTGTCTGCCCATTCTGCTCGCCTTTCTATGTCCTGTTGCAGTCGATTGGTATCATCACTGTTTGCCCCCACCCCCCCCAAATGTTTGGTGTCATCGGCAAATTTAGAAATTCTACTCTGTATTCCAATATCCAGGTCATTTACATATAAATTAAAAAAGCAGTGGCCTCAGCACTGACCCTTGGGGAACACCACTGTCTACCATCCTCCAGTCTGAAAAACAGCCATTTACCACAACTCACTGTTTTCTGTCCTTAAGCCAATTCCTTATCCAAGCTGCCACTGACCCACCTATTTCATGAGCCTCTATTTTAACCAGCCTTCTATGTGGTACTTTGTCAAACGCCTTCCGAAAATCCATGTCGACAACATCCATTGCATGCCCTTCATCAAAACATTCAATTAGATTAGTTAAACACGATCTGCCTTTTACAAATCCGTGTTGGCTCTCCTTAATAGCTTAAGCCTCTTCAAGTGCCCGTTAATTTTTTTCTTGATTGTTTCTAAAACTTTACCCACCACTGATGTTAAACTGACCAGCCTGCAGTTACTGGGATTGTCCTTACACCCTTTCTTGAACAATGGTGTCACATTTGCCACTTTCCAATCCTCAGGCACCTCCCCCGCATCTAGGGAAGATTGGAAAATTATGGCAAGCCCTTCCGCTATCTCCTCCCCCAATTCCCTTAGCAACCTGGGATGCAAGCCATCTGGACCAAGCAACTTGTCCACTCTAAGCATACCGAGCCTTTCTAGTACATCCTGTCCATCAATTTTCACCCCTTCCATTGCTTCTACTTTTTCCACTTCTACCAATATTTTGTCAGCATCCACCTCCTTAGTAAACACCGATACAAAGTACTCATTGAGTATTCTAGCCTTGCCCTGCGCCTCTAAGCATATATCACCACCTTTGTCTCCAATAGGCCCCACCCCACCTCTTACTACCCTGCTTACTATTTACATGCCGGTAGAAGATTTTTGGGTTCCCTTTTATGTTAACCGCCATTCTACTCTCATATTCTCTCTTTGCCAAACTTATCATCTTCACTTCCCCTCTCAACTTATTGTATTTGGTCTGGTTCTCCCTTGAAGAATTCACCTGACATGCATCATACACCCTCTTTTTTTGTTTATCATCTTCTCTATCTCCCTCGTCATCCAAGGAGCCCTTGCTTTGGTTCCCTTACTCTTCCCTCTTGTTGGAATGTACCTATAGCCTGTAATTCAACGGCATTACCATCGCCGAATCCCCCACCATCAATATCCTGGGGGTTACCAAACTTAACTGGACCAGCCATATAAATACTGTGGCTACAAGAGCAGGTCAGAGGCTAGGTATTCTGCGGCGAGTGTCTCACCTCCTGACTCCCCAAAGCCTTTCCACCATCTACAAGGCACAAGTCAGGAGTGTGATGGAATACTCTCCACTTGCCTGGATGAGGGCAGCTCCAACAACACTCAAGAAGCTCGACACCATCCAGGACAAACCAGCCCGCTTGACTGGCACCCCATCCACCACCTGAAACATTCACTCCCTCCACCACCGGCGCACCATGGCTGCAGTGTGTACCATCTACAAGATGCACTGCAGCAACTCGCCAAGGCTTCTTCAGCAGCACCTCCCAAACCCACGACCTCTACCAGCTAGAAGAACAAAGGCAGCAGGCGCATGGGAACACCACCACCTCCAAGTTACACACCATTCTGACTTGGAAATATATCACTGTTCCTTCATCGTCGCTGGGTCAAAATCCTAGAACTCTCTCCCTAACCGCACTGTGGGAGTACCTTCACCACACGGACTGCAGCGGTGGCTCACCACCACCTTCTGCAGGGCAATTAGGGATGGGCAATAAATTCTGGCCTTGCCAGCAACGCCCACATCCCATGAACGAATAAAAAAAATATAGCGCCTTTAACATAGTAAAACGTCCCAAGGCGCTTCACAGGAGTGTTATCAAACAAAACTCGACACCGAGCCACATAATAGGGAAGAAAGGAACTTTTCCCCTTAGTAGAGGGGTCAATAACCAGGGGGCATAGTTTCAAGCTAAGGGGCAGGAGGTTTAGAGGGGATCTGAGGAAAAACTTTTTCACCGAGGGTGGTTGGAATCTGGAACTCACTGCCTGAAAGGGTGGTAGAGGCAGGAACCCTCACAGCATTCAAGAAGCATTTAGATGAGCACTTGAAACGCCATAGCATACAAGGCTACGGACCAAGTGCTGGAAAATGGGATTAGAATAGATAGGGCTTGATGGCTGGCACGGACACGATGGGCCGAAGGGCCTCTTTCTGTGCTGTATAAATCTATGACTCTGACTAAAGAGGTAGGTTTTAAGGAGTGTCTTGAAGGACGAAAGAAGTAGAGGGGTGTAGGGAGGGAATTCAAGAGCTTAGGACCTTGGCAGGTTAAGGCACGGCCGCCAATGGTGGAACAATTAAAATTGGGAAAGCTCAAGACATCAGAAGTGGAGGAGCGCAGATTGTAGAGCTGGAGGAGATTAGAGATGGGGAGGGGAGAGGTCATGGAGGGATTTGAAAACTTATACAATTAAACACGTAAACTTTAGGGATTAGTGATAGATGTTAGAACTATGGTTAGTGGTTGGGGATTATGTTAGTGTTTTGGGTTAGGATTTTACGGTTACGGGTTAGGGATCGGGGTTACAAGTTAGGATGTTAGGTTTAGGGTTTGGCATGCCAAGGCTAGGGGAGGCACTCAAAGGTATGGGGATCTGGCCCTGACCAGTCACCATTTCCCTTCATTTGCAGATGCTCCCTGACCAGTCACCATTTCTCCATCATTTACAGCTTGCTGTTGCTCCCAGAGTTTGGCACTTATACTGCGCTTTCCGGCCGGGTGAACCCTGGAACTGGTTTCCCTGGGGTTTATTAGCCCAGTCCTTCCAGATCTCTTACCTGCTGCGTTTCCACCAGCCAGCACCACCCGCTCACACTGCCCGGGTAATTTACATGAGCTCCAGACCAATAGGAAGAGTGGCTGTAGGACTGAGCGGGTTCTCCAACCAGAGAGTGTGAGGGGCAGGTTGTTGTGTAGAATCTGGTTATTTTTGGTGGTCCCCTAGCAGGTTGCAGACCAATGTTCCCCCTTATTTTTATTTGGGTGCTCAGCTCCTTTAAGGGGCTGCACGGCCATGCACGAAACTTTACACTGAAAAAGCTGGTCCCGGGCTGCACGGGGCTGGCAGAGAGGTGGGGAACGTTGCCTCGGACCCCCGGCTCCAGGGAATATAGGCCTAGTCTACTCAATCTCTCCTCATAGGACAATCCCCTCATTCCAGTCTAGTGAACCTGCCTGGCACTTCTTCCAAGGCAAGTATATCCCCCCCTTAGGTAAGACCAAAACTGTACACAGTACTCCAGGTGTGGTCTCACCAAGGCGCTATATAATTGCATTAAGACTTCTTTACTCTTTACATCCACTCGGTCTATTGGAGTATATGTCTGGGCCCTGGTTACATGGTTTGTGAATCCAGCTGAATCCAAAACTTCGAGCCTCATGTGGGTGCACACACACATTCATGGGCACAGTGATGACACATCTGCACACATACAGCAGTGCTCCTAGTTTCAGAGACAATAGGAATGTCCAATTATACATGTGAAATATAACCAGACTGGTACAACTGAGGTGCAATACATCAGACTCATGCCAGCAGGTTGCATATAACTTCAAAAGGCAACTTGGGAATAAAATTCCCAGTACCACCACTACTGACAGGCAACGGAGGCCAAGACATATTGTGGAATAATACATCATGCTGCAAATGTTATAATTGAATTGAAGCGCTCTGTTCTTGTACGCTGAAACAGGCATATTGTGACTGTACTATCTTTATTCTATCTTTCCCTGCAGAGAACAGGGTAAAAAGGAGCAGGTCAAATCCTTATCAGAGTGGCACTTCAAACAAATTCTGGGAACTTATCCATTGACCTGTGAGGAGAAATCATTCTATTTCTCTGTTACACTGCTATAAAAAGTTTAAAAATATGGGATTTAGATCCCATCTAAATATTTACAGGTAAATATATTTATTTTAAGTGCAGATCATTTATAAAGGTCCTTAATCTTTACCTTAAATCCCAGCAGAGGTGGTCGAGAGCAACTGGTGACAAACTTTAGCAACTTGCGCTTTTCATCATTAGTGAAATTCTCTACCACATTCCAGAATATTTTAATGACCGCATGGTCTGCTGAATAACCACCTAAAATGGGGGAGCAAGCACAGAGACAGTCACTCTTCAGAGGCATTTCTAAAATTATGATTTATCACGTCACATTTTGAAAAATATCAGGAGGCCAATTTGAATGTCACTTGCTAGTTTTTGGTAAACATTAAAACATACAACAGTCAAGAGGTCATCTTCTGGAAATAGTCAAAATTACTCTCAAGGCACTGCTCATGGCAAGTCAGAGGATGTGCTGTTTCATGAGCATTATACAGTGTAAAATACAATGGCCTGGAGTTTCCTCCCCATTTGTGCCTAGATACAGCTGTAAATCAGGATGCAAACAAATTATATGGCTTAAAAGATCAGGGAATTTTGGGCACAAGTGAGTTACGCACGTAACTACAATACGCCTAAGTCTCGATCAGGAATTACATAGAATATACAACACAGAAACAGGCCATTTGGCCCAACCAGTCTATGCCGGCATTTATGCTCCATTCGAGCCTCCTCCCATCCTTCTTCATCTAACTATCAGCAGAACCCTCAATTCCATTCTCCCTCCTATGCTTATTTAGCTTTTATGTCTGTCCATCAAACTCTCCATCCAAACAAATATTAGCCCACAAAACTGGCTATGACCCTGACTCTCAAATGTGAGCATCCTCCAATTGCACTTGTTCGGAGGTCTGAACATTGCAACCAGATTTACAAGCGCAGAAGGAATGAGTTATTTTTCTTGTCTTTTAACTGCAATTTTGAGAGTGTTAATTTTTTTTTATCCTCACGATCACGTGCACTACTTTCTGTTTCTCTTAATGGATTTTTATGTAATAAGTATGTCACATTAAAAATTGAAAAGCTTCCCTGATTGCAGGATCTTAAACATGCTGTGTCTCATGTGCATAAATGATGGTTAAATGAGTTGAAACTTATATTTCTTCCTTGAATCTGAAAATTTATGATGGCGGTTCAGCACTTTCATTGGGCCCCCCCGATTGTTTACGCTGATTTACACCCATTTTAAGTTTGAGCATATTCTAATGAGATTGTGAGGATACCTGGGTGAACTTGACATCAGGCAAATAGACACAACATGGGGCACATTTTTGGGTTGCACGCAGGGAGGAAACTCCAGGCCAATGAATTGTTCTACTAGTAAATGCAAGTCTTTCTTTTAGTAAAGTACAGGTGTGTGTTCCTTTAAAGCTACAAATTGTAAATGCTTTATAATCCTGAAATGAATGCTCAGGTCACTTACATGTCAGGCTGCAGGTCAGAACCCTGGCTGTGTTTGAGAAGGCCAATGCAAGCATTCTGGCATTATATATGGTACACAAACGTGCATTAGACAGTATCCAACTTCTGAAGTGTTGGCATACCATTTTATAGAATACCTCCTCTCATACACATACATCTATCCATAACATATTTTGCACCTAGGGAACATTTGTCATGCTTCCGGTGTCACATTTTGTTATAGATGTATAAAAGAGAAAGAAAGTTGGTCATTCTTGTTTTTCTGACCTAGGGAAGCAGCAGAGATTTACAAAAGCAGCTACCAATGTACAGAGAAACATTTAGCCTCTAACTGACCTCAAGAAGTACCTAAATAAACCATTAGACTTTGTAGCCTTATAGGTACAGGCTAGGTTGTACACATTCCATCCTAGCAATAGGAAAACATATTGTGCATAACAGTACAAAAAGAGCCTGATAAAAAGTGTACCCGCTAACTTATTGTGAGCAATATTAGAAGATTTGCCAATCCTAAAAGTTCAAAAAAGATTCTAGAGGTGCAATCAGTATAGCTTTCACCTCGAGGGCCTAGATCCAAATCAGCCCAAGCCTGATGGATGAAAATCTCCTCATTCTATTGACTAAAAAAAATGCCACTAATTTTCACCAACTGGCATTTCACTTAGAGATGCTGCAGGGTTGGGTGGTGAGAAATGGAAGAATAAATGCAGTCGAGAATGCTCCTTTGAGGTTAGTTATGGCATATTTTTGAGGGAGAACAGATGGACCTTTATTCTGCACCTGGCAGTGCTTCAAGTCCCCAGGAATTGTTTGATACCGACAATGGATGCTTGAAATACAAAAACAATTTTCCAAAGTATTAAAATCCCTTACATTAATAAGCACCCATAAAAAAACACATGTTTGAAAAGTACTCAGGCAGTCCAATGAGCTTCTGTTAAGTTTCTCATAAGAGAGCTGACTTCTTTCAATATGTAGCCTGTTAAGTCGTCTCTAGCCAGAGCCCAATTGTTTTTAAAAAAATGGTTTTGGAAAGTATAGCTGTAACACCTCCCCAAGCAGAACAGTATCTATGCATTTCCACATGTACGCATTGATCTGTGCTTTCACAACGGGGCAAGCTGGCTGCTTTCACTGCTGGGTATAGAATAACTGGGGTGTCAAACATAAGCAAGGCACCAGACGTCTCCTCTGGACTGCAATTCGATCATTCATACGTATAATGTAAAATAAAAAGGAAACCACTAATTAGCAGAACCTGGATTATCAGCAATGGAAGCTGTTATCCTACAGTGTATAATGAGCCTACGAAGGCCATTTGAGGAATAGACAGACACACAGAGCAAGCAGAAGGAAATGGAAGATGTGCAAAGACAGACAGTAAATCAAAGAATAGGGACAGTGAATGTATTGGATTGGTGTCGAGCAGCCTGCTGCTCAAAACCAATATACATGAATGACTGAGCATCTGGTTAAGTGACCATGTTGTGATCTTTCTTATCACCATCTTCCTGCATTCACTGTCTGTTGTGTCTAAGGTTCCATCACATTTCAAAATTATGATTTTCTCGAAGAAAATAATTAGAATTTCACCATAGACAACAACTCAGTGAAAAATTCGCTGGTATTCTAAAGAGCAGCAATAATCTGCAGTGAAACATTTTCAATCTAAAGTAAGCCTTTTCTTGAAAGAAAGGCCTGGAAATTCCAGAGTATCTGATGCAGCAGCACAAGTGCCATGTGGTAAGACATGCATGCAGACCACATGGCAGAGGTGCAAGACATGCCCTGGCCACAGAGCAAGCGGATGTTGGTTTCAGGTCCTGTCATAAAGAGAAGGATATTGCATGGCATCCCTGCACCAACCCAGACACATCGGAACCTTTTCAGCATCCCAATGGCTTGCGTAATTCATATGCTTCATTATAATGTTCCTTTGCAGCACAGGTGGCCCTACGAAGAGACAGCACAAACCATGGGAGTAGAAGGCATTCCTAGTCACCCAGGAGCCAGCCTGCCCTTTACATAGAAACATAGAATCTAGGAGCAGGAGTAGGCCATTCGGCCCGTCGAGCCTGCTCCACCATTCAATACGATCATGGCTGATCATCCAAATCCAGTACCCTGTCCCTGCTTTAATCCCCACAGTACACATATCCCACCCTACCCCCGTAACCCCACGTATTTAATTCCCCCTAACATATCCCATCCTATCCCCATAACCCCACATATTTAATACCCCCCTAACACTAAGGGTCAATTTATCATAGCCAAATCAACCTAACCCGCACATTTTTGGACTGTGGGAGGAAACCGGAGCACCCGGAGGAAACCCACGCAGACACGGGGAGAATGTGCAAACTCCACACAGACAGTCACTCGAGGTCAGATTCGAACCCGGGTCCCTGGCGCTGTGAGGCACCAGTGCTAACCACTATGCCACTGTGTTGCCCTGTTTTACACCTGCTGTTGAATTACAGAGAGACACTGGGCCATATTAACACATCAGTGACAGCTGCCAGCATGTTGTGAATTCACGTGCAAGAAGCTCCGTAAAGTCATAATTGTCAACGTTCTCTCAACCCAGGAATTTCGGGGTTTTTCTAAGCTGAGATTTCCTAGTGAGAACAGCAGTCAGCCCCAAGCCCTGCCAATTGTGCTGGGCAGCAAAATTCAATAAACATAACTCATACTGATGTGGATCCCCAATCAGCAAACTAACGGTCATGCAAAGTAGGCCCATGGTATAGAACACACATGGGCTCCTTTCTAGCTTCATTTCTTACCATCATCCTTTTACAAAATAACATTGGCAATTTCATTTATTTGTAGTTTTTTTTCATAACTTGTGTTTTCGCTGGTGGTAGACGACAGTCTGCATTATGCCTTTGATGTGGAAGAACACTTGCAAAAGGGAATTAATGTCTATGATGTTGACAGATATGAATGATTTTCAACCTGTGATAGATTATGATTCAGTCTAATCCAGTTATATTATGTAGAAAATTGTACATTTGGCAATGAGTGTAATTACCCCAATCAAGGTGTTCAAATGGAATCATAAAGTTGCAGCATAAACGCAGTCTTAACATTTTTCTGGGTGGAAGCAATGCAATTCCACCCATAGTGTAAACAAAGTACTGTCTGAGCTGGAACCTATATTGCAGCCACCATTACTTAGACTGGTAGCTGCAGTATAATGCAACCCTAATCACATGGGGATAGTTAGGAACACAGGAATAGGAGTAGGCCATTCAACATCCTCGAGAGCCTGTTCCGCCATTCAGTTAGATCATGGGTGATCTCCATTTACTTACTATTTAAACATCTTACCATTTGGTTGATGTTCCTATTGGACATTATAGAATGGCAGATGTCAAAGGACTAAAAGATAGGTTGGTGTAGTACTGACGTTCTGTTCTAGGTGGCACCAGCACATTTAGTAAATACCAAGGTACTCAAACACATCCAGAGACAGAAATTAGTCGAATTTCTGAAATTATTAAAATTAGACTGTCAGTTTCACAACACCTAATTTTTTTGCGAAATTGAGTTAACACCATCATTTTAACAAAGATGCCTACCCATACACAAAAGCACTAACCAACACCTAAAGACCTTACAAACTAGGAGAGCAAAATGAGAAAGGAAATTAATGCAGCTGTTTACCAAACTATAAAAAGCTGAATTATGATCACCATTTTCAATATGCGCTGTACTTCAAACATATTAATCAAACAGCATCTTTTATTCGAGGAACTCGTCAATTGTAATTACTTGGATTCTAAAATTAATGCTAAAACATTAGCACTTCAGCACACCGACAGGCACAAAAGAATAACAGCAAGCTTACTTGAATAAAAAAAAAGGCTGACGTATATGATTAGCACTATAAATGTTACATGTGGTGGAAATATCGATAAAGCAATGTAAACAACTGGACACAATTGCATTGTAGGTAGTCGTGATGGAAATGATTGCACTTTGTTGGATACAAATTGTAAACCCTGAATATTGCCATGCAACGCCAGGCTTTATTTGCCTTTTCTCTGCTATACAGCATTCCAAAGTTAATTTCTGGAGTTCTGCAAATCAGGAAGTAGACACACGTTATGATCAAATGCTAACTAAAGGTCATATGAATTTGCAAAGGTCTGTGAAACACCTTTAATTACAAGTGTGATTTATGCACAGTTAACATATTTCAATATTAGAGTGACCATTTTCTTATTGCCATTAAATATAGTGCACTTGGATTGAAATTTTAAACAGAAATGATTAGCAAAATTTACTACCAGAATACGTTTCATCTCTTTCTACTTACTCAGAAAAAACTGCATCCAGAAATTAGAATTTTAAAAGTTGCATCAAACTACATAGAATCAAATATCTGAAAAAGTTTAAATTATGTACAGTGTCAAAAATAAGGGGCACAGTATTTCCATACGGGTTTAGACGTGGTTTCACTGAATAATATCGCAGCAACTAACTTTGGCTTCCCCCGCACATTTTCCTTCTTTATTCATCATTACAACACACGAAGTAGCAGTACTTTGCAGATTAATAATAAAAAGCATTCCTGCAAACAAGACAAACTCAATGTTTAGCTGACCAACGAATAAAACCCTCCTCAGACTTGCCATAAAAAAGGATTTCAAAATGGTTAGGACAGTTATTTTAACCCTGACACTTAATCCATGGACATAAATCACCTGAAGGTTTCTTTTTCTTTAACAAGGAGTTGAACAAACATGAAGGCAATTATAAAACTAAAACAAATTTTAAAAAAATCAAAGCCACCATCAAATTAGACCTCAGCCCAGATACAGCACCAACATAATAAATATACTTAATCACAAATTATGGTAATTAACTGACAACTGATCTATAACCACAAGTTTACATTACAAATAATAATTAAATAGTAACTCTTGGGTGTTTATTATTTCACCAAATTGAAGCACAAGGACAATTTCCTTTGTTACAATTAAAAGCAGCAGTTTTGGTCTTGGCTATTAGGCCAGAGAAATGTATTGGCAAAGCTTATCCATCAAGCTCAAGCAGGTTTGGCTATGTATTGAACAATATTGGGCCAGAAACTATCAGTCACGCCACAGGGGTACTCAATCTACTGGCGCAGTCTCTTTAGGTGACGTTTCTGAAATAAGCTAAAATTAAGTTTTTGATTTACAAGGCTCTTTTCTCCCCCACGGTATTTTGTGGGGATGGAATACAGATGGGCCACCCCATTTTTACTCGACAGTGTCTATCCTGGATTGTATTGTATGTTACATATGGCGAATGAACTGTGACCATGATAGATTGAGTGTAACTTCATAGTTAGCATTATGCTTCAGAGGGATTTATTTGTTTTTTTGTTATTTGTTTTCGGGATGTTGTTGACGTGGGCAAGATCAGATTTATTGCCCATCCCCAGTTCCCCGGAGACGGTGCTCTGGTCCACCTCTTGAATCACGCGATTCCTAATACGATGGAACTAGACTTGGTCCGCTCCACCTCCTCATCTACGTGTTGCCACTTGGCAACACCAGATATCGCTTCTTATATCCTGCCCCATTCACATCCTCCTTCTGCCCTCCAACCCAACGTCTTTGTGCGTCACCCTTGGCCTGATTTGGGGGGGGGGGGGGAACTTCCCAAATCACTTACAATTGTCTAGCCTTTTGCTCTCCATTCACCACAATACTTCTGTAGCCGTTGATCTGCTCAATCACTAGGTAACCTAGCCTTTGATGCCCTTGTCCCCAGTAAAACTTACTGTCTCCCATTCTGATCATTCGCCTTGGTATGGTCCCTATCCTCACTCCTTCAAGTCCAAGGGCGCAGGTTTGAATGTATCTGGCACACAACTAGTTTAGCCATCTATCGCCAGATCAGGCTGGACTACATCTAGCACAACCAGGCTCTGCTCGCCTGCACCAAAACTGCTCTCCAGTTCAGGATCATCCTGGAAAGCAAAGATAACCCCTGGCTTCTTTTCTCCACTACCAACAGTCTCCTTAATCCACCTCCAACCTGGCCCTTTACACTCATCTTCAAGGAGTGCAAAGAGCTCATGGATGTCTTTGTCCTCAAGATTGAGATTATCCATTCAGTTGCCTCACTGCATCCCCTCTTCCCCACCAAGCCAAACTTCCCCCAAAGTACTCCCACCACCCTAGCCCTGAACCTGCATCTTCCTCTAGATCCTCCTATCCCTCCTCATGCCCTGAGTTCACTTGTTCATGAGACCCATCTTCTGCTCTCCTGACCCCATTCCTATTAAATTGCTGACCTGTCCATCTTCCCTTCCTGGGTCCCATGCCAGTTGACATTGTAAATGGTTCCTTCTCCTCAGGTACTGTTCCCCCACCCTTTCAACACCACCGCCCACCCCTCCAAAAAACACCCTCTGCCTTGCAAACTACTCCCCATCTCCAACCTCCCGTACCTCTCCAAAGTCCTTAAATGTATTGTCACCTCCAAAATCTGTGCCCACCTTTCCCGCAGCTCCATGTTTGAATCTCTCCAATCAGGTTTCGGACCCAGCCACAGCACAAACACCCCTAATCAAAGTCAAAAATTATATTCTCTGACTGTGAGACATAGGGTCCTTCTCGACCCATCTGCAACCTTTGACACGGTCGACGACATTATCCTCCTCCAAAGCCTCTCCTCCATTGTCTAGCTGAGTGAGACTACCCTTTCGTGGTTCTACTCTTACCTGCGACGACCTGTCCCCTACACCATTACCTCTAGAGCACCTTCCTCTGCCTCATCTAGTTACTAAACCTCAGTGGCATCATCTGAAGACATCTACGCTGATGACACTCAGCCAGACTTGCATCCGCTCACACATCACTCTGTGCTGTGCTCGCTGATAATACATTAGCTCCAAGTGCCCAATGCCTACAATGTAAAATTCTCATCCTTGTGTTCAAATCCATTCATGGCCTTGCCCCTCTTTATTTCTGTAACCTCCTCTAGCCCTTCAATCCTCCAAGAATTCTGCATTCCTCCAACTCTGAGCTCAAGTGCATGCCCTACTCCCTTCACCCCATCACGGACGGCTGTGCTTTTAGCCGTTTTGGCCCTGAACTCTGGAATTCCCTCCTTAAACCTCTGCGCTTCTCCACTTCTCCTTTAAGACCATCCATAAAGCATATCTCTTTGACCATGATTTTAGTCAACTGTTCCAATATCTCCTTCATTAGCCCGGTGTAATTTTTTTTTTTTTTTAAAAAGGCACTACGTATGTTCTTGTTGCGTAGAGCATACCCAACAATAGCTTCTCTTCCTGCCCCCACCATTACTTCTGGAGTCCAAGGGTCTATCCATGGCCCCCTCCTCTTCCTAGGTTCATCTACCTGCTTCCCCTTGGCGACCTCATCCAAAGACATAGGGTCAGCTTCCATGTGTTCACTAACGACACCTAGCTGTAGCTCTCCACCACCTCCCTTGATCCCTCCGCTTCCTATTTCCAACATCCAGTCCTGAACGAGCCGTAATTTCCTCCATTTAAATATTGAATAGACCGAAGTCATTGTCGTTAAAACCAAGGAGATTGAAACACAAGGATGAAAAATTGTAATTTAAGATACAACAACAATCTGTATTTATATAGCATCTTTGACATAGAAAACATCCCAAGGAGCTTTGCAGAATTGTAATCAAGACAAAGTTGATGCTGAGCCAAAGAAGCAGATATTAGGTGGGATGACTAAAAGCTTGGTCAATACAATTAGCCACTTGAAGTACTGGTGGGCTGCAGGAGACTCTGGAACCGCGCCCCAGAGTCTTCGGGGAGGAGGAGAAAAAACAGGAGATGATTGGGGGGAAAAAATTGGTTTGCTTTGCTTTCTTCCTGTACTTTTCCTCATTTCTTCTCAGCAAGGATCATATACCATATCATCAGCACACAGATTTAAATGCTCAACGTACATATATTTACAAGTTTTGCATATAGCATGCATTTCCTGTAAGCATCACACTTGCTTCGCGTCACACATCCCATGTTACACTTCAGTGCATTCTCTAATTCACCATGAGCAATGTCATGCAAAAATCAAGAATAGCCCTAGATAAAAAAGATCTATACCTGAATAGTTTGTGAAGTTTTTGAGATCCTCCAGATCTATTGGGATTTGTGCTCCAGATATCAAAACCTGGTATCAGAAAAAAAGATTAAGGAAACATTTTTAAAAATTTGAAAATTTAATAGCTTTGTAATAGACATTGGACACTGCATTTCCCTGCAATTTTGCTTAAGAAAAAAATAATTCCTTACCTTGTGAAATTTATGGTAGTAATATTCTGCCTTTATTATGTTACACTCTTAATAAAAAAAAAAAATTCCCCAATTTCCCTTTCTCCCTCCTGCTCATTATTCAACATTTTCCAACACCCTATAAAGGGCTTGGAGACATTTTTCTTTATGGTAGGAGCATTATACAAATGTAAGTTGCAGCGATCAGGCATATTAATACAATTTTTCACAGCTATAATGCACCTGACAATTTGTACCATATTGTAAAAATAATCCTGAAGCACAAAAGAAACCAACTATAGCCCAGCAGTATCGAAAAAAAATGTGGAAGTATTAGGTTATAAAAACCATATGAAAGTAAATGAGTACTAGGCATCTAATTAAAAGGTTTGCATTCTCATGATTTAGGTTAACATCAGGACCCCTTTATTAAAAGACAGACTTACTAATTGATATATAAACCAAATATTAGACTTGGTTTAAAAACATCAAAGTTCATATTCAGCTCCCACGATGGTTGTTGATAGATGTAATGTCTTACGTGGAACTGAGCAATATAGACCCAGAATGCTCCAGGTTTGATCCTTGGGCTCACGTGTCAGCAAAGATCCAAGATAATTTTACTCACTTCCCCAGACCAGAGACTCAGACCAATTGCAACTCCTCCATCCCCCCGACCCCATCCCACCACCAATCAACCAAATGATTTGGAATGCACTACCTGAAAGGGCGGTGGAAGCAGATTCAATAGTAACTTTCAAAAGGGAATTGGATAAATACTTGAAAAGGAGGCATTTGCAGGGCTATGGAGAAAGGGCAGGGAATTAGGGTTAATTGGATAGCTCTACCAAGGAGCCTTCTCAGGCATGATGGGCCAAATGGCTTCTTTCTATGCTGTATGATTCTATGAGGTCAGTGATTGAGCCTGGAACTTATCTCGTCTGTATGATCAGTTCCACATCACATGTTGCAGTTACTCAGTGAGCTATAGAAGAATTTAAAAATTCATAATCAAAAAGGACCGGAATCTTGCCTTGTATTTATGTAACACAAGTATCACAATTGGCACATTAAAATATTATAAAATGTAAAGGAACATGCACTGTTACTCCAAAATGTTTACCCGCTTTCATTCATAGAATGGTGCAGCACAGAAGGCGGTCATTCAGCCCATCGTGCCTGTGCCGGGTCTTTGGTTGAGATATCCAATTAATCCTCGTCCCCTGCTCTTTCCCCACTGTCGCTGTAAATTTTTCCCTTCAAGTATTTATTCAATTCTCTTTTGAATGTTAATATTGAATCTGCTTCCACCTCCCTTTCAGGTAGTGCATTACAGATCACAACAATTCGTTGTGTAAAAAAATGTTTCCTCATGTCACCTCGAGTTCGGTCTCCTCTGGTTACCGACCCTTCTGCCACTGGAAACAGTTTCTCCTTATTTACTCTGTCAAAACCATTCATGATTTTGAAGACCTCTATCAAATCTAGAAAGTGGTGATCAACTAAATTAGTCAAGCTAAAACAACGTGATTCTACGCTAAATATTGCTATGCTAAATATTGCAACTCCTGTATGTAACTGTTGGAAGTAATTTATGAAGTAACTGATGTTAGAAAAAGAACTATGGGAACAGAAAAAAAACCTTATACCCATCTTTAGAAAAATTGAATCTTTGAAAAGCTGCTGAATACAATTCTGAAACTGTAAATGTTATTAAGTCTTAGTACTTCAACAGTTGTATAAGTGTAGTTGAAGTAAAGCTGGACTGAATTATTCCTGCAAAAGTAACAGATTTTCCAGAACAGTACTGTTG
Organism: Squalus acanthias; assembly: GCA_030390025.1. Lineage (NCBI taxonomy): Eukaryota > Metazoa > Chordata > Chondrichthyes > Squaliformes > Squalidae > Squalus > Squalus acanthias. Next base: position 158,870,453 of record CM059428.1, read on the forward strand.
GAGTTTAGGTGTTTGGATCACAAAGAAAAGTTAGCAGGCTAGATTTTTAATTCTTACTGGGATACTTTATATTTTCTAAAAACCATAATAAAATACACTAAACTTTCTTCCACCAGATGGCAAATGAATTTGGTGAAAAAGGTTTCAGGTGGTGTAAACAAAAAGGCCAAGACAAAGTTACATACTACAGAAAGATGGTTTACCTGAAGCTCTTGTTGGTCAAACATCCTCAGCCACTCCAGGTTCACAACATTAGCCACCCCCTGTCTGAATGCAAGACAGTGTGGTCGGATCTGCTTGTTAAGCCTGTAGTCCGCAACAAGATGGATGTAGGCTATCCTGTTAGCACTGGTAACAGGAATATCTTTCCCACCTAGCTTCAGCTCCACCACCTAACATGCAAAAGGTTTTCAGTCAGAATACTGTAGAAATATTTTAATTTCGCTCAATGAACATTTTAGGAACATACAGGTACAGAAACTACCACTGCAGTGCATCTGGCCCCTCCATTGTCTATAAGTATCACATTGCACAATACCTCACTTACCCTTTTATCAAATGTTTGCAGAGGTTGTGTGCTAAATTTTAAATTGATCAACTTTCTCTTCATCTTTCCCGGAATTCCATGTTTGAATCCCTCCAAACAGGTTTCTGCCCCGCCACAGTACCAAAACAGCTCATCAGTCACAAGTGACATTCTATGTGACCATGACAGTAATAAACTATCCCTCCTCGTCCTTTCTGCAGCCTTTGACATGGTTGACCACAGCATCCTCCTCCAACGCCTCTCCACCATCGTTCAGCTGGGTGGGACTGCACTCGCCTGTTTCCACGCTTATCTATCCAGTCGTAGCCAGACAATCAACTGCAATGGCTTCTCTTCCCACTCCTACACAGTTACCTCTGGTGTGCCCCAAGGATCTATCCTTGGCTCCCTCCGATTTCTCATCTGCATGCTGCCCCTTGGCGATATCATCCAAAAACACAGCGTCAGTTTCCACATGTACACTGACAACACCCAGCTCTACCTCACCACCACTTCTCTCGACCCCTCCACGGTCTCTAAACTGTCAGACAGCTTGTCCGACATCCAGTACTGGATGAGCAGAAATTTCCTTCAACTAAACATTGTTTTCGGTCCCCACCACAAACTCCTTCCCTCTCCCTGGCAGCTGTCTGGGGCTGAACCAGACCGTTCGAAACCTTGGTGTCGTATTTGAGCCCGAAATGAGCTTCCGACTATTTCCACCTCGTTAACATTGTTTGACTCCACCCCTGCCTCAGCTCATCTGTTGCTGAAACCCTCATCCAGGCCTTTGTTGCCTCTAGACTTGACTATTCCAACGCACTCCCGACCGGACTTCCAGCTTCTACCCTCCGTAAACTTGTCATCCAAAACTCAATGCGAGTTAGGACACAGGCAGCAAAGTCCCATTCACCCATCACCCCTATGCTCGCTGACCTACATTGGCTCCCGGTTAAGCAACGCCTCGATTTTAAAATTTTCATCCTCGTTTTCAAATTCCTCCATGGCCTCACCCCTCCCCATCTTTACAACCTCCTCCAGCCCGATATCTGTGCTCCTCCAATTTTGGCCTCCTGCATAAGAACATAAGAAATAGGAGCATGAGTAGGGCATACGGCCCATCGAGCCTGCTATATCATTCAATAAAATCATGGCTGATCTTCGACCTCAACTCCACTTTCCCGCCAGATCCCCCATCACTTGATTCCCTTAATATCCAAAAATCTATCGATCTTTGTCTTGAATATACTCCATGATGCGGAGATGCCGGTGTTGGACTGGGGTGGACAAAAATGAGAAGTCGCACAACACCAGGTTATAGTGCAACAGTCCTCCAAGGCGGCCTTCGAGACACACGACAACGCAAAATCATCGAGCAGAAACTGATAGCCAAGTTCCGCACCCATGAGGATGGCCTCAACCGGGATCTCGGTTTCATGTCACGCTACAGGACGTAGAGTCTAGAGTCGTCGTTGTCTTGTTCACAGATGTGATTTCCAGTTTATAAAAAAAAGTAAAAAGCTTAACTGCAGACTGCAGCATTTGACACGTTGGACCCCCTGTAACCCCACCTCATTGTCTTAGCTGTATTCTGCTGTGTCTTTGATGTAATTCCTTCCTGACTGATTGTATCTCTGCAGACACATTGTTCTCTGTCTATGTATGCTTTGTATCTGATTTGTATTTGTATTCCCTCACTTTACCTGACGAAGGAGCAGCGCTCCGAAAGCTCGTAATTTCAAATAAAACTGTTGGACTATAACCTGGTGTTGTGCGACTTCTCATTTTTGAATATACTCAACGACTGAGCATCCACAGCCCTCTGGGGTAGGGATTCCAAAGATTCACAGCCCTCCGAGTGAAGAAATTTCTCATCTCAGTCCTAAATGGCCGACCCCTAATCCTGAAACTATGCCCCCTAGTTCTAGACTCTCCAGCCAGGGGAAACAACCTCTCGGCATCTACCCTGTCAAGCCCTCAGAATCTTCTATGTTTCAATGAGATCACCTCTAATTCTTCTAAACTCCAGAGAGGATTGGCTCATTCTACTCAATCTCTTCTCATAGGGCAACCCTCTCATCCCAAGAATCAATCTCGTGAACCTTTGTTGCACTGCCTTAAGGCAAGTATATCCTTCCTTGGGTAGAGACCAAAACTGTCCACAGTACTCCAGGTGTGATCTCACCAAAGCCCTGTACAATTGCAGCAAGACTTCCTTACTCTTGTACTCCAACCCCCTTGCAATAAAGGCCAACATACCATTTGCCTTCCTAAATGCTTGCTGTACCTGCATGTTAACTAACTGTGTTTCGTGTACAAGGACACCTAAATCCCTTTGAACCCCATTTAATAGTTTCTCACCATTTAAAAAATATTCTGTTTTTCGATTCTTCCTACTAAAGTGAATAACCTCATATTTCCCCACATTATACTCCATCTGTCACCTTCTTGCCCACTCACTTAACCTGTCTATATATCACTTTGCCGACTCTTTATAACCTCCTCACAGCTTACTTTTCCACCTAGCTTTGTATCGGCAGCAAACTTGGATACATTACACTCGGCCCCTTCATCTAAGTCATTAATATAGACTGTAAATAGCCGAGGCCCCAGCACTGATCCTTGTGGCACTCCATTAGTAACAGCCTGCCAACCTGAAAATGACCTGTTTATTCCTACTCTGTTTTCTGTTCTTGCGCATCCACGATTTTAATCTCTCCACCATGACGGCCGTGCGTTCAGCTGCCAAGGCCCTAAGCTCTAGAATTCGCTCCCTAAACCTCTCTGCTTCTCTTTCCTCCTTTAAGATGCTCCTTAAAGATTATCTCTTTGACCAAGTTTTTTGTCATCTGCCCTAACATCTCATGTGGCTCGGTATCAAACTTTGTTTGATAAGGCTCCCGTGAAGCAAATTGGAACGTTTTACTACGTTAAAGGCACTATATAAATACAAATTGTTGTTGTCATTCATGACACACTCTGTAATTGAGTATTTTTGCGGTAATCAATTTTTTTTTTTGAAGGCCAGCCATCTCCATGAAAGCAGCAAAAATATTTTTAGTGCGAAACAAATTGCACAGCATATATACATTTTAATTAACATGTATATTTTGGCTTTGCTATCACTTTTGGAAAATTAATTCTAATTTTAACAAATTTATGTAAATATGTCACCATATTTTGTTGGCATTATACTTTGGATATTTATACATTAAATCAAAGTTGTTTATCCACCTTTAGATGCAGAAACTTTATTTTTGGAAAATAGTAACTGGACCATAAACTGAGTAAGCCAAAGTAACTAAATTCTGTTGTTCTAAGGATGCATTTATACTCCAAGGCTAAGTTTGACACAAAGTGATTTCAGCTTCACACCAACACTAAGCTGGAAGTGTAAATCATGAGTCAAGGCCCAACGTAATTCAACAGCGAAGTGGAGCTCAATTTCTGGGAGGAGGTATTCTCACACTGCTTTGTTTTGACATTGCATGGAGATTAAATGGTTCCACCCCTGGAACACTTTTAAACCTACATGACTTGAATTTATATTTGAGAGAGCAAAGTTTCTCTTCTTCCCACACTCTACACATTTAAGTATCTAACTTTTGAGAAGCTCTGCTCATGCGAGTATCCAAGTATGCACAGGGCTCTCCTCTAAGCAGGGCAGTTGAAGTTCAGCTAGGCAGGAGCCAAGCAATGTAAACAAGGTTTTACCTGGCAGGAACCTGAACCACAGCTACAAGTCTGAAACTGGTTGCTGCACTGTGAATGTACCCAAAGAGATTTCAGATCCGAACCCTTTGATTTAGCCTTCCCTGATATATAATGGCTTTCCCAGGCAGCCAACCCCAGCAGCAGGTAGTTAAAACATTCAGTATGTCATCATGAATGCCCTATTTTCCCCTATGATTAGGACAAAGGAATTACCTGTATACACAAAATCTAGACTTTTTTTTCCTGTAAGTCTTGCATAACCAAAACACAATCACACATCATGAAGTAGGAACATTCATTTATTAAAGCACAATTCTTCTGGCAGCCACCAAAGCCATTATCTCCCTTGATAGCAGTTTTGATATTATGTTAACTATCTGCTCAGAGGATGAGTACAATTAAAAATTCTATACAGATATTAAAAGGTTTGAGGGGGTGCCTAGCCTCTTTCATAAAAAGAGGTAGATCAGAGCATCCCTAAGGATATCCATCCACAACTGGGTGAAAGATATACTGCATACACCATGATTCAAATGGGTTTTGGTCTATCATCACATACCAAAGACCACAAGTCAGTTTACAGAAACAATACTTGTTCCATGTGCCAGAGAGAAAACCTCACTTTTGACTGGTAGGCTTATGGAAGAATGTGATGGTGTTGAGGTAATCTTTGGAAGGTTAATTCATCCTATTCATGTGATAATCTCAACTTTAAATTGATACAAGAGGGATACTTAAATTTCATTTCAAAAAATTGTCAAATGTAGATCTTATATTTTAAATTGGCAAGTTTCTTTCGTAGCTATCTATGTTCTGCTAAGTAACTAATTTCACAGACTTGCTGCTAATCTCAACACTGGGACAACACTACAGTTATCACGGAAAAAGGTGTATTTTCAAGAAAGGGAGTGAAAGGCAAAGCAATGGCAAGAGGAGCACAACTATTGAAATTTACTGATGATACAAAGGTAGTGGATTTGGACAGCAGTAAGGAGGGTTGTAAAAGACTTCAAGAGAACACAAACAGATTAATGGAATGGTAAACAAGTAGAAAGTTCAAATTAATGCAAAGTTTGAGACAATGCATTTTGTGAGGAAAAACAAGGAATGGAAGCATACACTCAACAAAAATATGCAGATGGGCGTGGCGGAACAGAGATCCAAACCCTGATTTTAACCTAACGTGAGAACAAGCCGCATTCAGGTCAAATGCCCGGATTTACACCTCGTTCGATTTTCAGCTCTACTGCATTAATACCAGGCATGTTAGGTAATTGAGGCTCCAGTTCCTTTAAAGTGCAGGTGTAGGTAGATGAAGCTATAAGAAGGCCTTGCATTTTAAAAACTGGGGCATAGATAACGAGAGCCAAGAAATAATGATAAATTGGTACACGCCAATGGCTGGGTGACAATTACAGTACTATGTCCATTATAGAAAGGACATTAAAGCTACAGCGAGTACACAGTGTAGATTCACCAGGATGACAAACTACGAGGAATATTTCACTGGAGTAGAGAAGGGCAAGGAGAAGATTAATAGATGTTTTTAATATTGTGAATAGGTTTGATGGGGCTCATCAGGAAAGACTATTTCCTCTGATTGAGCAGTCAGTGAGAGAGGGGTAATCAAATATAAATTGGTCAGAGAGCAAGAGGAGGTTAGGAGAAATGTCCTTATGCAGAGACTTTCTAGAGCATAGAACCCTTTGTCACTGGGAGTAGTTGAGGCAGAAGCCATTGCATCTTTTAAAGGAAAAGTAGATAAACATTATGACTAAGATACAAGGCTGAGAGGAAACAGTAGGGCAATGGAATGAGTTTTGGATTTCTCTCGCTACGAGCTGGCACTGACAAGGTGAGCTCTTGTGCTGTAAAGGTCCATGGTTCTGTCTGGTTAGGTGTTCTAACTGTATGTCCCACACATAAACTTACACTGTCTCTGACACAATGTGTTTCCCACGGCAAGTGGCAGCTAAATGGATAGACCCAGAAGAAGATTATATATTCTAAATTGTCCATTCCCAACAATCTAGTGGATTATTTCCTATGGTCAAATTGGGAAGGGAAAAGGGTCTTTCTATAACAGTCTGGTTGTTGGAGTTTGCATCAGTTATCCCTTCTGCTGTCACTAAAGTGATCAGTTCAGAGTGGAGAAAGTTCATTTGCATCCTTTATTTGGAAGTGAAGAGGCAAGTGCCTATCACACAGGGTTAACTTAAAAAGAACTGTGCAACAGTGTGATAGACTTGTTATTTTTGGAAAACTTGAATTGTGGATGCCCAAAAGACAATACTGAAGCCAAATTACAAAAGTAAAAATAAATACCATATAGGGTGGCTTTAATTTGAAATCAGTACACGTTAACAATTCAGGTGAAAATCTATATGGGCTAACAGCAAACTGCTGTAATGTCAGAAAAAAAATGGTGCTCACCTCCTGTGTGTATTACATTTATGGCTGGCTGAGACTAACGAGTGGAGTAGTCACCAATGCAGCCCTACGTGGCCAGAGGAGCTTTGCGGAGGTGCATAATGGGGAGACATTGCCATTGTGTGATCCATTCAAATACTGCAGTCATTTTTTTTTTTTAAATGAGGTTAGGCAGATAAGTGGACAGCAGATTTAATACACTAATGGCCGTGTAGTGCTGGAATAGCTCATACTCCTCTGGTCTAAAATATATAACCTTTCCAGGGATTTTCAGTTGGTTTGGAAGAACACTTTTTTTAAAGTTAGGAAATAATTATCTTTGTTAAGATGCCGTTTTTTTTAATTTTTTTAACGTCTTTGTAGGTTCTAGCAGTTGCTACACAAGAAAAAATTTGGCAAGGTAGGTTACGTTTTTGCATTAAAGTACAAGTTTAAAATGCCCTATTATTACAGAGCTTCAGCAACTGTACTATGTACACCAATTAAAGAAAATTCTGAACAGCATTCAGTCGCTTGAGTTAATTTCAATTTAAAATCTATCAATAAGTTTGTTTTAGGAATTTCAGTTTTTCCTCCCACTTAAATGAAACAGGCATGTTTATACAGCAATCTTGAAGAAAATCTTTGACAATAACAATATCCTTTGCTCAACACATTTCAATCATGCATTCTGAATTACAAATTGCAAATGTCAAAGGTCAGTGCCATAGTAATTACAGCAGCTCTATTCAAACACTAAAGCCTTGCTTTGCTGTGTAAAACATAGCCTGTGGAAATTAGCTGAAAGGTTAGCAATTTTTACTACTGATTTTAGGACTGCACCGGTAAAATAATGATCTTATTTAAAGCTAAGGGGAAGAAAGACCAAATGTCAATGTTACAATGTTGAAATCACTTGTTTTATTCTCGCTTCAAGAGCTCTTCTAGGTTACTGAAGTTTGCTTTATGCTAACCAATGATTCACTAAAACCAGTGTACACAACTATTTGTGCTCAAATTATAATTCAAATATAAAGTTAAAATTACTTCATAAAACATACATAAAGAGAAGTTAATAACATAAGTAAAACTAAGCAAACAGGTATGGTAATAAACAGGTTATAACCACACTGAGGAAACACTGCCTAACATGGCTGGGGTCCAAATTACCATCCTTTATGACAGTGGAAAAGGACACTGATAAAAACTAGAAAAATAATGGAGAAATAGTTAATTATCATGTTTTGTACACAGTTACACCAGGCCGGACATACAACCTTTCATTCACACCTCATACTATTGAAATGGTCAATAAAACTATCTCCGTCAAAGAACTGCACAAAGATCACTGCCACAAGTGTGCTCTATCTGTTTAATCTGTCCTGCAATCAGATAATCTCATTAATTATTAACTCTGATTCAGAAAATTTGCAGGACCAACCTGTGCCTCTCCAAGCTCATTGTTTACCACTGTGAAATTGAGTCCAAGTTCCTCAACATCACCTTCATAGCTCTTTAGGAAGAGCAGGTTTTTGTACATTTCAGGATCCAACGAGGCAAGGTGATGAATGTCAACATCTGCACTCGTGCCCAAGAGCTTGGACAGAAAGAAGCTGGCGAAAGGAAGCTCTACCAACATGTTTTCATATAGGGCCTGCAATAAACAAAACAAGAGAATTAGGTAACAATCATCATTTCTTTGATTTTTCAGTCGGAGCAGCGGAAATAACTCCAGTTTCCACTCTCAACCATCTGATTTACTGGAGTACACACCATACCACAGACAAACATCAGTGGTCATTAGCAGAGACAGAAATTAAAGCTAAGCTTTATATGACAATGTTACTTAAGAAAATCCAACATCCAAGCCTTCAATTTTTACAGTACAAATTTCACTTCTTAAAAATCAGCGGATTAAAATATAAAAAGCAAGCAAGCTATACACTCAGTAATTCCCACATATATTGTGCTGACTGAGACAACCATTGAGAGCATCAAAAAAATTAAATTGTGACACAAAGGCAAGTATAAAGGCCATATTATAAAAAGGATGTAGAGGCACGGGAGAGGGTGCAAAAAAGATTTACCAGGATACCACCAGAAATGCGAGGGTATACCTATCTGAAAAGATGAACAGGCTGGGTCTCTTTTCTCTTGAAAAGAGAAGGCTGAGGGGTGACCGAAGAGGTCTTTAAAAATCAAGACGCGGAGATGCCGGTGTTGGACTGGGGTGGACAAAAGTGAGAAGTCGCACAACACCAGGTTATAGTCCAACAGCTTTATTTGAAATCACAAGCTTTCGGAGCGCTGCTCCTTCGTCAGGTGAAGTGACGAAGGAGCAGCGCTCCGAAAGCTTGTGATTTCAAATAAAGCTGTTGGACTATAACCTGGTGTTGTGCGACTTCTCACTTTTAAAAATCAAGAAAGGTTTTGATAGAGTAGATAGAATGTTTCCACTTGTGGGGAAGAGCATAACTAGAGGCCATCAATATATGATAGTCACCAAGAAATCCAATAGGGAATTCAGAAGAAACTTCTTTACCCAGAGAGTGGTGAGAATGTGGAACTCGCTACCACAGGGTGTGGTTGAAGCGAATAGTATAGATGCATTTAAGGGGAAGCTAGATAAGCATGAGGGAGAAGGGAATAGAGGGTTATGCTGATAGAATTAGATGCCGAAAGATAGGAGACGACTCATGTGGAGCATAAACGCCGGCATGGACTGGTTGGGCCGAATGGCCTGCTTCTGTGCTGTATATTCTATATACTCCAATATAAAGGCAAATATATACAGATAGGCCGATGGCAGAAGTGATAATCTATTAAGCAAAATGTAGTGTAAGGTGTGTTGCACAATATAGAAGCCAGAAATGCAGGTGCATCAGTCAACAATCAGAATGGGAGGTGTGGAGAAGAGTTAGAGAACTTTGTATTTATGGAATAATGTTCTCCATTATCTAGATGGCACATTAGCAATGAGAAAATTGAATGATTTTTAATGCTTTATGCTTAAACTTTAAAAAACAAACACAAATGTTTAAGTTACTGCACGTTTGTAAAATAGGTTTGAGCCAATTTAATGCTTCCATATAATTTTAAATTTGTGCTTTGCTCCAGCATTATTTGAGCATTTTCATATGGCACAAATGTAACACAAGCATTCACAAAGTATCAATTCCTTAATTATTTTAAATCCAGTCTTTAACTCACAGTAGTCACTTAAACTGAACTAAAGCAACATGCCAGAGTCCTGAAAATATATTCGATTTGCTCTTTTGAGTCCATCTTTATATTCACATCCGTTTGAAAGTAGAATGCCAAAAAACTGTGCTCTTAAAAAGTGGAGTGGCTTTACTAATCATAAGTGTCAACCGTGGCTCAGTCATAGCACTAATGCCTAGTCAGAAAGTCATGGGTTCAAGTGCCACTCCAGCACATAATCTAAGCGGATACTCCAGTGCAATACTGAGAGACATTGTCGGAGGCGCTGTCTTTTAGATTTGACGCTGTCCTTCAAATGAGACATTAAACCAAGACCCAGTTTGTCTGCCCAGCTGGGTGCAAAAGATCCCACGTCACTATTTGAAGAGCAGGGGAGTTTTCCCCACTATCCTGATTAGCATTTTCCCCAACCCCCACCAATGCCACCAAATAACTGCTTGCTGTTTATGGAACCTTACTGTGCACAAATTAGCTATCTTGTTTGCCTACAAAACTGTGACTTGAAAAATAATTAATTGGTTGTAAGCACTTTGGACATCTCGAGGACATGAGGGGCTCTATGTAAATGCAAGTTCTCTCTTTAGATGGTTAAACTGCTCTTTTTAAACCTATAATCAGTTGTACTGGGATACATCTCAAAGCCTTGATTAACCTTGTTGATTACACTGACTGGATACTTTTAGTGAGTGATCAGTATTGTATCCAAATTCTTTTCCATTTTGTTTATGGATACCATTCATTGTGTAAGTAATTAATGTTTCAGTGTGCATTACAATACATCAAAAATCATCTGCCATTCCTTGCTTGATCCACATCTCTTTGAATTCCATCAATGTTCTGTGCATTCATTATCCCTCCACCTCAGTATTTTCAGCAATTTCTACATTGATAGACAAGTAGTACTTCCTTCCATATTGCTTATGGATAGTGTAAACAATAAAGGGACCCAGAAAAGACCCCTGCAAAGCTCCACTAGTCGCTGTACCCAGAAAGAACCTGTTCTTTGGATCACTATTTGCTTTCTATTACCAGCTAGTTTTCAGTCCAGCCATCTAACCTGAGTTTGGGAGCCGAATCATCTCACATGCAGAACTTTATTAAATATCTTTTGACAATCCAAATATAAATTACCATTGCCTGTGAAATTAATTACATTCTCAAATGATTGCATTACATTGAGGGCATCTCAACTGTATAGGTCTCATAGAAACAGAAGATAGGAGCAGGAGTCGGCCATTCGGCCCCTCGAGCCTGCTCTGCCATTCGATGAGATCATGGCTGATCATCCAAACTCAGTACCCTGTACCTGCCTTCTCCCCATATCCCTTAATACCTTTAGCTTTAAGAAATATATCTAACTCATTCTTGAATATATTTAATGACTTGGCCTCAACTACCTTCTGTGGTAGAGAATTCCACAGGTTCACCACTCTCTGGGTGAAGAAATTCTTCCTCATTTCTGTCCTAAATGGCTTACCCCTTATCCTTAGATTATGACCCCTGGTTCTGGACTCTGACCATCGGGAACATTCTTCCTGCATCTAGTTTGTCCAGACCTGTCAGAATGTTATATGTTTCGATGAGATCCCCTCTCATTCTTCTATACTCCAGCGAGTATAAGCCTAATCGACCCAATCTCTCCTCATATGTCATTCCTGCCATCCCAGGTATCAGGTCTCATGCAGATACTTAATTTTTTTGAATTTCCCTCTGACACATGCTTTATTATTCTTTGCACATGTCGTGGATTCCCAGCCAATTTAAGTCGATCTGGAATCTGTCCAATTTGCTTCAATTAATTTAACACAATTCGAACAATTCTCCACCATATGCCCCACCCCACTTTTCCCCTTAAAAAGGACCAGCTAATCCTTAATATTCAGTCTATTTATATAACTAAAGAATTTGACTTCTTGTATTCCTTCCAACACTCATGTTAGTTATCCTCATTTTTGTATGACTCCCAAATTAATTACTTTTTCCTTGAGTATACACATCTTTCAAATTATTCTTCGCCTATAGGACTATTTTTGGACTCCTTATTCAGCCGCAATGATATATGCCACCTGAAGACTAATATATATGAACCAGCATCATGGCGACGAGGAAAGATAATCTGACATTCCAGCAACTGTTCACTCATTAGAGTTGTCAGAGCACCATTCATTTGAACTCAGCATGGATCACTGTCAAAGGAGGCTGCTGGGCTCTGGTCTGGAGGGGTTTGGGTGGTCAGTTTTGACTAATGGCTGACACTAGAGAGTCAGGCTTTTATATTTAAAAAAGCCAGACACCAAAAAGATCCAAAAGCAAAGTGTGGGTAGAAGGTTAAAAAATACAGGCGACTGCAGGGAGAAAGTTTCTGCCCTTGGCTGTAGGACAAAATGCAGAAGAATTATTGGGCTGAAACTTGCGGTCGGAGGCGTACCTCCAGAGTATGCCTCCGACCTAAAAAAAATAAATACGAAAGTACCTGCTGGCTCCCAGGCTAGAGTCTTCGGGTCCTGGGCCTGCAAGGATATGCCTGCATAAAGGCCCACGGATCCCAGGGATGCAGACGGTTCAGAAGCGACCCTGGGATCATGTGAGTCAGGTCAACCAATTAGAAAGGGGGGATTCCTCATAAGCTTATGGGGATTCCATTTACGAACAGAATCCCTATAAGCTTGAGAAATCCCCAAATACTGTAAATGAATTAACGCAACTCTAATATAAATATTCCCATGTTCAAAATTAATTAAAAGTCTCTTTAATTAAGCATTTAAAATAAAAATTTAGTTTTTGAAAAATGTCAAGCATTTTAATCCAGGCCAAAATTTACATAAACTAATTTAAAATGTTTTGGTATGTTTTAATCATTTTAATTTGCTGGTAAAAGCAGGCCCCATGCCTGCTTTTACCAGGAACAAGGGTTTCGTGGGCATTTGCTGGGCAGTAGTTGTGCAAATAGCCCAACTCTGGCCAGCGAAAGTGTTTTTGGGGCGCATGCAGATGCAAGTTCCGGGTTTTCGCGCATGCAGTTCCGGAACTTGCGGGGCCATTCTGAGGGCTTACGACGGCGTACATAGTGTGTACGCAGTCATCGGCCCCACAAAATCTGGGCCTATGTGTTTAAGTTAAAGATGATGAGGTGGGGATGCACGAGTGTTCTTTTGTTATATTATGAATCAGATACAAGTTATGCCGATTGAGCTAAGCAACTCTGATTATACTGTTACTCTACATCTCATCGTAATGTAGAATAAAGCAGGTTGATAATGTGAACCAAACTTTACTACGTTGCTAATGCAACCTGTCGGAGAAATTGGAGATACACGTGCAATCGACATGAATGTCACAGATCACAACGGGATGCTATATCCCCAGGTTATGCTATTGTACAAGTATATATAGGGCAGTAACAGTCAACTCCCATAAAAGATCCTCAGACCACTTATGGGAGTAACTGTTGTCACTGAACCTGAAAAGATATCTATGGCAGACACACATTCATAACTTACTTGCTATGTTCCTCAGTCTTTTTAATAAAAAAGATCAAATTCATTCATTTCTCATTTCACTTCATCCAATCTTCAAGCTCGACATAAAAAGACTTGCATTTATATAGCGCCTTTCACCACCTCAGGACGTCCCAAAGTACTTTACAGCCAATGAAGTACTTTTGAAGAGTAGTCACTGTTGCAATGTAGGAAACACGGCAGCCAATTTGAGCACAGCAAGCTCCCACAAACAGCAATGCGACAATGACCAAATAATCTGTTTTTGTGATATAAATATTGGCCAGGGCACCGGGAATAACTCACCTGCGCTTGTTCGAAATAGTGATGTGGGATCTTTTGCATTCACTCTGTTTAACATCTCATCCAAAAGACGGCACCTCCCTCAGTACTGCACTGGAGTGTCAGCCTAGATTTTTGTGCTCAAGTCCCTGGAGTGGGACTTGAACCCACAACCTTCTGACTCAGGAGGTAAGAGTGTTACCCACTGAGCCATGGCTGACAAATCAATAGTCCAAAATCATAATATGAAATGCAAATTTATTTTATCATACTTAAATAATAGACAAAAAAAAACTAAATTCTAATTTACTTTAATTTTGAAGTTACTTTTGCAGCACGACTTTTGCCTTTGGCTGCACTACAAACTAATTTAAATGCAATACACGAGTTTAAACGTGCATTTAAATGTAATTTAAAATGTATTTTAGGTTAACCATGTAACCTTAAACACCAGGGTTTTATATTTGTTAATCAATTTCTAATGTGAATTGATCTACTTTGCAATATGCAAACTGGCTTTTTTTTTTGAATATGCAAATTCTTTGACCCAGTCCTATTAATATTCCAGTTACGAAGCTGCAACAAGAGTATTAAGGAAAGCTAGAAAATACATTTCAGGGATCTATGTTTTATGGGTATATTTACTGCCCAAAATTGTGCCAAAATGATTGAGCGAAAAAGGATTAATTATGCAGGAAACCTTTTTAATATAAGTGTTGTGCAATTAATGCAAATGGTGGCGCTATCTGGAAAATAAATGTGAACAATATCAAAAGCTGCCAAATAGATTTAGTAATTGATGGCATCAAGAATCAATAAAGAAACAAAATGCTTATTTTTCTTTGGCCATCAATCGGAACTATACTTAGCATAAACACTCACCTTCACAACACACACTTGCCATACAATATAATACTGCTGCCAAATGAATATTTTTGCTTTAAAAAGGAGGAAAGCCATTGGGTAACCTATTTGTGCAGGATACTATAAATTGTTCTCAGTCAAATACAGGTTCCAGGACAAAAGAATAAGCAGACGGAACGTCGGAAAAAAAACATTTTAATATTCAATGTACATCAGACGAACGGTAAGAAGTTAAAAAAAAAATTAGAATACATTTGTAACATAAAATTGTTAATATAGCAGTTATTTAACACCTGCGTGCGATGAAAAATTTAGAAATTGTTAATGGGAAATTGCTCTTATTTCTGTGACTAGTATACAGAAACTTTACTTTACTAGAATAGAATGCTGATGGAATTATTCTCAACAAAAGAAAGTGATTGATTACAAGTAAATCAAAAGATTTTCTGCAATTGGTGACCCACTAACAAGATTGCGGCAAGCACAGCTTTGAACCCTGCAATTTCTGAAAATTTGACTGCAGCAAATTGACTACAGGATGTTCACATTTTTCCCCATTGAAAAGGATTTTCAAACCCTATGAAATCAGTTCAGCTCATCAGAGTAAGGGAAATGCTTCTGAGTGAATTAGGATGCAATGCTTCCATATCAGCAGTATTTTCAAGAATATAATGGCCAAATTTCCCAGGGCCTATGACCGCATACACGGCCATACGTGCTGCGCAAGTTCCGGGTTTACGCATGTGCTGTGCACGCGCGAAAACCCGGAACGTGCGATCGGTCAAGAATCTTCTTGACAGATCCACTGCATCCCTGGGAAATGGACATTCGTTGGCAGAGATTTGGGCTATTTGCCCAGTGAATGCCCATGAAACTCTTACGCCTGGTAAAAGCAGGCGTAAGGCCTTCCTTTACCAGCATACGGGTGAAAATACATATTAAAATAAAAAATTTAAATCATTTTAACATTCAAAAACCCGTAAAATGTTACTTTTGGCCTCGTGAAAAATGTTTACATTTATTTTTCAAAAAATTAAATTTGTTCTAAATGTTTAATTAAATTGTATTTTAATTAATTTTAAACATGTAATTTTTTTTAAAATTTCAGTTGTGTACATGTATTTTTTGGGTGATCCCTATTAAGCTTATGGGGATTCCATATGTAAATGAAATCCCCTTTCTGATTGGTTGGGCCGGCCCACATGATCCTAGGGACGCTTGCGAACTGCATGCGCCCCTGGGATGCGTGGGCCTCTACACATGCCTACGCATAGAGGCCCAGGAGCGCAAGTCTCCGTGGATCCAGGACCATCAGGTAGGTGCCCGCGGGAAGCCGCCGACCGCAAATTCAGGCCAGTTATGTTAGTAGCAGAAAGGGGAGAATAAGGTTCAAAGCCAGTTGCTTAGGATTTGAAACTTCAAACCTACATTAGACTGCTGAACAAAACTTGGGTTACTGACCACGAGACAACCATGACAGACCAGTACAAAAGTGCTTTCATTATAAACAGGAAAATTCCCCGCATAGTGGGATTCTTGAAATGTGTTTCTGCGGGGAGTTGCCAAGCAGAGACCAGATGCTTCCCCACGGGGCGTGAAAGAAAAAAATCCCCTCCCGCTAGCTGGCATCTTAGAAACCTAAAAACAGAGCTACACACCAGCCACTTGTCCAAAGAAACTGCACGCATAGTGGGGGAAGAGAGTAATATAGCAAAAGCCACTGCACGTACCGAGCAGGTTAATGCAAAATACCTTACACGTTACTCGCAATCACATGATCAGTCTCCTATTTAAAGCACTATACCTGTAATACATACTGTTTGTTAATTTCAAGAATACGAAACAATTATACTTCATTGCCGTAAATGGATGCACCACTACATTTCGTTTTACACGCATAATTTCCCTGTCCTTACAAACAGCATATCCTCGGTCTTACCAGGAGCATGCCACAGGAGATTCACTGATGTACTTCAATATTGTTACAACCAATGTACTTCAAAAGGTATTATATTGGTCATGACAAGACTACAGTTTTGAGATTTGTGTCAGGCCCATTAGCTTGCACGACAAATATGCACAACTACTACTGCTACCATAACATTAGGAAACTATAAAAATGTGTTTTGTTGCATGGCTGGTACTTTTTTTTTTATTCGTTTGAGATGTGGGAGCCACTGGCAAGGCCAGCATTTATTGCCCATCCCTAACTGGCCTCGAGAAGGTGGGGGTGAGCCGCCTTCTTGAACCACTGCAGTCCGTGTGGTGAAGGTACTCCCACAGTGCTGTTAGAGAGGGAGCGCCAGGATTTTGAACCAGCGACGATGAAGGAACAGCGATATACTTTTAAGTCAGGCTGGTGTGTGACTTGGAGGTCTAAGAAATCGTGAATTGGAAGAAATAACGAGACAAAAAGTCTCTTCAGACTGGTGTTAGAATAACTGGATAGACGCTTAGAATTTGCTTATGTTCTCGTTACCCTGCGGATGTTATAACATTCTGCACGGTGGCGGTGACCTTGTTTCCAGACTAGCTGTCTGCTGTGTGTGCTAGAAAGGTTGTTGACTGTATCTTTGATAATCTACCCTCGGTCCACCCCTAAAAAGAGAGTAAAAGAGATATCAAAAGAGCTTTTAGCACAGACGGTGAAGGGAAGAGCTGTTCGTGCACGCCAGCCGTCTGTCCGATCGGGACCGATACCAGCTGCTTGTGACGGTCGTATGTCTATGTCTATCTTGATTGCGTGTTGTACTTAACTTAAATTGCTGCTCCTTAATAAAATGCCTTACAACTCCGAAGACCCTTTGGATAATCTGTGTGTGACCTGTGATCTGAAACTTAGAGGGGAACTTGGAGGTGATGGTGTTCCAATGCGCCTGCTGCCCTTGTCCTTCCAGGTGGAAGAGGTCGCGGGTTTGGGAGGTGCTGCCGAAGGAGCCTTGGCGAGTTGCTGCAGTGCATCTTGTAGATGGTACACACTGCAGCCACGGTACGCCAATGGTGGAGGGAGTGAATGTTTAAGGTGGTGGCTGGGGTGCCAATCAAGTGGGCTGCTTTGTCCTGGATGGTGTTGAACTACTTGTGTTGTTGAAGTTGCACTCATCCAGGCAAGCGGAGGGTATTCCATCACACTCCTTACTTGTGCCTTGTAGATGGTAGAAAGCCTTTGGGGAGTCAGGAGGTGAGACACTCGCCGCAGAATACCGAGCCGCTGACCTGCTTTTGTTGCCACAGGAGTTGTGGCTGGTCCAGTTAAGTTTCTGGTCAATGGTGACCCCCCCAGGATGTTGATGGTGGGGGATTCGGCAATGGTAATGCCATTGTATGTCAAGGGGCGGTGGTTAGACTCTCGCTTGTTGGATATAGTCATTGCCTGGCACTTCTGTGGCGCGAATGTTACCTGCCACTTATCAGTCCAAGCCTGAACATCGTCCAGGTCTTGTTACATACGGGTATGGACTGCTTCATTATCTGAAGAGTTGTGAATGGCACTGAACACTGCAGTCATCAACGAACATCCCCATTTCTGACCTTATTGTTGGAAGGAAGGTCATTGATGAAGCAGCTGAAGATGGTTGGGCCTAGGACACTGCCCTGATGACCTCCTGCAGCAATGTCCTGGGGCTGTGATGATTGACCTTCAATCACCACAACCATCTTCCTTTGTGCTAGGTATGACTCCAGCCAGTGGAGAGTTATCCCCCGGATTCCCATTGACTTCAGTTTTACTAGGGCTCCTTAATGCCACACTCGGTCAAATGCTGCCTTGATGTCAAGGGCAGTCACACTCACCTCACCTCTGGAATTCAGCTCCTTTGTCCATGTTTGGACCACGGCTGTAATGAGGTCGGGAGCTGAGTGGTCTTGGCGGAACCCAAACTGCGCATCAGTGAGCAGGTTATTGGTGAGTAAGTGCCGCTTGATAGCACTGTCAATGACACCTTCCATCACTTTGCTGATGATTGAGAGTAGACTGATGGGGTGGTAATTGGCCGGATTGGATTTGTCTTGTCTTGCTTTTTGTGGACAGGACATACCTGGGTAGTTTTCCACATCGTTGGATAGATGCCAGTGTTGCAGCTGTACTGTAACAGCTTGGCTAGAGGCGCAGCTAGTTCTGGAGCACAGGTCTTCAGCACGATGTTGTCAGGGCCCATAGCCTTTGCTGTATCCAGTACGCTCAGCCGTTTCTTGATATCACGTGAAGTGAATCGAAGTGGCTGAAGACTGACTTCTGTGATGGTCGGGACCTCAGGAGTAGGCCGATATGGATCATCCACTCGGCACTTCTGGCTGAAGATGGTTGCAAACGCTTCAGCCTTGTCTTTTGCACTCACGTGCTGGGCTCCACCATCATTGAGGATGGGGATATTCATGGAGCCTCCTCCTTCCGTTAGTTGTTTAATAGTCCACCACCATTCACGACTGGATGTGGCAGGATTGCAGAGCTTTGATCTGATCCGTTGATTGTGGGATCGCTTAGCCCTGTCTATAGCATGCTGCTTCCGCTTTTTAGCATGCATGTAGTCCTGTGTTGCAGCTTCCCCAGGTTGGCACCTCATTTTTAGGTACTCCTGGCGCTGCTCCTGGCATGCTCTTCTACACTCGTTATTGAACCAGGGTTGGTCCCCTGGCTTGATGGTAATGGTAGAGTGAGCGATATGCCGGGCCATGAGGTTACAGATTGTGGTAGAATACAATTCTGCTGATGGCCCACAGCACCTCATGGATGCCCAGTTTTGAGCTGCTAGATCGGTTCTGAATCTATTCCCATTTAGCACAGTGGTAGTGCCACACAACACGATGACGGGTGTCCTCAGTGTGAAGACGGGACTTCGTCGCCACAATGACTGCGCGGCGGTCACTGCTACCAATACTGTCATGGACAGTTGCATCTACGACAGGTAGATTGGAGAGGACGAGGTCAAGTAGGTTTTTCCCCCTCGTGTTGGTTCTCTCACCACCTGTCGCAGGCCCAGACTGGCAGCTATGTCCTTCAGGACTCTGCCAGCTCGGTCAGTATTGGTGCTACCAAGCCACTCTTGGTGATGGACATTGAAGTCCCCCAACCAGAGTATATTCTGTATCCTTGCTCCTCTCAGTGCTTCTTCCAAGTGGTGTTCAACATGGAGGAGTACTGATTCATCAGCTGAGGGAGGGCAGTTGGTGGTAATCAGCAGGAGGACGTTTCCTGCCCATGCTTGACCTGAAGCCATGAATCAATGTTGAGGACTCCCAGGGTCACTCCATCCCGACTGTATACCACTGTGCCGCCACCCCGGGTGGGTCTGTCCTGCCGGTGGGACAGGACAGACCCAGGGGTGGTGATGGAGGAGTTTGGGACATTGGCTGAAAGGTATGATTCTGTGAGTATGACTATGTCAGGCTGCTGGCTTGACGAGTCTGTGGGACAGCTCTCCCAATTTTGGCACAAGTCCCAAGATGTTGGTGAAGAGGACTTTGCAGGGTCGACTGGGCTGGGTGTGCCGTTGCCGTGTCCCTAGCCGGTGTAGAGGTCGATGCCGGGTGCTCCGTCCGGTTTCATTCTCGTTATTGTTTTTTGTAGTGGTTTGTTACAACTGAGTGGCTTGCTAGGCCATTTCAGAGGGCAGTTAAGAGTCAACCACATTGCTGTGGGTCTGGAGTCACATATAGGCCAGACCAGGCAAGGACGGCAGATTTCCTTCCCTAAAGGACCGGAGTGAACTTCAATGTGTATTACCATAAATAAGAATAATGTCCACTGGGTTCTTCCTTACAAGTCTGCAATCCCTTAGCCAATGATTATAGAAAACAGTATCAGCAGCAACTCTCTCACAATCAGATTTTTCTCAATAGTATCAGCGTAGTTCAGCTGGTAGCAATCTTGCATCTGAAGCAGAAAGTTGGAGGATCCAGATTTACCAGGACTTGATTTTATAATCTAGATTAAAAGTGCCACTCACCAACATTTACTTTTCTAATGTACAGCTGGTTGTCTTGTAAACTGGCTGCACTGTTCAGGCCCATTTAGATTGGCTATTTTTGCTAGGTCATGCGCAGAGAGTAGTGATGTCACTGCGTCATGACATCACGAGAGAGAATAGTGATGCATTTATTGCCCATCCTACTTCCCCTGATTGTTTGCTCCTAAGTACCTTGCCAGGCCACTTCAGAGGGCATTAGGAGTCAACCATGTGGACAAGAGCCCAGTGTAGGCCAGACCACTTAGAGAGATGGCAGGTTTCCTTCCCCTGGAGGAAAGTCTAATGCCGGACCAGATTTACTTTTTCTGGTGGAATTGGAACTCGAGACCTCTGGGTTACTAATTTAGTCCCATAACCACATCTCATTGTTGAGTTACTGCTATTTGTCTATATAATAGTCAGTGCATTCCAAAAAGCAATTCAATGTGTGAAGTGACAAAATAAGGACCAACTGATCCTTCATTCTTGGTTGGTATTTCCTACAGAAAGGCCCACAACCCCATTTGTTTGCATACTGCAGTAACTTCATTACAGGAAAATGTGATTTAGAAATAGACAATTTTCATAAACAAAACTTCTAGTATATCCTCCAACTAGAAATTTTTTCCATCAGGAAAAAAAACAGCACAGATTGAGAAATAAGATGAGGATTCAATAATAAATAAGATACGTTAATCTTCTGAGAGAAGCACTTCCAGTATACAGTATATGGATTCTGAATTTGAGAGATATTTTTAACCAAAATGTCTGCAACAAAAGGCCTTTCTTGATATATTACTTTCACCCACTGATTACCATTTTCAACCTTTCATAGTTTGGACATTTGATTTCCATTACGAGTTCTTGCATCAATACATGTAAATGCTTTTAACCTTGATAGCTGGAAAATTTAATATTTTTTTTTAAGAAACAAATCAATAATACTGTAGATTGCAATTTAGTGCCAATCCATTTTGGAATCTATGTTACATCATACACCAGTTATTTGAGGAATGTCTATAGACTCATTTTGCGACCAGCTATATTTGAAAACTTTCAAAATTACACCTATGGGAAGCTCCCTCAATGCTTCAGCCAGTTAAACAATGACGAGCAGAGTCAGAACACCAGGAAGGTTCGTGCTTCAATCCCTCATTTATTGTGCGTCAGCTTGGTTCAGCGGTAACACTTGCCTTTGAATCAGATGATTGTGGGTTTAAGCACATAATATAGGCTGGCATTTCAATGCAGCATTGAGGGAGTGCTGCTTTGTAAAATATGCCATCTTTTGGAGAAGATGTGAAATTCAGGCTAATGCCAGTTTAAACCAGAAGTCTGCTTGAAGTAGCTGCAGCTTTGGCAGATTACTACTGATCACTTATTTGGAATTTTAGGCCTCCTCCCACCAGCAAACACTGCCCCCACCCCACCCCTCTTCTCCCAATGTCATCAGTCTGAAGTAAGAAGTATTCTTGATATTTAGGTTGGGCTTCAATATAAATACAGGAATCCCTGTAGATCTGGATGCACTGCAACAGCCGTATTCCAGTTTGAAGCAAGCATGAATCTTCAACAGATTCCTTGCACTTCAATATGTAGTACTGATTTGATAATCCTGTTCATAGACTGTAATCAGCATGGGAAAGAAGAGTGCCATAATTGTATAGACAGAGATAGATCAAAGACAAAACAGTAATACAAGTGCAAAACATCATGACCCTTGGATCAATAAGTTTCCTGTATACGTGAGAAAGACACAAAAAACCATATACATTTTCTTGGTGTGGTGGTATTCTTTAGTATATCGGAAAATGTAGGAAGAAAAGAGAATAGTACGAGATGCAGGAAGCATGCATATTATGACAACACTATGAAAGTAGAAGAAAACTGCATGTGGTAGGACTAGAGTTTGGTTTGATCTGTTGATTATGAGTGCTCATATAAGGCCTATGTTTTTGGTGTTCAGCCTTCAGGTAGCCCTGTCGTAGCTTCACTATGCTGGGTCTTCATTCTAAGGTATGCCTGGTGCTGTCCCCATTGAACTAGGGTTGGTCTCCTGGTTTGTTGGTGATGAAGAAGCAAGGGATCCGTCATGAGATTACAAATGCTGCGGCATACAATTCTACAGCTGCTGATGACCCACTGCGCTTCATAGATATCCAGTTTTGGGCTGCCAAATCTGTCCATAGTCTGTCCTACCTAGCATTTAGTTGTGCCACAGTACACGATAGAGAAAGTCTCCACTGCAGAAATTAGACTTTTGTCTTCACAAGGACTGTGCAAAGGTACTCCTCCCAATGCTATCATGAGCAGGCTTCCTTCCAAGTGTTCAATGTGAACGAGTACTGATTCGCCAGTAGAGAGATGGCTTTCCTTGGCCACTGTTTATCCATTGGGTTTGGCATTGTGATTGGGAGCGAACTTTGGGCTGGCAAGGTTGAGATGGAGTTTGGACAGTTTCTACTGTATTTTTTTTTTTATTCGTTCATGGGATGTGGGCGTTGCTGGCAAGGCCAGCATTTATTGCCCATCCCTAATTGCCCTGCAGAAGGGGGTGGTGAGCCACTTTCTTGAACCGCTGCAGTCCATGAGATGAAGATACTCCTACAGTGCTGTTAGAGAGGTCCAGGATTTTGACCCAGCGACAATGAAGAAACCGAGATATATTTTCAAGTCAGGATGGCGTGAGACTTGGGAGGGGAACTTGAAGGTGATGGTGTTCCCATGCGTCTGCTGCCCTCGTCTTTCTAGGTGGTAGAGGTCGCGGGTTTGGAAAGTGCTATTGAAGAAGCCTTGGCAACTTGCTGCAGTGCACCTTGTTTAAGGTGGTGGATGGGGTGTCAATCAAGCATGCTGCTTTGTCCTGGATGGTGTCGAGCTTCTGGAGTGTTGTCAAAGCTGCACTCATCCAAGCAAGTGGGGAGTATTCCATCACACTCCTAACTCATGCCTTATAGATGGTGAAAAGCCTTGGGTATTCAGGAGGTGAGACACTCGCCGCAGAATACCCAGCCTCTGACCTGCTCTTGCAGTCACAGTATGTGTGTGGCTGGTCCAGTTAAGTTTCTGGTCAATGGTGACACCGCCCCCCACCCCCCCAGGATGATGATGGTGGTGGATTTAGCGATGGTAATGCCTCTGAATGTCGGTGCTGCGCCCAGTCGCAAAGCCATTTGCGCCCCCAATGGGAGGCGCAAAGGCACCCAATTTCACCCCCGAAGAGAGTAACAAAGAAACACTGGGGGGGGGGGAAGCTACAGGCGGAGAGAAAGAACATGCACAGTAGGCGGGAGTTGGATAGTTATTGCCTGGCACTTCTGCGGTGTGACTCATTAGCCCAAGCCTGAATGTCGTCCAGGTCTTGCTGCATGCGGGCATGGACTGCTTCATTATCTGAGGAGTTGCAAATAGGACGGAACACTATGCAATCATCAGCGAACATCCCCACTTCTGACCTTATGATGGAGGGAAGGTCATTGATGAAGCAGCTGAAGATGGATAGGCCTAGGACACTACCCTGAGGAACTCCTGCAGCGATGTCCTGGGGCTGAGATGATTGGCCTCCAACAACCACCTTCCTTTGTGCTGGGTATGACTCTAGCCAGTGAAGAGTTTCCCCCGATGCTTATGAAGCACTTTACAGGTTCTAGGCAGCAATTCTTCGAGGGTGTGGAGTCTTCACCACTATTACTGATGCGAGGGTCTTGGAATATTATTCACAGATAATTCAAGAGGTTTGGGGAGTGGACCTAACGGGAAGAACTACAATATTGTCCTCTCATGTCTCTAACTCCCGCCTATTGGCCATGTTCTTTCTCAGCCTGTAGCTTTTTTTCCCCCCCGTGTTTCTATGTTACTCTCTACGGGGGCGAAATTGGGTGCCTTTGCGCCTCAGTGTGCAGCGCTGAAGTCTCCGCCCCGCCTGCTGCCGATTGCGCTCCAAGAACGAAGTGCAGCGCTTGATTTAGCGCTTTTTAAAAAAGTTTAGAAACATTAGCGCCCAGCGCTAATTTTCTCAACTTTTAAAAGTTAGCGCCCCAAACGGGGCTATAATGAATTTCTCCCCCTTACTGTCTTTTACTCTGAACTTGTCCCCGTGTCTCAGTTACTCTTCCTTCATCTCCATTGGTGCCCCTGTTTTTCTTCATTATTCTCTCAATGTTCCTGGTGCTTTCTGTTACTCCAGCAATCTTTGACAACAGTGTCCTTTTCCTCCAATAATTTCCAGTAATCTCGAAGGGACCAGAGCTGTGGGAACTAGGGCCAGAGCCATGACACTGCAAAGAGCTGCAAGAGGAGTAGGAGAGTGGGCAGTGGTCAGACTGGCAACAATTGCAGAATCACAAGAGAGTAGAGCAGCCAGAAGATGGCACCAGGGGATGAGGTAGCACGGATAGCTAAATCACAAAATTGACCAGATATAATTTTGGAAAGTAATTTGTGGACCCCAGGTTTGTATTAAAAATGTTGGACTGAACGTTAACCCATTCCATCTCCTGTCATGAAGAAAGCAATAAACAGTACAAAACTCATATCGTTTTTCTCGAGATTATGTAGTTTACAGAAAGACTAGCTTGTGTTAGGAACAACCTGCATGTTGGAACACTATGAACTTCTCTTATTGATGCTACATTACAAAAGTGAATACACTTCAAAAGTACTTCAGGGGCTGTAAAGCGCTTTGGGACGTTCGGAGGTCATAAAGGTGTTACATAAATGCAAGTCCTTTCCTTTTCTTGGATGCAACATAATTTTGAACTCTGATAAGGTCAATAGAATACAAATGCACGCTCATTAGAAAATAAAAGAGACTGCAAAATTGTATTAAAACCAGCTGACTAGGCATTACAAAGGTGAGCCACATGCAAAGTGGAGCTTACCTTAATAAATATTACAAGATAAATCAACCGAGATAACCTTAAGGTCTCTCTAACTGTGAAACAGATCAAAATGCCATTACCACATATTTTGACTGCTTATTTATGCGCTGTCTGGCTGCTTGATTTAAAGCCAACAAAATGCAATCACTACACAAACAGAATCAAGAATCATCTCCTAATGGAAAGTTTAATTGAGGAGTGACCAGCGACATGAGGTAATCCCTTCTGTTAAAATGGCTATAAAGACCTCAGTGCACTGAATCACACTAAACAATCACTACACATGCATTAAAGAAAATTTGAATTCATTATGACCCAATAAATACAGGTAGCAATCAATATCCCCCTAAAAGGCATTTTTTGTTCATAGACTTGGAACATATACTGTATTTACTATCTACATCCGGTTTTCAATTATAATCAAAATATAATTAGTTACGTTATAGACAACTTTGCAACTTGCTGTCTTTAAAGTAAAAACTTTTTCCAGTTCTGACTAAGGGTCACAGACCTGAAACATTAACTCTCTCTCTCTCTCTCTACGGATGCTGCCTGACCTGCTGAGTGTTTCCAGCATTTTCTGTTATTTCAGATTTCCAGCATCCACAGTATTTTGCTATTGTAATAGCTTTCAAGTAACTGGTTGAATAATTCATGCATTACTGACTGAACCCAGTATGCATCACATTTATTTTTTACAACTTGTAAAACACAAGCATATTTGCACTGAAAATTTTGAACACTGCATTGGCCACCGTCAAATATTACAATTCAGTAAATAGTTTACAAAAATAATTTGCCTTTTCCTAAAACGAGTGTGCAAGCCCAGCTTCATGCAAAACTTTTCCATCTAGGACCAGAACTATTCATAGAATAGTACAGCGCAGAAGGCGGCCATTCGGTCCATTCATCATGGTATTTACCACAGGTGGAAGCTACACATCATTGTCGATAATCTTTCATTTTCCTAAGCAACGTTACCAAGTTTGAGGCTTGTTGAGAAGGAGGAACTTGTTCAACTGTGGCAGGAGGCCTGGCTGGAGTGGCTATCTTTAAGCTGAGAAATTGTGCAAGCCGTTATTGCCGAGACTAGAAAGCATTTATTCCAATTTCACTGTTGCTTCCATCCAAACTTTTTTTTTTGCAAACTGAGAGTGTAAAAAGAGGGGAACTTGCTCGAGTCCTGAAATTAAACCAATGATGTTAATACTCGGCTCAGTACCTAATGAGGTTAGATAATGTAGTGATAGATCTAGACTGCAACCTCTTTTAAACGGACATGATAAATTTCCCATCTCTAAATGAAGTTTCTGGATAACTTCACTTAGAGATAGGAAATTTATCGGGCCGGATATTCCGATCGCTACGGGTGGGTACGCGCTGTGTACCCACCCGCAGGGACATCGGAAATGCCTGTTTCAGGCATGCACAGCGCATGCGCTGGAAACCGGAATTTCCGATCGGTCAAGAAAGCTCTTGACAGATCCTCCGGCTGCCCGGGAGCAGGGCCTCTGCGGGTGGACAGTTCCGCTTTTTGGAGACCCTCCGCCCGCAGAAAACACTTACAATTCTTGCGCCTGGTAAAAGCAGGCATAAGGCCTGCTTTTACCAGGATAAGAGTTGAAAAAAAGTTTAAAAATTTCCACAGATTTATCATTTAAAAATACTTCCAAAAAAGTTGTTTATTTTTAGCCCTGTAAAAAAATGTTTTTAATTTTTTTCAAAAATTTAAAGTTTTGTTTAAAATAGTTAATTTATTTGTACTTTCCAGTCATTTTAAAAAATTTATTTAAAGTTTTACTATGTTTTGGGGGTGATCTCCATTCATATATTTGACAGGTCTTCCTGTCAAATGTATGACGGGAGATTCCCTTCTTTGATTGGCTCCCCATGGCCCACGTGATCCCAGGGACGCTGCGAACTACCTGCGCCTCTGGGATACGTGGGCCCTGCGGACCGGCAGTTTGGAGAGGCCCAGGATCGGAACTGTGCGCCTCCCAGGAGCCCTCAGGTAAGGGCGCAGATTTTTCCAAATCGCAGTCCTCTGCCCTCAGGAGGCCTGCGATCGGAATATCTGGGCCATCATGTCCGTTTAAAAGAGGTTGCAGTCTAGTTCTATCACTACATTATCTAACCTCATTCGGTGCTGAGCCAAGTATTAACTGGTGCACGCTTCTCCAGTAACCTGGCTGGACAGTACAAAGGAAAGACGAGATCCTCCTCTTGTCTGTGAATGCATCATCCAACCTTAAGCACCGGGTATACAATATCTCAACATTAAAAAAAAACTCCACGATCTGTAAATGTCAGCTCACCCAAAACTCTGCTGCCCATATCCGATCCCACACTGTCCCACATATCCATCACCCTTGCTGATCTACATTGGCTCCTGGTCACCCAGCACCTCCAAACTCCAACTTCAAATTCTTATCCTTGTGTTGAAATCCCTTCATGGCCTCACACTTTCCTAGCTCGGTAACCTGCTCCAGCCCTACAATTCCAACCCCCACCCCGCTCCCAGAACCCGGTTTATCTGACTTTTTGTGCATCCTTCATTCCAACATTGGCGGCCATGCCTTCTGCCATCTGTACCTCATGCTCTGGAATTCCTTCCCTAATCTCTCTGCCTCCTCATCTTGTCCTTTAAGACCCTCCTTAAAACCCACATTACCGTTCTGAATCTTCTCTTTTGGCTTGGCGTCTGATTTCTCAGTGAAGCACCTTGGAACTTTTTTTTTTACATTAAAAGACAATACATAAATGCAAGCTCCTGTATGTTAAGGAGATAATGTGACATGGCCCAGCTGAACAAGTCATGTAAAAAATGCTATGAGTGGTAAGTCACAAAAATGCTGCTGGCTTCAACCCTAAAATATAGCTCTGGTGAGATCTCTATTCCGTGAAAAACCAAAGACACAATTTCTTGGTGCAAAACTCTTACTTAAAAAAAAACCAACAGTAACCCAAGAGTGGAAATTAGAAGGACACTGTCCCTTTAAGACTTTTGACATATAATCCAAGATTGTTCCATCCCAGCTACACAGAGTCATAGAGTTATACAGCACAGAAAGAGGCCCTTCGGCCCATCGTGTCCACGCCGGCTATCAAGCCCTATCTATTCTAATCCCATTTTCCAGCACTTGGTCCATAGCCTTGGATGCTATGGCGTTTCAAGTGCTCATCTAAATGCTTCTTGAATGTTGAGGGTTCCTGCCTCTACCACCCTTTCAGGCAGTGAGTTCCAGATTCCAACCACCCTCTGGGTGAAAAAGTTTTTCCTCAAATCCCCTCACCTTGAAACTATGCCCCCTGGTTATTGACCCCTCTACTAAGGGGGAAGTTCCTTTCTATCTACCCTATCTATGCCCCTCAATTTTGTACACCTCAATCAGGTCCCCCCTCAGCCTTCTCTGCTCTAAGGAAAACAACCCCAGCCTGTCCAGTCTCTCTTCATAGCTGAATCGCTCCAGCCCAGGTAACATCCTGGTGAATCTCCTCTGCACCCTCTCCAATGCAATCACATCCTTCCTATAGTGTGGCGACCAGAACTGCACACAGTATTCCAGCTGTGGCCTAACTAGTGTTTTGTACAGCTCCATCATAACCTCCCTGCTCTTATATTCTATGCCTCGGCTAATGAAGGCAAGTATCCCATATGCCTTCGTAACCACCTTATCTACCTGTCCTGCTGCCTTCAGGGATCTATGTACATGCACACCAAGGTCCCTCTGATCCTCTGTCCTTCCTAGAGTCCTACCATTCACTGTGTATTCCCTTGCCTTGTTAGTCCTCCCAAAATGCATCACCTCACACTTTTCAGGGTTAAATTCCATTTGACACTGTTCTGCCCATCTATATCGTCCTGTATCCTAAGGCTTCCCTCCTCGCTATTTACCACTCTACCAATTTTCGTGTCATCTGCGAACTTACTGATCATACCTCCTACATTCTTATCTAAATCATTAATGTACACTACAAACAGCAAAGGACCCAGCACCGATCCCTGCGGTACACCACTGGACACAGGCTTCCAGTCACAAAAACAACCTTCGACCATCACCCTCTGCCTCCTGCCACTAAGCCAATTTTGGATCCAATGTGCCAAGTTGTCCAGGATCCCATGGGCTCTTACCTTCTTGACCAGTCTCCCATGCGGGACTTTGTCAAAAGCCTTACTGAAGTCCATGTAGTCTACATCAACTGCACTACCCTCATCCACACACCTAGTCACCCCCTCTCAAAATTCAATCAAATTGGTCAGACATGATCTGCCCCTGAAAGCCATGCTGAGCCCCTGAAAGCCATGCTGACTATCCTTGATTAATCCTTGCCTCTCCAAGTGGAGACTAATTCTGTCCCTCAGAATTTTTTCCAATAATTTCCCTACCACTGATGTTAGGCTCACTGGCCTGTAATTCCCTGGTTTATCCCTACTACCCTTCTTGAATAATGGTACTACATTAGCTGTTCTCCAGTCCTCTGGCACCTCCCCTGTGGCCAGAGAGGTTCTGAAAATGTGTGTCAGAGCCCCTGCAATCTCCTCCCTTGCCTCACACAGCAGCCTGGGATACATATCGTCTGGGCCTGGGGATTTATCCACTTTTAAGCCTGCTAAAACCGCTAGTACCTCCTCCCTCTCAATACTAATTTGTTCAAGTATATCACAATCCCCCTGCCTGATTTCTATGCCTACACTGTCCTTCTCCATAGTGAGCACAGATGCAAAATATTCATTTAAAACCTCACCGACATCTTTCGGCTCTACACACAGATTGCCACTTTGGTCCCTAATGGGCCCTACTCTTTCCCTGGTTATCCTCTTGCCCTTAATATACTTATAAAACACCTTGGGATTTTCCTTTATTTTGCCCGCCAGTGTTTTTTCATGCCCCCTCTTCGCTCTCCTAATTTCTTTTTTTTTTTTTTTTAAGTACCCCCCTGCACTTTCTATACTCCTCCAGGGCTTCCACTGTTTTTAGTCCTTTGTATCTGCCAAAAGCCTCCCTTTTTTTCCTAATCCATTCTCGTATATCCCTTGACATCCAGGGTTCCCTGGGCTTGTTGGTCCCACCCTTGACCTTTACGGGAACATGTTGCCGTTGTACTCTCTCTATTTCCTTTCTGAAAGACTCCCACTGCTCTGATGTGGATTTTCCTACAAGTAGCTGATACCAGTCCACTTTGGCCAGATCCTGCCTTATCATAGTAAAATCGGCCTTCCCCCAATTTAGAACCTTTCTTTCCGGTCCATCTTTGTCCTTTTCCATGACTACCTTAAATCTCACCGAATTATGGTTACGGTCACCAAAATGCTCTCCTACTGACACTTCTACCACTTGCCTGGCTACATTCCCTAGAATTAGGTCCAGTACCGCCCCCTCTCTTGTAGGACTTTCTACATGCTGGCTCAAAAAGCTCTCCTGGATGCACTTGAAGAATTCCGCACCCTCTAAGCCTTTCACACTCTGACTATCCCAGTTAATACTGGTGAAGTTGAAATCCCCTATTATTACTACACTTCTGAGATTTGCCCACATATCTGTTCCTCTATCTCCCCCTGACTGTTTGGGGGCCTATAGTACACTCCTAGCAAAGTGCTTGCCCCCTTTTTGTTTTTAAGTTCTACCCATATGGCCTCATTAGAGGAACCTGCTAAGATACCATCCCTCCTTACAGCAGTAATTGACTCCTTGATTAATATTGCGACACCCCCTCCTCTTTTACACCCCCCTCTGTCTCGCCTGAAGATTCTATACCCCGGAATATTGAGCTGCCAGTCCTGCCCCTCCCTCAACCATGTCTCTGTGATAGCAACAATATCATACTCCCATGTGTTCATCAACACCTTCAATTCATCTGCCTTACTCACAAGACTCCTTGCATTAAAATAAATGCCATCCAGCCTTGCCATACTCCCTTGGGCCGTTACATATTTGCTCTGCCTTCCAGGCTGACTTGTTTTTTCCTCTATATTTGGCTGTGCATCACCCCCTACTATAGCTCCACTCCGTATCCCATCCTCCTGCCAAGTTAGTTTATGTATACACTTTGCACTTGGTTTATACCTCAGTAATTTTCAACAAAAAGTAGAATTTAAAAAAAAAAGGCCTACAGGTGCTTCATTAAAATCCAGGTCACCATATCTCAACACAAGAAAATACTTTACATGAAGATCAATTTAACTAGAAAAATGATGAGCATTATAATCAAGATGGGTGAACTACACTTCTGCTTTATTTGTTGTCCTCCACCTCCCAATGAATTCTATCCAGTAATATCCTATAAGAGTAACCCTTTGATTTGACCAAGTGTCTGAAGTGCCGGTTTCCTGCATGCGCGGGAAACCAGAACTTCCGTTCCCCTGAAGGGAGGGGTTCAGAAGTCGAACGCATGCGCGGGAGAGGCTGCGCGCATGCAGCGAACTTCAGGTTCTTTTTCAGGTTTCTCCGGGAGGGTAAGTATGAAGAAGCTGCACTTGTTAAAAACAGGCCTTGCGCCTCCTTTTCAAAAGGTAAGTGGTTAATTAATTACAATTTAAACATTTTTTCAACAGGTTTATCTTTTTTAGATACTTTAAAGAAAGGTAAGTTTATTTTTAGCACCGTTATAAAGTATAATTAATTTTTTCAAAAATTTAAATTTGTGTTTAAAGTAGTTAATTTATGCAACTTAGTTATTTTAAAAATGTGATGTTTTTTAAAAAAATTATTTGAAGTTTAAGTGTGGTTTTGGGCCGATCTCTATTCATAGATTTGATAGGTCTTCCTGTCAAATCTATGAATGAAAATTCCCTGCTAGGATTGGCTCTCCATGGCCCGCTTCGAAGTAACTGCGCCCCTGGGATACACAAGCACTGTGCGCCGGCAGCTGCAGGAGACCCAGGACCCGAAGTTCTCGTGGGCCCAAAGCACAACTGCAGGCGCGGTAGGCAAGTACGCGCGCGATGCTTGCACCCGCAGGAAGCCGGAAAGCCGAATTTCTGGCCCAATATCAAAACATGCTAATCAAACGCCACTGATTTATGAATTGGTAACTGAAAGCCCTGGAAATGATTCCCTTGCACACTTCCATATTTGAGAATCATAATGAGCAGCAATGGCAGCAAGTAAAATATTCAATTCTTCATTAAGGAATAATATTGGTGGAAAATTGCATGTGTGAAAAATACAGCACAATAAAGATGGATAAGTCCATCCCAATTAACAGGCTGGAGAGTTTTTATTTCCAATGGCACCTTGACAGTCAAACCAAAGAGTTTCTATTTTATCCACAAGATATGTATGATTTGGACAGGTTGGGTGATTGGGCAGATGCAGTATAATGTGGATAAATGCGAGGTTATCCACTTTGGTGGCAAAAACAGGAAGGCAGATTATCTGAACAGCAATAGATTGGGAAAAGGGGAAGTGCAACGAGACCTGGTGTCCTTGTGCACCAGTCGTTGAAGGTAAGCATGCAGGTGCAGCAGGCGGTTAAGGCGAAAAATGGTATGTTGGCCTTCATAGAGAGAGGATTCGAGTACAGAAGCAAGCATGTCTTGCTGCAGTTGTACAGGGCCTTGGTGTGACCACACCTTGAGTAGTGTGCGCAGTTTTGGTCGCCTTATCTGAGGAAGGATGTTCTTGCCATGGAGGGAGTGCAGCAAAGATTCACCAGACTGATACCTGGGATGGCAGGAATGACGTATGAAGAGAGATTGGGTCGATTAGGC
Organism: Squalus acanthias; assembly: GCA_030390025.1. NCBI lineage: Eukaryota > Metazoa > Chordata > Chondrichthyes > Squaliformes > Squalidae > Squalus > Squalus acanthias. The sequence continues at coordinate 158,903,503 of CM059428.1, forward strand.
TTATATTCGCTAGAGTTTAGAAGAATGAGAGGGGATCTCATTGAAACTTATAAAATTAACAGGACTAGACAGACTAGATGCAGGAAGGCTGTTCCCGATGGCGGGGGAGTCTGGAACCAGGGGTCACAGTCTAAGGATAAGGGGTAAGCCATTTAGGACTGAGATGAGGAGGACTTTCTTCACCCAGAGAGTGGTGAACCTGTGGAATTCTCTACCACAGAAGGCAGTTGAGGCCAATTCATTAAATATATTCAAGAGGAGTTAGATATATTTCTTAAGGCGAAGGGGATCAAGGGTATGGGGAGAAAGCAGGGACAGGATACTGAATTTGGATGATCAGCCACGATCGCATTGAATGGCAGAGCAGGCTCGAGGGGCCCAATGGCCTACTCCTGCTCCTATCTTCTATGCTTCTATGTTTCTATTACAGAAAAATCTATGGATTAAGAGAAAGGAAACCCTTTGAGAATCTAATTGAAATCGTACACTGTATTTCTAGTTTCTTTCTCCTGCCAATTTTCTACCCTCCTCTCCTCTTCCGACTCTTTGCTCTAGTACAGTGCACAAGTGCTTGGCACCCTCAGTTATCTATCAAGTGGCCATTATTCAAAGGAGAACTGAGCGTAAGTAGGCTATTTAGCATGGGGTGCATCACAACCAAACTTGTCCTATCATCACCCAATGTCCATACACTTCCAGCAAAGGTCACTGTACAGTGATCAAGACCTGAACCCAGGGATTCTAAAACTAATTGTGGTGCCACTATTGCTGCCATAGCTAAGATGAGCTAACAGCATACAGCAGGGATTGAACTTGTGGACTTCCCAGTCTGTAAAGCTCAGCTATTCATTTGGTAAAGCCTCCGAGTCAACAGGGAGCTCCATCTCTATTTTTTAATTGAGGAAGCAGGTTTGTTAGTTTAAGTAATATAACTGAAAAGAAGAAAAGGTGGAATTAAAGGAGCCGTCAAACTTGTTCAAAAACATATACTTCTGTACTCTAATTTTTTGCCACCGTTGTACAAAAACATAATATTGGCAGAAATTCAGCTGTTAACATTGCAGTTTTTCTACGAGGGTGCTTTCTAAAAACAATCCTGCAAAATGCATGAATTCCGAGGCTAACAATTTGTGGCAAGCATACGCTGTTTCTTAAAGCTAGCTTGAATAAAGAACAGTTCGATTACCTTCTTCCAGCTGTTTCCCAGCATAGCACACATTTTCTCAAGACTCATTTGATATTTAAAGAATTCAATTCTCACCTTTCCCAACATTCTTCCCAGAAAGTAGTAATGTCTGGTGAAGTGATCGCCAACCAGCATTTTTGCTGCAGGATTCGGATAAAGAAGCCCTTCATTTGTCGTTTTGAAAAATCCCTGGTTTGGGTTAAACCCGGTCTTGAGCAGTTCATTAAGAAACTCTCTGAATATTCCTCCACCATCAATTCCAGCTTCATCTAAACCATGTGCATTTAATAAGTGAACACGTATCCTTTTTCTCAGGTCAGATTCTGGAAAATAGGGCAAAAAGTTATTTTTCAACAAGCATTGCACTTAATTGTTATTTTACAACTCAACACATACTCTTCTGCTAAAGTCATGAGTAAATGTTTAGCTTGTTTCACTTAATACAGAATAAAATCCTTCAGAAATCAGCTAGTGTCTGAAAGGAGTTTGCAAAAGGCCCTTTCAAAATAAATCACTTAGTTTTGAATTTATTAACTGGTTTTAAAGAAGTTGAATAAAGTTAAATTAACACAATACAATCCTCCATCACAGTGCCAATGACCAAATTGTCTTTCTGGGCAAATACAGTTCGAGTATGGCACATTCTTCTCCTTGCCTGACTTAGATGCAGGTAGGTGCCTCGTAAAGCGGGCAAGGCTTCGCATTCAAAGCCATTTTAAACAAAAAATTCTCTCCTGTAATCAGTAGCTGTAATTAGTGTTTCTAAAGCAAGGATCAAGGGGTGATGCGGGCAGTGAGTGTATGATAGAATCATAACGGGCTCTGGATGGGTTGCAGGATATTTTCGTAGTCTTGATTTTATTTTTTTAATTGGTTAGTGGAGCAGATTTTTTAAAATTTAAATCGCACTATTTTGGCTAACTGGTTTCATTTAGGATTACTGCAAGTGATTTTTTTTTTTGGCACAATTTCCTCTACAAGTCCGATGAATTTCTACTTAACGCAGACAAGTTGATTCGCTGCCAGAGTATAATTTTGCATAAAAGGTCCCAAAGGCTGTGAAAGTGCTGCTTTCTGAATGAATCTGAGCAATAAAGAAAAATCACTTGCCACAAATCATTTGCCTTCCAATAGATAGCCACTATTAATTCCAGAGTATATTGTAGGAAGAATAGACCTTAGGTTGAAAAATAATAGCACAAGCTGTATTTCTCCAAACATTTGATAAGAAATCAGAGCAGCAGATTGCAATGGTGAGTGACAAAATGCAGTAATTTTAAGCTCTCCATTAGCAGTGCAGTTATAGCACACATCCTATATAAGTAGAATGCAGTTTCACCAATCAACACAGGATGAGCACTACGGCTGTTGATTTAGCATTTTTCTTGTGGTACGAGATCACCTGGAAGAGTCTTGAACCAGTTGTAATTACAATTACATAGAATTTACAGCACAGAAACAGGTAATTCGGCCCATCTGGTCTATGCCAGTGTTTATGCGCCACACAAGTCTCCTGCCACCTTACTTCATCTCACCCCATTAACATATCGTATTCCTTTACTTAATTAGCATGCCCTTAAATGCATCTGTGCTAATTGCCTCAACCACTCCATGTGGTAGCAAGTTCCACATTCGCACCACTTTGAGTAAAGAAATTTCTCCTGAATTCCTTATTGGATTTATTAGTAACCACTAGTTTTGGACTCCACCCACAAGTGGAAACATCTTCTCTACATCTATCCTGTTTAATTTTGAAATTCTAATCTCAAACAGTTGCCAGGACTGATTTTTTTTAAAAAAAAATCATTGTTAGAAAAGAGCTGATGAGATAATCAGCTCATTTCCAACTTTAAACATATCACTGGCATTTGTACAAAATTACACTTTCTGAATAAGCTAGCAATATCTATAAATATACTAAATGAGTTCAGTCGTACAACATGATCACCGGGATTTTAGTCACACACAATGATGTAAAATTTGCAAACTATGAAAAATTCCCCTCAGTACAATTACAGACTGTCAAAATTTGGATTGTTTCTGGAGAGAATATTTTCAACTCTAACATCAATGTGAAGTTTACATCTGTCACTGATTGTCATAGGAGTGGTGGGAGCAATCAGAGCTGATGAACTTGTTAGAAACTAGGGGTGCCTAAAAACGTATACGGCTACCCGAATAACAGTGTTTAAATGATTGTACGTTTCTGCTCGAGACGAGTAAGGGGTTAATGTGCAAGTTATGTTTTACTGGGACTGCATAAGTTTCGTTTTCCTGGAGGCTTGTATTAGACTTGGAGACAAAATGGGCCGTATTTGCAACCCCCACGGGTGCGGACGAGGTATGCACGTGTCCGTAGGGGCCGCGCAAGTTCTGGGTTTAGGCATGCAAAGCGCATGCGCGAAAACCCAGAACTTGCAATCCGTCAAGAATCCTCTCGACAGACCCCCCGCATCCCCAGGAGATGGGCCGCAGCAGGTGGAGAGTTGCGCTATTTGCCCAATTCCGCCCTCTGAATGCCTGTGAAATTCTTACGCCTAGTAAGGCCTGCTTTTACCAGCATGAGTTTTTAAAAAAAGATAAAAATAAAATGATCACTCATTTATACATTAAAACCCCGGTCCAATAAGGTAAGTTTATTTTTAGCCCTGTTAAAACATACATTTTTTTCCAAAGAATGTAATTTTCCGTGGGGCTCTGCCTGCGCGGACCCGGAGAGGCCCAGGATCACAAACCTCCATACCTCCTGGGACCCCAGGTACATTCATAGATTTTTTTTTTACAGGTCAGAGGCATCTGCCCGCAGGAAGCCTCCGATTGCAATTTCAGGCCCAATGTCTTCAGTTAGTTAGATTAGATGAGGGATAACATTCCACACAAGGGTCCATACCATGGCCTTGCCCTGCCAGGCTAGCTGTCCGTTGTTTGTAAGTTAGGGTTTTGACTTTGTTAATGTATCTTTAATTTGGCCAATGAAGGCCCAACCTATGTTTCTTCCATTATTACTAATAACCATATTATAATGCCAAGGTAGAATAGGGAGTTTGTTTAACAGAACTACTTGTGAAGATAATTAAAAGTTAATTAGTATAAAAGACATAGAATAAAAGGAATTTAGGGGAGTTAAGGTATCCATCTCAGGATGGAACAGTCTGTTAGATTAAAGGGAGATAGTCTGGATAACGGCAGGATGAGCAAGACAAAGCTGACGTGGGCCCCTTGATGGAGGGGCTACGAGGTCAGGCCTTGTACTTGCTGTGCCAAGGAGGATAGGGACAAAGAGAGATAGGACGAATTCCAATGGAGGAACCTTCAAAATGTAAAAAGATAGATAAATTGGCAAAGGCCATGAGACCCCTTTGAGGAAGGGCTTTCATCGAAGAATTGAGACAAAGAACTCAACGACCCATTGGGTACGGAGTTTTATGGGGAACTTCTATAGGTTAAATGGTCTCGTTAATAATTTGGCCTCAGGCCCACCCCTAAAAAGAAAATAAAAGTAACACCGAGGGCTTTCCCACAGACGGTGGAGGGAAGGGCCAAGCAGAAATTGGGCTGGTTGAGCACTCGAGAGTGATCCCATGCTCACCAACTCGGAGGTTCTAGACAAGAGGAAGAGAGGCCGCAAGCCAGAGAACTGTTCACACACACCAGCCATCTGTGCGATCGGGTCCGGTATCAGCTACTTGTCACGGTTGCATGTTTTTGCTGTATTACTAATGTGCTATATTCAGTCCTAAACTCCACTTAAACACAATATACCCACCATATTGGTTTGCACTCAATCCTGTTTACCAGAGAAACGCAAATCTCTACAACTAAGCATATTTCACAAGAAGTGTATCATACAACATTAAAAGGTACAAAATACAAGAACTCAAGATTTAGTTAGTGCCTTTAACTGAATAAACATATCAAAGCAGTTCAAAGATGTGGAGTCATGCACAAAGCAGTAATTGGAGAAGAGTTAAGGGAGGTGATCAAAGGCATAGTCAAAGAGGCAAGTTTTAAGCAGCCTTCTGAAGAAAGGGAGAGATGTAGCAAGGCAGGGGAGCTTAGGGGGAAAGGGTTTGAGTGTGTAGGACCAAGACAGCTGCTGGATCTGCAACTAAAGGTGCACTGGAGAGAGGGAAGGATGCAAAGGCGGCCAGAGTTGGAATAGTGGATGGGAAAACGCTTACACGTAGGGCTACAGGAAATAGCAGAAGAAAGGGAAGGCGAGAGGCCATGGAGGAACCTGCAGATGAAGACTATAGCAACACTGCCATATACTTTACGTAATGGAAGCGGGTACATTTTAAGGTTGAATTAAGCAGCCCCACAAATTGTGAGATGACCAAAAATAGTCCAGGAGCCAAATTGTGTAAAATGTCTAAATAAACAAAATCACAATATTCCCCACTACAAAAAAGGGACTGTTTCCACAGGTGCACACATTTCTAGAAATGTTTCTTACCTCTGCTCTATCACAAGCAGTCTAAAGCATTTTCTGTCAAGGACTGCTATGATGTCAAATTTATCAGGTTCTGACTACAAGACTAAAACCCTTGAATGGATCAACGCTCCATGACATAGAAGATAGGAGCAGGAGTAAGCCATTCGGCCCCTCGAGCCTGTTCCGCCATTTAATGAGATCATGGCTGATCATCCAAATTCAGTACCCTGTCCAAGTCATTCATTCTTCTTTGTTTATTAATCTACTGGTCTTATTTTGCATCAAACAACATGAAAATGCTGCAAAATGGCTGTTGCTGCATCATAATGGTGATATTATCTGTAGTAGTGATAGGATGTTGCTACAGATAATAAAACATTTTGAACAATTCTACTTTGTATATTCTATGTTTATTTTTTTTATATTCAAAATGAAGGAGTCTGGATAATGGCTACAGCAGTTCTAAACTTTGCTGCTGTGATCAGCAAGACATTTCTGCACTTGAAGTAGTTATCACACGGACCAGAAATACCTAGTTGACTGGAGCTATTGTGTGCAAAACATATTTTTGGCATCTCTTTAATCTAAATTTTCATTTAACTTTTTCACAAACTGTGTGTAGCAGCAGTACAGGTGGCAAACGAGATTTCTACAGGAGTTGACTGAGCTAAAAATAACGTTGCCACATCATTAGACAAAAACCATCTCACACACAGGCTCAAAAGCAAATTTATCAGGCAGACCATTTGGCTCAATGAGGGAGGAAAGTGTGAAACAGTTTAATAATGGTTTTAAGTAAGAAACCTGCTGTTCAGAGATAGTTTCCAAAAACATGTTTATAAGCAGTGCTGATTAATGAAGGCAATTTTATTTTCTGGCTGATCAGATCTATTAATCTTTAATCATACTAAAATTATTTTGTTAATAGACACAAAGAATAAAATCATTTTACTGGTCAGTGTACAAATAATCTCATCTGTGTGAATTACAATAATTTTGCAGCTTGCATGTACACTTAGAATGAAGAGAGGTGTAAATTTTGCACACCATAGGTTAAATAATGGATTTTAAAATAATCTTAAGTTTTGTGGTGAATAGCAAGGCCATGTAATGCATTACAATAGTTCAGAAGGAAATGAGCTCAGGCAGTCTCAAGCCAGTTTCCAATAAGTGCAAGTCCAACAAACAAAGCAACCCAGGATTTGGCAGTTTCGGAGATGAAGATGCAGAGAATAGAGATGTCACAATGGCGTAGCCTGAACTGTTCTGAGGTTATAACTTGCTGAAGCATTGCACAGAAAGCACTGTTCTGAACCTAACCTGCACCAGTAATTGCCATTTTTTTTTTTTTTTTAAAAACTACAACTAATGCAAGAATATTAAAACATTTTACAACGCCTTGCAGAAAAAAATTGGTTACTGACAATCTTAAATCCCCTGATCGTTCGCTATTTTTGTATTTAATAAAGACAGAGGGAAATTGTTTTTTTCAGCATGGTGTGCAACTCTGACAAAAAAATTCTTAGTTAAATATACACATCATTGAAAATATTTTATAGAAGAGCAAATGAAAAAGGTGCTGCTCTTCACCTCACCTACCGTTTTCTGGCGACAGCTTGTCATATGCATCTTCATAGATATAATTGCGTCGAATTGTGACATTAATCCCGTCTAAAAATGGCCCCTCCCCTTGCACTTCCTGTTTGTCCGCAAAGATCAATCTTTGGAAGATCTTAAAAAGAAATCACTGTAGGTAAAATGAAGGCAAACTGACAAAAAAAAAATTGCCAAATAAACCCCAACTTTGGCATATTCATTTTTTAAGTACAATTTACATGTAAATAGCAGTGACTAATTTTTTAAAATTGCAACATACCCAGGATCCTATCTGGGTGTTGAATACTCACACTTACATAGCACCTCATGTTTGAAGTACAGTGACTGTAGTTCTGTCAGCAAAAAGTAGGCAATGCCACAATAGATGTTGCATTTATGAAATTGACCATGACAATGAAACACCTTCATTTAAAGGTCTATTAATTAATATGAGCCACAGAGTTATAATCTTTGATGTTGTTAGAACAACCATGGAATACTGCTCCTGAGTACTTGGTCTTTTCCTCATGAGTCCCGAATTCCATAGAAGATATGAATACACAGTTGGGATACATGGAATCACTTGGTAACAATGTGCTGTCAGGAGTTAACTGGGCAATAACCACCTGGTGTTAGGCTTTGATATTAAGTGTTCTAACCACTTAATAAATGTTGTGAAACTCTACTGTAGTTTTATGTTTAGAATAACCTAGGTGAAATGTAAACTAGATACAACAACAACTTGTATTTATATAGTACCTTTAACGTAGTAAAACTTCCCAAGGCGCTTCAGAGGAGCATTATCAAACAAGATTTGACACCAAGCTATACAAGCAGATATTATGGTAGATAAAGAGGTAGGTTTTAAAGAACGTCTTAAAAGGTAATTCCAGAGCTTAGGGCCTTGGCAGCTGAAGGCACGGCCACCAATGGTGGTGTTATTAAAATCAGGGATGCTCATGAGGCCAGAATTAGAGAGCGCAGATATCGCTGAGGGTTGTGGGGCTGAAGGGGATTACAGAGATAGGGAGGGGTGAGGCCATGGAGGGATTTGAAAACAAGGATGAGAATTTTAAAATCGAGGCATTACTTAACTGGGAGCCAATGTAGGTTAGCGAACACAGGGGTCAAGGGTGAACGGGACTTGGTGCAAGTTAGGGCACGGGCAGCAGAGTTTTGGATGCCCTCAAGTTTACAGACGACAGAACGTGGAAGGCCGGCCAGGCCTGCGTTGGAATAACCAAGTCTTGAGGTAGCAAAGTCATAGATGAGGGTTTCAGCAGCTGATGAGCTGAGGCAGGGGTGGAGTCGGGCGATGTTCGAGGTGGAGATAGGCAATCTTAGTGATGGGAGTTAGAGGAGGATGGTGTGGTCAACCGTGTTAAAGGCTGCAGACAGGTCAAGAAGGATGAGGAGGGATAGTTCACCTTTGTCACAGTCACACAGGATGTCATTTGTGACTTTGATGAGAGCCGGTACTATGGCCAGGGGTGGGGGGGGAGGAATTCAAACAGTTCTGGGAAAGATGGGCATGGAGGCGACAACACGTTCAAGGACTTGAGAGGAACAGATTCAATTGAGAATCGAGTGAACTTTTCATAATAGTAGAAATCCTAATGTGCACTGCTTTTTAACTAAAATAAAAGGCCAAAAAATTACTTTTTCTGCAAGGTTAGCAGGTTTCAGTTGTTTGTATTATATTCCTTTGCAGACTACTTTAATGGAGGCATTAACTGATTAAAAATAACAAGTACTCTGTCCATTAAAATAGCAGACAGTAAAATGTCATTTAAATGCATAAGGAAGTCAGAGAATAATGGCCTGGAATTTGCGGTCCATGATGAAACTGACTGCAACTTCAGGATTTAGTGCATGCGCAGCCGAACGTGGAAATGTTGAAGTTGCGGTCTGTCGCTCCTCCACAGGCTGTGCTGCGCAACCCTCACACACAGTCGGCAATCAGTGTCATCTCTCAAATCATGGAAATTGACAAAAACTTCGGGTCTTCCGCGGTAATACCGCTATTAAATGCCCCATTAAAAGTTAGACACTTTTGGATTAACTGGGGTTTTAACAGCGTATTGACTGTAAAACAAAGGTTATGGCCCTGGAAAAAAAACTAATTTTAATTTTGTGGGGTGTCAAATTTATCAATTTTAGTAAAAATTAAAATTAAGAAACTTTAAAAAATATATATTTTGTTAAATATTTGTTCATCTTTATTTCAGGTTTTCCTTTGCCCCATGAGAGAGCCCAATCTTTGTTTTGCACTAACATTTAAAAAAAATTAGAATCAAAGGAGCGTACCCACTTCCTGGTTCGCTGTGTGAAATCTGCGTTTTGATTGGCGGCTTAGACAGCTTGTTGACGTCACAGCAGCTCTTCGCAGGGAATCCCCATTAACTTGCGCTGATCGAAATTCTCGCCAGAGATCACGAGATCTTTGCGCAAAGCTTACTTTGGGGCCAATGGCAAACGCCTTTGCTTCGCCGTTGACCACAAATTCCGCGCCAATATTGCAAACAGTTTCAGAATGTAAAGTTTACAGCAGAATACTATTTACCTTTACTCTTTCTTCAAATGGAACTACAAAAGGTAGTTCAGTTAAAATGGCAAGATGACGTTCTTCAGATACCGATAACTGAGCTGGCTCCTGCCCAACTGAAAAAAAAACAGAAAAAGAATGAGGCGCAATACCCAGAATTTAATTACCAAATTCCAAAATATCCAACACATAAACCTGACACTGACACTACCAGATATGCAGGAATAATTCTATGTTCAAAAGACACATAACTTAATTACACACATACATACTCTCACTCTCTTGTAACAATGACTACACTTCAAAAGTACTTCATTGGCTGTAATGCGCTTTGAGATGTCCTGTGGTCGTGAAAAATGCTATATAAATGCAATTTTTTTTTCTTTCTTTATATTCTGCCATTTTCTTTCTCACATTTTTCTTGAGAAAACTAGGAACTTTCAGCAACAGCACACTGCAAGCTATAAGTGCAGTGTAAATAGAAGCTTACAAATAACTCACCCACCAGTACTGGCAAGCACCCTGAACGACAGAAAGAATACTCTTCATCTGGCATTTGTAAGATATGACTAAAGTACATACAACAGAAGCAGCAATAAAACAGTGTTCATTAGGGTTCATATACGCACAGAATATACAGAAGAAAGCAATAGAAGGTTCCTCCCAATAGCATTGTACTGAGAAACACATTTTACTGAACACTGACAGAATCTCATTCAGCAGAAAGGTTGGGGGGCAACTACCAAGGGTCGCAAAAACACTCTCCACAAAATAAAATCACTTGGGAGAAAAACAGTGGACACCTTAATTGAAGGCGTTTCTGCCAATCAACCACAGTACTCCAATGGGGGAATCCATAGTTTTCTGAATGTATCCAGATTTCACTGCAGAGTACATACTATTTTCCACGATATCTGTATCAAGGCAAACTGCTTTGGCAGTACCGTCTGGTACTACAAGACTGGGATACATCATGAAGCGTACAGAGGGAGCTTGATAAGTTAGTCCATATTGGCTCCAAGAGGATCTCCACTGGGACCCCTAAAAGTTAAATATTTTGGTCACCCCTATGATGGACTTAAACTCCAATACAGTAGTCGAGAATGATTGGACCATGTGGATGAGATCATAATATCTGCAAGTGTCTTCAACTGCAACATCTTCAGCATATTCATCTATTGATGGATTCTGGAAATGCACTGGAATGGATTCCAAGATCCCCATCCCAAAACCTACTACTAGTGAAGAACTTAGTAAACAGCTATCTGGATTTTTTCCCCCCTCGCTACCTGCTCCTCTTCCAGCTTCGTAACTGTTGGACCATTGCAGAGCTTCTTGGTCCTCAGTATTGAAAGCCGTATGTGGATGGAAAGTAGAACTAGTTTTGTTTCAGAAGCAAAAAGGGTATGCATCACCCAGGAATCCATCAAGGGTCCCTGAAATAAATCAAGTGCCAGACCAGGAGGCAATGAAATTACTACACCCTCCAACATCCTATTTGTGCTGCAATGAGTTGTACGATGGAACAATCCAGTCTCAAAGTCTGAAGCGGTTTGTGCCCTTGTCCCACCACTAGTGAATTTCTCTGTCTGTAGAATTAGAGAGAATCAGGACTATATTATAAATGTGAAGTATGGTTAAATTGACTGAATATAGCAAAAGTGACCCCTCCAAATGCACACAACTGGCCAAAAGAATGGAAAATTGCTGCATTCAATAGGAAATTGAGATTGGTGCACAGCACTGCTGCTTCTTTTCCATCTGTGTAGTTTTCTGAGTGTGAATTCAGTCCAATATGAACCAAAATGAAGGTAATAGAACAATTAGACTTCAACCTGGCAAAGGTTTAAGATAAAGATTGAGAAGTACATAAGACAAAGACCAAAGTAATAAATTGGAAAAAAAAGCTGATTGAGGGGGATGAGAATGGAACTATGGAAAAGAAACTGGAAAAATGTAATCAAAGAAATAGAACAGCAGTGAGAAACATTTAAAACAGTGATCAAGAGTATCCAGGAGAAATATAGCCCACTAAAAAGCAAGGTGAACTAGCCAGTAATGACTCACCATGGATGAATGAGAAATAAGGGCAAAATTGAAGCTAAAGAAAAGCCATAGACTAAGTATATAGACAACAAACAAGAGGATGACAAAAGAGAATATGAAAAGGTTAGAAAAGTAAAAAAAACAATTAGGAAGGCAAAGAGAAACTACAAAATTAAATTATCAAGGAATATTAAAATAGTAAAGTATTCTAGACATGTAAATAACAAAGAAAATCAGGATAGGGATTGGCCACTAAGGGATACACACGATAAATTCACAGGTAATGAAAACGAAATGGCAAAAAAATTTAATTACTTTGCCTCGGTATTTACCAGGGACACTAACATAGTGGACATGATATTAGAAGAACAGATCAAAAAAGAGAGACATTTAAGATAGAAGGGGGTAGATAATTGATAAACTAATCAAACGTAGAGAGGATAAAACTCCTGGTCCTGCGCATATTAAAGAAGTTAGCAGAGGCACTATATATAGGGAATAGTGTCAGAGGACTGGCAGACAACTAATGTAATTAGATAAAGATTGAGAAGGACATAAGACAAAGACCAAAGTAATAAATAGCAAAAAATTTGATTGAGGGGTTGAGAATGGAATTATGGAAAATAAACTGGAAAAATTTACTCAAAAAAATATAAAGAGAGAAATAGAACAAGTCCAGGGAACTACAGACCAATTAGCTTAACGTCAGTGGTAGGAAAGATAATCAAATCTTTACTCAAAGATGTAATAGAAAAACATCTAGAAACTGAAAATATAATAAGTAGTCAGCACAGATTCCAAAAGGGAAGGTCATGCATGACCAACCTTATTGAATTCTTCAAAGAAGTAACAAAGGGTAGATAAGGGTAATGCAGTAGACTTAATATATTTGGATTTTCAAAAGGCCTTCAATAAGGTACCGTATAGTAGACTCATGACTACGGTCAGAACATGGTGAGTCAGGGGACATGTAGCAGAATGGATAGCAAGCGGACTACAAAACAGAAAACAGAGAGTAGGGGTTAAAGGCAGTTACTCAGACTGGCAAAAGGTGGGAAGTGGTGTTCTACAAGGATCGGTGCTGGGACCACTGTTGTTCACTATTTACATAAACAATTTGGACTCTGGAATCAGAGGAACAATTCAAAAATGTGCATTTGACACCAACATTTTTTTTTGGGGGGGGGGGGGGGGGGGAGGGGGTGTTAATACAGAGGAGGACTGAGACAAAATACAGGAAGACATTAATAAACTTGCAGAATGCGCGTGCAATTGGCAAATCAACTTCAATATAGTTAAATGTGAGGTGGTACATTTTGGTAGGAAGAATGAGGCCACATACTCCTTGGAAAATATTGCATTTTGTAAGAAAGAATGAGCAACATAAGTATACAATAAAGGGAGCAGAGTTAGCATAGGGGAGACTGAAAGGGACAATAGACTCAATGTCCATAAGCAATTAAAAAAAGCAAATAGAATATTGGGATACATAGCTAGGTAGTGGAGTACAAGTCTGGAGAGAATATGCTAGGTTTTATGCACTTGACATAGTATTCTAAGTGACATCTGACATGAGTCAGGGAAGAATAATTCTCTTTTGTACACCAATTTGCCTTATGAAGGAAAGTGGATATCACCAAGCCATGTTCTTGTAGAGGGTAAATAGAAGGAGACAGTAATTAATCTTTATCTTAGCTACAGAATTTTGAGTGATTTGTACTCCTGTCAACTTCAACTAGTTTTAATAATGAACAGTATATATTACAAAGAATAAGAAAATGGCTGGCAGATACAAACAATTAAATCTTATAGTGGTACCATTCTTAAAATTGCTCGAGCTTCAGACTTGACATTTAGGATACATTACATATAGATTTCTTCATGTAGAGTTTCTCAACACACTGGACTTATTGCACAATAGTTTTGACCACTGCCCAAAGTTGTCTTTACCCGGCTGCCGAGAATTAAAAGAAACTGCTGCATTTAAATGGCCAATAGTTTTGCAAATGGATCAGTCTAGTGCACCAGAAATTAATAAGATATTGTTTACTTGTTCTAGATGAGGTAATGAGAGTTCATTATATAGGCTTTTGTGAAACTGATGTCTGCAGTTCCTGGTTCCAAATTTGATGTTAATATTGCTTTTCTAATGGGCTTCATTACAACAGCGACTACACTTCAAAAGTATTTGGTTGTCTGTGAAGCACTTTGGGGCATTGAGGTTGTGAAAGATGAATACAAGATCATTCGCTTTCTTTTCTTCAGACTAATATTAGTGTTATCTGACATCTTTACCAGTCAAATCAGCACCTGCACTATAAAAAAAGTCAAAGCTCTAAGTCCCAGAATTATTCTGGTGGCAACGAGCTGCATCCAAAACATCAACGCATTCTCATGTTAACGTATTTAAAACTGTATCCTATACCCCAAACATCATGTCAGCAGTGAATTTCATTTTTATTGATTGAAAACATTATGTAAATGAAAAAAACTCAACTGATACAAATATGTCTTCAAGATTTACACGATGAAGAAATCTGTTGGTTTTTATATTGGCAAGATCAAGGAGGAAAGGGACATCTCTGCAAAGTAACCTCCTGTATCTAAACAAAATCAGTGATCCTTGAACAGTTTGAAGTCATCAATGCTACCATTTTTATATAGGAATGCACAAGAGACCAATGCAGTCCATCTGGCCAGTCCCAATTTTCATAGGTTTACTTTTATACCATATACACAGCAGGAGATACTCAACTCATTATTTACGCACCATTTCCCCTACAGTAACCATAATACAACAGATCAAGGACAATTAATATTACTTCCATTATAGCCAAAAGTAAAACAACTCGCATATATAAAATTTACATTAAAAGAAAATTATGTCCATTCTTGGTTTCTTCCAGTTTCTGCCGGCTCCTATATCTGCTTCTTATTCCATATGCTGACTGCTTTCTTGCATCAGCAGGATCCTGGCCAACATTTATCCCTCAAGCAACATCAATTTAAAAATAAAATCAAATTACAGTAAACTCTCGTTTAAACGGCACCTAATCAACCGGAATTCTTTAATAACCAGCAAAATAGATAGCTGGTAATCTTGCCGAATCCATCCATTTTTCGTTTTTCCGAGTCTGAGTTAGTCACTGGTTTTTATTTTGTGTGTTAAAAATTGCCTACCTCGGACATCCGGAATTTTTAATCAATCGGCACCATCCCGGTCCCGTCGGTGCCGGATACGAAAGAGTTTACTGTACCTTTATCTTATTGCAGTTTCGGAGATCTTGCTGTACACAAATGAGCTGCCAAAATTCCCTACATTACAACAGTAACTACACTTCAGAAGTACTCCATTCACTGAAGTACTTACTCTATTTGCGCATCCCCAATTTTATCACTCCACCATTAGCGGCCGTGCCTTCAGCTGCCTCGGCCACATGCTCTGGACTTGTTTCCCTAAACCTCTCCGCCTCAAGAACTGCAAAGATTTAGCTGATAATTTGAAGAATCAACATTGGGACAAAGCATAGTCCTTTGCACCTTTTTGAATTGAATTGATAAAAGCCCTGATGTAACTGCCGTGGCTCAGCTCGCAGTATTCATTTGTGCAGTTGATGAGAACACATGCATTGCAGAGGACCTTGTCGAATTAGTGTCATTGAGAGCCACAACAGCAAATGACCTCTTCAACAACTTGGTAGGAACTCTGGACAAATTGGACGTGGGCTGGACAAGAGTGGAGAGTCTGGCCAGACGGGGCACCCTCAATGGTGGGCAAAAAAGCTGGAGTTTTGGCAAAATTGAAGGCCAAATTTCAAAACGCGCAGCCCAGGGCCAACTTTTCCAATGTTAAATTTCACACATGCGCAAAACTGTGAATGGGCCATGCACCCAAAAAAAAATTAGGGGGAACACTGCGATCCACCCAAACCAGCAGTTTTCACTGCATTTTACATCAATAAGCTTTGTGCAGTAAAAATTTTGAAATAATCTTATGGATGTAGTTATTAAAATTGTAAATTTTATTCGCTCTCTGGCCATT
Source organism: Squalus acanthias (assembly GCA_030390025.1). NCBI lineage: Eukaryota > Metazoa > Chordata > Chondrichthyes > Squaliformes > Squalidae > Squalus > Squalus acanthias. The sequence continues at coordinate 158,919,353 of CM059428.1, forward strand.
TAACCTCTGTTGAAAGAATGTGAAATTCACTGGACTGCCATATCACACTACAGTTTGGTGGCGAAGATGTGTTGAAGCTCTTCTTTTGAATTGCATGGAGAGATTCAACTGTACTTGGATCAGAAAGGGAAAGATGTTACTGAATTGCAGGACAACGAATGGCTTGAAGACCTTGCTTTCATGTTACGGAGCACCTGCTCAATAGAAAAATGCAGTTGCGCAACCAAGTGACAAATTACCATGAGAACATTCGCACCTCTGAGATTAAGCTTCAGCTGTGGGAGAAGCAACTTTCCCAGGGTAATTAGACACATTTTTTCACCTTGAATTCACTACATTATACTGTTGGGACTCAATGTGATGGTGTCACAGAACGGTACATGGACAAAATTGCTTAACTAAGAAAGGAATGTGAACAATGATTCTCTGACTTCAGGGACCAAAGCTTCATCAATACTGGACACCAAATTATCCCAAACTTAAGCTCTTGGCATCAAGAATTCTTTGCATATTTGGGACCACGCTCATGTGTGAATAAGTATTCGGCGTCATGAATATCAACAGGTCTAAACCATGTTCTCAGTTTTGACACAAACCTGAACTTGATACTCAAGATAGCTTCAGCCCAGTCATTTGCTCCAAATGTTGATGCAATGGTTCGAGCTATAAGGTGCCAGGTAGCAGTAAATAAAATGTAAATGCAAGTACCAATATGATTTATCTTCATTTCTATTTTAATAACTTTTGCTGAATGTGGCCCGTGCCAAGTGCCTGGACATTGGATCAGTTTCACCACATAAAAAATATGAGTTTGATACCCCTGGTCTAGTTCCCATGCTGCTCTATTGTTGGCTTCTTTCAGTGAACCACTAACAAAGTCAATCTGGATAGAGATGCCATAGCAATTGCATCACTTGACCTGAGTCACCACTGTGGGCACAAGTTAGCCCTGCTCACTACACACACACACACACACACACACACACACACACACACACACACACACACACACACACCTGACCAAACAAAATCCCAAATTTGTCATTCAGATTAGCTGGTTGGATCAATGAGTTTAGAATGTAACATCGTGTCAGCAAGCTCCCATATCTTCTTTAGTTGGAAGGGTGATCCAGAGTGCAGATTTTTTTTTTTCTTTTAACAACCTGTGTTCTAATATCTCAGAAAGTAGTCTGGTCCCAGTGAGTGTTCATTCTCTCCCACATATACCCTGACCAAGATTTTCATTTGCAGAACGCCACAGTATGACCATATCAAGAGTGGGATTCAACCTCAGGAAGCCCAACACTGCAGCATTGTGCTGCTACTCTGCCTTAGAAACTGCATTTTCTAAGTAGGAACTAACAAAGAAAACAATTACAAGGAATTAAATATACTGTCCACTGTTACTCACCCAAGAATTAGAAAATCAGAGGCAATACAAGACTACTTCAAGAAAAAGGATGTATAGGCAGGCATGGGGCCATTAATGACATTTGTGTATGAAAGTAATACCAATCTGTGGAAGTTACTTCCAGAGAACAATTTTTTTTTTTTTTTTTTAATTCTGTGGGTTATATATCCACATCTAATAGAACTTTTACCTTCATTCAATATTATGTACTATGCAAGAATAAAAATATCACAATATGAACACAGACTACAAAAACTGGTAGAAAATTAGTTATCAGGTGGATATTTTTCATTAAGTCAATGTTTGTTGTTCCTTCACAAAGGGTTAAAAGCATTTAAACAAAAACTGCCTGTACAGCAAAGCTAAACCACTATCCTACTACTAGAGCTCAATTATTCTGGTCAATTAGTCAATTTTATCTGCATTTCTCCATCTAGTTTCTATCTTTTACGAGAAATATGTTCTCTACTGGTCAATGCAGTCTATTTATCATTCTAGTGGCTGCCATTTAAGTAAATGAAAAAGGCCAAACAAACACAGCCATATGTGCTTCAACAGTACTTTCACACTAATTGGGTTTATTCCATATGGAGTCAAGTGGCATTAAACAAATCATACACACATTGTTATCTGCTTGCTTCACACAGTACTGTTGGCTGAACTAGATTCAAAATTCAAGTCATTTAACATTAAAGGCACAGTTGCTCTAACAAGTATTTCACAACCGGACGTACGTACACTCATGAAAACTTACCCAAAGCTACTAAAAATGAAAGTAAAATTTATAGGAAACTGAGTGACAAACATTTTGTCCATATTGCATAAATATTAGATACACGATTAGCATTGTGAAAAAGTATTTTTTTCCAATTTGACCGATTTATTAAATTTGGTAGGACATATGGCAATACTAAATTTCATATATTTACTGTATTTTTCTGTTCATTATAAAGCAATTCAACCCAAGAATGGACTTACTAATCCAGTATCTTTAAACTAAAGTTAAAAATCTTCCAAATCAGACCACTCAAGGAATTTAGAATAACTAACCATATCGAGACCAGACACTTGTTTCACACGATCAAGAAATAGATATGGACGAGGAAAGCCATTGCAACCCATCCATTCAGGAAAAAACCTGCAACTCCGTTATAACTGTTTCTTAAATGATACTAATGTTTTTACCTCTACCACCCTACCCACTCCATTTTTTCCAATAACAGGGGGCATAGATTTCAAGTAATTGGTGGAAGGATTAGAAGGGAGTTGAGGAGAACTGTTTTCACCCAGAGGGTGGTGGGGGTCTGGAACTCACTGCCTGAAAGGGTGGTAGAGGCAGAAACCCTCATCACATTTAAAAAGTACTTGGATGTACAGTTGAAGTGCCGTAACCTACAAGGCTACGGACCAAGAGCTGGAAAGTGGGATTAGGCTGGATTGCTCTTTTTCGGCCGACACAGACACGATGGGCCGAATTGCCTCCTTCTGCGCTATAAATCTCTACAATTCCAAATGCTAATCACTCGTGATGTGAAGAACAGCTTGCATTTATACAGTGCCTTTAATGTAGAAAAGGTTCCAAAGTGCTGCACAGAGGCATAATCAGACAAGAATGGATGCAGAGCTAGAAAATGAGCATTTAAGGATGGTTTACCAAAAGTTTGGTAAAAGAGGTGGGTTTTAAGGAGGAGTGGGGGGTGGGGAAAGAGAGAGAGAGAGAGAGAGAGAGAGAGAGAGAGAGAGAGAGAGAGAGAGAGAGAGAGAGAGACATATAGGGAGGGAAATCTAGCACAAAGGGTCACCAGTGGTGAGGTAAAGGGAAATGGAATGCACAAGAGGCCAGAGTCAGCAGAACATTGAGCCAACACAGTTCTGCAAAGACAGGAGAAAGTTCAGCGGAACAGTCCTAAATTTTCCTTTGGCTACCTTCAACATGTGTCCTCGAAGGACTTTGAAGGCTGAAAAGCACATAATTTGCACATGTTTCTTCTTAATACATTACTGAGAATAGGGATCAGTCTCATGACTTTTCACCGCACTGCCTCCAGAGCCTGAATGTCTGAGTCTCAGTAACCAGATCTGGCTACATCAAGGTATGGTCTGACCAGAGCAGTGCACAGGTTTCTTCTCTTACTATTATTTTGGCTATATAGTACAGAATTGTATTTGCATTATCCATTGATGCTCAACAGTGACTAGACTTCTATGCACCCCATGTGCCAAAATCCTAGATTCATTCAACTTCACCCTAGCTATTTCAACATCTTTCATGTGTCAATCATTTTTCAAATTTGTACAGGAAAAAAGAGTTTATGTTGTTTTCTACTTGACAATGTACTTACTCTACCTTTTCCTTCTAATAAAAATAAACAGTGACAGCAGTTGCTGCAGACCTGTATTGACTAAGCAGTGAATTCTGCAAAAAACTTCATTTAGAGAGATAAATACTGACAACATAAATTAACTTAAGTAAAAGGAAGGCAATTACCATCTAGTGTTGACTGCAATGGTCCTATCCTTCCCATTCGGCGCATCCTCCAGACATGTCTAGCTGAGGGCACATACAGCTGTGTGACCTAGTATTAAGAAATGCCGACAGAAGTAATCATTAGTCTTACAACCATTGTGGATTTTAAAACAATAACTTCAAAATTGATATCTATTTTAAATGCCTCACAGCATTGAGAAATCAGTTTTTCGATAAAGAACAAAATGGCACATCAAATAATCAATTCAATATTGACAACTGAAGTGACTGCAAAATGAAAGCAATTAAGATAAGTAATACATTACATTGTGTATTTCAAGATTTTTCCAGCTTGTTTAAATTCCAACTACATTATACAGTATAATCTTGCCATACAGCATTATTTTTTGGATCAGCTGAACATCCAACACATGGAAACAAAGCACCAGGGCCTAACGGGATGAATCCTGATCCTGGGGGATGAAATTGTCACAGCTCTTGAAATTATATTTTAGGGCTCAGAGTGTGGAGGGGTGCGAGAGAACTGGAGAATGTATTACCCATAGTACCCATTTTCAAAAGGGGAGACAGAACTAATCAAGGTAATTACAGGCCAGTTCGTTTCACATCTGTGGCAGGGAAGATTTGAGAGTCTCCAATTAAAGATAAAATTACAAAATAACTAAAGAGAAAATAGTTAGAAATAGCCAGCACTGATTTCAAAAGAAACAACTGTATTTGACAAACCTCAGAATTCTTTGAGGAGGTAACAGACATGGTAAATGGGGTAAATGCAGTGGATGTAGTGTATATGAACTTTAAAAAAGCCTCTAGGAAGGTAAAAGACTTGCATTCATATGATGCCCTTCACGACTGCAGACGTCCCAAAGCGCTTTACAGCCAATTAAGTACAACAGTGGCTACACTTCAAAGTAATGTAGGATAAGGTACCACACAGGCAATTACTAGAGAATATTAAGAGGTATGGAATTGGGGGAAGGGGTGAGAAAGGGGGGTAAAGAGGGAAGGGGGGGAGGAGAGAGAGAGAGAGAGAGAGAGAGAGAGAGAGAGAGAGAGAGAGAGAGAGCACACTAAGACCAGCCTACCCATTAAAGCATTGATTTGCAGGGTTATCTGGAGCAGAGTGGGAAGAATTGCAGCCCTCGGTGACATGTGTAGTTTTCATTAGTGAACAAGAGTGACTGGTCAGTCATTGACAGTGCTCTGGAGTACTGCTTTCATGCCTGGATCAGACCCTAAATGAGAGTCTACCACAGATGTTTGACTTCGCTCTGAACTTTAAGCGTCAGGCACATCATCTTGAAGCCAACTAATTCACAAAACCTGATTATGCATATATTATTTATGAATCTCTGAAATAATGGGGAAGAACGGTTTTTAAAAAATCCTAAAATTACATTCCTGTAAGTCACTTCATCTCCCATACATCCAAATAAGAAATACGCACCTTATCTGCTCTGATATTAACTTGATCAGAAAGCCAGTGATCAGGAGGACAAAACTGCCTTCTTGTGTCTCTCGACTTTAGCATTTTCACTAAATTAGAGATCACCTATATGAAAGAAACAAACAAGTGACTTAAATAATAGCATTGTGCAATATATTGTTTTCTGCACAACTTGGGGTTTATTTCACTTGCACACCTCTCGTTACTCAAGGGCTGTGGGCCTTTCCATCATGAAGTGCAGAAAAAAATCTGATAGCAAGGAACAAATTAATTGAGTTAAGAGTGCATAATAACAGCAGAATGCTGATCAGGCAGTTTATGAATGTTATCTACTCAAGATTAAATTATACACAATCACTTCATGCTAACTTTTCAGAACCAATTTTTTTCTGTTTTCTCTCAAAAGGTGCTAACACTTGCTGGGGAACGATTCAACACTCACCAGCAACTTCTGGTCCCTTACCCAAATGGTTTTCCTTCATGTGACAGCAAGCTATCTTCCACCTGCCCCCCTCCCCAAACCAAGTATCATAACCAAAGCCTGCTCCTAAACACCAAATGTTCAACGTCACCCTTTCCAGCAGCCAAAAGCAAGAATGCGGTTGATTGCCCCCTCCCCAGTGAAGTAACACTGAGGCTAATTGTAGCACCTCCTATGGCTGAGATTTGCAGAGACTGGAGATCAAACCTGGAATTTTAAATGGGTATCGAGTTTAGTATCAAACCATGTACCCACTAACCCATTAGGGTAGGTAGCTTTTAAAACAATAAAAAACTTGAACTTTCTGTACGTAATTGTTTCTACCCCTTCTAAGTTTAAGCACCCGCCCGCCCCACCTCAACAAATAGATTTGCCATGTGAACTGTACTGCAATACGGCAATGTGGCATTCATATTATTTGAGAAGTAGAGAGTCATCTAATGAAATTCTATTCCCAATATATGTAATTTAACCAAAAACTAAAATAGAAAAATATGGAATAACAGGTTGTACCTTTTGATGCTACAGCTGAAGAGAGGATTAGAGTTAACACTGGCTTCTCATTTATTTTGTTAGATGACCTTACATACAAAACAAAAATATTTTGCTGAAGAACACAGCTAACTTTGGCAATACATCTTGGATGTATCAGTTATTTTGGTTGACAAACTGTCAAGTTTATTTTAGCCAGACTGACATTAGAGGAGCTAGAACTGTAACCTCAGCACTCCTGCTTTGGATGCGGGGACAAAAAAAGTCAGTCGGGTCAAAATCCTAGAATTGCTTAACGAACACCATTGTGGGAATATCAGCAGTACACGGACTGCAACCCTTCAAGAAGGCCAGTCATCACCTTCTCAGGGTAACTAAGCATGGGTAATCAATGCAGCCATGCCAGCATTGCCCACATCCCAGGAACAAATAAATTCTCACTATCAGTATCGAGTGACCCCTGCTGGAAAGTTCAGGTGAAGACAGGACAAGGCTTGCCTCTGATGTTCCCTCGGTAGACAAATAGCCTGACGCCAAAAAAACTTCAGACATGACAAATGGCTACTTTGGCAAAGTACCGTAGGGCTTCCGGTGTCTGTGGAACCATAACCTAACATTTGTGGCTCGGAACGGCGGGGGGGGGGGCGGGAAGAGACAAAAACGGAAGAAACATTTCAAGCTTCGGCAGTAGCAACTAATAGAGCACAGACAAACCGATATAGTTTAAAAACCCAGTAGAGAATTTCAGATAATTTTATACATTACAGCAGTGCTGACAAAAATCATCTAAACCTCAGCACTGAATTTCTCTCACTCCTTGGTATGTATTTTACAGAAAGCTGCAGCCTAGCTGCCTGGGGGGGGGTGATCTTCTGCAGTGCCTGCTGTGCTCAGTTAGCAGAATTTTGCTATTTACAGAAGAGTATTTCAATCCCCTGTGATACAATTACTATTTTATGAGCAAGGTCATTTTTTTTTTTTTAAATTTAACTGTACATAAGTGATATTCACAAAACAGTATCTCAAAAATATGCTACCACCTTTTGGTTAAACGAGCATTCAGCAGCATGGAGAGTAATGTGCTGACATTACGCTGAATGAGTCCCAGTTGTTCAGATGGTGTTCATCAGCCAATGTATGCGTCAATTGCCTACATAATAAACTAAAAATACATTTCAGTGCTTGTTTTCTTTTTCCAGTAAGGTCAACAGTTATGCTTAGAGCAGGATTTGAAGTACAGCACCAAGTGTGTGCTTATGACTGCCTCATATGATTAATTCTCATATAGCAAGAATCAACAGTTTAAATTCTGACCAAATTACATTTGATCAATCCGAAGTAAAATGAAAAAAATACTAAAACTATATAGAACATAATCCCCAAAAATACAATTGTTCACAACTTCCAAAAATTGCATTTTGGAAGATAATGTTCATTTAGACTCTCTCTTTCCAACAAAAAAAGAGACAACTTGTGACAGGCTCGAAAGTTACTGTTACAAATGAATAGGATCTGAATTTTGAACACTACTTCTTTAAAGCAAGCCATTAGATTAAAAGCAACTTTAAGGGGTAGCGCAAACACCGTACATAGTTGGAACCTAGTTATAGTCGGGCTACTGTTAAAAACAAGACGTGCTTAAATCTGAAGGAAAGAAATAATAACCCACTCATACTCCAATTAATTCTGATTTGGATATTACCTTATCAGTCTGTCATTTAAACTGTTTAAATGACTAATGGCTCAAATTGCCTGTAAATGCCTGACCATATCAATTAGCAAGTGACTTGCAGCCTCTCTGCAAAAGGAACACATACGGTCCGCATTTACAGCATGTACCAGGAGTCTGTCCAAGTGATCTTCAAGCTGATTTGAATGATAACTATAAAATTTAAAAGAACAGCCTGTTCCCGAGCAGAAAGCAGCATTAAGTTCGGAAGCGGCTGTAAATCAAATTGAACTCTGACTTAATTACTACAAATAAATTGACTAAAATTAGACAAAAACAAGAAGTTATTTTGCCAATGACTGGCCTTCCCAATTATAATTTTAAATTTACTAATATATTAACACTGTATTCATCTCAATCAAAACATCATCAGTTACTATCCCTGCCAGTACTAACAGCTTTCTTTAAGTGCAATACGTTATAAAGAATAAGCTGATTGGTTTGAATAGCAGCTATCCCTGACTTGTAGAATGAATAAGCATTCCTTAATTAGCCCATCAGGTTAAGTGCAGGCATTAATGGGTGCCTGCAAAACTCCAGCATGACATCTCTTTCCAAACACGGCCAAGCAGAATCTTCCATTAGCAATATTAATACAAGCTTAGTTGATCATTTTCATTCAATTAACTTCTTTCAATTAAATAGATAGCTTTGTTCTGATCCGACAAAAGAAGTGATAAAGGAATAGAAGAGATAGTTGATGACTTGCACTGAACATTAGTGTGTTATGGGTCACTGGGAAATAAAACTATAAATCTAATATCCAATTTGGGAAATGCATTTCCTTTATGCTAACTTTAAGTGAGCAGCTTCAGATGACTATTGTGTTTCCTGTTCCATCATTTACAATCTTTTTTCCAATGAAAGTTCACACTTTATTAGCAACATTTACAGCTAGCATTATAGAAGCCAACAATTACAATTTAACACTTAATTTTCTCTTCTTTCACTATGGTCTCATCTTTTCTTGATCTCACTTACCGATTATCCTTCAACCCTCGTCCAATTGAAGCATGCTATAGGTGAGGCTCAGATTATAAAGTGCAGATTCTGTTCTGTAGCTTGAACATACATCGAAAGGGCGAGGTGTGGCAAATAGCAACTTCATATAGGAAAGTAGCATTGAAAAAAGATCATGCGGCTCATCCAGCCCACTCTGTTAACCTACTTCTATGTCAAGGCCAGCAGTGACCATTTTTCATTCAGCCCAAGCCGCACAATGTGTTGAGAACAAATGAGTACACAGGTTTTATATGGGTTCAGACAAACCAGTAGGCCAGCAGAGTACAGCAGTGAGTTGCTGAGGCACACGGACCAAGAATATTCCTCAGTCTGTGCTGAGTTAGCTGATCTCAACCAGAGCGGCAGTAGGGGCACTATATTAACCTTCAATACCTCTGGGTTAAGAAAGAGAAAAAAATTACGGGCAGCATTGAAGCTTGCAGTTGCTATCCAGCAAAATCAATAAGAAACAGAGAAATTTGAACCAAGTTCTACACAAAACAGGATTCTATGGGCTGGAAACCACTGCCACACACAGAACATCAATGGCAAATTGTTTTATCCACATCTGTCCACACTACCAGGGGCATTATCCTAGATAGCACTGATGCATTAACTGGTATTATCCATTGACAAACCTAACCTAATGTATTTAATATATTGTAATCTTCCTCTGAAGTCCTTTTGCCCCATATATGTAACTTTTCTGATGATTTTTCTTGAATTCACAGGCTTTTGCCTCAGATAAGTATATTTTATCCTCAACTTAAATATCACAGAAGAATCTGTAAAAAAGCAAAGCAAAGGGCAGCTTTCTCTGTGTTTAAAGGATCTGTACATCTGATCAAACCATCGTGGAAGCACAGATGGGTATTGGCAGAGAAAAACAAGATCATCTGGCCATTGGCAAGAGCCTCGCTCAAAGCATGGGTGTTCAGGCATAATGGCCTGATTTGCAGCCAATCTGAGCACAGCTGCCATCAAAAGAAACGCAACTGCCACCTAGAATATAAGAGGCACAAGATATTCTTCTATATGAAGGGTGCTATGCATGAAGATGTTATTGGCGTTATCTTCTCCTTCTCGTTGTTTTGTATGATATTACTCCCTTGATTAGCTCAAGACATAGTTTGACAATTTTTGAGTCACCTGCATCAATTGACTCATTATGAATGGGTGGATCAGAAACTTCTAATGGGGCTTTCTATGAGTGATGGGACATTTGGAAGTGAACATTTTAGAAGTGTGTCTGGATAGATGATTTGTCCCAGCATAACAGAAACAACATCGGTGAAACCAGTGGCGGACAAAGATAACATTTGCAAATCTGGAGAACATAAGCATTTCTGGCTTCTCTATTTATGCTCTATGAGTGTTGCTACTTGCACCTGGCTCTCACTTTTATTGAAGAACTGTGCCCTGCAACTGAGAATTGATAAGAAAAATATGTTTAAAAACAATTTCTAGCTCTCTATCAATCATTGGGAAAAAAACAATACCAACATTATAGAATTGAAAAAAAAATCTCTATTCTAGATTTTTCTCTCTTCCATCTTCAGTTCCGATTTGTTTCAGACTTTCGCTCCTCAGTTGAGCTCTTCAGATTGGGGCCTGGTCAGTTCCAGGGTTCCTCTGCAGTTTCTCGCCATCATCTGCTCTAGCATTGTTTTTCTCGCTTTCTCATTTTCCTCCCTTTTTGTTTCACCACACTCCAATAAATTCAACACAGCTTCCAATCAGAGTGTGCGTTTTGTATATAAAATTCAAAATAAAGAATCTTGCCATTTATGAACAACTTATGATAGGTACATAGAAAAATAAAAATTCTAAAATAGGTGGTCTTATCGCTAGGTATCCTTAAGCCACATCTACTACATTCATCCTCCATTTAGCATTTTGGTGTAGAATATCCCAATTTGATTTTATTTAGAAATTCAAATGTATTGGACAAATGAAATGAAAAGATGCAACTATTAATGGTTAGTATTTCAGGACCTGAGCACATAATCTGAGTTGGCATTTAAGTACAGTACTGAGGAAGTGGTGCATTTGCAAAGATGTCATTCACCAGATGAAATGTTAAACTAAGGATTTGTCAGACTGCTCTGGTAGAAATTAAAGTTTCCAAGGCACTAGTTGAAGCAGCTCAGGGATTTTTCCTGGTATCCTAGCCAACATTCCTACCTCAACCTACACCACCAAAAATTGATTTAGTCATTCATTGCCGCTTGTGGGGTCTTGCTGTGTCCAAAATGACTGCCATAAATGTCATTATTTCATCTATACTGAGTGGATGCACGTTATAGAAAATGGCACCAGTGTTTAAGAAATTAGAAGTCGTTCCTTTTTACAGCTTAATCTTCAGTGTGGTGCGTAAAATCTTGGAAATTTATTTAAATGTAGAAAGCTTATATTTGTAAGCTAATTTACCACTTATTTTTATGTATGAGGAATTATTGTACAGTACACAAAATATTTATATAAGGAATATTACAGAAAATCTAGCCAAAAAAGTTTAATTTCACAAAAGATTAAAAATGGTCTTTTCACATACAAACAACCAAACACCATTTTAAATTCAGATTATTTAATACATCTTGGCATCTCCAAGATAAAATAATGATTCAATGGCTGTCCTTAAGTGTGTAGAATTTGATTCAGATTGGGTGCGGTATACAACTTTGCTCGGTGAATGCACCAATTAAGCAGTGGGAAAGAATTTAACTATAATGAGTACTTAAGCATTCCATCATGTTCTAATCGCTCAATCAGAACATAAATCTTAATGAATTTTATTTTACAGCAGTAAAACTTTACAAAATATATCTTTGAGAATAAGTGCTTAAGAGAACCGTTGCACAGCAGAGTTGTGCGAGATTTCTAAATTATTGAACAATTATGTTAATGAATATTCCTGATTATTTATTGAAAGAATTTAACTTTTTATAAAGTGCAAATAGTGGATTACAGAGAAATGTCACTGGAAACAGCTAGGTTTTAGTTTTAGAATAAACGTCTACTTTTTAAAAAATCTTTGTTTGTAAATAAACACTTAAAAATATATTATGTTGCCCTGAACATTATAGCAGTGATAATATGCATCAGAAACAACATAATTAGCATATAATTGAGTATCTTGTGACTGACCCAGGCAAGTTAGCATTCACTGCATTTACACAGGTTGTATCATCTCCCCCACCTATTTCAAAGTGCAGAAAATAGGACATCACTAAACTTAAGAACCAGACTGTAGCATCATGCCTTAACTAAGTGTTTGTTTAATTCAATGGTCATCGTAGCTTTCCAGGAGGACAAAAGGACCAGATAGCATAACTTTTAGAACAGAAGTTCTTCCACAGCAAATATCCTTCGTGATGAAATTCAATGGGCAGGAGCAATCTAGTTTGGGAAGTTAATATTTGCATACTGACTGCAGACAGCTATCGCTTTAATATCAATTGCATTAACACCATAAAAGTTTGAGAGAAGAGAAAAATAGCAGGTTACAGATTAAGCTTCAAAAATAGCAACTTTACTAATTTCCTAAACACTGGTGCCACTTTCTAAAACATGCATCTAATCAGTATAGGTGCAATAATGACACTCATGGAAGCAGAATCAAAGTAAAATTTGATTACAGGTTACGGAACCAAGGCGGGTAAATGGAGTTATGATACAGATTAGTCATGATCTAATTAAACGGCAGAACAGGCTCAATGGCCTGCTCCTGTTGCTAAAATGTATTTTTGCACATTTTACATAAATGCATTTTGGTTCTTAATTAGGGGCTTCCCACCTTCAACCATAGATAAAACAATCCTGCTCTGTAACTGGTTAGCAGAAGATATACATCAGAAATGAAAGTCAGGTCACCCTTTCAATTCCTCCCCCCTTCCATAGTGAAGACACTTTGTTCCTCTACACATTACCAACAGATGAGAAACTGTAGAGAGTCAAGCATTCAATGTTCCAGTGTATTAGTGTACTAACCGTTGTACCATCAGCCATCTCCAACAGTAATTTTACAATTAATGCATTAAGAGACACTCATTTCAAACTATTCGTTGGGTTTAAGATTCGACTAAGAATAAGTTAGAAACTGCAATATAAACATGTGGGAAGCATTATCACAAGTTTCTACTCCGACACACACTGTACCTTAAAAAGCTGAATCCATCTTTTTCTCTCAGCTTCAATTCGTTGTTGCATTTCTGCATTGGTTCGGACACCAATACTCTTAAATGCTACCATGTACTCCTCCCGAACCTCTGGTTTGGTTTCTGGATATGCCAGATGAATTATTCCAAGGCAAGCATCCCGAAGACAACGGGATAACGTCACTAACTCTCTTAAAGTGAACGGCATCATTGTCGGCGGTTGCTGACCCACACCTAAGGAAGCAGAAATGCAACATTACTGTGATTCATTCAGTTTTTAATTCAAGCAAACAAGCCTACATCAACTTTCAGTTGTGTTTCTAGGACAATTGCCTATGGACATTCTTCACTTTTATCTTTACGGGATTATTCTATGCAATTCAATTTGTATAACCTGCAAAAACATTTTCCTGCATCAATATTGTCCTCCTTGGAGCAGAGAAGGCCAAGAGGAGATTTGATATTAGTGTTTAAAATCATAAAGGAGGTTAGATAGAGTAAATGAAGAGAAATGGTTTCCAATGGCTGAAGAATCCATAGCCAGAGGGCACAGATACAAGGCTATTGGCAAAAGAACCAGAAAAACGTTTTCAGACAATGAGTGGTTGGGATTTGGAATGCACTGCCTGATAGGGTGGTGGATACAGATTCAATAGTTGCCGTCAAAAGGGAATTGGATAAATATTTGAAGGAGAAAAAATTGCAAGGATATGGGACTAAGCAATTGCTCTTCAGTGCAGACTCGATGGGCCGAATGGCCGCCTCCTGTGCTCTACTATTCTATAATTTATTCTATATTCTCTACCCCGTAACAAACTTAATTATAAAGGCTATTCCTTTTAATTTGAAGTTGCTAATTCCAATAATTGAATAATTCTAACTTTTTTTCAAGTGCAAAAATGACTGAATTATCAGAAGTGTATTTACAATCTTCTACAATGATGAATATCAAAAGCAAATACTACAGATGCTGGCACTCTCACCTCAGAATCAGAAGATTGTGGGTTCAAACCCCAATATGGATTTGAGCGCATAAATTTAGGCTGAAACTTCAGTGCAGCACTAAGGGAATTCTGCATTCTAAGACGTGCTGTCTTTCAGATGAAATGTTGGAACAAAAAATCTCAGTACTACTCAAAAGAGGTGCAAAAAAACTCTCCACGTATTGCGATCAACCCGTCTGCCTCAACCAACACCACCAAAACCAGATTTTTTTTTGTCATTTGTATGCAGATTGACTGCCACGTTTACCTACAGAATAAGAGATTGCACTTCAAACTTGCCCATTGGTTGTCAATTGATTTGGAGAATCCAAAGGGCAATAAGGCACTATATAAATGCAAGTTTTTCTTCCTTTCAAAAAAGAAAATTGTGCGAAGTGCATTTTGGCACCAATTTTCTCTCCTCCTCTTCATATAAAGGCATCAACTCTTTGTAAGCCTACAACAGTTCAGACACCAAGCACCCTCCCATCTCAGCCAAATGACCATTCTTCACGTTAGCCTAGACAGGAGTCTTTGCAGGCTATTTGACTGGGGTGAGCATTAAAACTGAGCTCAGCCTTGTTCTCCCTTCACATCCTGACAAAAGCACACTTGCAACATGGGTTATTGATAGCAATTAATAGTAAGAGCCCAAACAGATTTGCCCCCTCCCTAACCCGGGGCACCGAGTCCAATTGAGGTGCCCCTACCGCCACCTCAGCTAAGATGAACTGATGCAACAGATCAGGAATCAGACCAGGAACAAAGTACATTTTGATTGAATCATTTAAAAGACATTAGAATTTTCAAAAATGAGAAATTCTATTGGTGTGCAAGGGTGCAGACTACCATAAAAACACAAGCCAAGTGCAAAATGATTCTTCATACCCACCAATTGTAATACTTCCGCTCTCCCTTTCATTAGTTCATTAGAATACATATCCCACAAAACAGCAATAACTAGTTCCAGATATACATCATTAACTTGAATATTACTTCCATCTTCAGTGCTTAACATTCTATCTCAAGTTTATAAAGTCAGCTGAAGCTCTTTCTTGGCTTGTCGTCTTCAGACTCCCTTATACCAAGAGCAAAACATTTTTAAAGCACACTATAGAGCCAAAGGTACCCTCACAAATCTGAGTCAGCTGGGTCTGTGGGTGGATGTCATTATCCTGTAATAAAAGCCGGAATTGATGTCTGTATTTCATATTTGTGAATGAAATTGTGCAGTCTATTGGTGTTCTCTCCTTATTTTGGATAGAGGGGCATGAGCTTGGAAAACTTCTGCTTTCATCATCTGCTAATTCTCACCAACTATTTCTCAGGTTTTTAAATCCGGTTATATGTTTTAAGTCATTTACCTGACTGTTTACATGTTGAAGTTTTAATTTAACTAAAAATAAAATAAACTAGCAGAATATACATGAAGAAAATACATTTTAATACATAGTAATAACTTTGACTTTTTATTTTGTAATCAATATTTCTTTTATTATTCAATGAATGTGAGCGTCGCTGGCAAGGCCAACATTTATTGCCCATCCCTCGTTGCCTTGAGGCGGTGGTGGTGAACCGCCTTCTTGAACCGCTGCAGTCCGTGTGTTTTTGATACAACGGAGTGGCTTGCTGGGCCATTTCAGAGGCCAGTTAAGAGTCAACCACATAGCTGTGGGTCTGCAGTCACATATAGGCAGACCAGGTAAGGACAGCAGGTTTCCTTCCCCAAAGAACATTGGTGAACCAGATGGGTTTTTACGACAATCCGGTAGTTTCATGGTCACCATTACTGACTAGCTTTTTATTCCAGATTTATTTTATAAACTGAATTAACTGCTGGGTCCCTTGCTGTTTGTAGTGTACATTAATGATTTTGATATGAATGTAGGAGGTATGATCACCAAGTTCACAGATGACACGAAAATTGGTCGAGTGGTAAATAGCGAGGAGGGAAGCCTCAGGCTACAGGACGATATAGACGGGTTGGTCAGATGGGCAGAACAGTGGCAAATGGAATTTAACCCTGAAAAGTGTGAGGTGATGCATTTTGGGAGGACTAACAAGGCAAGGGAATACACAATGAATGGTAGGACCCTAGGAAGGACAGAGGATCAGAGGGACCTTGGTGTGCATGTACATAGATCCCTGAAGGCAGCAGGACAGGAAGATAAGGTGGTTACGAAGGCATATGGGATACTTGCCTTCATTAGCCGAGGCATAGAATATAAGAGCAGGGAGGTTATGATGGAGCTGTACAAAACGCTAGTTAGGCCACAGCTGGAATACTGTGCGCAGTTCTGGTCGCCACACTATAGGAAGGATGTGATTGCATTGGCGAGGGTGCAGAGGAGATTCACTAGGATGTTACCTGGGCTGGAGCGCTTCAGCTAGGAAGAGAGACTGGGGTTGTTTTCCTTAGAGCAGAGAAGGCTGAGGGGAGACCTGATTGAGGTGTACAAAATTATGAGGGGCATAGATAGGATAGATAGAAAGGAACTTTTCCTCTTAATAGAGGGGTCAATAACCAGGGGGCATAGTTTAGAGGGGATTTGAGGGAAAACTTTTTCACCCAGAGGGTGGTTGGAATCTGGAATTCACTGCCTGAAAGGGTGGTAGAGGCAGGAACCCTCAACATTCAAGAAGCATTTAGATGAGCACTTGAAACGCCATAGCATACAAGGCTACGGACCAAGTGCTGGAAAATGGGATTAGAATAGTTAGGGCTTGATGGCCAGCGCGGACACGATGGGCTGACTCTCTCTGCTACAGCTGCCATGATGGGATTTGAACTCTTCTATCCGGATCATTAATCCAGGCTTCTGGATTACTGGTCCAGTAACATAACCACTATGCTACCCTTCACATATGTAGTTAGCCCCTTATAGCTGCATTTAAAGATTATAACTAGGCTCTTCTAATGGTTCACTTGGTCTGGAACTCAGTCAAATAGATCAGGAAGGTCCCAGGTTTGATCCTTAATGTCTGGTAACTTAGCTGATCACAACCATTGCAGCAGTAGGGCACAAAAATTGGCCTCAGTGCCCATTGCCCAGGAAGAGGGAAAAAACACCCAATTTACTGTTCCAGATTAGTATCGAGTGACCCCTTCTTAAAAAAGCAGATGTGGCAATATCAAGCAAGGACATATTGAGCTTGGCTGTGATGTTTGATAATTGCACAGCATGTCAACACTCGCAAGGAGAATATCTGCTTGTACAATGATGAAGAGCCTTTTAGCACTCTTGGAACCGTACTCGGGAGCAGATGGAGAAAAATTGGGGAAAGAGTAACTGTTTAGCATAGGTAGAAATATGGAGGAGAAATTAAAACCTGAGAACCCTCAGTGGTGTGGAACTGAGCCATACAGACCAGGACAGCTCAAAGTTCAAACCCTGGCCTGTATTGAGTCAGCTGATCTTAATCAGGGAGGGAAACAATGGCCTCAGTGTCTGTCTCCTGACTGGAGACAGGGGAAGAAAAGGACAACAGTCAGACAAGGCTCCCCACTTGTGATCACGATCTAGTGCCCCTTGCTGGAAAGTGCACATGCATGGACAAGATATCGATATCAAATGTTCGCCACAATTGACACCAACAGCAATGACAGAGATAATTGAGGAATCACGTCAATCTAAAAATCTATGCAGAACAAACTTCTAAAAATATTTTGTATAGCATTTTAGCATTGTGAAGTAGTGGATCTCAACATGTTGGAGTATCCAACACAAAAAAAGGTAATTTAAGCAACAATGTTCTAATTAAAACAAAAGCAAAATACTGCAGATGCTGGAAATCTGAAATAAAAACAGAAAATGCTGGAAATATTTAGCAGGTCAGGCAGCATCTGTGGAGAGAGAAACAGAGTTAACGTTTCAGGTTGATGATCCTTCATCAGAACTGGAAAAAGTTGGAGATGGAACAAATGTTCTAATTATACAAGTTACCTCCTTGAGTTTGCTCTCCAAAGAATTCGTTGTCATGTATTGAAATAAGGGAATGGCTGAAGAGGGAGCTGAAGAGGTAAAAGAGAGGTATGATCCGATGGGAGTCCTCAAGTGACATTGGAGATCCTCGTGAGATTAGGTGAAGCAGTGGTACCATAGACCTTAGATGCACAAAAAACATTAATAGTTCAATTTCAGTAAATATTCAAGTACTTTGCAGAATTCTAGATACAAAACAATCCAAACCTGCATGAAATAAACCACAGATGATAATCTTCCTTAAGTTAACTAAATAAAAACGCACAGATCAGAGTAATGCATGAATTTTTTTTATTTTGTACCAAGAAAAAATGTTTCTATAACTTCTACTAAAAAAAAATGCTGGATGAATTTCATGCTCAAGGTGGAAGATAATGTGAACGGGGGAAATCAATAAAGCGACAACCTCCTTTAGGATGGTTTGCGACGTCATAGGTGTGCCATGGGACCTTTTATATTTATATTTATTTATTTGTTTATTTATTTATTTATTTGAAGCTTGTTGCTTCGATTTGTTTTTTCCCCAGCAGCCTAGTTCAAATTGTTCTACTAAGAAAACACCACAGAATGTGCAATGAATTATTGCTCGGACAAGTCTGCCCTTTAAACAAATGCTTCCAGTATAAAGTTCCCATTAAGGGATGTATAAGTACATTATATAAATTAAAGGCCACTCCTCTTCGGATATAGAAAGCAATAACTGTCAATAGCCATAGCTTCGTCAATAGGCTATTTATAAGGACACTTTGAAAAAAATTCCATCCCACTTCTTTGCCCCCTCTTAAATAATTTTTATTTATTTTTTTTTAAAAAGGACAGTGTCATTAGCCAGCTATTTGGCTATCTTTCGTAGAATGCACAGCAATGAAAAAGAATGGTTACAAGCTAAATTTATCCACAATGTCATCCAATTCAGAAGAGTTGACAGAGAATTTTTTAATGAATAAAATTACATGTTAATTAATAGGGCAGATCTCCCATTAAGAGTAGATGTGGTAATCTGGGAGCATGCCAAGTCAATGCATGGATGATTTAATAAGAATCCCTAAAACGGTTAGCAATGATTCAGTTCATGTAGTACTTCAGAGAATCATTTTTTTCTCCCAGGTTTTTATACGGTGAGAATGTATTAACTTCAAAAGGTTTCTGTCCCATCAGTTCCAGATGGATTCAATCCAGACCAAAAATCTGAAAAGAATGCGGTGACTCACTGCCATTCTGGCTTCTACAAGATAATGTTCGGGATGGTACTGCATACCTTAATGCAAAGGTCAGATAGAGTTACACACATGCACCTTACTATTCTAATAGTTATCCTAGTGAAAGCTAAGTAAATGGTGACAATGTTTCAATTTGTCTTGTATGAGCAAAATGACCTGTGGAGGGAAATCCTGCACCACATGGTGGGCAGTCAATGAATACCTGACTGACATGCATCAATTGGTATTCACCGCACGGAATTCACATCAGAAATTTGAGATGGCAATTATGCTGTGTACAAATAAACAGATCAGCACGACACTCAGACCATGAGCTACAATAGCAAGTCAACAGGAGGAGTCAACACTGGTCAATTCTTATTCCTGCATAAGTACAAATCCCTCCATGACCTCACCCCTCCACATCTCTGTAATCTCCTGCAGTCCTACAACCCGGAGATCTCTGCGCTCATACAATTCTGGCCTCTTGCGCCTCCCCACCATTGGCAGTCATGCTTTCAGCTGCCTGGGCCCTAGGTTCAGGAATTCCCTCCCTAAACCTCTCTGCCTATCTACGTCTCTCTCCTCCTTTAAGAAGCTCCTTAAAACCTACTTTGACCAAGCTTTTGGTCACCTGTTCTAATATTTCTGTGGCTAGTGTAAAATTTTTGTCTGGTAACGCTCCTACGAAGCGCTTTGGGATGTTTTACTACGTTAAAGGCACGACATAAATGAAAGTTGCTGTTGTTAACCATGACTTCCAGTCAGTCTCCTGGAAATAACTTCTCAACTTCATCTCATGAATAAAAAAGCCACCAAGACCTTTTGGTCCTGAATGTTGTAACAGTAGGTTTTTGGGCCCAAAGGAACAGTAATTGAAGCTATTTTCTCAGGGAGCTCTCTTTACAGCTTGAGAAAACTGAAGCTTCTTTACCTCCAAAACCATCTTCACCCAAGCACTGAATAACATTGCTAACGCATGTCATGTGCTGATGGATTAACCCAATTCCATGCACTTACTTGGCAAGATGGCACTTTCATTTTTAAGCTAGCCTGGGCACATACCTAGATTTCTGAACTCTTTCTTCAGTGGGTAGAGAGCTTTGGCACCCCCAACTTGACATCAATGGTGGAGCTTCCATATAAATGTAATGTGGGACATACAAGTATAATGTGCTGCACTGTCGGAGGTGCTGTTAAACCGAGGTCCCGTCTGCTCTCTCAGGTGGACATAAAAGATCCCATGGCACTATTCCGAAGAAAAGCAGGGTAGTTATCCCCGGTGTCCTGGCCAATATTTATCCCTCAATCAACATTACAAACACAGATTATCTGGTCATTATCATATTGCTGTTTGTGAGAGCTTGCTGTGTGCAGATTGGCTGCCGCGTTTCCCACATTACAACAAAGACTACACTTCAAAAAGTACTTCGTTGGCTGTAAAGCACTTTGGGACGTCCGGTTGTCGTGAAAGACACTATATAAATGCAAGTCTGTCTTTCTTACATCCCAAGAATGTGAAAGGTGCTACACAAATGCAGGTTTTTTCATTCTTTATACAATATATTGCATAAAATGGTGGACACACTTAGTCCCAAGCTGCACAACATAGAAACATAGAAGATAGGAGTAGGCCATTCGGCCCCTCGAGCCTGCTCCGCCATTTAATGAGATCATGGCTGATCATCCAAATTCAGTACCCTGTCCCTGCTTTCTCCCCATATCCCTTGACCCCTTTAGCCTTACGAAATATATCTATCTCCTTCTTGAATATGTTTAATGAATTGGCTTCAACTGCCTTCTGCGGTAGAGAATTCCACAGGTTCACCACTCTCTGGGTGAAGAAATTCCTCATCTCAGTCTAAAGATAAGGGGTAAGCCATTTAGGACTGTGACCCCTGGTTCTGGACTCCCCTGCCATCGGGAACATCCTTCCTGCATCTAGTCTAGCTAGTCCTGTTAGAATTTTATAAGTTTCAATGAGATCCCCTCTCATTCTTCTAAACTCTAGCGAATATAAGCCCAATCGACCCAATCTCTCTTCATACGTCATTCCTGCCATCCCAGGTATCAGTCTGGTGAATCTTCGCTGCATTCCCTCCATGGCAAGAACATCCTTCCTCAGATAAGGCAACCAAAACTGCACACAATACTCAAGGTGTGGTCTCACCAAGGCCCTGTACAACTGCAGCAAGACATCCTTGCTCCTGTACTCGAATCCTCTCGCTATGAAGGCCAACATACCATTTGCCTTCTTAACCGCCTGCTGCACCTGCATGCTTACCTTCAGCGACTGGCGCACAAGGACACCCAGGTCTCGTTGCACTTCCCCTTCTCCCAATCTATTACCGTTCAGATAATAATCTGCCTTCCTGTTTTTGCCACCAAAGTGGATAACCTCGCATTTATCCACATTATACTGCATCTGCCATATCACCCAACCTGTCCAAATCATACTGGAGTTTCTCTGCATCCTCCTCACAACACACACGCCCACCCAGCTTTGTGTCGTCTGCAAACTTGGAGATATTACATCTAGTTCCCTCGTCTAGATCATCAATATATATTGTGAATAGCTGGGGTCCTAGGACCGATCCCTGCGGTACCCCACTAGTCACTGCCTGCCACTCGGAAAAAGACCCATTTATTCCAACTCTTTACTTCCTGTCTGCCAACCAGTTCTCTATCCAAGTCAGTACTTTACCCCCATCCCATGTGCTTTAACTTTGCATGCTAATCTCTTATGCGGGACCTTATCGAAAGCCTTCTGAAAGTCCAAATACACCACATCCACTGGTTCTCCCTTATCTATTTTACCAGTTACATTCTCAAAAAATTCCAGTAGATTAGTCAAGCACGATTTACCTTTTGTAAATCCATGTTGACTTTGTCCGATCCGGTCACTGTTTTCCAAGTGCTCTGCTATTACATCTTTTATAATGGACTCTAGCATTTTCCCCACTACCAATGTATAATTCCCCGTTTTCTCTCTACCACCTTTTTTAAATAGTGGGGTTACGTTAGCTACCCTCCAATCCATGGGAACTGTTCCAGAGTCTATAGAATTTTGGAAGATGACCAGCAATGCATCTACTATTTCTAGGGCCACTTCCTTAAGTACCCTAGGATGTTGATTATCAGGCCCTGGGGCTTTATCGGCCTTCAATCCCGTCAATTTCCCCAACACTATTTCCCTACAAATACTGATTTCTTTCAGTTCCTCCCTCTCATTAGACCCTATGTTCCCTGACATCTCTGGGAGGTTATTTGTGTCCTCCTTTGTGAAGACAGAACCAAAGTATGTATTTAATTGGTCAGCCATTTCTTGGTTCCCCATTATAAATTCCCCTGATTCTGACTGCAAGGGACCTACATGCACCATGGCTGGGTGTAACCTGGCAAATGCAATGGCCAGGTGTGGAAATATCCAATTGTACGTGGAACTTGGCTACTGCCAATCATAAGACCACAAAGACAGCACAAATAACACGATAACACAGTATGAATTTGATGAAGTAATTAGCAGCTCAGACATGGATATGGACAGTCTGCATGCCAAAACAACATGGGCTGCATCCAAGGCAGCATGTACAGCCATATAGGTTGCAAGAATCCACACAAGACTACATACAGCACTACAGATCAATCTGACTCTAATGATAGATTGTTCAAAGCATGAAACCTGAAAAGTACCAAATACTCAATGTAAAGTTAGATGCATGTGTGATCAAAATGTTTACTGCGGTCTTTTAAAAGATTAATGTTCAAAATTCAGATTACATGAAATAGACATTTATGATATAAAAGTTAATTCCAATCAAAATATAATCACCAGTGACGTTTGATCATAAGGCTTTACTTTGTTTTCCACCTAAATACCAAATTTATGGGATGGTAGGTTAGTGGTTATGTTATTGGATGAATAAGCCAATGATTTCAAATCACACAATGGCAATTTTAGAATTTGAATACAGTTTTTAAAAAGTGGGTATCAGTAAAAATGACCATAAAGCTGTCAAGATTATTGTAAAAATCTAACTGGTTCACCAATGTCCTTTACGAAAGGAAATCTGCCGTCCTTATCTGGTCTGGCCAATATATGACTCTAGTTCCATGCCATCATGGATGACTCTCAAGTTCCCTTTAAAGTGGCCGAGGAAGCCACTCAGTTGTACAGAGCAACAAGGGATTTTTTTTATTCATTCATGGGATGTGGGCGTCACTGTCAAGGCCAGCATTTATTGCCCATCCCCAATTGCCCTCGAGAATGTGGGGTTGAGCCGCCTTCTTGAACCGCTGCAGTCCGTGTGGTGAAGTTACTCCCACAGTGGAATAAGTACCAGCCTAGCCAGCGACGTCTACATTCTGAAAATATATATATATATAATTTTTTTTTAATTGCACACTCAGCCAGGTTTTTTTGTATTGTATAAATTTAGGGGACCTATTATCCATCATATGGTAGATGGTTGCAATAGAACAGCAAATGTACAAAGGACACAAGACTTTTAAGAGGTGCAACATTGTAGGGAAGTGCAGATATAATCAGACTTAAACGGGTAAATAAATAAGATTTTAAAATTAATTTTCTTTTATAAACTATAGTTCTACTCCGTACCCTGCAAATTAAATGTAGACTTTGTAGAAGTAAATCGTTAAAAAGGTGAAATTTCTTCCCATAAAATATTAGGGCAAATTTTATGAATTCACACTCCCAGCATGGAGCTTTGCTGACTGGGAGCACATTAGGAAGTTGGCCACAAAGTCAGTGGACTCTGCAGGATTTTCCTGATGGGTAAAATTTAAACTGTAGCAACTAAAATAAGCAATTAAAAAAAACCCAAGGAAATAGGTATTTACAACAAAATCAGTCCTTCATTCCATTCTTAAAATAAGAACTAAATGCGCATCTTGTGTGATGTAACTGCTCATCGGCATGACTAGTAACAGTAAATGTTTAACTATGTAGAGCGCTGGACATGCATATCTATGTTCTTACCCTGTGATCATTTTTGTTGTTACAGACGTGATCAAATTCCAAAGATGTCGCATGAATCTTGCATTGAAAGCCAAACTGTACAGAAGTCTGGAAGAAACCAAAGATTTTAAGAAACATCTACAAATTAAACAAGAAGTTCTGATCAAATTTCTAAATTTAAAACATTTTTGTCCAGCATACAATCAACTCAATCCTATGCTATACGTGATTACTGTTTTTGTTTGCAATATTAAGTTAAATATGATGCACAAATACATAATCTGCAATAAATCACAAAGGAAAGAGGTAACTAAAATTTAGAGGAGACACAAAGTATTTGTTTTGTATAAATTTTAATTGAGACTTCAGGAGGAGTATGAAAGAGAACAGGTTTTAATAATTCATCATCTGTGAAGCACTTTGGGACATCCTGAGGACATGAAAGGCATTACTTTCTTGCGCTCTCTTCACTTCCCTGACCATATAATTACAATTGCTCGAAGATTTCATTTTGCAAATGCATCATTTTCATTGAACCAAATCACACACTTCAGACAACAAACTTCAGCACTTCCTTGTTACCTTTCTCTCATTCCATTTTTATTAGTCATTGACGACACATTTTCCTGGTCAATAAAGTTTTGGAAAATTCACAACACAGTTTGCACTCTGGTTTAAAACAATTACATATTTCAATTCTTCCCTCTTCCCCCAATGAAATGCATCATTCAAACAACTTACTTTTAATTTGCTCGCAAAGTATAAAGTTCTTCGGAATGTAGCTGGCTTTGAAGCACTTTAAAGCATTCAATGGGTGGAGAGGGAAACCTAAGCGTTCAATTACTTACCTATAAACAATCCTAGATTTGCAAGAATTTCTCAGCTTGGTTTATACGGTGATAAATTCCGAGATAGATTAAATAAATCATTAAGACTTATTTAAATTGGCAAAAGCAAGAATTTCATTCCGAGGATTAAAGAAATCCCAGTTTCTTACGTGGAATCTAATTCAGATTAAGAAAAATACAACTTGTGACCAGCGTATATAATGCAGAAAAGGTCATGCAATTTGAGGACGCTCAAGGTCAAATTATATTATAGATTGGATCTTAGGAGAGTGGTGTTCTCCTGAAGTTAAACAGCAGTCACGATGCTCATTTGCTCTGAACCAGTGCAAAGTGCACTCCAAAGGGTTGTGTGTAACAAATTGGCCACATCACATGCACAATATAATTGTCATGATGTCACCTACTAATATGTGAAACGACCCAGGCTTTCTTCAGCACCATGTCATGGAGGCAGCATACTTGAAGTTATTACGCAACTGGAAGTTGCTGTGTCGGTTCTTCAGGGTGAAATTGGTCTGGGCGGTAGCTAAAGTCAGACGATAGCAAATCTCCATGGAAAAGAAAATCGGGCGTGGTGTAAAACAGGTTGCCGATTTTATCACCCATTCTGCTCTACTGCCCAAGACCAATTCCATGCCTTTTAAGTGCTACCACTTGTTCAACACCTTGTCGCCATAACTAGGCTGGCAGCAGGCATTAATTTGTAGTTTAAAAAAAAACACTTTTCCCGAATCACCAATCGAACAATCAGATTGTTTTACAGTTCATGTGGCGAGAGCTGTGGAAGACTTGGGTAACGGGAACCAGCAGCTGAAGATCAGCATACAAGCATCTTTAATTTAACACTTGAATAATAAAAATGTGCCAAGGACAACAGATAGCAATGACAGGCTCAATTTATTTTAAACTGTTCTCATGCGCATCTCTATCCAGAGGCACTCTTTTTTCCCTTGACCTTTTGTTTAAATGGATATCTGTTAAAATGGATATCACTTTCACACCTTTCTTTGAAAAGAACTTGGCAAGAACACAGGACTAGTGCCTGAAAATTAACACTTCATATAATTGGCATCATATAGTCCTGAAAAGGTCAATTAACCTGTAACAATTTGATTTCCCAGTGTTGCTATTACACAAAACTACTAGACTATACCTGATAATTCCAAATCACTGTGTCCATAAAATTTTTAATTATCCAGTATTTCAAGTTAAGCAACTTTTAAATAGCAGTAGACGGTAAACCTAAATTTAAAATACCAAAATGAAAAATAATTTTCTTTATCCCCATTTATTTGTACTTTGTTGGCTCTCCACATCAATTTAAAATATTGCATTGCTACTTTTCTCAGTTTCTCACATCAAAACAACTTGTATTTATATAGTACCTTTAACGTAGTAAAACGTTCCAAGGCGCTTCACAGGAGTATTACAAGTCAAAAAATTTGACACCAAGCTACATAAGGAGAAATTAGGGCAGGTGACCAAAAGCTTGGTCAAAGAGGTAGGTTTTAAGGAGCATCTTAAAAAGGAGGAAAGAGGTGGAGAGGTTTAGGCAGGGAATTCCAGAGCTTAGGGCCTAGGCAACAGAAGGCACGGCCACCAACGGTGGAGCGATTATAATCAGGGATGCTCAAGATGGCAGAATAAGAGCGCAGATATCTCTGGGAGGGTTAATAAGAACATAAGAAATAGGAGGAGTAGGCCATTCGGCCCTTCGAGCCGGCTCCGCCATTCAATGAGATCATGGCTGATCTTCTGCCTCAACTCCATTCACCGGCCCTATCGCCATATCCCTTGATGCCCTTACTAGTCAGAAATCTATCGACTTCTGTTTTGAATATACCCAATGACTGAGCCTCCACAGCCCTATGGGGTAGAGAATTCCAAAGATTCACCACCCTCTGTGAAGAAATTTCTTCTCATCTCAGTCCTGAATGGCCTACCCTTTATCCTGAGTCTGTGGCCCCTGGTTCTAGACTCCCCAGCCAGGAGAAACATTCTCCCAGTATCCATCTATCAAGCCCTGTAATAACGTTGTATGTTTCAATGAGATCCCCTCTCATTCTTCTGAATTCAAGAGAATACAGGCCTAGTTTACTCAATCTCTTCTCATACGACAGTCCCGCCATCCCAGGAATCAATCTCGTGAACCTTTGTTGCATTCCCTCTATGGCAAGTATATCCTTCCTTAGGTAAGGAGACCAAAATTGTGCACAGTACTCCAGGTGTGGTCTCACCAAGGCCCTATATAATTGGAGTAAGACTTCTTTACTCCTGTACTCAAATCCTCTTGTAATGAAGGCCAGCATACCATTTGCCTTCCTAATGGCTTGCTGTACCTGCACATTTCACTTTCAGTGACTCATGTACAAGGACACCCAGGTCCCTTTGAGCATCTGCATTCCCCAATCTTTCACCATTTAGGAAATACTCTGCCTTTCTGTTTTTTCTACCAAAGTGGATAACTTCACATTTATCCACATTATATTCCATCTGCCATGTTCTCGCCCACTCACTGAGCCTGTCGAGATCCCCTTGAAGCCTCTTCACAACTGACACTGCCACCTAGCTTTGTATCATCAGCAAATTTGGAAATGTTACATTTAGTCCCCTCATCCAAATCATTGATATAGATTGTGAATAGCTGGGGCCCAAGCACCGATCCTTGCGGTACCCCACTAGTCACAGCCTGCCATCCTGAAGAAGACCCGTTTATCCCTACTCTTTGTTTTCTGTCTGTTAACCAATTCTCAATCCATGCTGGCATATTACCCCCAATTCCATGTGCCCTAATTTTGTTCACCAACCTCTTGTGTGGGACCTCATCAAAGGCCTTCTGAAAATCCAGATACACCACATCTACCGGTTCCCCTTTGTCTACTCCACTAGTTACATCCTCAAAGAACTCCAATAAGTTTGTCAAACAGGATTTCCCTTTCATAAATCCATGTTGACTCTACCCAAACTTATTAGTTTCTAAGTGCCCAGTTATTGCATCCTTGAAATAGATTCCAGCATTTTCCCCAACTACTGATGAGGTTAACAGGGTTGTGGGGCTGAAGGAGATTACAGAGATAGGGAGGGGCGAGGCCATGGAGGGATTTGAAAACAAGGATGAGAATTTTGAAATCGAGACATTGCTTAACCGGGAGCCAATGTAGGTCAGCGAGCACAGGGGTGATGGGTGAACGGGACTTGATGTGAGTTAGGGCACGGGCAGCCGAGTTTTGGATCACCTCAAGTTTACGTAGGGTAGAATGTGGGAGGCCAGTCAGAAGTGCGTTGGAATAGTCAAGTCTAGAGGTAACAAAGGCATGGCTGAGGGTTTCAGCAGCGGATGAGCTGAGGCAAGGGCGGAGACGGGCGATGTTACGGAGGTGGAAATAGGCGGTCTTAGTTATGCTGCGGATATGTGGTCGGAAGTTCTTTTCAGGGTCAAATATGACACCAAGGTTGCGAACAGTGTGGTTCAGCCTCAGACTGATGTTAGGGAGAGGGATGGAGTCAGTGGCTAGGGAACGGAGTTTGTGGCGGGGACCGAAAACAATGGCTTCGGTCTTCCCAATATTTAATTGGAGAAAATTTCTGCTCATCCAGAACTGGATGTCGGACAAGCAGTCTAACAATTTAGACACTGTGGAGGGGTCGAGAGAAGTGGTAGTGAGGTAGAGCTGGGTGTCGTCAGTGTACATGTGGAAAAAGGTTCATCTTCCAGAAGCCTCTAAAGAAAACTGTAGACGGGAATGAAACTTACTTTTATATGCATCAGTTTTACACAATGCTTTTGAAAAGGGTAAGTATAACCCACTTTCCTGGTTTTATTTAACCGATGAACAAAATATTACCAGTAATCAACCAAATCAAGTTAAACCACTGACACCTTTTTAAAAAAAACTAATTGTAGATTCTACTCAATTCCATAAAGAGTAATTAAGAGAGAGTGGGAGGAGGCTGATGTAGAATATCATCCATGATCTAATTGAATGGCAGAACAGGCTAGAAGGGCTGAACTCCTGTTACTATGTTCCAATGTACAGGCCAGTTGGGCCAAATGGCCCATTTCTGTCCTGTAGATTCTATGCAACATTCTATTGTAATCTGATCCATGGTTAATATACATAAATGCAAGTTTCTCCTCCAGTACCAGTCGTCTACTAGGATAGGTAAGTTATCCCTCATCCAAAGAACGGAGTCCACTTAGTGCTACACTGGGTGCCAGTTTAAGAACAAAAATCTTTCAAACTCATGCCTTATCCTTCAAGCATGACACACTAACAACTGGCCAAGCAGACAGTCAAAACAGATACTATTTAAAAGATAGTTTTGGCAAAACATGGGTACAAGCACTTTATACTAATCAAGGTTAAAAATGAAAATATATATTCATCAAAACAACACTTCACAAATTATTCGCCGAGAAGGTTCACATACATAAAGATCTGTAGGACCAGAAGGAAACGTGAAGTTCAAAGGAGGAGTGCGCACAAATAAAACTATTTTACATATATGTCAATATTGCCCTTCCAAATTTTGCTGCAGCAACACGAACATGCATTTCTATAGCGCCTTTAGTGAAGAAATATTCTCTTCAGAGGCGCGAGGAAGACAGGCACTAAGCCAAAGGAAAAGAGATTAGGGGCAGTGACCAAACACTTAGTCAAAGAGGTGCCTTAACGGTGGAGGGAAGTGGATAGGCAGAGGGGTTTAGGCTGGGAATTTCCAACTACAGTACATAGTCAACCTAAAAAGGTTAATCTGTATTGTACACTGTACAACAATTGTTAAGAAAATATAGAAGGAAAAAGTAACTGCTGAAGGAGATGCTGTTGATGTAAATATGCAATCAGTAAACATGTAAGCTAAATCAAAAACAAATGTATTAAGAGTTAAAATCAGAAAATACAGGAAATGCATAGTCCGCAACTATACAGAGAAAAGACAGGTTATCATTTCGGGTGTTGACCTTTCTTCAGAGCTGAAAATTGAAAGGTATGCAAATATTTCTAGCATTTTTTTATTTTAATTCAAATTTCTAGGATTTGCCATTTCTTTTCTTGTTACTTAAATATGTATTCACTTTGGGATTAACTACTCCCAAATGCCATCCAACAACCCCTGATGAAACTGAACTTGTGTGAACATTGGGTGAGGGCAAGATTTGACTCTAGTGTGATACAGCTTCCTACCCATGGTAGATCAGCATGCAAACATTCACTCGCAGGACTCATGTGAATAAAGCCTTTTGGGCAAGGTCCTGGAGGGCACCAGGATGCCAGCAAGGAATGCACACCTTCAAAAGAGAGGGAGAAAAGTAACATGGAAATAAGTTCTCTTGGTGGCTCTTGACTTCATATTTAAAGCACAAAGGCTCACATCTGTCTTCTGCAACACAAGGCAAACATTTACAATTATTTTTAGCACAATTCTGATTCTCAACAATTACAGAAAGAAACTTAGTGCATTTGCGACAGCAAACTATAGAATAATGGTGGTAGAATTAGTCATCTGGGATGGCCTTTATTTACCATGGAAGCAATTAGACCAATGTGCAGATGCAAACAAAAGTTCTTTCATCTGTTGATAGGGAAGTGAGACATTAACCTATTTAAATCCTTTTGAATTCAGGAGCAAATCTGGTTATGGACTCAAGTCCAATATACCCCAGTTATGTGATGCGACCTCAACTTCTGTCATAAGTGAGAAAATCTGAGAATTTGCTACCCATCAAACTCCATTGTACTTCATTGTTGTGGCTTAAAAGGTTCAAGCCACAACAATGAAAAATGTTCAGTATAACTGAAAGATAAACTTTTCACATCACTAATCGGCACCAGAATTATTTGTTCTAATCATCACACAGTAAGCCTGCAAACCAAAAGGCGCCAAAAATATTTAGACCTGGTTTATTTTTTGTGCGCATTGAGTGGCATAACAGAGTGCAGCTCAAGAAAACTGTATCAAGGAGAGATAAAACTGGCCCTAGAGCTTACTGGGAGTACAGAAGAGGTTATAGACTATTGCATGCTTCAACAAAGCGGCACATTTACATTAATGTGAGTCACCTGATCAGCCACCGGAACTCCGACCTGCCTCAGTGGCCTGCTAAATCGACTGAACTGGTTCAGTGCACCAGGATACTTTCAATGTAATGCAAGCACACGACACAATTGAGCCGCTTTATTTATTTATTTATTTTTAAACTGAAGTATTTTTTTAAAATTGAAAAATCATCAACAGCATTCTCTGCTACAGTTGTGTTGGAGGCAGATTAAGATGATGGTGGACCAGTCTTCTGCACATTCACAAGACCAAGTTTCTGTTTTCTGAATCAGCCTTTAAGAGGCCTATGGGGACAGTATAAACACGGAACAATGATGTACAGAGGTTAGTTTGGCCACCTCTGAAAACAATGATTTAAGTGTAAAAAAAAGCCTCAACTCTGCATCTGAACTTCAGCAAATAAGGAAAGAGTTCCAAGGACAGGAACTCTTGTCTATGGACAGGAGGAGTAATTTGCACGGAGAGTCTTTTGAGGACTTTTTATGCTGGATCTATCTTGCAGTAGTGCCACAGTTCTGGAATATAAATGCCGCAATAAATTGACACAAATGGTCATTGTGTAGCTGTAAAGTTCTCATGTTCCAGGCATGAGCTTAGACATCTTAAGCATTGGCAACACGCAATGTCACTCCACTTATAATTTTGTAAAGGACTAACCACCCAAGTGCACTTCTACAAGTAATTACACAGAATACAAAACACTCACTAGGATTCCGCATCAATCTGGATCCACCTCAGACCTTGGTCAACGTAAGGACCTTACCACAAAGTACACAATTTCGATTCCTGAATTACACACACCTAAAAACACCACAGCTGCCTCCAATCTCTCCCACCGCTTCACAATTGGTTTGTACCTCTTGCCTATCTGGGCTGCTCCACAAGAGCCAGTTGAAGAGATGGATCATTGTTATAATTTTCTAACATAGTTATAAAATAAAAGGATTGATTTTCGTCTTCACTACCGGAGCGCAGATCAATGGAATGAAAATCAGGCGGGTTCTATAGACACCGGACGATCCGCTCTGACAGATTAACACCCAGGCGGTGAAGATGAAAAATTTACCCCAAAGAGTCAGTCTCTCTCACTCTCTCTTTCACCCCACCCCTCAATCAGCAGCTCCACAATTAATCTACACAAACATATTTTCTGCAGTTAACCAGTAGATGTCATGCATTCTAGACTTAAAGGAACAGATGTACGATCAGACTGTGTACAACTTACAGGCTGCAATTAAGTGATTGAAAACAAAATAAATAAACAATTTCCAGTTTAGAGGATATTACATTTTTAATTGTTACTTAATTGGAAACGGTCGTTATCAGCATCGCTTAAATCATTACACAATAGTGCCAGAATATTACTTGGCAAATTTTACAAGTACAAAGACTTAAGTGGAAATAAATGAGTAGATTTTTATCTTTCACAGAGCGATGCGATAATACTTAAATATCAGTTTCAAATTACTGAATGTATGTCCAACTCCTCTGTAAACGTACTGTGGGAAATAAAAGGATTGCCCCATTTACCAATTATACATCACAATTTTCGCAGTTTAGCAGTTACTATACAATTCTGAGATCAACCACCACTGTACCAAATATAACTAAAAAGGTAACAATTAACACAGCTCGGGGCGTTGGAACACCGAAGCCTAGCACCACAAAGTAGTGATGTAGGGCGAATTCTGCCCATACTCCATTGTGTTACTAACCTAAATCAGACTGCTGTGCAGAGAAAGCAGAGCTTTGATCCTCTTGTGCCTCCCAACAGCCAAACTATGCCAACTTAAGAAATTTGGTTCCTTTCTCAGTCATGCCTTTTGACTGTCTCTTTCATTCAGTCATCATTGTGGTCCCTTTCCCTTCTATTTTCTAACAGTATTAACTGCTTCGGTGTGACAAAAGTCAGCATTCCTGACTTCTACCCTTTGTTTCTTGTTTCCCCCTTAGCCCACCCTTTCATTTTGTTCAGTTTTATCAGCATGCTCACTTGGCTTCCAGTTCTGAAGAATCTATACCCAAAATAGCAACCTGTCTTTTCTCTCTTCAGATGCTCACAAGCCTGCTGTGTATTTCCAACATTTTCTATTTTTATTTCAGAGGGGTTTTGGGCAGCGCTCTGGAAACCGCTCCCTGCCCGCTTACTCGGCTCGTGCTTATCCGTGGGAGATTGTTGAGAAGAGGGACATGCATCTTAAAAGACAAAAAAAAAAACTGAACTATATATAGCTTGCTACTAAGTGGGTTAAAAATTGCAATTCATCCTTCGGGTCTCTTAAAATGTATAATCTGCACTAAACTTTGATCTGAGGGCTTCTAATGTAGCATCAGAACATACAGAACAAAATTGAACCATACAAGTCTAGCCATTATTCTATATGTTGATTTGAATTTGCTGGTATGTTTTTCCACTTTTTTTAAAATCATGAAGATTATGACAAATGGTTTTGGTACCACAAACATCGGCATCAATAAATGCCCAAATCAATTCTAACAAAGCTGAAGGACTTACTTTTAAAAAAAGAGACTTTTTGTATTTCAAAATGTGTTAGTCTTTACACAGAGGGGAGAAAAAAAGGTCTATACTTGAAAAATGTGGTGAAGCACCTCCAATTATCTAAAGCCTATAAATAAACTTATAATGAATGATTTTCGGCCACTCTACTGCGCTAATTTTCAGTAAAATTGCTGATTTAGAGCTAGGCATTCCACACAGGAAATGGCAGCTGTGCTCATACAATTATAGCCTTGGTATTGCTTTCTTCACTTCAGTAAGCACCTTTACAAATAGTTCACTAGTAAACGCAACCAGTGTGATGATGCATTTAAAATCAGTAGTTATTACCCAGGGAGGCAGGTTATTTGCAGCAATAAATGCAGACATCCCAATTCAGCAGCAGCTATGTTCTTGAAACCTCACATCCTGCCCTGATGTAATTAGTCCACAAAAAGCTAATTATCTTAATCGAGCATTGACAGTTTCACTGACATCTTACTTCCTCTGGCAGCTATAAACACTCCTAAACTAAGACAGCGGCTAATAGGCTTTCAGTGCATTATTTACATTGCTGTTTTGCAATGAACAGCATTAAGCACAACACAAGATCGGCAAAAGCATTTATACCTGTTTTATTGCAAACATTTGATCTTTAGAATGTTTCAAAACTGTTCACTGCAAAAAAAAGTATTTATTTAACTAGTGAAATGTTGCTGCAGTTTTATTTGTATGCTCAGGACAGTGAAAATGCCTGATATTTTAATACAAATTTCTTAAGAATAATGAACACTTTGAGGACTACAATAGCATTTCTACATCAAAATGTGATTTTTTTTTGGTTAATGAAAAATTAACCGTGCTAATTTAGGAAAAGTCTATAGTACACCCAAGTTTCTCTCAATCAGTATTTTAAATCCCTCCATGGTCTTGTCCCCACCCTAACTCTGATCTCCTCCAGTTGTACATCCCCAAACACATCTTCCACTCCTCTGACAAAGGTATACAACGCAATCTTTGCTCTTTCTGCTCTACCATTCGTGGAGGCTCTTTCAGCCACTATATCCCTGCCCTCAGATTCCCTCCTCTGTTTTGACACATCCATACCCACTTTCAAAAACCCCCAAATCCATTCCCTTCAATTGTACTTTGGCACCATCCTCCCTGAAACTTTGTTTCCTCTCACGCTCAGTCTAAATTGTTTTTCTCTTCCATCCTACAAATTGCTCCACGAGTCCTTCTGTGTGCAAGAAGTTAGAGGTGCAAGTTGTTATTGTTGCATTAGCAAGAAAATATTTGGCAGAAGAAATAGGACAGAAAGCCAGTCAGTATTTAAGAAGCTAAGAAATTTACTGAGCACATTTCAAGAAAGCAGTTTATTTTCCAAATTACACAAGCTTAGCATAGCACCAACTCATGCTTGAAAATAGTTTACTAGCAAGAACAGCCTCCAGTACTATGCCCTAGTGACTGTGAGCAGACAATGAGTGCCAACAGGATATTTGACTACATGGAATATTGCAGATGAACCCAAACTTATCCTTAAATAACAACCACACAATTTCTAGAAAAGGTCACTTGATAACCGTCAGTAAAGAACCTTTGCTCGTTAAATTTGGAACATTCTTGGCTTACATGGCTCAGTAAAGAAAGAAGCTGCATTTATGATGGTGCCCATCACATCTTCCAGACATCCCAAAGCACTTTACAACCAATAAATTATTTTTGAAGCACAGTCACTGTTATGTAGGCAAATACAGCAGCAAATTTGCACACAGCAATGTCCCATGAAAAGCAATGAGATTAATGACCAGTTAATTTATTTTTGGTGGCATTAGTTAGGGAGGAATGTGGGCCAGAATACTGGGAGAATTCTCTGCTTTTCTTTGAATAGTGCCGTGGGATCTTTTACAGCCACTTGAAAAGGCAGACAGGGCCTTGGTTTAACATCTTATTTGAAAGACAGCACCTTCGCAAATGCAGCCTTTTTCAGTACTGTAAACCTAGATTACATGCTCAAATCCTGGAGTGGAGCCTGAACCCATGATCATCTGACTCATACAAGAATACTACCAACGGAGTCAAGATGACACTATTGAAGTAGCTAGTCCAATTACATACTAATCAGTAGTACAGCATGCAGCACATATACCTAATGGGCTATGGCACAGTGGATTTTGTTTCATTTTTATGCTAATTCAAGATTTAACTGCTGTATTACTGTCTTTCATTAGAAATTTTATGTAACCGAAACTGCACAGAATGTAGCGATGAAAAATATATTATTTATGACAAGAACTCTGCAACCGCATCAATGGGGAACATAAGATTCTTAATCATTTCTCCCAGGCCAATATTGGCAAGAAAATTCTGCAAATACATTTTTTTTTTTAAAGTTCTTTTTGAAATCTTACTCCAGAACTCCCAACCCTGAACTAAAATCTGCTGCATGGCTTTTTTTTTTTTTAATTCTTTCATGGGATGTGGGCGTCACTGGCAAGGCCAGCATTTACTGCCCATCCCCGATAGGTATGAGAAATGGGGAGTAGTAGGAGTTAGGAAAGCGAGTTCTGTAATATGGGAATGGTTGATCCAAACTCACTAATTTAGAAACACTGGACACAGTCATGTTTTCATGTTTATTAAATAAAGTTGTGCAAGTTGATTACTTCCAAGTTTGAAAACCACAGTAGCTTCTTATTTATGGTGAACTTACACATCAATACTAAGGGACATAAAAACTACGGAATGAAAATATACTATTTAGCCAATCAAGCTCCTTGCACCGACCATATTCTGTCTACTCTACCACAGACATTCAACTAGCTATTTAATACCCTGAGGAAAGCTCTGTGCAAAAACTCCCTACCCTACAAAAAAAAGTAATCAAGCAACATTCCAGAATATTCAACCATCACTATTCAGCCCTAACCCACTGTCCTCAAGACAACATTAACCCCAACGTTACATTCCGAGAATCAATGGCTCCAAGTTTCATCTACATATGGCGGACAGTGGGCGAAGCAATTGTTGGAGAAAGGCCTGATCATTTTGATGGCCGGGCATCATTTACAGGGAATCAATGAGCTGCCTCCACATTCGGAGTGCTGATGGGCGGCTCGCCATTTTGAGAGGGTGGGAAATGCGACAAGGCAACCAAAGAGCAAAGGCCTGCAGCAGCACATTAAAAAGGAGAGAGTGGCGAAGGGAATTAAAACAATTAACTTTGAAGGCAGCATGGGGAGAGCAATTAAACTGATCCTGAAGCTTTAAAACTATTAATAAAATTGCCAGACCTGCTTCCAGCAACCCCTTTAACTGATGCTGATCCTGTCTAATTCTTGCCCTGTTACCGCCCATGTATAGTGTGCAATTTTACACCTGAACAGGTTGCGCGCTAAGAGCAACCAAATGGTATTGGGGTCCTAACTACATGCAGCAGTGAGGCTCCCATCTGTTTCCGGCAGGAGTGCTGGCTGCCTAAATTGAGACTAGTTTGAAAATGGCATAAGGTGGGTCTTGGGCAGGAAGTAGGCAATAAATTTAATGTTGCTATTTGTTTCACTACCCAATTCCCCCCTCACCACTGTTGCCAGCTCCTACCAATTCTTCTGCAGTTGCACTGGGGATTCCACTTCTGCGAAATTATCAGGAATTCCTACCAACAGCATGCAGCACAGTGTGATTCCATAGAGAAGCAGCAACAGGTAGAGTCAATAGTGGCAGTGATGATTGAGACAGGGAGTGGAGCAAAATGATCAAATAGAAGAATGAGGAGAGAAGTTAGAAGAATTATTTTATTTTTTTTATACACAGAACATGGAATGCTCTACAACATGAGGTTATCGACTACAATATAATTTTAAAATGGAACTGAATAAGTATTTTTAAAGGAAGCTTATACAGTAATAGGATATGGAAAAGGGCTGGGAAATGGGATTACAGTAGATAGCTCCAGGGGAAGAGCCATCAACACAGGCGCACTGGGCTGAATGGGCTCCTTCTAGGATTCCAAGTTGATTGGTTTGTGTGTGTATCAAGACACTCAGCTGGCACAAAAGAGAATTTATGCTTCCTAATTTAATCCTGTGCCCCCAGATTGTTAAATGGACTGTTTACATCTATGCATCTCTGCCTCATTATTTTAAAGATCTAGACCCCATCTTTCTTCAATCTTCACTTCCCAAGTGAAAACAATTTCAGCTCTGCAAATCTCTCTTCAATTCAGGACCAATTTCATGTATCCAGATTTTGTTTCAGAAACGCTTAAAATAATTGCGTAGTCATGGGATGAAGGTTTGATCCTAAACGCCACCAAGTTCCCGAACTCAGCATCATCGCTGCAAAAAGCTGCAGAAGCAAGCTGATTCAGGACCAGAAAGGAAGGTCATCTGGGAGACTAAACACCTGTAATTTTGAAATTTGTAGTAGAATAAACTTTACAACCCCCAGTTCTCCAAGTTTTAAAAACTATAGTGTTGAGATTTCAGAATTTTAGAAATTATGCTGACACAGCAATTTGCAATACAAAATTATACTTTAAAAGAAAAGATAATTCCTGCATACGGCTGGTTAATACTCACTGTAACTCGAGAGGAACTCTGGCTCTGAATTCTGTGTTGGCATCCAGCAGGGATACACGTGCCCGGTGGCTGTTGGTGCCCCCACCCCCCAATCGTATGCATTGAGAGCCCATAAAACCTTCCCGCCATGTAGGCATAACCACGCTACTAGCTGGTATAATGATGGTTATAGTCATGGAAGGAGTGTTCGCATGGCAGACTGTCAGACAATTAATCAGCCTGCAAATGTTTCCACTGTTTCACACTATTCTCCAAGGGAGAAGTGTGAAGGATAAGGTAACTAAACTGTAAACAATTGTAACTCAGTTTTAAAAATCGTAATTTAAAAACAAGTGATTCAAATTAATTTCTAAATCTTCAAGCCAAATTGGAAATTGCTAATCCACACTGCACAACTGCTACACAGTTTGAAATCCAGAGCCACTTTTGACAGCCACATTTTGTGAAGGGTTTGCCGGTTTTATGAAATATGTTAATTTGTCCGCCAGTCTTATAATACCCATAGGGGGCTGGCTCTGGCCCTCTAGGGAGATTAGATGGTGGATGGATTGTCTGGGCTATTTTATAGATTATTCTAACTGTTACGGAAAATCTATCTCTGGCTATCGGGAGATTCATTTGTGTACCAGAGTTTACCCCAAGAGCAAATGTTTCCAGTATAATTCTCAAACAAATCTAATCTCTCCTGGTAACCCACTTGCCTGATTTTTGGAACCATCATCCTGTGTTGCACCATCAGTGTGTGGCAGATGGACGCCATCATTGTGAAAACATCTTCACTCACAGATTCCTTCCATACCAGGTTTAGCAAGGCATTTGTCTGTTGCTTAGTGTCCAGCTTCTTGAGACACTCCGCAGTAATTAAATTCACTGAAATTCTACCATTGCCCTTTAAACAGAATTAAACAAGAATAAATCCATTCCAGCGGTCCGATTTTACAAAAGGAACAGACATTCCTATAAAGTATCTAAATAAAAACATTACTAAAATTGAAGAAATCACAGGGTACAAGTGCATTTTATTTTAAAATGTATTTGTGTTTCACATTTTGCTCATGATAAACCAGTTACCAAAGTGGCTAATAGTGGAAAAAATGGTTTGGTGAAGGATTGGCAGTAGAAATTGTTTGCAAAGTAACTAAAAAGTGAGAAAATTGTAGACAGGTAAATGTCAGTGACTTGAAAAACCTATTAGTGCAATGCTTACTCAACGTTTCGCTTTTTGAGTTTTAGAACACAAACATACACTATGGCCCAAAAATTAGTGCCTCTACGCGAGAGTACGCACTGTGTACTCTCGCGTATTCTGTCTCCAATTGCCGGTTTTCTGCATGCACTGCGCATGCGCTGAAAACCGGCACTTGGTGATTTCAAAAGGGGGCGGTTCCTAGGTGAACCGCGTGCGCGCACGAAGGCTCCCTCTTTAATTTCTGGGCCTATATATTTAAAAGACCAAACCAACAGGGAAAAAGGTAAACCATAAAAAATTCTCATTCCTGAAAAGGATTTCTACAGAAAATTAAGAGAATTGTTCTAAAAGTCAACAATAGAAAAATTCAAAGTGCCAAGCAAATGTGTTATGACTATTTTTATTAAGTTAAAGCCTGAGTTATACTGCATGTTTGGCAATAGTGAAATGTGATAACTAATATTGTTCCAATGCAACACAGCAGAATTTATGGAATCAGAATGTTGCAGCACAGAAACAGGCCTTTCAGCCCATCCTGTCTACACCAGTGGATTTTCTCCATGTGAGCCACCTGGTCGAATCGCACTTTGCTGTTCGCTCCCGGTAGCCTTCAATACTCCTCTTTTTCAAGCAACTAGTTTCCTTCAAAAATAATTTATTGACTGCTTCAAACCTAATTATTTGGTGTTAGTAAGCAGTATAACTCAGTGATACAGATAGCTCTCCTAATAGATCAGCACATTTATCTAGTGAGTATCTAAAATTAGGAAAGGCCCAGTTTCTATCCCATGTTCCTGCTGAGTTAGCGAACCACTGCTGGGGCAGTCGTAAGGTTAATACAACAGACTTCACCACAACTGACTTGAATAGGTGAAATCCCTGCTCATTATGCAGCAACCCCTGCTGGAAAGTGAGGCCATGTAGATGTTAGGTGAGCACAGGATCAGGCTCAGATACAATTTCCACTGCAATTGATTAGCCTGCCAATACGCATCACGTATGAATAACATCCACTTAGACGAGGTTACAGAGGGCAAGACGCACCTGCGGAATCATAGCCCATTAAGATGCTAATGTCAGGGGGATGGGGAAAATTGGCAAAATAATTTTTTTTTCGCTAAGTAATTTAAGCAAACAACTGCAGTTTTAATACCCACTTGTTAAAGTATAACCACAGCAAATATACTTAAGTATTTAGAGGGTTAAGTTATCAATTCAGCTGACACCAATATGCAAACTCAAGCGTGTCAGGAAGGGACAGAAGGTATGGAGTAAAAGGTAAAGTGTTAAAAAAGGAAAAAGCAGGAACTAAGTGTCACAAAACATATTTGAAAGTTCTTTATCTGAATGCACGTAGCATTCATAACAAAATGGACAAGTTAGCGGCACAAATAACTACGTATGGGTATGATCTTGTGGCCATTACAGAAATATGGCTGCAGGGTGACAACGACTGGGAACTAAATATGCCAGGGTATTTAACAATCAGGAAGGACAGGCAGGAAGGGGAGGTGGGGTGGCTATGTTAATAAAGGAAGGAATCACTGTAATACAGAGAAATGATATTGGGTCAAAGGATCAGGATAATGAAACAGTTTAGGTGGAGATAAGGAATAATAAGGGGAAAAAAACACTAGTGGGAGTAGTATATAGGCCTCTTAATAGTTGCAACTCTGCTGGAAGAAGTATTAATCAGGAAATAGTTGGGGCATGTAATAAGGGAACAGCTATAATTATGGGGGATTTTAACTATCATATTAACTGGACAAATCAAATTGGGCAGGGTAGCCTTGAGGAAGAGTTTATTGAGTGTATTAGGGATGGATTTCTTGAGCAGTATGTAACTGATCCTACAAGGGGGCAAGCAACCTTGGACCTGGTCCTGTGTAATGAGTCAGGATTAATTAATAATGTCCTAGTTAAGGATCCCCTTGGAATGAGTGACCATAACATGGTTGAATTCCATATCCAATTAGAGGGTGAGAGGCTGGTTCTCAAACAAGCGTACTGAGCTTGAATAAAGGAGACTATGATGGTATGAGAGCAGAATTGATTAAAGTGGACTGGGAAAATAGATTAAAGGGTAAGACGGTACATGAGCAGTGGTGTTCATTTATGGAGTTATTTTACAACTTTCAAAAGAAATATATTCCAGAGGAAAAAAGGGTGTAAAAGAAATGACAGCCATCTGTGGCTAAGTAAAGAAATTAAGGATAGTATCCGACTAAAAACAAGGACATATAAGGTAGCCAAACTTAGTGGGAGGATAGAAGATTGGGACGTCTTCAAAAGACAGCAAAAAGTAACTAAAGGATTGATTAAGAAAGGGAAGATAGATTATGAAAATAAATTAGCAAAAAATATAAAAACAGATAGCAAGAGTTTCTATAGTTATATAAAAAGAAAAAGGGTGGCTAAGGCAAACGTAGGTCCCTTAGAGGATGAGACCGGGAAGTTAATGGTGGGAAACATGGAGATGGCAAAAATGCTGAACAAATATTTTGTTTCAGTCTTTACAGTAGAGGACACTAAGAATATCCCAACACTGGACAAACAGGGGGCTCTGGGGGCGGGGGGAGGAGCTAAATACGATTAAAATCACTAAGGAATTGGTACTCAGTAAAATAATGGGACTCAAGGTGGATAAATCCCCTGGACCTGATGGCTTACATCCTAGGGTCTTGAGGGAAGTGGCAGTAGGGATTGTGGATGCTTTGGTAATAATTTTCCAAAATTCCCTGGACTCAGCAAAGGTCCTGGCAGATTGGAAAACTGCTAATGTAACACCCTTATTTAAAAAGGGTAGTAGGCAGAAGGCTGGAAATTATAGACCAGTTAGCCTAACATCTGTGGTGGGTAAAATTTGGGAGTCTATTATTAAGGAGACAGTAACAGAACATTTAGATAAACATAATTTAATAGGACAAAGTCAGCATGGCTTTATGAAGGGGAAGTCATGTCTGACAAATTTGCTCGAGTTCTTTGAGGACATAACGTACAGGGTGGATAAAGGGGAAACCAGTGGACGTAGTGTATTTAGACTTCCAGAAGGCATTCGACAAGGTGCCACATAAAAGATTATTGCTCAAGATAAAAAATCACTGGATTGGGGGTAATATTCTGGCATGGGTGGAGGATTGGTTATCTAACAGGAAGCAGAGAGTTGCGATAAATGGTTCATTCTCGGACTGGCAACCAGTTGCCAGTGGTGTTCCGCAGGGGTCGGTGCTGCGTCCCCAACTCCTTACAATCTATATTAACGATTTGGAGGAGGGGACTGAGGGTAACATATCAAAGTTTGCAGATGATACAAAGATGGGAGGGAAAGTAGAAAGTGAGGAGGACATAAAAAACCTACAAGGGGATATAGACAGGCTGGGTGAGTGGGCGGAGATTTGGCAGATGCAATACAATATTGGAAAATGTGAGGTTATGCACTTTGGCAGGAAAAATCAGAGAGCAAGTTATTATCTTAATGGTGAGAAACTGGAAAGTACTGCAGTACAAAGGGATCTGGGGGTCCTAGTGCAAGAAAATCAAAAAGTTAGTATGCAGGTGCAGCAGGTGATCAAGAAGGCCAACGGAATGTTGGCTTTTATTGCTAGGGGGATAGATTATAAAAACAGGGAGGTATTGCTGCAGTTATATAAGGTATTGGTGAGACCGCATCTGGAATACTGCATACAGTTTTGGTGTCCATACTTAAGAAAAGACATACTTGCTCTCGAGGCAGTACAAAGAAGGTTCACTCGGTTAATCCCGGGGATGAGGGGGTGGACATATGAGGAGAGGTTGAGTAGATTGGGACTCTACTCATTGGAGTTCAGAAGAGTGAGAGGCGATCTTATTGAAACATATAAGATTGTAAAGGGGCTTGATCGGGTGGATGCGGTAAGGATGTTCCCAAGGATGGGTGAAACTAGAACTAGGGGGCATAATCTTAGAATAAGGGGCTGCTCTTTCAAAACTGAGATGAGGAGAAACTTCTTCACTCAGAGGGTAGTAGGTCTGTGGAATTTGCTGCCCCAGGAAGCTGTGGAAGCTACATCATTAAATAAATTTAAAACAGAAATAGATAGTTTCCTAGAAGTAAAGGGAATTAGGGGTTACGGTGAGCGGGCAGGAAATTGGACATGAGGCTGAGTTCGGATCGGTCAGGGCCCTGTGGGTGGCGGAGCGGCTCGAGGGGCCGATTGGCCTACTTCTGCTCCTATTTCTTATGTTCTTATGTTCTTAAACTCATGATATAATCTTTAAATAAAACAAATCAAGTATCTTCTTGGTCAGCTTGTGTGTCAGCTGTGGCTCAGTTGATAGCACGCTCGCCTCAGAGTCAGAAGGTTGTGGGTTCAAGTCCCACTCCAGAGACTTGAGCACATAAATCTAGGCTGACACTCCAGTGCAGTACTGAGGGAGTGCTGCACTGTCGGAGGTGCCGTCTTTCGCATGAGACGTTAAACCGAGGTCCCGTCTGCTCTCAGGTGGGCGTAAAAGATCCAATGGCACTATTTTGAAGGCGAGCAGGAGAGTTATCCCCGGTGTCCTAGCCAATATTTATCCCTCAACCAACATAACAAAAACAGATTATCTGATCATTATCGCATTGCTGTTTGTGAGACCTTGCTGTGCGCAAATTGACTGCCACGTTTCCCACATTACAACAGTGACTACACTCCAAAAAGTACTTCATTGGCTGTAAGCGCTTTGAACCGTCCGGTGGCCGTGAAAGGCGCAAGTCTTTCTTCTTTATAAGTTTGGTTAAAATTCAATGAAGATTCTCATCAGTAGGTTATAAGCTAATGTCACAATTCACTGTTTATGAACATAAAAGGTATGCACAGTCGATATAATGTCAACAAGATCCAAGAAAATCCAAGAAGGTGTTTTATAACTCACTTTTCAATAAATATATACATTGAAACTACAACTGATAACGACTTGCACCCAATTAAAAAAAACGAGAGAAACAATTCCGGGTTCTTCTTACCTTACTGGTAAACATCTTGCGCTCCTCCTCCTCTTCATTCTCAGAGTCGCTACCGATTTCTCTGCCATTTGAACCAGTCAGTGAAACCGGTAACTGTGGTAAAAGGATCTGCAGCATCCTCAGGTACACAAGCATGCCTTCCTCAGACAGAGTCGCTAATTTACATGGAGTGAAAAAAAAAATGCAAGAAAGGTTACTGCCATATAGATATACACATACAACGTTAAACAAATTAACTATATAG
This sequence comes from Squalus acanthias, assembly GCA_030390025.1. Taxonomy (NCBI): domain Eukaryota; kingdom Metazoa; phylum Chordata; class Chondrichthyes; order Squaliformes; family Squalidae; genus Squalus; species Squalus acanthias. The sequence continues at coordinate 158,964,111 of CM059428.1, forward strand.
CATGAACACTGAGCTAGCAGAAAACAGGTAGCACAATGGCAAGGCAGCAAAATTATGCTTCAATATTTGATGCAGAAACAACAATTTGCTGAAGTACAAGTTGCTCATAAGGCCCAACTTCTTAGATCGATCCCAAAATACTCTCTGGATATGCACTTGAAGTGCCGTAACCTACAAGGCTACGGACCAAGTGCTGGAAAGTGGGATTAGGGTGGATATCTCTGTCGGCCGGCACGGACAAGATGGGCTGAATGGCCTCCTTCTGTGCTGTAAATTTCTATGATTCTATGATTCATCAAAGACTGCTTCTCTGCTATAAGAAATAGGAGCAGGAGTAGGCCATTTGGCCCCTCGAGCCTGCTCAGCCATTCAATAAGATCATGGCTGATCTTTTACCTCAACTCCACTTTCCTGCACTATCCCCATATCCCTTGATTCCTTAATATCCAAAAAACTATCAATCTCTGACTTGAATATACACTCAACGACTGAGCCTCCCCACAGCCCTCTGGGGTAGAGAATTCCAAAGATTCACCACCCTCTGCGTGAAGAAATTTCTCTTCATCTCAGTCCTAAATGGCCGACTCCTTATTCTGAGCCTGTGACCCCTGGTTCTAGACTCCCCAGCCAGGGGAAACATCCTCCCTGCATCTACCCTGTCAAGCCCTGTAAGAATTTTGTATGTTTCAATGAGATTACCTCTCATTCTTCTAAACACGAGAGAATATAGAACTAGTCTACTCAATCTCTCCTCATACGACAATCCCCCCATCCCAGGAATCAGTCTGGTGAACCTTCGTTGCACCCCCTCTAGGGCAAGTATATCCTTCCTTAGTTAAGGAGACCAAAACTGTACACAATACTCCAGGTGTGCTCTCACCAGGGCCCTATATAATTGCAGTAAGACATCTTTACTCTTATACTCAAATCCTCTTGTAATAAAGGCCCACATACCATTTGCTTTCCTAATTGCTTGCTGTATCTGCATATTAACTTTCAGTGATTCGTGTACAAGGACACCCAGGTCCCTCTGAACACCAACATTTCCCAATCTCTCACCATTTAAACAATACTCTGCTTTTCTATTTTCCTACCAAAGTGGATAACTTCACATTTCTCCACATTATATTCCATTTGTCATGTTCTTGCCCACTCACTTAGCTTATCTATATCCCCTTGAAGACTCTTTGCATCCTCCTCACAACTTACATTCCCACCAAGCTTTGTATCATCAGCAAACTTGGATATATTACATTTGGTCCCCTCATCCAAATCATTGATATAGATTGTGAATAGCTGAGGCCCAAGCACTGACCCTTGCGGTACCCCACTAGTTACAGCCTGCCAACCCGAAAATTACCCGTTTATTCCTACTCTCTGTTTTCTGTCTGTTAACCAATCCTCAATCCATGTTAGTATTTTACCCCCAATCCCATGAGCCCCAATTTTGTTTAATAACCTCTTGTGTGGCACCTTATCCAATGCCTTCTGAAAATCCAAATACACCACATTCACTGGTTCCCCCTTATCTATTCTGCTAGTTACAACATCAAAAAACTAACAGATTCGTCAAACATGATTTCCCTTTCATAAATCCGTGTTGACCCTGCCCAATCCTATTATTTTCTAAGTGCCCTGTTACCACATCCTTAATAATATAAAAGCACCATCACACACACACTGAAGGAAGATATGGTATAACCGTCACTTTGATAATATCTTGGTCCCTATTCAACAATTTCAAATATGCAAAGAATTCAGTACAAAAATAAGTTCTAAAAAAAACTACTTCAAATTATTGCGATCTAAAGACAACATAGGCCTAGGAGCCACAGCATATGGAATGAATTCCACTTGAGACACAAACAAAAAATAGTTGTTTGCTGCGAGTCATCACCCTAGATCACTCAAGTCAACTACTGTATAAAATGACCACAACATGCTTCGTCAATGTATAATACAAACCAAAGAAAAAAAAACATACCTATCTGTGATTCTCCAACAGCAAGAACAAAGTACAGAAGCCAAGGTGCCATATCCCTGGTAAAAGTGAGCCCTACTGAAGAGGTTGCCTTCGGTATTAACAGTGCATTCAGGAAAGGTATGTAAGGAAAGGAAATCCTTGCAGCAGACAGTGCTGGAACGAGGAAGTTGAAGATCTGGTCTGTGAACGGTGCAGTGAAAAACTCTTTTGCCAATGCAGCAAAGACCTGATGCCTGTGTAGACAAGTATATTCATGATTTACAAATTATAGTAAAGTTAAGTTTGGCAGATAATAGATTCAACACATTGATTACAAGCTGCAAAAATGATAAATTACTAATATATACACAATAGCTACCTTTTTGAAAATTAGTCACAAAAAATACTCTATGTCTTTACCCTTCAAACCATCAAATGGTTCAGTGAAGAAATTGAATTTGTACGTAAAAATGAGCCCGACTAGGAAGGTCGTTGGTCTGCGTTGAGTAAGCAGATCTCCATATACCCAAGGTACATTGAGGAAATTTCTGCCAGGAGTTTCGCTCCTGAAGTTACCTTTAACCTCTATTGTAAGTGCCTATGCATGGACACCAGTTGTGAAAAGGGTCTGGTTTGATGGTGATGGCCCCAGTGGTCAATAGGCTCTTCAACACTCACTGTTTAAACTCACAACTTAAGGAAGTCTGGCTATTGGGGTAAGGTATCAGAGGGTTGCCTGTGAAACTGTGCCCCCTTGAGTAAGGCTCTTGGTTTTAGGTTTAAAATTGATAACTCTGCCCTCCTTTGGAATGGAAAATTTGAAAGTCACAACTAAATTTTAAAAATGGCTACAGAAGGCAGTGGAATTAGTTTTGGATTGCTCTCGCAAAGAGCTGGCACATACAAAATGGGCCGAATAGGTTCCTCCTGTGCTCTAAACTTTCTATAGTTATATTTTACTTGTACAACTTTTGATTAAAATGCTGCCTCTAAAACAAAATTATTTTACCTCCCTCAACACAATACAGAGAAACACTGATTCTGTTGATCAGGGATGTAACAGTGCACCCAACTTTAATCCGATACTAGTTTTCAAAAATAAACAAAGCACTAATAAAAACTAAGTTTAGTTCACCTGAACTAAAACAGCTAATACAAACCACATATATCATATAAAGCACACTTGGAATCCCCACCTATCAATTACTGCCTTCAGGAGAAAAGTAGTTAAGGGAGAAAAATCGGATCAATTTAAAACAAAATTAGTTTCGGTTCTGCTAGAAATACTCTAAAATCAAATGCTGGGAGCTATGTGATGCCAGTGCAATTTGACCTGCTTTACCATTTGCCCTCATCACCTGGTGGGTTACTTCCTAACTCAGTAGCTCCAAATCCTTGCTGACTACCTGTGATTAGGAAATCACTGACAATATTTTTCTTAAACTTAAAGAGTGGTGAGGGGGAAATCCAAACGCTACCATACCATGGCAGAACACATGAGTCTGCTCTCTGCCTCTGGCATGCCCAAGGATGCTTCTGGTAAGATTAACACGAGTTTTAAATATTACATCCATACATGCTGACCTCCATGGCATGGCTTATGGCAGTCAAGAGATGTACTGTTTTAAAAGGGCAGGACTGTGGTACCTGTGGCAGGAAGATGGAGTTACGGCAGAAGATCAGCCATAGTCTTGTTGAATGACAGAGCAGGCTCGAGGGGCCGAATGGCCTACTCCTGGCTCCTATTTCTTATGTTCTTCTGTAACTCACAGGATATTATTCTGCTGGCAAGATGCTGCTGTGCGTAAACTGTCTGTTCTATTAAGACCACAAGATTTAATTGTTGTAACTCTTAGGTCAATTGCTTTTATGGACATCCTGAGGTTAATTAGAAGATAATTTCTGCCTCCGGGGAAATTTCTCCCTAGGCTGGAAATAACTGGCTTCCACACCTCGCATCTCCTCCCCCACCAGAAATGTGAAAAGTGTGTAACCAGAAGCATGATGGATGTATCTGAAAACATATTTTGTGTCTAATTTTGTCCCTTTTTCTCCACTTTTACTGGGATGGGATGGGATCCTGATGGATTTTCCTCCCTAGAGGTGCTCGGGTCAATTCGAATGGAGCATTAGAATTTCCCTGGCTAATTCAGAGACTGGGGACTGAACTTGGGACCTCCTGGTTTGTATTGCTGGGCACCATCTTTATCCACTAGGCCATGGGTATGGGGTGGGGAGAGAGGGAGATCAAAGTTGTTTTCTTCAAATTGAAAGCCTTAATGAAACCAAACATTATGCATTGCTTACAATATAAAATGAATTATTTTAATGAAGTTATTTTATAGCTATTACTGAATAAAAAAATTTAAATGAACTGTTATCAATAATATGACTCCTATGGCAAAGCACCTAGCTGGTCTTCGGCACTATTCCTACCTTGAACCTTCTGGGCAGGAGGCATATCGAAAGTGCAGTGGTTTCAGGAAATTCTCTAACAGTGTCATTGCAAGCGGAACGCGTGAAACACGTGAAACATCAGAATACTCGAAACTTGATGGAAGCCTATGATTAATTAACATGTAAAGTGATTTGTAGTAACCTGCAACAAAACAAAACAAACCAGTTAATACATCTGGGAAAAACAAATATTGTTCAATTACTTTTAAAGTATTAATATGTACCGAATGGTTTATTTCCCAAGTAAACTGCTACCAACAATACACCTGTTACATTGTACATTACCTTCAGGCTCTGTCCCGCTATCCGTTAACCTTGCACCCAAGTCATAGTCACTCTAGTGTGCTCAGCTCACTTACCACAAAAGTGCAGTCAAGTGGACATTTTTATAAAATATTGTTTCTGAAGATATGAGGTACACTGCAGCTATAATATCCTCCACTGAAGAAAGAAGTTTGTAGCCATGATTCTCCAAGCAGAACATTCCTAATTCCAGCCATATTTTTGGCTGGGACTAAATGGAATATCAGGACTCGGTACAATAAATGCCGCCCATGAGAAACATACAATTTCTATGTCTCAAAGTCCATTATTATACCTCAGCAGTTTTAGATTTAGCCCCTTAAGGTGTCCAAATGCATGCCCAACTTCAATTACCAACAGTTTCTCTTGACAATAAACAAAATCTTTCTGTTCCAAGAAGCCCAACAAGTCAGCTATAAGAAGTCGTCTGGCTTGCACTTTCAAATTTTGGCTGTTATTAATTCCAAAGATGGTTGGAGAAGTACAGCAGGGAAGCAAGTTTACGGATCAGATTAAGATTGAAGTTTTGAAATTGGATTTTGAGTTTTGGTAGATGTGAACAAGAGGGAATTTGTGCTCCCATAATTCAGGAGCACACCTGGAATTTGAGCAGAGGTTGGCACATCCCTAAGGATTTTCCATCCATTAAAATTAATGGGTGCGTTCCCAGCATGTGAAGCACTGCACTAGAAGTGCACATTTCATAAAATCTACCCTAACATTAGGCAAGATGTAGGACATATGGAGTTGATCACATGGTATTGATGCAATATCATGACATGACATGCAGGGCAGCCCATGCCCATTTTGAACATCTACTCTAGTTTAATCCAAATAAAATAAGACATCTTGTACATAAACTGATTACTACTGCATAATAAAAAGCACACAGGAAGTTTAAGCATTTAGATATCAACTTTGTCCATAGTAATTTCTACCCTATAGTTTCAAAAGTAACCTTTTCAAAAAGAACATGGTTTAGAAACACATTAAGAATTGTACAGGAAACCCAAAGCTATATTTCAAGAAGTATATGAACAGCACATTGCAGAATATTCACCATTGTAAAATTCTGGGTTCTAGTTTCAAGAAGAAATGTAGCTTATTTTAAACAATTGAAAGCCAGTTTTGGACAAGCACATTTAAACACAAAATCTGGTGTCATGGTGACACTGGTTTTTGAACAAAAAGGCACATTAATAGTGTACAAATTGCACCTCGAGTTATGTAGGTCAGATAGACATGCATGAAGGCAAATTACAGACTGAATTCATGCCATCACAGATTGGATTTAAATGGTTATAGCATCAAAAATTTCCCAACATCATGCAGCAACTGTGTGTGCTCTATTTATAAATGTTAAAACAGCACAGTAGGTTTAGTGGTTATGTTTCAATGGTTATTGAAACCAAGCATTTAAATGAAGAGGATACCAGCTTAATAGTCATCTTTTAAAACATATTCATCCAAAGGATTTTAATCATGGTTATTAGAAGTTACAAACCTTTCTGAACCATGTAGTGCAAAATTTGTTCAACTAACGATGCTACACTGTTAGCATCCTGTACAATGGGCAAATATGTTTTTTCTGAGGAAAAGGTCTCCAGCATCCTCAAAGGCACAGTAACATTCAGACTCTCATTGTTGCAGCTCTTCAGTAACCTATGAAGCCAAAAAAGTACATTACTTGAAAAAATGTAATGAGGTAACAAATTAAATAGTTAATAAGCTTTTAAAATACATTATGACAACACAATTGGAACATAGGAACAGCAGTAGGGCATTAAGCCCCTCATGCCTGTTCCGCCATTCATGGCTAACCTGTGACCGAACTCCACATACCTGCCTATGCTCCACATCCCTTAATATCTTTGGTCAACAGAAATCTATCAATCTCAGATTTAAAATTAATTGACCCAGCATCAACTGCTATTTGCAGAAAAGTTTTCCAAACTTCTACAACCCTTTGCATGTAGAAGTGTTTCCTAACTCTGCTCCTGAAAGGGTTGGCTCTAATTTTTAGGCTACACTCCCCAATCAGCAGAAATAGTTTCTCTCTATCTACCCATCAGTTCCCCCCCAACACCTTCAAAGCTTCGATCAAATCACCCTTTAATCTTCTAAATTCCAGGGAATATAACCCTAGTTTGTGTAATCTCTCCTCGTAACTTAACCCTTGGAGTCCAGGTATCATTCTAGTAAATCTACGCTGCACTCCCTCCAAGGCCAATATATCCTTCCTAAGGTGTGGGGCCCAGAACTGAACACAGTACTCCAGGTGTGGTCTAACCAGGGCTTTGTATAGCTGCAGCATGACTTTTCACCTTGTATTCTAGTCCTCTAGATATAAAGGCCAGCATCCATTACCCTTTGTGATTATTTTTTGTACCTGTCCATGACATTTTAATAATCTATGTACATGGACCCCCACTGCTTCTGCTTCATATTTAGAAAGTACTCTGATCTATCGTTTTTAGGTCCAAAGTGGATGACCTCTCACGTGCCTACATTGAAAACCATTCGGCACAGTTTTGCCCATTCACTTAATCTATTAATATCTTTGTAATTTTATGCTTCCATCTGCACTGCTTACAATGCCGCTCATCTTTATGTCAGCAGCAAACTTGGATATATGGCTCTCTATCCAGTCACTGAAGTTGTTAATAAATACAGTGAATAGTTGAGGCCCCAACACAAATCCCTGTGGGACACCACTAGTCACATCCTGCCAAGTTGAGTACCTGCCCATTATTCCTACTCTCTGTCCACTGCCACCTCAGCCAATTTCCTAACCATGTCAATAATTTGCCCTCAATTCCACGAGCTTCAACTTTAGCCAACAGTCTCTTATGAGGAACTTTATCAAATGCCTTCTGGAAGTCCGTATAAATAACATCCATAGACATTCCCCTGTCCACAACTTTAGTCACCTCCTCAAAAAATTCAATCAGGTTTGTCAGGCATGACCTACCTTTCACAAATCCATGCTGGCTCTCTCTGATCAACTGAAAATTTGTGGTGTTCAGTCACTCTATCCTTAATTACAGACTCTAGCAATTTCCCAACAGATGTTCGGCTAACTGATCTATAATTCCCTGGTTTCCCGCTCTCGCCATTCTTAAATAGCGGAGTGACATGAGCAATTTTCCAGTCTAAAGGAACGGTTCCTGAAATCGAGAGAACTTTGGAAGATTATAGTTATGACAACCTTGGAAAGGCTGATAAGGTTAGGTGATAATATTTCATGACCAAACAAACTAGGACAAAATAATGTCGGTAATAAAGCAAATCTTCTGAGATAACAGGAATAAAAAGCAGTATATCAAAATTGATAAATAAATCCCCTTAATGTAGGTCAACATGGTGTTTCTCAAACAATGACATAACACAATCAAGGTCCTGATTGTGGCCATGCCATTGCGGAGCTGCTGTTGTTGGGGGCGGAGGGTGCTGTGGTGGGAGAGTACAAAAAAAAAAAAATGGGAAGAGAGTGCCAAAAAATAAAGACAAGCCTTCCTGAACCTGGATCACTACTGCTCTGCCCCCATCAACAAGTTACAAAGTGGGATCAGCAAAGGCCTGGGTATGAGACATTGCCATCTTCTTGACTGCAGGAAGGAGAGGCAAGGCAAAAAGGATAGATTAAATATGCAAATTAAAATGCACCAAACTTTTTAAAAAAGGAGAAAACTTGATGTTTTATGGAAATGCTGCAACTCCTTCTGCTTATTCTGTACATGAAACAGCTGACTAAAGTTACAGAGGAAGCGATCATCGCAAGGAAAGGGTTGCAACACAAAGTTCTGGTCCCCACTGGACCAGTATATCACTGTGATTGTGCAGCTGAGAGGTGCACATTTACCTAGCACAAAGAGTACAACACTGACGAGCACAAACTAACCAGGACAGCGATAGAGTGAAATATTAGCGTACAAACACTTACCATGTTCATTTTAAATCCCTTTGTATGCTATTTTAAACATTAACATTTCTATTAAAATAGCGAGTGAAGAAAAATTAACAGTTTAGCATTTGTTTGCGGATGCACAAATTCACCCCACAAGTGTTCTTTCAGTACTCCACGTAATAATTAAAGGTCCCGCTCCTCTTAAGCTCCTAATTCTAAAGGCATTCACAGCACACACTGTAGTCCAAGTATGCAATAAATAAACAGCTTACCTGCAACATAAACCCAATAAACGTTTTATTTGATATAAACATATTTGATGGTTAGAATCAACTAGTTGCTGCACGTACTGAGCACTATGCTTAACCAAATTTTGACACATCCATGTCTGAAAGAGAAAGGGGAAATTAAAGTTAATTTATATCTTGCGCATGACAATTTATAAAAACACAAGTCTTATTTTGATATTTAACACTCAATTCCCATTACGTCGTCAGTCTCAGGCTCATTCATAGCCAGCTAACGCATCAAAGATGACTGTGAGCTCATCAGATCAACAGACATGGAAACCAATGAGACTGTTGGACAGGAACGTGCATAAGCAGTGTCGTAAATCAATCAATCTCTGTCCCACCGCCAGCACCTTCCCCACGGATCCAAAGTACAAAGTTTAGCAAAGGAGGATTGCACATTCTTGAAACAGATTCTTCTTTTTAAATACAAGGAGAGGATATCAATTTAGAAAAGGTTCCCACAGTTGGTGACCCAAGTGTACAAGACATGAATAACAAAGTTGTAAGTATACTACGTTCCTTCTGGTTTGTAATACTTGTGTTTAAATATTTAAGCTAAAGAAAATGCCTTGGATATTTGAGGTAGTAAATTCCACTCCTGCAGGGCTGTAGTGTTGCTCCTTGGGAGATCCAGTGGGAGGATCAGGAAGAGGGACAATATAGCCAAGAACACGTGTAAAACAGTTGATGTAGTACTTTCATTTGTGACGGGGAATCAACTTCTGCTGTGTACATTTGGAGCTATACAAATCAAGCAGCTGATTGCAATGGCATATTTCTTCTCTTACCAATCTATCCAAATCTTCATTTTGTTTGTAAAAAAATAGGAGTTTCCTTATTAAAACAGTCAAATTATATCCATCACTGATAGAAAAATTTCCTCCTGCTTGGGCCAAGGAGACACAATGATCAAATTCACTTCGCTGAATCGTATGCTGTAAACAAAATAACAAAATACATCAGAATTCAATTTTCTAAAAAACAAACGCATTATTTATGCACGAGATGGAATGGTGTTTCTGATCCATTTCCAATACATTCCCTTCTTTCCAGCATCCAAACATCACAGCCATACCAAGATACAAATCCTTTGTTAAAATGGGGTTCTACATTCTTTAAGCCCACTTACAAAAATTTAACTATCGCCAAGCTTTTTTTAAACTGAAAACCCTGACAGAGGGTTGCCAAATCCTCATTGAGGATGGGGATATTCATGGAGCCTCCTCCTCCCGTTAGTTGTTTAATGGTCCACCACCATTCACCAAAGGATGTGGCAGAACTGCAGAGCTTTGATCGGATCCGCTGATTGTGGGATCTCTTAGCTCTGTCTATAGCATGCTGCTTCCACTTTTTAGCATGCATGTAGTCCTGTGTTGCAGCTTCCCCAGGTTGGCACCTCATTTTTAGGCACGCCTGGTGCTGCTCCTGGCATGCTCTTCTACATTCCTTATTGAACCAGGGTTGGTCCCCTGGCTTGATGGTAATGGTAGAGTGAGGGATGTGCCAGGCCATGAGGTTACAGATTGTGGTGGAATACAATTCTGCTGCTGCTGATGGCCCACAGCACCTCATGGATGTCCAGTTTTGAGCTGCGAGATCTGTTCTGAATCTACCCATTTAGCACGGTGGTAGTGCCACAGAACACGATGGAGGGTGGCCTCAGTGTGAAGTCAGGACTTTGGCTCCACAATGACTGTGTGGTGGTCACTGCTACCAATGCTGTCATGGACAGATGCATCTGCGACAGGTAGATTGGTGAGGACGAGGTCAAGTAGGTTTTTCCCTCGTGTTGGTTTTCTCACCACCTGTCGCAGGCCCAGACTGGCAGCTATTTCCTTCAGGACTCGGCCAGCTTGGTCAGTAGTGATGCTACCGAGCCACTCTTGGTGATGGACATTGAAGTCCCCCACCTAGAGTACATTCTATGCCCTTGCTGCTACTCAGTGCTTCTTCCAAGTGGTGCTCAACATGGAATACTGATTCATCAGCTGAGAGAGGGCAGTAGGTGGTAATCAACAGGAGGTTTCCTTGCCCATGCTTGACCTGAAGCCATGAAACTTCATGGGGTCCAGAGTCAATGTTGAGGACTCCCAGGGCCACTCCTTCCTGACTGTATACCACTGTGCCGCCACCCCAGGTGGGTCTGTCCTGCCAGTGGGACAGGACATACCCAGGGATGGCGATGGAGGAGTTCGGGAGATTGGCTGAAAGGTATGATTGTGTGAGTATGACTATGTCAGGCTGTTGCTTGACTAGTCTGTGGGACAGCTCTCCCAATTTTGGCACAAGTCCCCAGATGTTGGTGAGGAGGACTTTGCAGGGTCAACTGGGCTGGGTGTGCCCTTGTCATGTCCGTAGCCAGTGCCGAGGTCGATGCGGAGTGGTCTGACCGGTTTTATTCTCATCGTTTTTCGTAGTGGTTTTTTTACAATTGAGTGGCTTGCTAGGCCATTTCAGAGGGCAGTTAAGAGTCAACCACATTGCTGTCACTAATCTTAGCACACAAACCCAAGAAAAATGTACTTGGTAGCACCACTACTAAAAAAAGTCACAAATGCTCTCCTTTTATTAAATTCTCAAGCCTCTAAAATATTCCACTGTTTCATTTTCATTAATTTCTGCAAAGTACCTGCTGTTTTCTGTCCCTGTATCCCCGTAGGAAGGACTGAATAATAACTGCGTTCCTCTGCCTTCGTCTTTCTTCCTGAAGCGAAGAAATAAATGTTAACAAGTCTGTCCTACAAATCTGGCTGCTTTACATTTCCTCAGCACTCAATTCTTTACAAAAGAATTTGGCTTCCTTGAGGTAAATCAGAACAGAGCCTGCCACTAAAGCATTCTGGCGCCATGACACCATCACCAGCAAACCTTTTGGAACAAACGGATGTTTTATAGGAAATCCTTAAGTACATGCACGTATATTTATATATTGATTATAAACTGTGAAACACAATGTACTAAGCATCTCCATTGCCCTGGTTTCAGTGGGTGGTGCTGGGAGGGGAGGGGCCGGAAAGCTGCGTCTTGCGTGCAGTGTCTGCCAGGAATCCCAGTTTTACAGTCCAACACTTTTTTCCTTTCTTTCTCTTGCTTTGGGGATCGAGCCTGCATCCTCCATCAGTAGTGGACTCATATGGGTGTTCCAGCATATTCATTTGGTCATAAATCAGTTTGAATAATTTTGTTCAAAAAAGTTAGTTTCATAATGCACAGTAATTCTCTCATCTACCAGAAACATTTTGGGAAGACGTTGGTGGAAGATGGAGAAAATCATTGACTATTTATTAACCTTTGGAGACTGAAGTAAATATCTTAATGAAACATCCCAAACAACAGCTACGTTAACTCTGTTTCTCTCTCCACAGGTGCTGCCTGATCTGCTGAGTATTTCCAGCATTTTCTGTTTTTATTTCAGATTTCCAGCCTCCGCAGTATCTTGCTTTTGTATTTGGAGATGAACAATGGTCAGTATGAACGCTATAACAGAGCACCATTATTAGCTGATTTTATATCTGTTATTTGTGCGCGATTGCCTGAGGTTCCCACGCAGAAGCAGAGAGTAAAAGCTTGCCAGGTTCGCCAAGGTAAATGGTGGGTTTTCCCAACAGACTGGGCTTTGAGAGTCCAAGCTTATTTTGGGGTTGCCACTGGCGACTCAAAACCGACGAGTCAGGTCCTGGCAGCAGTAGCACACAACGAGCAGTTTAAATGAAGAAGCTGGATGGGCCAACCTGCTTTTCTCAGTTCAACGTGATTTGTTTTTTAGTTGCTAAATTACTCAAGCAGGCCTCCTGAAAGGACCAACAATCAGATGCATCTACAAGGACTTCATCGCTCTGCACTCTACACCAAGGAGAATATCATGGGAAAGGGGACAAAGAGATAATTCACACAAAGCAATAAAAAAGCTCAAAGAAAATTTGCGTGCAATATTGAGAATTATGATCAAGAAACTACCTAACCACTCAAATGAAAATTTAAATTGCTTTGATTTACTGTAAAGATAAGTCAACAAATATTTTTAACAAAATATACAGAACCAGGGAGGTCAATTATGAAAGCAATAATAGAGCATTAAACATGAAAATATTCAAATTACAACTGGTTTGACTGCAAATTATAATGGCAATTCAACCAGAAAAAGTGCAGGAAGTATCGCCCTAACATTTGGCAATCAAGATTCCAGGGAAAGGCAGTTAATTCTTGGAATCATTGCATGCATCTGTAATTTTACTTTGTCAGTACTGTAAAAAAAAATTAAAAATTTAAACTTGTGTTTTTAAATCAAAACATACTGGTTCATAATCTGGGTAATGAAACAGATTAGGAAACTATGCCTAAGGAAAATTTCATCTGAAGTACAAGAAAAGGAAAATGTTGTGTCATTGCTAAAGGTTCTTGAAGTAAATGCAGTCTTCACATTGGCTAAAACTATTATTTTGGGTCAATGACGAAGGACTTCCGCTACAAGAATGTCAAATACCAGAAATTATTTTAGCATGCTAGGGCCCAACGGTCTCGAACATAACCATTGAAAAGCTCCCATCACAGTTAGTTAAAAGTCTTAACCAGAGTTAAAGGGTCACAAAAAATATCAAGTGCTAAAAATGGCCACAGATTGGGCATTCGTGGATTAGAATGATCAGACAAATTTTAAATAATTTTTAACTTGAATAATTCCCAGGATACCGAGGAAAGATGTGTAAAATAATTGTGATTTTTCAATTCTAGGAGCATTATTTTTTCAATAAAGTAAGGTTTGTTGACACCCTTGTGTTCTGCAATTGTAAAACAGATGTCTCCTGTGAAACACCTTGGGACGTTTTACTACATTAAAGGCACTATATAAATACAAGTTGTTATTGATTTTAAATTAGATTTCTGCTTTACAACACACATGACCAGGAATTGCTTCAAATCCATATTTTTGACTCACGACAAAGAATTGCCTTTCCATTGTGTACCTGTCTTCCAATTCATAAACACTAATCGCACACATAAACACTCAAGTTAGGGGTATGCATGTTAGAAGTGGTGGCAAATTATGACCAGCACTTAAGATGCAAGAAAAGAATAGTTGAATTTTCTTTTAATACAATTGCAAGCTTAAGTCTTGGTCAGCAAGTTAGCTTTGCTGGACGCCAGTACAGATGACAAAATAACGTACAAGTTTGGTTTGAACATACGGTAAATGAAAATGTATCTGATCTAGGAGACTGAACTGTATGCTACAATATCAAAAGTACTGCAACTGTTTATTGCTCTGTCAAAGCCACAGGTCACTTCAGTAAACCAAGGACAAACGCTTTAATAGTGCCATAAAACTGCATTTTATTATACTCAAGGCTATAGTCATTAACCTGTGCATTTATTGGAAACCAGTGTCTGGATTTTAAAATCAGTAACTCAACATTTCAATATGAGAGCTAAAAAGGTGCAAGACAAAAACACTTATCTGGAGAAACACACACACACATTAAAACTGCAATTAAGGGGGGGGGGGAAATGTACCATTTTTTAGAATAACCAGAGGTAAAAGGTAGCAAATTCCAGTTTTGCTCATCTATCCAACTGCCCTACTGACATTGATACTGTCCAAGTTCAGACTCAAAGAAAGCCTTCTTGTGGTAGGCAGTGGAGAGTCATTGCCATCCCCAAAGTCTACGAGCCATCACCTTCAGAAGATGAAGGATTAGGGGGGAAAAATGAATAAAATAACTTTTGTTGGGAGGTCGGGGTGGCACACTGGATCGGCACACAATGTCCTTTTAAGATGAGACAAGCGATTGAATCCAGGGCTGGCTCAAGGTCTTAGCAGATGGGGGCCCACAGCACAAAAAAGTCCATAATTTGGGACAGACCCTTTAAGAGACGCCATTAAGAGTGGCTGGCGTGAGAAAATGAGGGGGGGGGGGGAGGGAGGAGAAATACTGGTGCTCTACTGGATGCTTACTTGAGGTTGAGCTTATACATATTATTGGGACAGAGTCCAGGTGCCTTACTCTGTATTTTGCTATACTAAAACCTCCATCTGACCTGGGAGTGCTCAGTAATGGCATGTGTCAAAAGTAGAAAGGTGGTGTGCTCAGTTGCCTAGCACTGACATGTTTTACATTGATAAGCAGAAAGTTATAGCTTTTGTTCATTAAAGGACAGAGTCCTAAATTTATATTTTTCTTCTTCAGGTTTAGCACTATCCGCAATTTCTGATATACTGCACCACTTATTACTGTTTTAAAACAAAAACAAAGTTTTAAATGCTCATTCAGCAGCATTTCTTTTTTGTACTCAGTTGTAAACACTTACAAAAATTATAGCAAAATCTTACTAATTTGGAAACATTCCAACTTGTATTTATTGTAGGATAATGTTACTAAAAGGAGGTAGGATCTTTTATAAAATCAAAAAGTTAAAAGTTCACTGTACAAGTGTTACCAAATACATACGATTCTTTGTTTTAAATCAAGGCGAATGAAATCTCAATTTACCTCTCGCTTTCGTCTTTCTTCCTGGGTTCGATGCAGCAGTGAAGCTTTTTCTTCCTTCAAAAGATTTAGAAGAGTTATTAGAATCATAGAATGGTTACAGCACAGGAGGCCATTCAGCCCATCACACCCGTGCTGGCTCTCTGCAAGAGCACTTCAGCTAGTCCCACTCCCCTGCAGCCCGATAAAATGTTTTCCTTTAAGTACTTATCCAATTCCCTTTTGAAAGCCACGATTGAATCTGCCTCCACCACCCTTTCAGACAGTGCATTCCAGATCCTAACCACTCGCTGCATAGAAAGGTTTTTCCTCATGTCTCCTTTGGTTCTTCTGCCAATCACCTTAATGCAGCTATGGTATGTGGGAGCTGGTGGACCGCAGTGTGATCCACAGTGACCACATCTGCAGTAAGTGTCTGCAGCTCAAGGAACTTCGGCTCAGAGTTGATGAGCTGGAGTCCGAGCTTCTGACGCTGCGATGCATCAGGGAGGGGGAAGAGTTACCTGGACACTTTGATCCAGGAGGCAGTCACACCCCTTAGGTTAAATACTTCAAATTTGGTCCGTGGTCAGGGACAGGAGAGTGTGACTATGAGTGATGCAGGTATGGGGATCCAGAAGGTAGCATTGGAGGAGCCTCAGCCCTTGCACTTGTCCAACAGGTACGAGGTTCTTGCAGCCTGTGTGGACAAGAGCAGGGACGATGAGCAAACTGACCACAGCACCGTGGTACAGGGGCCATTCAAGTTGGGGAAGTAAAAAGGAATGTAGTAGTGGTAGGGGACAGTACAGTTAGGGGTAGATACTGTTCTCAACAGCCGAGAGCATGAGTCCCGAAGGCTGTGTAGCCTGCCCGGTGCCAGAGTTAAAGGCATCTCCTCCGGGCTGGAGAGGAACTTGGAGTGGGATGGGGGAGGATCCAGTTGTCGTGGTCCGCGTAGTTTTACCTAGGTCGTTGATACCGAGGTAAGAGGTTCTGCTGAGGGAGCATGAGCAGCTCGGGGCCAAATTAAAAAGCAGAACCACAAAGGTAATAATCTCTGGATTACTACCTGAGCCAAGAGAAAATTGGCATAGGGGTCAATAAGATCAGAGAGTTTCTTAGAACAATACATTGTGGAACCGACCAGGGAACAGGCTATTTTAGATCTGGTAATGTGTAACGAGACAGGGTTAATTAATGATCTCATAGTAAAGGATCCTCTGGGGAAGAGTGATCATAACATTATGAATTCCATATTCAGTTTGAGGGTGAGAAACTTGGGTCTGAAACTAGTGTCTTAAACTTAAATAAAGGCTATTACAAAGGTATGAAGACAGAGTTGGCTAAACTGGACTGGGAAAACAGATTAAATGGTAAAACGGTAGGTAAGCAGTGGCAGACATTTAAGAAGATATTTCATAACTCTCAACAAAGATATATTCCAGTAAGAAAGACTACGAGAAGGATGAACCATCCTTGGCTAACTAAGGAAGTTAAGGATGGTATCAAATTGAAAGAAAAAGCATACAATGTTGTGAAAATTAGTGGTAGGCCAGAAGATTGGGAATTTTTTAGAAACCAGCAAAGGATGACTAAAAAAATTATAAAGAGGGAGAAAGTAGATTGAGAGTAAACTAGCAAGTAATGTAAAAACAGACAGTACAAGCTTCTACAAGTATATAAAAAGAGAGTAGTTAAAGTAAACGTTGGTCCCTTAGAAGAGGAGACTGGGGAATTAATAATGGGAAACAAGGAAATGGCAGAGACTGTCAACAAATATTTTGTATCTGTCTTCACGGTAGAAGACACTAAACGCATCCCAATAATAGTGAATAATCAAGGGGCAAAAGGGAGGGAGGAACTTAAAAAACAATCACTATCACTAGAGAAAATGTACTAGGCACACTAATGGGACTAAAGGTGGACAAGTCCCCTGGACCTGATGGCCTGCATCCTAGGGTCTTAAAAGAAGTGGCTGCAGAAATAGTGGATGCATTGGTTGTGATCTTCCAAAATTCCCTAGATTCTGGAAAGGTCCCAGCGGATTGGAAAACAGCAAATGTAATGCCCCTGTTCAAGAAAGGAGGGACAAACAGAAAGCAGGAAACTATAGGCCAGTTAGCCTAACATCTGTCATTGAGAACATGCTGGAATCCATTATTAAGGGAGTAGTACCAGGACATTTAGAAAATCATTATACAATGAAGCAGAGTCAACATGATTTTATGAAAGAGAAATAGTGTTTGACAACTTTATTAGAGTTCTTTGAGGATGTAACAAGCAGGGTGGATCAAGGGGAGCCAGTAGATGTAGTGTATTTGGATTTTCAAAAGGCATTCGATAAGGTGCCACATAAAAGGTTACTGCACAAGATAAGAGCTCACGGTGTTGGGGGTAATATATTAGCATGGATAGAGGATTGGCTAATTAACAGAAAGAGAGTCAGGATAAATGTGTTATTTTCAGGTTGGCAAACTAACTTGTGGGCTGCCACAGGGATCAGTGCTGGGGCCTCAACTATTTACAATCTATATTAATGACTTGGATGAAGTGACCGAGTGTACTGTAGCCAAATTTGCAGAGATACAAAGATAGGTGGGAAAGCAAGTTGTGAGGAGGACACAGAGTCTGCAAAGGGATATATATAGGTTAAGTGAGTGGGCAAAAATCTGGCAGATGGAGTATAATGTGGGAAAATGTGATGTTATCCACTTTGGTAGGAATAGAAAAGCAAACTATTATTTAAATGGAGAGAGACTACAGAATGCTGCGGTACAGAAGGATCTGAGTGTCCTCGTACATGAAACAAAAAGTTAGCATGCAGGTACAAGTAATTAGGATGGTAAATGTAATGTTGGCCTTTATTGCTAAGGGGATGTAGTATAAAAGTAGGGAAGTCTTGCTACAACCGTGGGATCACACCTGGAGTACTGCGTACAGTTTTGATCACCTTATTTAAGGAGGGATATACTTGCATTGGAGGGTGTTCAGCGAAGGTTCACTAGGTTGATTCCTGAGATGAAAGGGTTGTCTTATGAGGAAAGGTTGAGCCTATACTCATTGAAGTTTAGAAGAATGAGAGGTGATCTTATTGAAATATAAGATTCTGAGGGGGCTTGGCAGGGTAGATACTGAGAGGATGTTTCCCCTCATGGAACTAGGGGGATTAGTTTCAAAATAAGGGGTCGCCTATTTAAGACAGATGAGAAATTTCTTCTCTGAGGGTCATGAATCTTTGGAATTCTCTACCCCAGAGAGCTGTGGAGGCTGAGTCAGTGAATATATTCAAGAATGAGATAGATTTGAGCTACAGGGGAGTCAAGGGTTATGGGGAACAGGCAGGAAAGTGGAGTTGAGGCCATGATCAGATCGGCCAAGATCAGCTCGAGGGGTCGAATGGTCTACTCCTGCTCCTATTTATGTTCTGATGTTATGTTCTTATGTTTTTAAATCTGTGTCCTCTAGTTCTCAACCCTTCTGCCAATGAACAGTTTCTCTGTATCTAGACCCCTCATGATTTTGAACACCTCTATCAAATCTCCTCTCAACCTTCTCTGCTGCAAGAACAACCCTAGCTTCTCCAGTCTATCCACGTAACTGAAATCACTCATCCCTGGACCCATTCTGGTAAATCTTTTCTGCACCATCTCCAAGGACTTAACATTCTTCCTAAAATGCGGTGCCCAGAATTGGACACAATACTCCAGTTGAGGCCAGACGAGTGTTTTATAAAGGTGAAAGGTCATCGACCTGAAACGTTAACTCTCTTTCTCTCTCCACGGATGCTGCCTGGCCTGCTGAGTTTTTCCAGCGTTTTCTGTTGTTATTTCGGATTTCCAGCATCCGCAGTATTTTGCTATCGTTTTATAAAGGTTCCTTGCTTTTGTACTCTATGCCTCTGTTTTATTAGCTTCGTAAATAACTATGTTCCCACTGTCCAGTACCTCTGTAGTTTACAAACCTATGTACAATAAAAAGGACTTAGAAACATAGAAACATAGAAAATAGGTACAGGAGTAGACCATTCGGTCCTTCGAGCCTGCACCGCCATTCAATGCGTTCATGGCTGAACATGCTACCTCAGTACCCCATTCCTGCTTTCTCGCCATACCCCTTGATCCCCCTAGTTGTGAGTGTTATATCTAACTCCCTTTTGAATATATTTAGCGAACTGGCCTCAACAACCTTCTGTGGAAGAGAATTCCATAGATTCACCACTCTCTGGGTGAAGAAGTTCCTCCACAGCTGAAAAAAATAGCAAGAGGCATAACCAAATGCTACTGAAAATTAAAATCAAAATAATAGACAAGTACATAAAATTGGACAAACCAGCACCAACTAATGCAGTATGACTAAACATCATAACGGACCAGAATTTGCTGTAGCAGGGCATCTAACGGCATCTGCCATTAGTTAAACTTGCCCTTGCACCCTTCAGCTCAAAAAATGTTTGCCCAAAAAGTTGCTGAAAGTGCAAGCTGATAACAGCGCAGCGAGGGAAACAGGGCATCTGGGACCCGAGCGAACAGGGCAACCAACAGGATATCTCCTAACCAATGAGATTTAAGGATTGGAGTAATGAACAGTGGAAGGACTGAGAAGGAGGGTGAATTAAAGGGGGTGAATTCAGTGTCGTACAGAAATAGAAATAATGAGGTAAAGAAAGATTGGATTGAGAAAGAGAAAAATGAGAAAGGAAAAAGAAAAAAAAGTTAATTTAAAATTTAGATTTTTTAAACCTTTGAAAATTGATTGGCAGCCATTAACAACTATCACATCGTTAAAACGGTACTTACGCTATAGCCTTAAATATCTGTGGCGGGTTTAGATCGTATCTACTGTGCAAATACAGTAACATTCAATGCACATAAATGGCAAGGCAGACAGCCAAATGCTGTTTTCGCAAAACTAACAGCGGAGCGGCGCACCTCGGACAGCAACTTTTGGAAACTCACATTTAACTCTGCATCTGCTCCTCATCTGAGGTTGCTATACCATTTACTCAAATAACGGCGAGTGCCATTAGCCTCACCCTTATTCTGACAGAAAATTCTGGCCCAATATATTTAGTTCTACAATGCCTTGTGTGCCAGTCGCAAAGAAGACTGGTATAATTTTAAATATAGATCAAAAAGGGCGAGTTGACCCAAAATGCACAAGAGCAAGAAACAAACACAAGGATTGGCATATAGCCAAATGAGACACAAGCAAGTCATGAGCATCTGCAACAAAAAATAGACTTAGAAACCAAACCCAGTGACTACATATAAAAACCATCTATAACTAAAACGCTATCACTTTTTTTCTCCTTTACAGGAATGCCATGCATTTGTTTTTAAATATGTTCAAAACTTACATAACAGTGGCAAAAGAACCACACAATACTGTTTTCTACCAGTATCCAAAATGGGCTCATGTGAATGTAAATAATCAGTAATCTCATGAAAACTACGACCAACTGGAATACTAACCACAACAACAACTTGCGTTTATATACCGCCTTCAACCTAGTAAACCTTCGCAAGATAAACGATTTACTTCATAAGGAGCTCATAAAATAAGTGGTAGTGAATGCACTGCAAATCAAAATAACATACTGGACACAATGGAACCAGAATTTCCTGGAGCAAGGCCTATTAGCCTTTTTCCCCCCTCACCCTTCAGCTTGAAAAATGCTTGCCCTGTAAGTTGCTGGATGCGAGAGCTGATAACAGCGCAGTATTAACAGGGCATCTGGGACCTCAGTGAACGGTGGGAGCAATAGTGCATCTCCTTAACAAATGAGATTTAAGGATTAAGAAAGAAACAGAGGGACGGCTGAGAAGGAGGGTGAATTAGAATCAAATCAGGTAGAGAAAGAGAAATAAAGAGAAAGAAAGATTGGATTGAGAAAGACACAGAAAAGGAAAAGTAAGAAAAAAATGTAAATTTTAAAAATCTCTCAAGAACAATTTACTTCCTGTAGGAATGAGACTTCAGAGTTTAAATTATTCCCTTTCTGGGCTGGAGAGGTTGATTGCATTGGAGGGACATAAATCTTGTTTTTAGAAAAGGTACTTGCGCTGTTAAGTACTAGCCCTAACTTTCTGCCACGATTTTAAAGGGCAATTAATGTGCAAATGCAGCAACTTCACAAAGCTCATGGGCGAGCTGTCATTTCCGTAAGGCTAACCGCGGAGCGGCACAGATGAAGCTTCGGGGGCCACCTGCAAAATTTAAATCCCGGTTATCAATAATTTGCATGTATCTGAAGTTGCTGATACCAACAGATATTGGTGTTTTAATTTGTTCATCAATGAAACAAGAATGATAAAACAAACATTTCCAAACATCAAGCACCACAATGTCCTGGCCAACATTTATCCCTCAACCAACATAAACAAAACAAATTATTTGGTCATTACCTCATTGCGGTTTGTGGGACCTTGCTATCCATAAATTGGCTGCACGTTTCCTACATTACAATGGTAACTACACATCAAAAGTACTTCATTGGCTGTAAAGCGTTTTGGGATGTTGTAAAAGGCGTTATATAAACACAAGTTCTTTCCTTCTTTTCATTCTTTCACACAATTCAAACACCACAAACTATCACATAAGAGATACAAGTGTAAACATGATTCTGAAATGTGCAGCCAAGGTCTTGTTCAGATGAACATTAAAGATCCCGTAGCAGTATTCAAAGAGCAGCAGGGGATTCCTATGACCAGGTCACCATTCCTTACTCATTAACCAGTCATTCATCTCACTGGGATGTTGCAGTATAAAGCCTACATAGCAACAGTCAATGCACTTCAAAAATAATTCATGACTTTATAAAAGCTCTGTATAAATGACATTGCAGTATACAACGGCACAATTATTTACTATAGCCAAATTCAAGCTTGAAATTGACAAAGTTAACCATAAAATCTCAATAACTGGAGTGATACTCCGAAACTAATTAACTTTAGTTTGGGAGTTTCTGGCCAATTACCGCCCCATCAGTCTACTCTCAATCATCAGCAAAGTGATGGAAGGTGTCGACGGCACCTTCCATCAAGCGGCACTTACTCACCAATAACCTGCTCACCGATGCTCAGTTTGGACTCTGCCAGGATCACTCAGCGTCAGACCCAATTACAGCCTTGGTCCAAACATGGACAAAACATCTGAACCGGGAACAGAAAGTGCTGGAAGCAGACAGCAGGTCAGTCAGCGTCGATCAAGAGAACAGAAAAGTTCATGTCTTGGGTGCACCTGAAATGGTAAATTTTCTGTTCTCTCCATTGCACCGATGCGGAGTGACCTGCTGTGTTTCCAGCATCTTTTGTTTCTTGTTTTAAGCTGCTAATCGAGTCTGCTGCTGTCTATCTGTCCATCTCTCCCCATTTTGAAACAAACTTAATGTAAAGCTCTGCAGGAAAGGGCATTCCAACACGCTATGGTGGGAATGTTACTTTGGAGCACCCAAGTTGAGATCAAGACTTTCTTGTTCCCAGTCATCATGGGTAACAGATTTAATGTCTGACTTATAATGCGCAAATGCCTATAGTCTTTAGGTTAAGAACATAAGAAATAGGAGTAGGCAATACTCTCAATCATCAGAAAAGTGATGGAAGGTGTCATCGACAGTGCTATTAAGCGGCACTTACTCACCAATAACATGCCCATCAATGCTCAGTTTGGTTCCCGTCAGGACCACTCATCTCCAGACCACATTACAGCCTTGGTCCAAACATGGACAAGAGAGCTGAATTCCAGAGGCTGAGAGTGACTGCCCTTGACATCAAGGTAGCATTTGACCTGAGTGTGGCATCAAGGAGCCCTAGTAAAATTGAAGTCAATGGGAATTGGGGGAAAACTCTCCACTGGCTAGTCATACTTAGCACAAAGGAAGATGGTTGTGGTTGTTGGAGGTCAATCTCAGCCACAGGACATCACCTGCAGGAGTTCCTCAGGGCAGTGTCCTAGGCCCAACCATCTTCAGCGGCTTCATCAATGACCTTCCCTCCATCATAAGGTCAGAAGTGGGGATGTTCGCTGATGATTGCAGTGTTCAGTTCCATTCACAACTCCTCAGATAATGAAGCAGTCCACGCCTGCATGCAGCAAGGCCTGGATGACATTGAAGCATGGGTTAATAAGTGGCCAGTAATATTCACGCCACACAAGTGCCAGGCATTGACCATCTCCAACAAGAGAGCCAGCCACCTCTCCTTGGCATTCAACAGGGTTACCATCGCCTAAGACCCCACCGTCAACATCCTGGGGGTCACCTTTGACCAGAAACTTAACTGGATCAGCCACATAAATACTGTGGCTACAGCAGGTCAGAGGCTGGGTATTCTGCAGTGAGTGTCTCACCTAACATCCCAAAGCCTTTCCACCATCTACAAGGCACAAGTCAGGAGTGTGATGGAATATTCTTCACTTGCCTGAATGAGTGCAGCTCCAACAACACTCAAGAAGCTCGACACCATCCAGTACAGAGCAGCCCGCTTGATTGGCACCCCATCCACCACCGGCACACTGTGGCTGCAGTCTGTACCATCTACAAGATGCACTGCAACTCGCCAGGGCTTCTTCGACAGCACCTCCCAAACCGGCGACCTCTTCCACCTAGAAGGTCAGGGCAGCAGGCGCATGGGAACACCACCACCTGCAAGTTCCCCGC
Source organism: Squalus acanthias (assembly GCA_030390025.1). NCBI lineage: Eukaryota > Metazoa > Chordata > Chondrichthyes > Squaliformes > Squalidae > Squalus > Squalus acanthias. The sequence continues at coordinate 158,988,157 of CM059428.1, forward strand.
CAAGTTACACACTATCCTAACTTGGAAATATATCGCTGTTCCTTTATCGTCGCTGGGTCAAAATCCTGGAACTCCCTCCCTGACAGCACTGTGGGAGTAGCTGCAGCGGTTCAAGATGGCAGCTTACCACCACCTCCTCAAGGGCAATTAGGAATTGGCAATAAATACTGACTTGCCAGCGACACCCACATCCCAGGAACGAATAAAAAAAGAAACCTGTCACCATACTCAACAGACTCCAAACCATGCTCCTGTGAATTCCACAGGTATAGTTTCCGTTTACTCGATAAGGAGTGCACACACCCTTCCCATACAGACATACCCCACTTATCCAAGACGAGAGAAGGTATGTGCAGGTTGGCAAGAGCCTAAACTCAGGAGACCCTTTTCCTTTTCCCCTGTCCCTGCCCAGGTGTGAGCAGGAGTGCTGCTGGGGTTTAACCATCTAAAACCACAATCTCTGAACACAGAGCACCATTAAGCTTCCTACTACTTGTACAGCCAGGACTGCCTTCCCTTTCTATTCCAACCCCCTTGAAATGCTCTCAGCCTGTGCTCAGGACACAGCAGACCAGCTACGAGACACCGCCAAACAGACGAGGCAACGGAACTACGCTGCCTACATGCGCATCAAGAACAGGAAGCTTGAGAAACTCGGCATCACCACCAGCAGCAACCAAGCCTCCCCCGGTACCACGGTTGCAACCACAGGGAAATCCATCATCAACTTGTCCGACCACACCCTTCAACCAGACGAAATCGAAGTTCTCGCCCGAGGGTTCAAGTTCTGCCCCACCACCAAAATGGACCCCATCGGTCTCGCGGCAGACACAGAGGAATTCATCAGGAGAATGAGGCTCCGGGAATACTTCCACAAATCCCAAGATGTCAGCAACAAACCCAATGAGACAATCAATGATCCGGAACAGCAGACAGAGGGACCCGCAGTGCAGCAACCGAAAGAGAGTCAAATTGGACCCCTCCGGAGGGTCGCTGCCCTAAGCTTGACATGTATGCTCAAGCTGTCAGGAAATGCATCAACGCCAGATGCATCAGCCGCACTCACAAGACAGTCCAGAATGTCACCCGAGCACAACGCAACGCCATCCATGCTCTCAAGACCAACCGCAACATCGTCATCAAACCAGCGGACAAAGGAGGAGCCATCGTCATACAGAACAGAATGGACTATTGCAAAGAAGCATACCGACAACTGGACAACCAGGAACACTACAGACAGTTACCCGCAGATCCGACCAAAGAACACACCCGCCAACTCAATAGACTGATCAAGACCTTCGATCCACACCTTCAAAGCATCCTACGCGCGCTCATCCCACGTACTCCCCACGTGGGAGACTTCTACTGCCTCCCAAAGATACACAAAGCCAACACACCCGGACGTCCTATCGTATCAGGCAACGGAACCCTGTGTGAGAACCTCTCTGGGTACGTCGAGGGCATCCTGAAACCCATCGTACAGGGAACCCCCAGCTTCTGTCGCGACACTACAGACTTCTTGCAGAAACTCAGCACCCATGGACCAGTTGAACCAGGAACACTCCTCGCCACGATGGACGTATCGGCACTCTGCACCAGTGTCCCCCACGATGACGGCATCGCTGCGACAGCCTCAATACTCAACACCAACAACAGCCAATCTCCAGACGCCATCCTACAACTCATCCGCTTCATCCTTGACCACAATGTCTTCACCTTCGACAACCAGTTTTTTACCCAAACACACGGAACAGCCATGGGGACCAAATTCGCACCCCAATACGCCAACATCTTCATGCACAAGTTCGAGCGAGACTTCTTCGCTGCACAGGACCTCCAACCAACGCTGTACACCAGATACATCAATGACATCATCTTCCTTTGGACCCACGGCGAAGGATCACTGAAATGACTACACGATATCAACAAGTTCCATCCCACCATCAAACTCACCATGGACTACTCCTCAGAATCGGTTTCATTCTTGGACACACGAATCTCCATCAAAGACGGACACCTCAGCACTTCACTCTACCGCAAGCCCACAGACAACCTCACGATGCTCCACTTCTCCAGCTTCCACCCTAACCACGTTAAAGAAGCCATCCCCTATGGACAAGCCCTGCGAATACACAGGATCTGCTCAGATGAGGAGGAACGCGATGGACACCTACGGACGCTGAAAGACGCCCTCGTAAGAACGGGATATGACGCTCGACTCGTCGATCGACAATTCCGACAGGCCACAGCGAAAAATCGCATAGACCTCCTCAGAAGGCGAACATGGAACACAACCAACAGAGTACCCTACGTCGTCCAGTACTTCCCTGGAGCGGAGAAACTACGCCATGTTCTTCGCAGCCTTCAACATGTCATCGATGACGACGAACACCTTGCTAAGGCCAGCCCCACGCCTCCACTACTCGCCTAACCTCAAAAGTACCATCGTTCGCAGCAAATTACCCAGCTGTCAGGAGAACAGCGACCACGACACCACACAACACTGCCACGGCAACCTCTGCAAGACATGCCAGATCATCAACACAGATATCATCACACGTGAGGACACTACCCACCAGGTACATGGTACATACTCATGTGACTCGGCCAACGTTGTCTACCTCATACGTTGCAGGAAAGGATGCACCGCGGCATGGTACATCGGCGAGACCATGCAGACACTGAGACAACGTATGAACGAGCACCGCGCAACAATCGCCAGGCAGGATTGTAACCTCCCAGTCGGGGAACACTTCAGCAGTCAAGGACATTCAGCCTCGGATCTGCGGGTAAGCGTTCTCCAAGGCGGCCTTCGAGACACACGACAACGCAAAATCATCGAGCAGAAACTGATAGCCAAGTTCCGCACCCATGAGGACGGCCTCAACCGGGATCTTGGTTTCATGTCACGCTACACGACGTAGAGTCATCCAGACTAGAGTCGTCATTGTCTTGTTCACAGATGTGATTTCCAGTTTTTAAAAAAGTAAAAAGCTTAACTGCAGACTGCAGCATTTGACACGTTGGACCCCCTGTGACCCCACCTCATTGTCTTAGCTGTATTTTGCTGTGTCTTTGATGTAATGCCTTCCTGACTGATTGTATCTCTGCCGAGGTGGTGTGATGGAGGGCAGTCAGAAACACATTGTTCTGTCTATATATGCTTTGTATCTGATTTGTATTCCCTCACTTTACCTGATGAAGGAGCAGCGCTCCGAAAGCTCGTAATTTCAAATAAAACTGTTGGACTATAACCTGGTGTTGTGCGACTTCTCATTCTTGAAATAAAAGGTCAAAATTCCATTAGCCTTTAGAACAAGAAGGTTGCAAATTAAGAGCATCACAATAGCAATGTATTAGCACATTAAAGAGTATTAACTTAAATGCAATTTTCCCTGCAACATATTGGTACCAATGCACTAGATACACCTGATGACAACACTGCAGTGAGCCAGACGCTGAGGTGCAGATGGTTAATTTGAAAGCATATTTATCTTGATCTAACAGGCTTACATTATATATTATTTAATAAAATAATTCAGACAGGAATTGATGAATTGAGCACTCACAAACAGAAATCAAAATATAAATCTGCAGCTTCAAATTGGCTCCTTACTGTCAATTCAAACGTGAATATTAATGCACCAAAGTGCCTCAAAATCCCCTCAAGACTGAACATAAGAATTAGGAGCAGGAGTAGGCCATATGGCCACTCAAGCCATTCAATAAGATCATGGCTGATCTCTGACCTTAACTCCACTGTCCTGCCCTATCCCCATATCCCTTGATTGCCTTAGAGTCCAAAAATCTATTGATCTCAGTCTTGAATATACTCAACGACCAGTGTAATTTTTTTTGGTGCACGGGCCCTTTAACTGGCAGTGTGGCCCATTCAATTTTTCACACAAGCATGGTTATTGCCATTGTAAAGCCAGTGAGTGGCCTACATGGGCCCTCAAGACTGTTGCGTGGCCGCGCAGCTTAGCTGCAACATTGTCAATGACTAAGCATCCACACCCCTCTGGAGTAGAGAATTTCAAAGATTCACAACCCTCCGAGTGAAGAAATTTCTCCTCATCTCAGTTCTAAATGGCTGGCCCATTATCCCGAGACAATGCCCCCCTAGTTCTAGACTCTCCAGCCAGAAGAAACAGCTTCTCAGCATCTACCCTGTCAAGCCCTCGGAGAATCTTAAATGTTTCAATGAGATCACCTCTCATTCTTCTAAACTCTAGAGAATATAGGCCCAATCTCTCCTCATAGGACAATCCTTTCATCCCAGGAATCAGTCTTGTGAAAATTGTTGTACCTCTCTCCTCCTCCTCCCCCCCACCCCGATACTATGATAGAAAGAGACAGACAGCTCACTTGAACAAAAGCGTTAGTATAAATATCTTCACATTTGCACACATTGATCCCTATTTTTTTCCCTAAATTTGTAAATTAAACAATCTAAGAATGCTCGATAGGATACCGATATTTACAAATACTGGTAAAGTAAATCTCAAGCAGAAAACCAGTAAAATCTTCAGGCATTGCACAGTATAATCAAAATGTGTTCTTGAAGTTTTGGAATTCACTGAAATTATCATGCATTCACAGCCCTATAGCTAACTGAAGTTGATGTCCAGCTGAATTCTACTATGTGAACCACCGAGACGCTTTTATCAACACCAACACCTTGGCTGTCCGTACTTGCAAACATTGCACCACCACACCTACGCCGCAAATATGCAGTCTCCAAACAATACAACTGCTACACCAGCAAAGACATGTCGATCCAGGCCGACTTGAACAACCTGCTACAAACCCGTCTCCAATCTAGAAGGCCATTTTGGGCCGTCACCGAAGCCCTTCAGCAATCTCCTCAGCCTTGATGACAGATGGCGAAATGCTTGGGAGAACTGTGACATACTGAATGGATTCCTTAGAGGACCCCACAGTACAACCTGAAGGATCAAACCTTCCTCGCAAACAGTGGACAACCAGCAACCGCCTCAGAACCAGTCACGGGAGATGCTGCCACCTTCTCCATAGATGGAAGATTAAAGCATCCCCATCATGCGACTGTGGAGCTCCCAATCAGACCCTGGAGCACATCATTGAGCACTGCCCTCAGGAAATTCGCAAGCAGCCTACGAGATATCCACGCTGTTACACAAGAAGCTTTGGCCTGGATATCTGACTTAGATATTGACATTTGATTTGCTTTGCTACTACCATACGAAAGACTGAAGCCAGATAGTACTATAATCATTCCATCATCAGTGTACGTGCATTAGATGTAACACTCACATTTAAGAGTTACAAAAGTACAGAGTGACGATAAAAATAAAATCAAAACAATAAACATAAGTATTACATGAAAAAAAAGTATATTTACTGGTAACACTGGCTACAGCAAAAGCATGCACAAGTGGCCAACGCAGCAAGATTTTAGCTGAACTTTCTGAACAACAATTTACATTATTAGCACCTTTACTGTAGTTAAACATTCTAAAGAATGTTACAGATGTGAAAACAGACACCAATCAGTACGAGAGTTAGGGGAGATGACTAAAGGTGCAATGGGAGAGGCATATCAAAGCAGAGGGGTTTAGGGAGAGCTGCAGATCATAGGCCCAAGTGGTCAAGAGTGTGGGCCAAGAATGAAGCCTGTTACCAAAGCCAGGGAGGTGGGGATGGAGGGAAGATGCAAAGAGGCCACGCTGGAAGAGCGGATGGCACACAGGTCTAGGAGTAGTTGCAGAAAAATGAAGCAGTGAAGGGGTTTGAAAAATGAAAGCAAAGATTTTGAATGTAACCTATTAGAGGACAGGGAACCAATGGAGATTGGCAAGGATAGCAGTGATAGGGGTAGGGAATTAGCATGGAATAAGATAAAGATGGTGGAGTTTCGGCAAGTTAGAGTTTATATAGGATAGAACACAGGAGACTATCAAGGAAAAGTCAAGCTTAGAGATGAAAATGGCATGGATGCAGGTTTCAGCAGGGGGCGAGGCAAAGGCAGATACAGGCATTTTTGGAGCCGTGGATAAGATGAGGTTTGAAGCTCAGCTCACATAGGATAAAGAGGATGTGCACCAATCAGCAGGCTATTCCAGGAACCTAGCCTATTAGATGACTGCACAATATCCTTTGAAGTCTGGATAAACACCCCTGAAGCATTTTTGTAGCATAATGCAACTCTATTAAGTATTCACCTGCATCTGTTTGATATGATTTTTTTTTTTTAAATGGAAGGTTTTTTAAATATTTGTCTGTACAGAGTACAGGGAACAGCATACAATTCAAGCAACCGCCACATTTGCTCATGTAACACTGATGACACGTCAAAAGTAATCCATCAGATGTAAAGCACTTTGGGACGTCCTGATGAAATGATAGGTGCTTTATAAATGCAAGTTCTCTCTTTCATTTCAGTGCCAGGATACGGTGTACTCTTTCATATTTCCAAGGTATTTTTCTCATTGCAAACAGTAAACTCTGTAATGCCGTGGAGGAATAGGAGTTTGCAAGGATTACAGTACCCCAATTATGTCAACTTTGAACCCAACCTCTTCTCCATTAAATTGTTATTGGGTAGGCAAGGGGGTATTGCTAGAGTTATGAGGTTGTGGAATTCACTTCCAGGGTTAGTGGTTCAGGCAGAAACTGTCAACATTCAAGATTGGATTGGATAGATGGATGAAGGAAAAGAAGTGGAAGGGATATGGGAGGAGAGTGGGTAAATACAATTAGAACTATTTGCTCGTGTGGTAAGTAAATACCAACATGGACTAGCTAGGACGAATGGCCTGTTTCAATGTTGCATCTTCCATGCATTGCAATGCAATTTGCCCAACCTCATCTCAAAAAGTACCACATATATAAAGTTCAGTAAAACTCCACCTGCGTTTACATAAATCACCATGCCATTTGACAGGATTAAAACTCAAATCCATATCCCTGTTGGAGCCTTAACCTGAGGTCCAAGTCCAGCCAAATGTAATAGGATATTTACAACAGTACGCAATTATTCCCCAGCAGATAACCAATTAGTCTACACTCACATTCCAGCAAAGCCTGTGACTTACACACATGACAACACATGATGCGCATTCAAAAGAAAAATATGAAATTGTGGATCACATGACGGGCAATCCGATTGATCTATTGTACAAAAACATACTAGGTATAATCTAAGCCATAGACCTTTCTATAATATGTTGTTTCACAAGAGAGAAAGCTATCTATATATACTGTACCTATAAATTTTAGTATGTTTTGGTAACATTAAAGTAGCTTTGGAAGATTGGTATTGAAGTCTAACCACTGATGGCAACATTCTCCAAGTGTAAAGGAAATACTGGGTTCTGTACAAGGACAATATTTACTACAGCTAAAACACTACATTACTGTGATTTGTGGGTGGGATAATGCATCAAGAAACTGGTCACTCTTCCTGCTGCAAAGTAATGTACACTGCTCACAACTAGACTAACAAACCCATCTTATACTAGTCAATTTATTTAAATGCACAGTTTTACTACCACACAATGCATTGAAGACAGCTCCCTGTGTAATTCTTGATTAGTACAAACTGCACTCTTGGGAAGATCAGTTTGCAGAGATAGGATTTTTTAATTATTATATAGCAGGAATAATGCAACAAAACTCTTTTTGTTTGGGATAATCAGTGAAAGAACAGCAATATTACAATTTCCACAATCAAAACTTTTACTGGACATTCAACAACTTTAACACAGTAAAATGTCCCAAGGCGCTTCACAGGAGTGTTATAAGACAAAAATTTGACACCAGGCCACATAAGAAATTAGGGCAGATGACCAAAAGCTTGGTCAAAGAGGTAGTTTTAAGAAGCGTCTTAAAGGAGGAAAGAGAGGTAGAGAGACGGAGGGGTTTATGGAGGGAGTTCCAGAGCTAGGGCCTAGGCAGCTGAAGGCACGGCCACCAATGGTTGAGCGATTATAATCAGGGTTGCTCAAGAGGGTAGAATTTGAGGAGCGCAAATATCTCGGGGGTTGTGGGGCTGAAGGAGATTAGTGAGATAGGGAGGGGCGAGGACAGAGGGTTTTGAAAACAAGGATTTGAACTTTGAAATCGAGGCGTTGCTTAACCGGGATCCAAAGGAGGTCAGCGATCACAAGGGAGATGGGTGAATGGGACTTGGTGCTAGTTAGGACACGGGCAGCCGAGTTTTGGATGACCTCAAGTTTACGTAGGGTAGAATGTGGGAGGCCAGCCAGGAGCGCGCTGGAGTAGTCAAGTCTAGAGGTAACAGGCATGGATGAGGGTTTCAGCAGCAGGTGAGCTGAGGCAGGGGCGGAGATGGGCAATGTTACGGAGGTGGAAATAGGCGGTCTTAGTTATGCCACGGATATGTGGTCGGCAGCTCATTTCAGGATCAAATATGACACCAAGATTGCGAACAGTGTGGTTCAGCCTCAGACAGGTGCTAGGGAGAGGAATGGAGTCGCAAACCAGTAACAAGAACTGAAAATTATTCTGTATACAACGCAGATCACAGCAGTTAAACGTGAAGTTAACCCTCCTCCACATTCAAGTATCTTCAAACTAAATACATTCTTGTACACATTAGAAAGTATAAACACAAGTGTACTGTCCTGGCCAATATTTATCCTTCAACCAACATCACAAACACATTACATTACACTGTTCCACGGAAGCTCAGCATAAGCTCGAGGAACAGCACCTCATCTTTCCTTTAGGCACGCTACAGCCCTCTGGACTCAATATCGAGTTCAACAATTTTAGATCATAACCTCAGCTCCAATCACATTTATATTTTATTTTATCCACCCTTTTATTTGTCCCCCCCCCCACCTTTTTTTTTTCCTCCTAGAAGCTGGCAGCTGTCCTTCATTCTGCCAGTGGATTTCACACTTCATTCAGCCTTAATCTGTCACATTAACACCACCTCTAGCCTTGCATATCTCTTAATGTCTCTTAATGTCTCTTCATCTTCCCCTTTGTTCCTTTATCCCCTCCCCCTTTTCCCAGCTTTACCCTGGCCTTAAATCTATTTGATTTCCGGCTCTTCCCAGTTCTGATGAAAGGTCATCGACCTGAAACGTTAACTCTCTTTCTCTCTCCACGGATGCTGCCTGGCCTGCTGAGTTTTTCCAGCGTTTTCTGTTGTTATTTCGGATTTCCAGCATCCGCAGTATTTTGCTATCACAAACACATTACCTGGTCATTATTTCATTGGTTTGTGGGAGCTTGTTGTACACAAATTTGGCTGCCACATTTCCTACATTACAACAGTGACTACACTTCAAATGTACTTTATTGGCTGTAAAGCGCTTTGGGACGTCCCGAGGCTGTGAAAGGCACTATATAAATGCAAGCCTTTCTGTTTACTGAGTAGTTCATACAGTAATCATAGACTACTCAAACTTCACTCTCACTGCTTATACCATCTGAGCTCATTGATACAAATGCTTTATAATACACTCCTTGGGCTCTGTTATATAATCACCACAATCCAAATGTTTTAAACTTCAGGTTCAAAATTTTACTAAATTAAATCCATTTATTGTACACATTAAAACTTTACCCGAACAAGAGAAAGTGATTACGAACCTTTCTGCTTGCTCCACCAAGAGATACCTTGGGCCGTGTTTTGAAATCGCCTTCAAAGCTGAACATGTCTGTACGTTATCCCATCTAGCAGAAGTACAGCTCCTAAGTGAGATTATATTTCCATTAAAGCAAACGTCATTAACATTGAATATTTTAAACCTAGCCTACAAAATCAGTTGATCACAAAGAACATAACATAAGTTAGGAGCAGGAGTAGGCCATAGGGCCCTTCATGTCTGCTCCGCCATTCAATAAGATCATGGTTGATCTTCGACCTCAACTCCACTTTCCCGCCCGAACCCCATATCCCTCGATTCCTCTAGAGTCGAAGCTAAACATCTTTACTAATAAGCAGTAAGTACCTAATGGTGGCAATAAACAGGAAAGTCAGAGGATTTCCCCTGAGAACAGGAAATTATCAACTGCTTAGCATGACAGTGCAAATTTACAACATATTATGCTATTTTAGCTAAATTACAAGTACAACATATGCTAAACCACTGAAGGACACTAGATTACAATAGCACAACACTCATTTTCTTCTCTGGGTCTGCAAATACACTTTATTTGAACTGGAAGCAATTCTACAAGTCAACCATGTCTCCACACAAATTAATTTCATATTATATACATACACATACGATATAGGACACACACACACACATTAAACTAATGCTCGGGGGTAAAAAAAAAATGAAAATGTTTATGCTCTGAGATGTGCTAAATGCTAATGAATCACATCCAGTGTACTAAATCCAAATCTCTTGTTGGGAAGTATATTATAATAGCAACCAAATTAGTGTAGCTTGCAGAAAAGGGGCGTGGGGTGGGAGAAGAGATTGTTTACAACTACACAAGACGAGGGGCAAAGATATAAACCATCGAGCGTTGCAGTGATTTGTAACCAAACCAAAAAAAAAGAACCTCCCTGTGTTTGACTAGGAATAGGCCGTGATGTCGAGGCCTGGCCAGTGGAGTGAATTGTCAGCCAGTAACTGGGCTCTTATTTATTCCTCTTCCCCCGCCCCCCACCCAAACCAACCCCTGCTCTTTCTTTATGACTCAGCAGGACGCAAAATAACTGAAACATTTGAAGACAAGGAGAGCTTCTAGGGGGGGGAAACAGCTGCTTCAAAACCCCTGTCATTGAAATATGTTTTTTAAAAAAAAGAAACGGATTTTTTAAAAAAAAACAAACACGCACAAGATTTTATAAAAGTTAAAAGAAAAGACCGTGACAGAGCCCCTCCTCCTCCTCCTTCCACCCCACCCCGGCACCCCCGACCAACATCACCGCCCCCGCTCCGCTCACTGCTCTCCCCCGGCCCGGCTGCTGCTGCTGCTTTACCTGACGCACCAGCTGCCGTCTATAACTGAAACCAACTGCACGCGCGGAAGCGCTCACCCGCCAGCTCGCGTTCCTCACCAGAAGTCCCGCCTTCCCCTGCCCCCCGTGACGCCACAAAGCCTTCCGTCGAGCGATTGGCTCAACGCCACGTCCATTGCACGCACCCTTCGTCACGCGCTCCTCGACGTCACCTTCCTCGCCTCTCCGCGTGCGCGCGCACGAACTCACTGAAGCCCGCGCCTGCCCCCGGGGGAGGGGAGGATTCTCCTTCCTTCACTCCCGCCCCCGCTTCACACCGACGTCGGCGACAGAAGAAAATCAGATGCAAGAAGGGGGGGGGAAAGGATGCATCGACAAGAAATCAGCCTTTATTCGAAGGTTTTAACGTGGTGTTGTTTGTGAATAGTTTGGTGCCGATTGTAAAGGTTCATGTGCCGGCATTTCGCTCCCCCACCAACCAATCAGTTTGAACCCAACTGTTTTGGAAGCGATGGTGATGTCATCGGTCACGCAGCTGGAAGGCGGGGCACGCTGGCGCGCGACCTTTGACCCAGTTTTTTTTAATGACCTGCCCCACCCCCACCCCAATCCCCATCCAGTCCTCCCATCTTCTTAACCAATGTTGCCTTGCATTTGGAATCTTCCAGATTTGGAGCGTATCAGATGGGAAAATATCGACATGCAAGTTTATGCATTGACTGATACATATTTGACAGGGTAGATGCTGGGAGGATGTTTCCCCTGGCTGGGGAGTCTAGAACTAGGGGTCGCAGTCTCAGGATAAGGGGTCATAAGAATTAGGAGCAGCCTCTCGAGCCTGTTCCGCCATTCAATAAATGCACTTTCCCGTCCCGATCCCCATATCCCTCGATTCCCCTAGAGTTCAAAAATCTATCTGCCTTAAATATACTCAAAAATGAGAAGTCGCACAACACCAGGTTATAGTCCAACAGTTTTATTTGAAATTACGAGCTTTCGGCATCTCCGCATCATTAAATATACTCAACGACAGAGCAGCCACAGCAATTTGAGGTAGAGAATTCCAAAGATTCACAACCCTCTGAGTGAAGGAATTCCTCCTCATCTCCGTCTTAAATAGCCTACCCCTTATCCTGAGACTTTGCCCCCTAGTTCTAGACTCTCCAGCCAGGGGAAACAACGTCTAAGCATCGACCCTGTCAATCCCCCTCAGAATCTTATATGTTTCAATGAGATCACTTCTCATTCTTCTAAACTCTAGAGAGTATAGGCCCAATCTACGCAATCTCTCCTTCATAGGACAACTTTCTCATCCCAGGAATCAATCTAGTGAACCTTTGATGCACCACCTCTAAGGCAAATATGTCCTTTCTCAGATAAGGAGAACAAAACTGTGTACAGTGCTCTAGGTGTGGTTTCACCAAAGCCCTGTACAATTGTAATAAGACTTCCTTACTCTTGTACTCCAACCTCCTTGCAAATGGCCAACATGTCATTTGAACATAAGAAATGAGCATAAGTAGGCCATACAGCCCCTCGAGCCTGCTCCGCCATTCAATAAGATCATGGCTGATCATCGACCTCAACTCCACTTTCCCGCCCGATCTCCATATCCCTTGATTCCCCTAGAGTCCAAAAATCTATCTATCTCAGCCTTGAATATACTCAAAGACTCAGCATTCACAGCTCTCTGAGGCAGAGAATTCCAAAGATTCACAACCCTCTGAGTGAAGAAATTGCTCCTTATCTCAGTCTTAAATGGCCTACCCCTTATCCTGAGACTATGCCCCTAGTTCTAGACACTCCAGCCAGGGGAAACAACCTCTCAGCATCTACCCTGTCAATCCCCCTCAGAATCTTGTATGTTTCAATGAGATCACCTCTCATTCTTCTAAACTCCAGAGAGTATAGGCCCATTCTATACAATCTCTCATCATAGGACAACCCTCTCATCCCAGGAATCAATCTAGTGAACCTTTGTTCCACAGCCTCCAAGGCAAGTATATCCTTCCTTAGATAAGGAGACCAAAACTGTGCACAGTACTCCAGGTGTGGTCTCACCAAGGCCCTGTACAATTGTAGCAAGACTTCCTTACACTTATACTCTAACCCCCTTGCAATAAAGGCCAACATGCCATTTGCCTTCCTTATTGCTTGCTGTACCTGCATGCTAACATTCTGTGTTTCCTGTACAAGGACACCTAAATCTCTCTGAATCTCAACATTTAATAGTTTCTCACCATTTAAAAAATATTCCGTTTTTCTATTCTTCCTGCCAAAGTGAATAACATCACATTTCCCCACATTATACTCCATCTGCCACCTTATTGCCCACTCACTTAACCTGTCTATATCCCTTTGTGTCCTCCTCACAGCTTACTTTCCCACCTAGCTTTGTATCATCAGCAAACTTGGATACATTGCGCTCGGTCCTTTCATCTAAGTCATTAATATAGATTGTAAATAGGTGAGGCCCAAGCACTGATCCTTGCGGCACCTCACTAGTTTGCCAATCAGAAAATGACCCATTTATCCTTACTCTGTTTTCTGTCCGTTAACCAATCCTCTATCCATGCTAATACATTACCCGCAACCCCATGATCCTTTACCTTGCGTAGCAACCTTTTATGTGGCACCTTATCGAATGCCTTTTGGAAATTCAAATATACTATATTCACCGGTTCCCCTTTATCTACCCTGCTAGTTACATCCTCAAAAAACTCTAATAAATTTGTTACACACGATTTCCCTTTCATAAAACCATGTTGACTCTGCCTAATCATATTATGATTTTCTAAGTGCCCTGTTACCACTTCCTTAATAATGGATTCCAGCATTTTTCCGACAACTGATGTCAGGCTAATTGGCAAGTAGTTCCCTGTTTTCTCTCTCCCTCCTTCCTTGAATAGCAGGGTTATATTTGCTACCTTCCAATCCACTGGGACCGTTATAGAATCTAGGGAATTTTGGAAGATCACAACCAATGCATCCATTATCTCTGCAGCAACCTCTTTTAGAACCCTAGGATGTAGGCCATCATGTCCAGGGGATTTGCCGGCTTTTAGTCCTATTAGTTTCTCAAGTACTTTTTCTCTACTGATATTAATTACTTTAAGTTCCTCACTCTTATCAGCCCCTTGGTTCCCCACTATCTCTGGTATGCTTTTTATGTCTTCTACTGTGAAGACAGATACAAAATATTTATTTAAAGTCTCTGCCATTTCCTTATTCCCCATTATAATTTCACCTGTCTCAGCCTCTAAGGGACCAACGCTTACTTTTGCAACTCTCTTCCTTTTTACATACTTGTAGAAGCTCTTACAATCTGTTTTTATATTTCTTGCTAGTTTACTCTCATTCTATTTTCTCCCTTTTTATAAATTTTTTGATCATCCTTTGCTGGTTTCCAAAGCTCTCCCAATCCTCAGGCTTACTACTATTCTTCGCAACATTATAAGCCTCTTCTTTTAAATAGGTTGGCCATTTAGGACTGAGATGAGAAATTTCTTCACTCAGACGGTTGTGAATCTTTGGAATTCTCTACCCCAGAGGGCTGCAGATGCTCAGTCGTTGAGTATATTCAAGGCTGAGATATAGATTTTTGGAAATCAAGGGGTATGGGGATAGGGCGGGAAAGTGGAGTTGAGGAGAAGATCAGCCATAATCTTATTGAATGGAGCAGGCTCGAGGGGCCTACTCCTGCTCCTATTTCTTATGATGCGGAGATGCCGGTGTTGGACTGGGGTGGACAAAAATGAGAAGTCGCACAACACCAGGTTATAGTCCAACAGATTTATTTAAAATTACAAGCTTTCGGAGCTGTTGCCCCTTCGTCAGGTAAAGGTACAATGAGGGAATCTACAGTATTACACAGTATATAAACACAGAAAGCAATTTGTCTGCAGAGATACAATCTTTCAGGGAAGCATTACATCAAAGACACACCAGAGCACAGCCAAGACAATGAGATGGGTCACAGGGGGTCCAACGTGTCAAATCCTGCCGTCTGCAGTTGAGCTTTGAACCTTTTTTTTGGTTTTTTTTGTTTTGTTTTTTTTGTGTTTTTTTTTAAAAACTGGAAAGACAGACAGCGATGTCGAGTCACGTTCTGTAGCATGACATGAACCCGATATCCCTATTGAGGCCGTCCTCATGGGTGCGGAACTTGGCTATCAGTTTCTGCTCGATGATTTTGCGTTGTCGTGTGTCTCGAAGGCCACCTTGGAGAACGCTAACCCGCAGATCCGAGGCTGAATGTCCTTGACTGCTGAAGTGTTCCCCGACTGGGAGGTAACAATCCTGCCTGGCGATTGTTGCGCGGTGTCCGTTCATACGTTGTCTCAGTGTCTGCATGGTCTCGCCGATGTACCATGCTCCGGGGCATCCTTTCCTGCAACGTATGAGGTAGACAACGTTGGCCGAGTCATATGAGTATGTACCATGTACCTGGTGGGTAGTGTCCTCACGTGTGATGATGGTATCTGTGTTGATGATCTGGCATGTCTTGCAGAGGTTGCCGTGGCAGTGTTGTGTGGTGTCGTGGTCGCTGTTCTCCTGACAGCTGGGTAATTTGCTGCGAACGATGGTACTTTTGAGGTTAGGCGGCTGCTTGAAGGCGAGTAGTGGAGGCGTGGGGATGGCCCTAGCAAGGTGTTCATCGTCATCGATGACATGTTGAAGTCTGCGAAGAACATGGCGTAGTTTCTCCGCTCCGGGGAAGTACTGGACGACGTAGGGTACTCTGTTGGTTGTTGCCCGTGTTCGCCTTCTGAGGAGGTCTATGCGGTTTTTCGCTGTGGCCCGTCGGAACTGTCGATCGACAGACCCATCTCATTGTCTTGGCTGTGCTCTGGTGTGTCTTTGATGTAATGCCTCCCTGAAAGATTGTATCTCTGCAGACAAATTGCTTTCTGTGTTTATATACTGTGTAATACTGTAGATTCCCTCATTGTACCTTTACCTGACGAAGGGGCAGCAGCTCCGAAAGCTTGTAATTTTAAATAAATCTGTTGGACTATAACCTGGTGTTGTGCGACTTCTCATTTTTGTCCTATTTCTTATGTTCTTATTTATTAAAGCTATTTATGTAGTAACATGTTTCTGGTCAAGCTTGGCTTTCGAGGATCTCTAATATCCAAGAGTGGCAAACAAATTTAACCAGCCTCATCACACAGTCTCCTGCTTTAACATTCTTTCTAGAATTTCAAAATTGCAACTCCTTTCCTCAGTCTTCAGTTCCTCTTACCGTAGGTTTTAAAAATCCACACTTGTCTTCATCTAGCCATTATTTATTTATTTCCCCTATTTTCTCTCTTTTTAGCCTTGATGGTGTCTTAGACTGCAGGCAATTTACCTAAATTCCTTAGTTAAAAAAAATCTGCAACACAGTACATAAACTATGCGTTACACTGCTTTGTATCACTCTGGGAACTAAAGAAATGTATTTTTCATTCATTGTATCAATATGAATACAATAACTTGCATTTCTCTAACATTCCTCAAGTGGAGTAAAACAACTGGACACTGAAGAGGAAAAACAGAGAGAGTACAGAGGGCTCAAGGCAAGGTCAATAAAGTGTTTTGAGGAGGTTTTTGAAAGTAGTAAGGTAGGTGGCAAGAGTGCATATGGGGACATAAAGCTGGAGGAGATCACCAAGACAGGGTGGAGCCTGGCCAAGATGAGATTTGAAAGCAAAGTGAGAATTTTAAGTCAACTCACGAGGGCTCATGGAGTCTGTGGACCTTGGAGTGGACAAGAGCTGATGGGAGTCTAAGATCTAACATGAGTGAGGACACAGGCTGTGGTATTTTAAATGAGATGTAATTTGTGGAGAGTTGAGCCAGGGGGCCATCTGGAACAGCATTAGAGAAGTCAAAGCTGAAGTGATGATGACATTCGGGAAGCCAGTAGTGAGAATGTTTGCGGAGATGGAAGAAAGTGGTCTTGCTAACAGAGCAGATATAGGGCAGGAAACTAGCCCAATCTCTAGAGAGCTTGACCAAGGTGAGGCCAATGGCACATTCGAGCTGCTGGGAATCAAACAACATGGTTTCGGTATTGTACTATTCAGCTGGTGGAAATTTTGGCTTTTTTAGGTCTTGATGCCGATCAGGCAGTTGGTGTGTAGCAACAGCCTTTGGATGAATGGAGTAGGACTTGAAGGAATTGAACTAATCAGATATTAAGCGAGACAAGCCTGATTTAATTGACTGCCCAAATTCAATGTTTAGTAGTATTTTAATTCATCGGACATTATGGCTTTGATTGAAAGGATGGAGACAGCTTGCCGCCTCTGAAAGCCTCCCCACTTGGCTATAATTTTCACCACCTGCCCCACCCAAACTGCCACAGTGGCAGTGTGACCCTTACCATCAAGTCATACCTTAGTCTCGCCCCTACTTCTCTGGCACCTTCTAATCCTTCAAGCACCTTATCCTGTCCCACCCCTCTCACCTTTTTAAAATCTTTATAGTCTACCCCCCTCCCTAGTTTCTCCCCAAGCTATACTTCCTCATTTTTCTTTCAACTTCTGCACCAAGCAACTCTTCACTAACATGCTCTGTATTCCAAGAATCCATATGAAATACTGTCCCCAGCTGCTCCTCAAGCTCAGAAATGTTGTGCAAGCAGTCAGATACACTTCCTGGACTGTGACCATCCCACACATACAAAGCATCCTTACTTCTCACATCATAGAAAAGTATAATAAATCATGGGCTTAGCTGTCTCCAATATTAAACTAAATTGTTTTCCCTTAAAAGCTTAATAAAATCAGACACAACAGCTTTGTGATTTAACCCCTCACATTAACTTTAGGCCAACTGTACTCAAGGATGAGCTCCTCAGACTAAGCCTTGAACTTCGCTAGTCCTTGACACTCCACAGGTCGTTTACTGCAAATTTATACTCTCCTAACTTTCACAATAGTTCAACTGCCACAACAAAAAACAACCAACCAGTCAGAGAACAGCTAATTACACCACAACAACAACTTGCATTTATATAGCGCCTTTAACGTAGTAAAACGTCCCAAGGCGCATCACAGGAGTGATTATCAAACTAAATTTGACACCGAGCCACATAAGGAGATATTAGGACAAGTGACCAAAGACTTGGTCAAAGAGGTAGATTACTTATGCATTAAATTATTTCAGCTATTACTGGCTCAAACCAGCCCACAGGTAAGGCACCAAACAAACAAGTTTAAACTGGTCCCAGTATTAAACAGCTAAAATGAAGTAAATTAAAGTCAACATGGAATACAATAAAGACATTTTAAAAATCAGTACTTGGCATAATTACAGCCATTGAGGCTAAATCTACACTTTAGTAGCCATTCATAGTCTCTGTTGATTATACTAAGATCCAGGACACATGGAACAATTTAACCGGTCTCCTTTATGCTTCCAAAATCAATAATTATTACCCTTGTTGCGAGTCTGGCAGACTTTGTTCCACCTGATACACTGTGTTAAACAAATAGCATACTTTACCCACCATCTTTTGACAAGCTTGTAATTTAGAGGTGGTATTGCAACACCCTGGAGCTGCTCCCACTGTCAGCTGGTAAACCTTCAGTCTGAGTGCTTAAGTAAGCATTTCCAAAACTATTAGGGCAGTCACACAGCCTGGTAGAAGGCCATGGATTTTGCACTGACTAACAACAACTTGTATTTATATAGTACTTTAATGTGATGAATGTCCCAAGATACTTCAGAGGTGAAAGTGGACAACAAGCAGTTGTGGGAGAAGAATTAGGGGAGATGATCAAGGCCATGGTCAAGGAGTTTGGTTCTCAGGAGGCGTTTTGAGGATCAAACAGTCAAAGTGCTCCACTCTATGATAACTGCAGTCTGCCTGAATCATCAGAACATGTCCATTATTATTTTTGATTTGATATCATTGGTCGATGTTGATCACCCTCATTTCCTCAACTCTGGAACAACACTTCAGTTTCATTGTAATTAGAGGCATGTTCCAGGGCAGGTACTCATTCAGACTAGAAATGTCCTTATCTGCGCACAGCATGTTCAGCTGTTGCAGATTCAGACAATGAAATTCAGCTATGTAATTGTAAGTGATGGCAAGTGATACAGGATATGCTAGTGTAATGGTTATGGTACTGAGCTAGCAAATCGGAGTTTGAGAGTTTAAATTCCACCAGAGCAACTTGTGACATTGAATCCAATAAATTTGGTAATCTGTGCGTTGGTATCAGGGAACAAAAAGAAAACCATGAAAGCTGCCAGACTCTTGTAAAGACCAACTGATTCACTGATGTCCTTCAGGGAAGGGAACCTGCCACCCCCTACTCAGTCTGGCCTACATGTGACTCCAGTCCCACATTACTTGGTCGACTCTTAGGCTGCGAATTTAATTGAGGAGGCGGCTTGGAGTCGGGTTGCCTGGTGGGCGGGGTCCGGACCCGCTGTCGGCTGCATCCGTTCCCGAGTTGCAAATTTAATTAAATTGGCCCCTTAAGTGCAGTGGTGCGCGCTGGCCGGTCCAACGACTGGGATCAGGTCTGTTAGTCGCCTCTGATGATGACATTGGTGCAGATCTTTTTAAGGGTCCCATGCAGCCTCAGCCTTTCATTTCTTGATTCTGCTGGTGTGTCAATGTGGCAAGGCCATAATGAGTGGTTCCAAACCTAAGGCTTCACCATGCTTCAATGAGGACTCTTGTAAGAGGGCGCAGGGAGATTCTGTTCCCTCCCGATGGCCGGAGGAAGCCTCCTAAGCAAACCAAGGCAGCCTGGCTGTACACTGCTGAGGAGGTCAGTGCAAGATCCATTTGTTCACGCGCCTGGATCCAGTGCCGGAAATGGTTTAATGATCTCCTGCGATCAGCAAAAGTGAGTATCACATCACACTTACCTTCAATCTGCTTCCCTTCTCTTCTCATCACCAGCACTCTGCTTTGTAAGCCTGCTCCTCCTCATCCCATCTTGCCCTTACTTCCCTTGCACCCTTACCTATCCATCTCTCTCTCTGTACTGAATCACCTCACCATCCTGCTATGCACCCCTCACACTCTCACTGTTATGCATTGACAACAACTAACAACGCACAGGGAGCTAGCTTCCTCTTGGCACTTCACTCCATCCTTGTCTCCCTCTAGCCTTCTATGTTATAGATTCTTCACAGTCACTCCATCACTCTCGCTGAAACTCCACTTGTGTCCCTCCTTGCAGGAAAAGATAGCCCACAATAAGAGGGAGAGAGCACAGACAGGAGGAGGCGGCACACCATCCCTCATGACATTGACAAGTGTTGAGGAGGCTGCGCACGAGATCGTTGGAGGTGGCGAGGAGCTGGAAGTGGGGTAGGGAGAGACGGGGGCACTAGACGAAGCTGGTGACAGAATAGAGTTTCATCCCTTTCATTTAGATTTCATGATTGACTGCAATGGCATATGATGTTCATAGAGATTCGCTTTGTATCATCTGCATAAAAGGATATGTCTGCTGCCTCAAAATCAGATGTCTAACTCAGGCCTTTACTTTCCCACAGGACCATCGAGCACCCCCCTCCCCACTGTCCAGGAGGAAGAGCCAGACAACTCCTCAGAGGAGCCTGTAGCCTCTGAGGGAGCAGCGTCACCACACTTCGGCGGGGCGTTCGCGACATAGAGTAGTGTTGTCACCTGGTGTATCACAGCTCACAAGTGAACATCAGCAGATGGTGGAGACAGGGACAGCAGTAGAGAGTCCTCGTTGGAGGTCGCAGGACTCTCCTAGCTCTGCTCAGCTGCATGCAGACGCTGTGCCTCTGGGGCCATCCAGAAAGGGAGCAGTTCTGGAACTCCAGGAACAAGTGCAGGAGTCTCTGACAGGGTTTGCATCCAGGGTAACTGCGAGTGTGCAGAGAATGGAGGAGTCCATCTCTAACATGAGCACTGCCTTTGTGGATGCAATGGCGCATGAATGTTCCGCCATGGAGAGGGTGGCAACCGCCATGGAGGACATAAGTCGCCAGACTAACGAAAACATGGTGACTCTTCAAAATAGATTGCTATGGAGGTGAGATGGGCATCTATTGAGGGGAGACACCAGAGCTTCATGGACGTCCTTGTTATGAGGACTGCCAGTACAGATACAGGTCCTCATGGCCCCCCTGATGTGCAGCAAGGTGCTCTCCAGCCACTTGCTAGCACTGAAGTGCGGCTGACCCATAAGAGGGATGTTGGTGGCAGGCAACACGGAAGTGTGGGCTCCTCTCCAAGCGCTCACACGACCATGCCACTGCGGAGCCCTCGCTCAGAGACCCACATAACACACCCAACTGAGATGGCCATTTCAGCCCCTGCACAGCCGCAGGAAGAGCAGCCTGTTGCAGAGCACTCCCAGGCTCCCAAACCCAGAGGATGCCCGCCAAAGGCGTCTAAGCAGGCGCAGCATCAAAGTCAGCAAGGTGCCTCTACATCTGCTGAAGCCACGGGAAAGCACCACATAGAAGCACGCATAAGAGGAAGATAAAGCACAAATAGTCACAAGGGGAGTCACGTGGGCGTTTTGTTCTGTTGTCTTTGGTTCTGTTTAATATTTTGCATTGTCATGCTTTTATGAATGTAGTAAACAAAAGTGATGGCAAACAATTGAAGGTCTGGCCTATGTGTTCTGGGAAATGGAAGTTGCACATTGAGGGCTCAGGGTGACTTGCATTTGTAATGATGATGGTGAAAGTGATAGGTAACAACCATTTATTGCAGAGATGATGTATGGCATTGTAGGAAGGTCGCCTACACATTCATAGCCATATGGTAGCCACCTGTGGTTGAAGAGTAAGCTTACGTGAATCTGGCATGGATAAGTGCATCCTTGCGTGACGGCCAGCAATGAGCTCGAGGGCAGCTGCATTGGTCACATCTGGACCCGCAAGGCACGCGTCCTCCTCCTCTTCTTCCGAGGATGCTCTGCGCTGAGACACTTGTTCCTCAGGGAGCAGACAACGATGATTCTGGACACCGTGGCTGGTGCATATTGCAGGGCTCCACCAGATCTGTCGAGGCATCGGAATCGCTTTTTGAAAAAGCTGATGGTTTGCTCTATGATGCTTCTGGTGGAAATGTGGCTCACATTGTACCGCTCCTCAGCCTCGTTTGATGGCCTCCTCATTGGTGTCATGAGCCACTTTTTCAGGGATAGCCCTTGTCGCCAAGTAGCCACCCAGAAAGTTGGGTTGGTGGATTGAAGAACTGAGCACAGTAGACTGCCTCAGGATGAAGGAGTCATGGCAACTGTCAGGGTACTTGGCGGAAACATGCATGATGATGTTCCTGTGGTTACACACCAGCTGGACGTGAAGGGAGTGGAAGCCCTTGCAGTTGACAAAATCAGCTGGGTTGTGATGGGGTGCCCTAATGGCCACGTGTGTGCAGTCTACGACGCCCTGCACCCTTGGGAAGCCTACCAACTTTGCAAACCTAACCACACGCGCGGTTACACTTGCTTCATCCGTGGAGAAGTGGATGATACAGCAAAGGCTATGGGCCCCGACAACATCCCAGCTATCGTGCTGAAGACTTGTGCTCCAGAACTAGCCGTGCCTCTAGCCAAGCTGTTCCAGTACAGCTACAACACTGGCATCTATCCAACAATGTGGAAAACTGCCCAGGTATGTCCTGTCCACAAAAAGCAGGACAAATCCAATGCGGACAATTACTGCCCCATCAGTCTACTCTTAATCATCAGCAAAGTGATGGAAGGTGTCATCGACAGTGCTATCAAGCGGCACTTACTCACCAATAACCTGCTCACTGATGCCCAGTTTGGGTTCCGCCAAGACCACTCGGCTCCTGACCTCATTACAGCCTTGGTCCAAACATGGACAAAGGAGCTGAATTCCAGAGGTGAGGTGAGAGTGACTGCCCTTGACATCAAGGCAGCATTTGACCGAGTGTGGCATCAAGGAGCCCCAGTAAAACTGAAGTCAATGGGAATCCGGGAGAAAACGCTCCACTGGCTGGAGTCATACCTAGCACAAAGGAAGATGGTTGTGGTGATTGAAGGTCAATCATCACAGCCCCAGGACATCGCTGCAGGAGTTCCTCAGGGCAGTGTCCCAGACCCAACCATCTTCAGCTGCTTCATCAATGACCTCCCTCCAACATAAGGTCAGAAATGGGGATGTTCGCTGATGAATGCACAGTGTTCAGTGCCATTTACAACTCCTCAGATAATGAAGCAGTCCATGCCCGCATGTAACAAGACCTGGACGACGTTCAGGCTTGGGCTGCTAAGTGGCAGGTAACATTCGCACCACAGAAGTGCCAGCAATGACTATCTCCAGCAAGCGAGAGTCTAACCACCTCCCCATGACATTCAATGGCATTACCATCGCCGAATCCCCCACCATCAACATCCTGGGGGATCACCATTGACCAGAAACTTAACTGGACCAGCCACATAAATACTATGGCAACAAGAGCAGGTCAGAGGCTAGGTATTCTGCGGCGAGTGTCTCACCTCCTGACTCCCCAAAGCCTTTCCACCATCTACAAGGCACAAGTAAGGAGTGTGATGGAATACTCTCCACTTGTCTGGATGAGTGCAGCTGCAACAACACTCAAGAAGCTCAACACCATCCAGGACAAAGCAGCCCGTTTGATTGGCACCCCTTCCACCACCTTAAACATTCACTCCCTCCACCACTGGCGCACCTTGGCTGCAGTTTGTACCATCTACAAGATGCACTGCAGCAACTCGCCAAGGCTTCTTCGGCAGCACCTCCCAAACCCGCGACCTCTTCCACCTAGAAGGATAAGGGCAGCAGGCACATGGGAACACCACCACCTCCAAGTTTCCCTCCAAGTCACACACCATCCTGACTTGGAAATATATCGCCGATCCTTCATCGTCGCTGGGTCAAAATCCTGGAACTCCCTACCTAACAGCACTGTGGGAGCACCTTCACCACATGGACTGCAGCGGTTCAAGAAGGCGGCTCACAACCACCTTTTCAAGGGCAACTAGGGATGGGCAATAAATGCTGGCCTTGCCAGCGATGCCCACATCCCATAAAAACGAATAAATATTTTTTTTTTAATGGGCGCCTTTACAAAGAGGGCATCGGTGGCCTGCGTGATGCTGGCGTCAGCGACCGACTGAGAGATGCCGCTGATATCTGCAGATGATCCCTGGAATGAACCCGAAGCAAAGAAGTTGAGTGCAGTGATGACTTTGACAGCCACTGGTAAGGAGTGTCCAGACACTCCTCTGGGCTCCAAGTGTTGGTGCAGCATTGCGCAAATGTCAGCGACTACCTCTCGCGGAAGTCTCAGCCTCCTTTGGCACTGCTGCTCAGTCATGTTGAGGAAGCTCATCCTCTGCCTGTAAACCCTGTGTTGGGGGCATCTCCTGCGGCGAGCTGCAGGCCTGCGCTGACGCCCTCTGCCCTGTGCAGCATCAGGAGGTTGAGGAGAAGGTTGGCGCACCTGCTGTTGGTGCTGCTGCTCTGCCTGGTTGCGATGCTGTCGCGGCTTCTGTTCCTCCGAATCGGACGACCAGGATGAGTGGATAGAAATGGTTCCCATCCCGCTGGTATATATCTCATTCAAGGAATGGAGGTTGTGGGCTCACAGATAAAGTGGCCAGAGGGTCTTTCCAGGAGGCTACACAGCAGATGGATTTCAGACTCAACACTCAAAAGATTAGTTGAGCTGCAAAATGTCTCCCAAACCTCAAACCACTAAGTTGTGGCATGTGAAAGAATGAGAGATTGCAGGCCCGCTTTTAAGCTGCTTGAGCAGCTGGCAACAATTCAGATCCTAGCTCAACCCGGCTCGATTCACCTGGCGTGTTTTTATGAAGGCGGGCAGCATGTTGAAAAACCTCCAAAATCTGATCAGCTCTGTAAAATAGGATTATCCTGCCAGTTAATGAATGACCTGTTAACTGGCTTAACAACCTGTCCCGCCGTTTGGTGTCGGGTTAGTTCGGGAGTGGCTGACCCGACACTTCCCAAAGTCGCGTGGAAGCGGGATGGAGGCGGGTTCGCAGCCTGCCCCCAATTTCTCCGATTTTCGTTACAGACCCGCCTCCAAACCCACCCCCCCCGCCCCCCCCAGCGCAATTAAATTCGCGGCCTTAATGTCCACTGAAGTGTCCTAGCAAGCCACTTGGTTGTAAAAATTGTTGTACTGTCTCAGGGCAATTAGGGTTGGGCAACAAAAGAACCTTGTCAGCATTGCCCACATCCCAAAACGATTTTTTATAAATTGCCCATGCAATCCATGGGTTTTGCTATTGCTGTTGATATACCACGTTAGTTACAACAACAACAACTTACATTTACATAGCGCCTTTAACGTAGTAAAACATCCCAAAGCCCTTCATGGGAGCGTTAAACAAAATTTGACACCAAGCCGCATAAGGAGATATCAGGACAGGTGACTAAAAGCTTGGTCAAAGAGGTAGATTTTAAGGAGCATCTTAAAGGAGGAGCGATTTATGGAACGAATTCCAGAGCTTGAAAGATAGAAAGACTTGCATTTATATAGCGCTCTTCACGACCATTGGTTATCCCAAAGCACTTTGCAGCCAATGAAGTACTTTTCAAATGTCGTCCTTGTTGTGATGTAGGAAATGCAGCAGCCAATTTGCACACAACAAGCTCCCACAAACAGCAATGTGATGATGACCAGATAATCTGTTTTAGTGATGCTGATTGAGGGATAAATATTGGCCAGGACACCAGGGATAACTCCCCTGCTCTTCTTCAAAATAGTGTCATGGGATCTTTTGTGTCCACTTGAGATAGCAGACGGGGCTTCAGTTTAACGTTTTGTCTGAAAGACGCCACCTCCAACAATGCAGCACTCCCTCAGTACTGCACTGGAGTGATGGCTAGCTATTTGTGCTCAAGTCTCTGGAGTGGGACTTGAACCCACAACCTTCTGGCTTAGAGGCGAGAGTACTACCCACTGAGCCACAGCTGACACTGCTTGGGGCCTAGACAGCTGATGGCACGGCTGCCAATGGTGGAGCGATGAAATGGTGGAGCTAGTTCAATAAGTCACCTGAAATTTATTTGGATTATTAACATATTTACATAATGTACAAAAATGGTTGGATAGGTGCATATGGAATTTCTCCTGTTGTTTGTTCAGTGTCAGTGATGGCAAGCAGTATGGAAGTGTTGGTCATTGGAAAGCCATGGCCTACTGGAAGTGGTCACAGTAAGAAAATTGTCAGTGACTTGCTGCTAAAAGGAGGAGGGATCAAATCAGCGAGAGTCCCCACTTGTGATTGCTGTCCAGTGGACCTCTCAATATTTGGATATTAGGTGGCAAGAGGATCATAGAAACAT
Source organism: Squalus acanthias (assembly GCA_030390025.1). Classification (NCBI taxonomy): domain Eukaryota; kingdom Metazoa; phylum Chordata; class Chondrichthyes; order Squaliformes; family Squalidae; genus Squalus; species Squalus acanthias. The sequence goes on from CM059428.1 coordinate 159,014,399, forward strand.
AGAATCTAGGAGCAGGAGTAGGCCATTCGGCCCGTCGAGCCTGCTCCACCATTCAATACGATCATGGCTGATCATCCAAATCCAGTACCCTGTCCCCTGCTTTAATCCCCACAGTACACATATCCCACCCTACCCCCGTAACCCCAAGTATTTAATTCCCCCTAACATATCCCATCCTATCCCCATAACCCCACATATTTAATCCCCCCCTAACACTAAGGGTCAATTTATCATAGCCAAATCAACCTAACCCGCACATTTTTGGACTGTGGGAGGAAACCGGAGCACCCGGAGGAAACCCACGCAGACACGGGGAGAATGTGCAAACTCCACACAGACAGTCACCCGAGGCCGGATTCGAACCCGGGTCCCTGGCGCTGTGAAGCACCAGTGCTAACCACTATGCCACCGTGTTGCCCATCAGACTCATCTATGATGGCCTTCCTGTGTTGAATATCCTACCAATGCTCATTATCAAAGGTTGCACATGAAGAATGGTAGTCATCTATGAAACAGTAACCAGGAGGGGGGAAATAGGGAGAAATTAGAAAAAAAAAAAAAAATTGTGGACTTGGATTTGACAGGTATGGCTGAAAACTAGACAAACATACAAATTAAGGCTAATTCACACATCCCTGCTTTGCACTAATAAGCCAGCCCCTGCTCAATGTGCTCTGCTAAACTATCACTTTCAAATGCTTTTGGTACTCAAGCCTACCTGTTTATTCTATTTACATTACTGGTTCATGCATCATCTGTCAAATTAAATGATATGATTATTACTGTAAAGTCATTTAGATAACATTTTTAGCTCGCAGATCAAAAATCAATATTTTTTTAGCTACGCCATGTGCTTTTTATAGTTTTCTTTCTCGTATAATTTCCTACTGTACCTTTATTCAGTGTATTTACTGATTTTCATTGGACTTAATTAGATAAAGATAGACAATATGATGGAAAAGCGGTCTTGTCCAAGAATTGAGTTACCTTAGAGACTGTGTTTATTTTCTCATAATATTACTTTACAGTTTTAGCACATGCCTTGATTTTATATCTACTTCATGTTTATTTAGGATCAACAATAGTTCTTTCACACCAATATAGTTTAAGAATATATATAATCAGTATATATGCTGATGCAAAGCATAATGTTACACATTTACCTGTGTTAAAAGTGGGCACTCAGAAGCCGTTCGTTGATGGCTGAAAGTGCTTTCAGGCATTCCCACATTTTGTTTGACATGACCAATATCCTGGTCTTCATTGGTCTTTGTAATAAATTTGCTGACCTATATTATGAACCCAATGATAACTTGGTATCAAGTTACCCAATGGTAGCTTCTAGATTTGGAGCCTGAGGCACGAGTCAGGAGTGTGATGGAATACTCTCCACTTGTCTGGATGAGTGCAGTTCCAACAACACTCAAGAAGCTCGACACCATCCAGGACAAAGCAGCCCACTTGATTGGCACCTCTTCCACCACCTTAAACACTTCAGTGTGTACCATCTACAAGATGCACTGCAGCAACTCTCCAAGGCTTCTTCGGCAGCACCTCCCAAACCCACGACCTCCATCACCTAGAAGGACAAGGGCAGCAGGTGCACGGGAACACCACAACTTCCAAGTTCCCCTCCAAATCACACACCATCCTGACTTGAAAATGTATCGCCGTTCCTTCATCGTTGCTGGGTCAAAATCCTGGAACTCCCTCCCTAACAGCACCGTGGGAGTACCTTCACCACATGGACTGCAGCGGTTCAAGAAGGCGGCTCACCACCACCTTCTCAAGGGCAATTAGGGATGGGCAATAAATGCTGGCCTTGCCAGCGACGTCACATCCCATGAACGAATAAAAACACCCAGTTTGATTGATGTACTTAGGTTTCGCAACTGCTGGAATATAAGATGACTTGTCCCCTGAAGTAATCTTTGGTAGACTGCCAGGCAGCAAATACACCTTTCCCAGGAGTACTATTAAAGTGGATAAATTCCTGGAAATGCAATCTTAGCTCTACAAGATAGTCATTTTTTTGTCTTATGTACAGGGGAAATCTGAGGGCATAACTTTATCCTGATATACTTTCTCCATTCCCCATACTGTTTTGAAGCGATGGTGTAACTGTTTCACTGGTTTCCACGATTGACACTTTCCCCATATGGTGCGTGACTGAGCCAGGCAGACAGGGAAGATCTCAGGTTTAGTCCCCGGTCTGCGTTGACTTAAATTATCTTAGCGGTGGGGACACTACAGTTGTCCTCATGCTCCCTAGGCTACGGAAGGAGGGCTGCACTGTGGAGCACCATGCAGTATGCCCTGCTGGAAAGCGTGTCAGTGAGGACATGGATCAGGTTTTGTAGGGATGCCCCAATGGCCAAATAGCCGGTCCACACATGATGCATAGTTTGATGGGTGAGGTACTGGAGGACTGTTAGTGGCTGTGGAAGTATAAACAGCATGAATCACAGTCTTCAAGAGAGATTGGGGGGGGGGGGTGGAAATGGTAAGAAATAAAAAAGCCCTTTCACCATCACAGGCTTCCCATCTTTAAGTACTTCAGCAGCAATTCCACACATGCCTTGGGCCTTTCCTGTCTTCATCAACTTTAATACCTATTCAATCTCCTACAACATTACTTCTCTCTTCATTTCCTTTGCTGATTTGACCAGCACTTCAGTTGTCGCTGATACTTTTCTGACCCTACTGTGAGTCATTTTCTGAATAGTATTATCTGGTAGCTCTCTGGTTAAGAACTCCTAAAACCACTGCTGCAGTACATGCAGAATGCCTTCCTCCTAACATTGTTCTTTAATGTTCTCGTTCTTCAGTAGTTCTAGACCAATGACCTTTTCTTATACCTTCTATTATGCTCATGTTCAAAACACAATATTCTTGTCAGCTTGTCTGTTCGTCTGATTCATTTCTACTTGTAAGTCAGTCTTGGCTCAATGGTAGCAACCTCACTTCTGAGTCAGAAGGTTGTGGGTTCAAGCCACATTCCACGGCTTGAGCAGGTAATCTTGGCTAACACTCCATTGTAGTACTGTCATTCAACTGAGGTCCTGTCTGCCTGCTCAGGTGAATGTAAAAGATCCTATGACAATATTTGAAGAAGAGCAATATTTGAAGAGTTCTCTTGGTATCCTGGCCAACATTTATCCCTCAACCAATATCAGTAAGACAGTTTAATTGGTCATTTATCTCATTGCTGTTTGTGGGACTTTGCTGTGCGCAACTTGGCCGCTGCATTTCCCTACATTAAACAGTGACTACAATTCAAAAATAGTTCATTGGCTGTGAAGCACTTGGCGACATCCCAAAAGATTACAAATCCAAGTTCTTTCTTGACTTCAATTCTGCTTTTCTGTCGTAACATTTCTCCTTTTGGAGTTCTCACTACCTCTCCTTAAGCTATTCTTGCATCTCACTTTTTAAAATGCTATTCCCAATTTCCATTGTCTACAACTTTTATTTTTGTAACCTCCTCTATCCCTCAGAAGCTGTGTTGCTGTCTCTGATCTTTGGACCATGCACCTTCCTTCATGTCACAACCACAGCCTCCTTAGAGATATCTGACAATCTCCCTGAATCTCTTTCTTTGACCAAGGCAGCAAATGGGGCAAATCACTTAACTAGTACCAGCCTCAGTTAACATTTGTTTTGTAGGTCCTTTTGCAAATCAAGATCCACAGTTCAAACTATATTCCGCATGTTTATCCATCATTTGGACTTTTATTCTGCTAGCAGTAGATATTACAAATTGCCAGTTGATTCTCGCTACAGTGTTTGAACAGGCATCTTCCACTATAATTTTCATTGTCAGTTTCACACCATAGAATACATAGAATAGTATAGCACAGAGGGAGGCCATTTGGCCCATCGAGTCTGCACCGGCTCTTTCGAAGAGCAATCCAGTTAGTCCCACTCCCCCATTCTTTCCCCATATCCCAGCAATTTTTTTTCTCCTTCAAGTATTCAGCCAATTCCCTTTTGAAGTCTACTATCAGGCAGAGCATTTCAAATCCTAACCCTCGTTGCGTAAAAACTTTTTCCCTCATGTCGCCTCTGGTTCTTTCGCTAATCACCTTAAATGATGGAGTATAATGTAGGGAAATGTGAAGTTATTCACTTTGGTAGGAAGAATAGAAAAACAGAATATTTTTTAAATGGTGAGAAACTTTCAAATGTTGGTGTTCAGAGAGATTTGGGTGTCCTCGTGCAAGAAACACAGAAAGCTAGCATGCAGGTACAGCAAGGAATAAGGAAGGCAAATGGCATGTTGGCCTTTATTGCAAGGGGGTTGGAATATAGGAGTAAGGAAGTCTTGCTACAATTGTACAGGCCCTTGGTGAGACCACACCTGGAGTACTGTGCACAGTTTTGGTCTCCTTATCTAAGGAAGGATATACTTGCCTTGGAGGCGGTTCAACGAAGGTTCACTAGATTGATTCCTGGGATGAGAGGGCTGTCCTATGATGAGAGGTTGTGTAGAATGGGCCTATACTCTCTGGAGTTTAGAAGAATGAGAGGTGATCTCATTGAAACATACAAGATTCTGAAGGGGATTGACAGGGTAGATGCTGAGAGGTTGTTTCCCCTGGCTGGAGTGTCTAGAACTAGGGGACATAGTCTCAGGATAAAGGGTAGGCCATTTAAGACTGAGATGAGGAGGAATTTCTTCACTCAGAGGGTGGTGAATCTTTGGAATTCTCTGCCTCAGAGAGCTGTGAATGCTGAGTCTTTGAGTATATTCAAGGCTGAGATAGATAGATTTTTGGACTCTAGGGCAGCGGTTCCCAACCTTTTCCATCCCGCGGACCACTTCAACGTCATCAAAAGCTTCCGCGGACCACCAGCCGTTTAAAAAAATGTTAACAGCCTAAAAACGCCTAAAAACGCAGCTGTTTCTAATCATTTACTATGCTCACTCACAAATACATTGCACTGGCACTCATCACAGCCCATTTAACTACAGTAGGCCTACCAGTGGGGAAAAGATAACACTTACCTAATGAGAAGGCTGATGTTGTTTTGCAGACGTCAAACGCTGGATGTCAGGTTCCAGCAATGACAGTCTCAATCGGAGATCTGGTTCAACTTGCAGTTTATTCCGGTATTTGGTCTTCAATGCGACAAGCGCAGCAAATCCAGTTTTGCATAGGTACGTTGTGGGAAAAGGCATTAGAAACTTTACTGCCTTGTCGGACAGTGCTGGATATTCCGAAGCAACTTTAAGCCAAAAGTCAGTCAGGTATTGCCGAGAGAAATCCTGCTTTAAAGCACGGTCACAGGACAGTTCCACAAGGTTGTCTTGCTCTGTCGAGGTCAGGCTTGCGAGGATGTCATCATCAAGGCTCGCAAAGGGATTTCGTATCCAGTTGAATTTTGTGTCAGGCACAGGGAAGTACTTGCGTAGGTTTATTTTCAAACTTTGGAGGTGCTCTCTGATGATTTCTTTCACACTGTTTGGAAGCTGCATCTCTGCCGTGACCAAAAAATCAGACAGATTCGCAAACGAGTCGTAATTTGACTGCTCAAGTCGTTTCGTCCAGATCTCTATTTTCTTGATCATCGCTTCTATTTTGTCCTGCACATGAAAGAATGTCACTGATTTTCCCTGAAGACGCAAATTGAGACCATTCAAGTGATCGAAAATATCTGCCATATATGCCAATTTGTCCAGCCACTGAAAATCACTGAAGCGATGTGAAAGTTCAAACTTTGAGTCCAGTAAAAAAAATCTCACCTCTTCATGCAACTCTAAAAGACGAGTGAGTACCTTTCCTCGGGACAGCCAGCGGACCTCGGTGTGCAGAAGTAGTTGATGGTGATCACTGCCCATCTTGTCACAAATAGCTGCAAATATTCGCGAATTCAGTGGATGGGCCTTGATATAATTAACAGTTTTAACGGCTTCCTCCAAAACGGTCTTGAGATCAGCAGGCATTTTCTTTGCAGCTAACGTCTCCCTATGGATGCTGCAGTGAATGGATGATGCTGCCGGAGCCACTGCTCTTACACGCGTAACAACCCCACTGTGTTGGCCTAACATCGTACGGGCCCCATCTGTGCCAAGTCCGACACATTTTGACCAATCAATCCCATTTTTAATAGTGAAACTGTTCAACATTCCAAAAATAGCCTCTGCAGTTGAGCGTGTGGGTAACGATTTACAAAAGAGAAAGTCCTCATGTATCTCTCCATTGTGTTCATACCTTACATAGGTGATCAGATTTGAAAGGTTTGCAATGTCCGTTGATTCATCCTTTTGAAGTGCATAAAAACGACTCGCTTGCATTCTCGCTATTAGCTGATCACACAAGTCCTGAGCCATCTCATCAATTCTGCGTTGAACTGTGTTATCCGACAATGAAATCATGTTAATTTGCTTGCAGGCCCCCTCTCCCAGCATAACACCTACCATCTCCTTAGCCGCTGGCAATATCAACTCCTCCCCAATTGTGTGCGGCTTCCCTGTCTTTGCTATGAGCCTAGCTACCCGGTACGAGGCCGCCACCGCCTTAGCATTATCACTGCCTTTAGATGTGCATTCCATAATTGTCTTGCTACGTTGAAATTCTTTGAGCTGGTTGTAAAAAAATCCAATTGGCTTGGACACGTATTCCCCACGCTTAGTCTCAAGATGACGGCGAAGATTAGCGGGCTTTAGGCTTTCATTCGACAGAACATCATAGCACAGGACACATACTGGGAACGGTTCGTTCTCAGTTCCAGTGTAAGTAAATCCCAGTTTTAAGTATTCACTGCTGTATTTTCTCCTCACTTTTCGCTTACTTTTGTTGTGCTGAGTTTCATTTGCTGATGTCTCACTGTCATTCTTACCACAGGAGAGAGTTCGCTTACGCGTGCCAGATAAAAGCCACCGATCCATTTTTTGATTCCCGCGCTCTAACCGTCGAATTTTCTAGAAGAATCTAAGAGCGTCGGTTCACGTTGACGTCACGCTAAAGCGCCACACCCCCACACTATTACTGTTTAATAAAGTCTCTTCATGTTTGCAGCTATGACTTTAAAAACTATGACAAATGCTATTTTAGGTCTAGTTGTTCTCTTGCCTCCAAGCAAGTTGCGATGAACCCCAAGTGTACTCAACAATGCTGTATTTCAAAGAGCCATCTAAGGAAACAAGGTTTCCAAGGCTGCTGAAGATTTTAATTCCATTATCTATGAGAGAGTTCGCTTACACGTGCCAGATAAAAGCCACCGTCGAATTTTCTAGAAGAATCTAAGAGCGTCGGTTCACGTTGACGTCACGCAAAAGCGAGACACCCCCACACTATTAAAATTTCAGAAGTGCTTTGTTCTTTTTAGTCAGTTGACTATATAACAATAATGTATCGCATATGATACATACGAGGTACACGCGGTGCTATTATTATTACAGTATCAAAATTATTTTTTTTCGCAGACCACCTGCAGTACCCTCGCGGACCACTGGTGGTCCGCGGACCACAGGTTGGGAAACGCTGCTCTAGGGGAATCAAGGGCTATGGAGATCGGGCGGAAAGTGGAGTTGAGGTCGATGATCAGCCATGATCCTATTGAATGGTGGAGCAGACTCGAGGGGCCATTTGGCCTACTCTTACTTCTTATGTTCTTAAATCTGTGCCCTCTAGTTATTGACCCTTCAGCCATTGGTAACAGTTGCTCTTAATTTAGTCTATCTAAACCTTCGTGATTTTAAGCACCTCTATCAAATCTCTTCTTAGCCTTCTCTACTCTAAGGAGAACAACCCCAGCTTCTCCAGCTTCTCTTTCCCATTTGTCAGAGTCCATTCCCAAAACATGCATAAATCAGGCCTGGAGCACTTAACTGTAATCCCTCATCCCTGGAAACATTCTAGTAAGTCTCTTCTATACCCTCTTCAAAGCCTTCCTAAAGTGTGGTGCCCAGAATTGGACACAATACTCCAGCTGGGGCCAAACTAGAGTTAACAACATAAGAATTAGGAGCAGGAGTAGGCCATATGGCCCTTCAAGTCTGCTCCACCATTCAGTAAGATGATCATGGCTGATCTTCAACCTCAAATCCACTTTCCCGCCCAATCCCCATATCCCCGTAGCCCTGCAAGTTTATTTCCCTCAAGTGCCTATCCAATTTCCTTTTGAAATCATTGATCATCTCTGCTTCCACCACCCTCGTCGGCAGCGAGTTCCAGGTCGTTACCACTTGCTGCGTAAAAAAGTTCTTCCTCACATCCCCCCTGTATCTCTTGCCCAAAATCTTAAATCTGTGTTCCCCAGTCCTTGTACCATCAGCTAATGGGAACAGCCTTTCTCTGTCTACCTTATCCAAACCTGTCATAATCTTGTACACCTCCATCAAATCTCCCCTCAACCTCCTTTGCTCCAAGGAGAACAACCCCAGCTTCTCCAACCTAACCTTGTAGCTAAAATCCCTCATCCCTGGAACCATTCTGGTAAATCTCCTCTGCACCTTCTCAAGGACCTTCACATCCTTCCTAAAGTGTGGTGACCAGAACTGGATGCAATACTCTAGTTGTGGCCTAACCAGAGCTTTATAAAGGTTTAGCATAACTTCCCTGCTTTTGTATTCAATACCTCTATTTATGAAGCCCAAGATCCCATATGCTTTGCTAACTACTCTCTCAATATGTCCTGCCACCTTCAAAGATCTATGCACATGAACCCCCAGGTCCCTCTCTCCCTGCACACTCTTTAGAATTGTGCCATTAAATTTATATTGCCTCTCCCTATCCCTTCTGCCAAAATGCACCACCTCACACTTCTCTGTATTAAATTCCATCTGCCACATGTCTGCCCATTCTGCTAGCCTATCTATGTCCTGTTGCAGCTGATTGGTATCCCCCCTGACTGTTTGCCACTCCTCCAAGTTTGGTATCATCAGCAAATTTTGAAATTTTACTCTGTATTCCAATATCCAAGTCATTTATATAAATCAAAAAAGCAGTGGTCTGAGCACTGACCCTTGGGGAACACCACTGTCTACCATCCTCCAGTCTGAAAAACAACCATTTACCACGACTTGCTGTTTTCTGTCCTTAAGCTAATTTCTTATCCAAGCTGACACTGACCCTCCTATTCCATGGGTCTTATCTTACGTAACAACCTTTTATGTGGCACCTTATCGAATTCCTTATGGAAATCCAAATATACTACATCCACTGGTTCCCCTTTATCTACCCTGCTAGTTACATCCTCAAAAAACTCTAATAAATTTGTTAAACATGATTTCCCTTTCATAAAATCATGTTGACTCTGCCTAATCATATTATGATTTTCTAAGTGCCCTGTTACCACTTCCTTAATAATGGATTCCAGCATTTTTCTGACAACTGATATCAGGCTAACTGGCCTGTAGTTCGCTGTTTTCTCTCTCCCTCCTTCCTTGAATAGCAGTGTTACATTTGCTATCTTCCAATCCACTGAGACCGTTCTAGAATCTAGGGAATTTTGGAAGATCATGACCAATGCATCCATTATCTCTGCAGCCACCTCTTTTAGAACCCTAGGATATCGGCCATCAGGTCCAGGGGATTTGTCGGCGTTTAGTCCCATTCGTTTTTCAAGTACTTTTCCTCCACTGGTATTTATTACTTTAAGTTCCTCACTCTTATTAGCCCCTTGGTTCCCCACTATTTTTTGGTATGCTTTTTGTGTCTTCTACTGGGAAGACAGATACAAAATATTTGTTTAAAGTCTCTGCCATTTCCTTATTCCCCACGATAATTTCACCTGTCTCAGCCTCTAAAGGACCAATGTTTACTTTTGTTACTCTCTTCCTTTTTACAGTCTTGTAGAAGCTCTTACAATCTGTTTTTATATTTCTTGCTAGTTTAATCTCCTATTCTATTTTCTCCCTTTTTATCAATTTTTTGGTCATTCTTTGTTGGTTTCCAAAGCTCTCCCAATCCTCAGGCTTACTACTATTCTTCGCAACATTATAAGCCTCTTCTTTTAATCTAATACTATCCTTAACTTCTTTAGTTTGCCATGGATGGATCACTTTTCCCATGGAGTTTTTATTTCTCAATGGAATGTATATTTGTTGAGAATTTTGGAATATTGCTTATTTACCGTCATACCTTTTAATCTAATTTCCCAATCTACCTTAGCTAACCTGTGTAATTGACTTTATTTAAGTTTAAGACTCTCATTTCTGACTAAAGTATTTCACTCTCAAACTCAATGTGAAATTTTACATATTATGATCACTGTTCCCCAGAGGATCTTTTACTATGAGATTACTCATTAACCCTGTCTCATTACACAATACAAGATCTAAAATTGCCTGCTCCCTGGTTGGTTCCATGAAATTTTATTCTAGGAAACTGTCTCCATGAACTCGTCCTCCAAACTACCTTTGCCAATTTGATTTGCCCACTCTATAGGTTTTATATAGGTTTAGTATAACTTCCTGGCTTTTGTACTCTCAGCCTCCATTTATAAAGTCGAGAATCTCATATGCTTTATTAACTGCTTTGTAAACCTGTCTTGCCACCTTCAAAGATTTGTGCACAAACACTCCCAGGTCTCTCTCTTCCTGCAACCCCTATAAAATTGTACCATTTAGCTTGTATTGTCTCTCCTCATTCTTCCCACCAAAATGTTTCACCGTACACTTTTCTGTGTTGAATTTCATCTGCCATGTGTCCGCCTATTCCACCAGCTTGTCTATGTCCTGTTGAAGTCTATTACTATCTTCCACACTGTTTACTACACTTCCAAGCTTCATGTCATCTTCAAATTTTGAAATTGTGCCCTGTACCCTCAAGTCCAAGTCATTAATGTACATCAAAAACAGCAGTGGTCCTAATACTGAACCCTGGGGAACGCCACTGTATACCTCCCTCCAGTCTGAAAACAGTCATTCACCAGAACTCTCTGTTTTCTATCCCATTACAACAATGACTCCACTTCAAAAGTACTTCATTGGTTGTAAAGTGCTTTGAGACGTCCAGTGGTCATGAAAGGCGCTATGTAAATGCAAGTCTTTCTTTCCCTTAGCCAATTTTGTATCCATGCTGTTACTGCCCCTTTTATCCCATGGGCTTCAATTTTTCTAACAAGCCTAAAATATGGTACTTTATCCATCACCTTATGAAAGTCCATATACACAACCACAACTGCATTGCCCTCATCCACCCTCTCTGTTACCCCATCAAAAAACTCAATCAAGATAGTCAAACACGATTAGCCCTTAACAAATCGGTGCTGGCTTTCCTGTATTAGTCCATGCTTCTCCAAGTGGCTGTTAATTTTCTCCCAGATTATTGTTTCTAAAAGCTTCCTCACCACCACCGTTAAATTGACTGGCCTGTAATTGCCAGGTTTATCCTTCACCTCTTTTTTGAACAAGGGTGTAACATTTGCAATACTTCAGTCCTCTGGCAGCACTTCTGTATCTAATGTGTGGCTCCACAATCAGAAGCACCTTTTTTTTTAAATCAACGTGGCCAGCATCAAACACTCCAACCAGGTGTAGCATCATTAGATGTAAAGCCGAACTCCCTCTACTCTGCTTCAACAAAATGTCTTCGCCACCACCTCTGAAGAGCACCCCTAATGGCCAAGTGCAACATGTTTTCCATTTTCCACACCAACTGTCCTGTGACTTCTAAATGAGATTGCCAATTTGGTGCCAAATTAGGGGCATTTTTGGATTTTGAGTCCATGAACCAGACGGAAACTAGTCACAGAGTCATAGGGGTAAAAATTCACTTGGTTGCGCCTCCCGTTAGCGCCTTAAGAGGGCGCTAATGGGGCGCAAAGCCGCGAACGCCCGGGCGCAGCGATGTTTGCGCCGCTCGAGAACTTAACTTGAGATTGTGCGGCGGCGCTAAAACTTACCGCTGCGACCACCTGCGCGCGCAGATTGTGACGTCATTCCATGGTGCAACGCCCTTGTGGCGCCCCAGAGCGGAAATTGAGTGGCGCCCCCTGCCTTACCACCTGGCGCTTCCAACGACCAGAAGACTGGAACGCTATCAATCGCTGTGGGGCTGGGGGGGGCGCTATTTAAAGGGGGCCTCTTCCTGTCTTTTATTGTTGGTGGCATTTTTGAACTACGCATTCTGAGAGAGAGAGGGAGAGACTTCTGGAGAGATTCAACGTTGTGTGAAGGAGTTTTGGGTACTGAGCAGCACTTTGCAGGTTCATTTTGATTTGCCATTCCTTGTATCGATTTAGCAGAGACTGTGGGAGCTGCACTCTGAGCTCTTTGCCTGGTACTTTCCATTGTTCTTTCCAGCACATTTGATGTGCAAGTCTCTCCAGGCCGAGATTCAAGGCAGCAATGAACAGGATGTGGATGGAAAGCAAGATTAACCATCCCCTTTAAGAACTGGCCCGTGCCATTGTGTGTGTGTTCCATTGCTGACTGACATTACATGAGCTTCGCCAGCGCTCCGAGTTAGCGCCTCACTGCTCGGCCTTTGCGCCTTAAGAGAGGTGTGCAGTGCCTGCTTTAGCGCTCCACTCACCTCCCGGGGCGGTAAAAGTGAAGTTTCCTGTCAGTGCCGATAATTAGCGCCAGGCGCTAATATTTGCGTCCGGACGATATTTGCGCCCCAAATGGGGCGCGACCTAATTTCTACCCCATAGAGTTATACAGCACAGAAAGAGTCCCTTCGGCCCATCGTATCTGCGCCGGCCACCAAGCACTATCTATTCTAATCCCATTTTCCAGCACTTGGTCCATAGCCTTGTATGCTATGGCGTTTCAAATGCTCATCTAAATGCTTCTTGAATGTTTTGACGGTTCCTGTCTCTACCACCCTTTCAGGCAGTGAGTTCCAGATTCCAACCATAGAAACATAGAAAACATAGAACATAGGAGCAGGAGTAGGCCATTCGGCCCCTCGAGCCTGCTCCGCCATTTAACGAGATCATGGCTGATCATCCAAATTCAGTACCCTGTCCCTGCTTTCTCCCCATATCCCTTGATCCCTTTAGCCTTAAGAAATATATCTAACTCCTTCTTGAATATATTTAATGAATTGGCTTCAACTGCCTTCTGCGGTAGAGAATTCCACAGGTTCACCACTCTCTGGGTGAAGAAACTCCTCCTCATCTCAGTCCTAAATGGCTTACCCCTTATCCTTAGACTGTGACCCCTGGTTCTGGACTCCCCCGCCATCGGGAACATCCTTCCTGCATCTCGTCTGTCTAGTCCTGCTAGAATTTTATTAGTTTCAATGAGATCCCCTCTCATTCTTCTAAACTCTAGCGAATATAAGCCTAATCGACCCAATCTCTCTTCATACGTCATTCCTGCCATCCCAGGTATCAGTCTGGTGAATCTTCGCTGCACTCCCTCCATGGCAAGAACATCCTTCCTCAGATAAGACCAAAACTGCACACAATACTCAAGGTGTGGTCTCACCAAGGCCCTGTACAACTGCAGCAAGACATCCTTGCTCCTGTACTCGAATCCTCTCGCTATGAAGGCGAACATACCATTTGCCTTCTTAACCGCCTGCTGCACCTGCATGCTTACCTTCAGTGACTGGTGCACAAGGACACCCAGGTCTCGTTGCACTTCTCCTTTTCCCAATCTATTGCCATTCAGATAATAATCTGCCTTCCTGTTTTTGCCACCAAAGTGGATAACCTCGCATTTATCCACATTATACTGCATCTGCCATGCATCTGCCCAATCACCCAACTTGTCCAAATCATACTGGAGTTTCACTGCATCCTCCTCACAGCACACACGCCCACCCAGCTTTGTGTCGTCTGCAAACTTAGAGATATTACATCTAGTTCCCTCGTCTAGATCATTAATATATATTGTGAATAGCTGGGGTCCTAGCACCGATCCCTGCGGTACCCCACTAGTCACTGCCTACCACTTGGCAAAAGACCCATTTATTCCAACTCTTTGCTTCCTGTCTGCCAAGCAGTTCTCTATCCAAGTCAGTACCTTACCCCCAATCCCATGTGCTTTAACTTTGTACGCTAATCTCTTATGCGGGACCTTATCGAAAGCCTTCTGAAAGTTCAAATACACCACATCCACTGGTTCTCCCTTATCTATTCTACCAGTTATATCCTCAAAAATTTCCAGTAGATTAGTCAAGCATGATTTACCTTTTGTAAATCCATGTTGACTTTGTCCAATCCTGTTACTGTTTTCCAAGTGCTCTGCTATTACATCTTTTATAATGGACTCTAGCATTTTCCCCACTACCGATGTCAGGCTTACCAGTCTATAATTCCCTGTTTTCTCTCTACCACCTTTTTTAAATAGTGGGGTTACATTAGCTACACTCCAATCCATGGGAACTGTTCCAGAGTCTATAGAATTTTGGAAGATGACCAGCAATGCATCTATTATTTCTAGGGCCACTTCCTTAAGTACCCAAGGATGTAGATTATCAGGCCCTGGGGATTTATCGGTCTTCAATCCCATCAATTTCCTTAACACCATTTCCCTACAAATACTGATTTCATTCAGTTCCTCCCTCTCATTAGACCCTATGTTCCCCGACATCTCTGGGAGGTTATTTGTGTCCTCCTTTGTGAAGACAGAACCAAAGTATATATTTAATTGGTCTGTCATTTCTTTGTTCCCCATTATATATTCCCCACATTCTGATTGCAAGGGACCTACGCTTGACCTCACCAATCTTTTTCTCTTCACATATCTATAGAAGCTTTAAAGTCAGTTTTTATGTTCCCTGCAAGCTTACTCTCATACTCTATTTTCCCCCTCTTAATTAATCCCTTTGTCCTCCTTTACTGAATCCTAAACTGCTCCCAATCCTCAGGTTTGCTGCTTTTTCTGTCCAATTTATATGTCCTCTCCTTGGATCTTATGCTATCCCTAATTTCTCTTGTTAGCCACGGTTGAGTCACCTTTTTTGTTTTATTTTTATGCCAAACAGGGATGAACAAATTCTGTAGTTCATCCATGCGATCTTTAAATGTTTGCCATTGCCTATCCACCGTCAACCCTTTAAGTAACGTTCCGCAATCCATCCTAGCCAACTCACGCTTCATATCATCGTAGTTTCCTTTATTTAAATTCAGGACCCTAGTCTCTGAGTCAACTACTTCACTCTCCATCTTAATGAAGAATTCTATCATATTATGATCGCTCCTCCCCAAGGGGCCTCGCACAACAAGATTGCTAATTAATCCTTTCCCATTACATAATACCCAGTCTAAGATGGCCTGATCTCTAGTTGGTTCCTCGATATATTGGTCCAGGAAACCATCCCGTATACACTCTAGGAATTCCTCCTCCACAGTATTGTTACTAATTTGGTTAGCCTAATCTATATGTAGATTAAAGTCACCCATGATAACTGCTGAGCCCTTATTGCACGCATCTCTAATTTCCCATTTAATGCCATCCCCAACCTCAGCATTACTGTTTGGGGGTCTGTATACAACTCCCACTAACGTTTTCTGCCCCTTGTTATTTCTCAGCTCTACCCATACAGATTGCACATCATCAGAGCTAATATCCTTCGTTACTATTGTGTTAATCTCCTCTCTAACCAGCAATGCTACCCCACCTCCTTTTCCTTTTTGCCTGTCCTTCCTGAATATTGAATACTCCTGGATGTTGAATTTCCAGCCTTGGTCACCCTGGAGCCATGTCTCCGTAATCCCAATTATATCATATCCGTTTACATCTATTTGCGCAGCTAATTCATCCACCTTATTACGAATGCTCCTCGCATTAAGACACAAAGGGGTAAAAATTGAGTCGCGCCCCATTTGGGGCGCTAACCTCGCCGGGGCGCGACTTTTAGCGCCCCGAAAAAATTAGCGGCCCCGCGCCGGAACTTCAGTGGTTGCGCCCCAAGAGGGAAGCGGGGCGCCACTGGAAGCACCCCGCATCCCTCTTGGGGCGCTGCGAGTGAATATCCTGGCGCTACGTGCCGCAGCGCCACGCGCTGCGGCACGTCGCGCCGCGGTATTGCAGGCCTTCCTCCCCTTCTTAAAGGGGAGGGACCCTGCGCAGCGCGAACCGGGGCCCAGCTGGGCCCCCAGGGATCGGGAGTGCCGGCAAAAGAGCCCGGCACTCAAGAGAAGTGCCGGGCTCTTGGAGCGCAGCCGGCACTTCACGGTGGGGGGGCTTCACGGGGGCCGGGGACAGCAACGGGGGCAGGTGCTGGCAGGCGGCCAGCAACAAAAATGGCCGCCTGCCACCTCCCCTTTAAATATCGCCGCCCCGGCCGCACGTACGCCTCCCTGAACCCGTCGGACATAGCGTCTGGCGGTAAATCAGGGGGCGCGACTGAAGATCACGGCCGGGGCGCGAGCGGGGTGCTGCGCACGGCGATGACGTCATCGCCGGCGGCGCAGCGGCACAGGGCGCTACCGGCTGCCGCCGCCGCTAACCTCCCACTAAATTTTTCGGGAGGCGTGGGCGGCGCTGCGCCCGGGCGTTAGCTGCTTTACGCCCCATTAGCGCCCTCTTAAGGCGCTAACGGGAGGCGCAAGCAGCTGAATTTTTCCCCCAAAGCCTTCAGGCTTTTTTTTTAACACTCTTAGTCCTTTTAGAATTATTATTTACTGTGACCGTGTTTGATTTACACCGTTGATTTCTCTGCCTTCCACTTTTGCTTTTCTCCGTCCTGTCCTTTGCTTCTATCCTTGCTTCCCTTTCCTCTGTCTCCCTGCACAGGTTCCCAACACCCTGCCATTTTAGTTTGAACCCTCCCCAACAGCACTAGCAAACACTCCCCCTAGGACATTGGTCCCGGTCCTGCCCAGGTGCAAACCGTCCAGTTTGTACTGGTCCCACCTCCCCCAGAACCGGTTCCAATGTCCCAGGAATTTGAATCCCTCCCCCTTGCACCATTCCTCTAGCCACGTATTCATCTGAAATATCCTTCTATTTCTACTCTGACTAGCATGTGGCACTGGTAGCAATCCTGAGATTACTACCTTTGAGGTCCTATTTTTTTATTTACCTCCTAACTCCCTATATTCAGCTTTTAGGACCTCATCCCGTTTTTTACCTATATCGTTGGTACCTATATGCACCACGACAACTGGCTGTTCACCCTCCCCCTCCAGAATGCCTTGCAGTCGCTCCGAGACATCCTTGACCCTTGCACCAGGGAGGCAACATACCATCCTAGAGTCTCGTTTGTGGCCGCAGAAACGCCTATCTATTCCCCTTACAATAGAATCCCCTATCACTATAGCTCTCCCGTTCTTTTTCCTCCTGTCCTGTACAACAGAACCACCCATGGTGCCAGGAAGTTGGCTGCTGCTGCCTTCCCCCGATAAGCCATCTCCCCCAACAATATCCAAAGCAGTATATATGTTTGAGAGGGGGATGGCCACAGGGGACCCCTGCACTACCTGCCTGCGCCAACTACTCTGCCTGGCGGTCACCCATTGCCTTCCTGCCTGTGCAGCCTTTACCTGCGGTGTGACCAACTCATTAAACGATGTCTTCAGCATCGCGAATGCTCCAGTATGGATCCATTCGCAGCTCCAGCGCTGCAATGCGGTCTGCCAGTAGCTGCAGCTGGATACACTTCCTGCACACATGGTCGTCAGGGACACAGGAAGTGTCCCTGATTTCCCACATAGTGCAGGAGGAGCATGCCACGGGGCCGAGATGTGCTGCCATGACTTACCCTTTAATTAATTTAAATTAAATTAGATCAAATCAATACCACAATACCACTAATTACACTACAACCGCCTTCTGGGTGAAAAAGTTTTTCCTTAAATCCCCTCTAAACCTCCTGCCCCTTACCTTGAAACTATGCCCCCTGGTTATTGACTCCTCTACTAAGGGAAAAGTTCCTTTCTATCTGCCCTATCTATGCCCCTCATAATTTTGTACACCTCAATCAGGTCCCCCCTCAGCCTTCTCTGCTCTAAGGAAAACAACCACAGCCTGTCCAGTCTCTCTTCATAGCTGAAACGCTCCAGCCCAGGTAACATCCTGGAGAATCTCCTCTGCACCCTCTCTAATGCAATCACATCCTTCCTATAGTGTGGCGACCAGAACTGCACACAGTATTCCAGCTGTGGCCTAACTAGTGTTTTGTACAGCTCCATCATAACCTCCCTGCTCTTATATTCTATGCCTCGGCTAATGAAGGCAAGTATCCCATATGCCTTCTTAACCATCTTACCTACCTGTCCTGCTGCCTTCAGGGATCTATGTACATGCACACCAAGGTCCCTCTGATCCTCTGTCCTTCCTGGGGTCCTACCATTCATTGTATATTCCCTTGCCTTGTTAGTCCTCCCAAAATGCATCACCTCACACTTTTCAGGGTTAAATTCCATTTGCCACTGTTCTGCCCATCTGACCAACCCGTCTATATCGTCCTGTAGCCTGAGGCTTCCCTCCTCGCTATTTACCACCCCACCAATTTTTGTGTCATCTGGAAACTTAGTGATCATACCTCCTACATTCTTATCTAAATCATTAATGTACACTACAAACAGCAAGGGACCCAGCACCGATCCCTGCAGTACACCACTGGACACAGGCTTCCAGTCACAAAAACAACCCTCGACCATCACCCTCTGCCTCCTGCCACTAAGCCAATTTTGGATCCAATGTGCCAAGTTGCCCTGGATCCCATGGGCTCTTACCTTCTTGACCAGTCTCCCATGTGGAACTTTGTCAAAAGCCTTACTGAAGTCCATGTAGACTACATCAACTGCACTACCCTCATCCACACACCTAGTCACCCCCTCGAAAAATTCAATCAAATTGTGAGGCAACACGGGGGCATAGTGGTTAGCACTGTTGCCTCACAGTGCCAGGGACCCGGGTTCGAATCCGGCCTCGGGTGACTGTCTGTGTGGAGTTTGCACATTCTCCCTGTGTCTGCGTGGGTTTCCTCCGGGTGCTCCGGTTTCCTCCCACAGTCCAAAGATGTGCGGGTTAGGTTGATTTGGCTATGATAAATTGACCCTTAGTGTTAGGGGGGATTAAATACGTGGGGTTATGGGGATAGGGTGGGATATGTGTCGGTGCAGGCTCGATGGGCCGAAATGGCCTCTATCTGCATTGTGGGGATTCTGTGGTTCAACATGATCTCCCCCTGACAAAGCCATGCTGACTATCCCTGATTAATCCTTGCCTCTCCACGTGGAGACTAATTCTGTCCCTCAGAATTTTTTCCAATAATTTCCCTACCACTGATGTTAGGCTCACTGGCCTGTAATTCCCTGGTTTATCCCTACTACCCTTCTTGAATAATGGTACTACGTTAGCTGTCCTCCAGTCCTCTGGCACCTCCCCTGTGGCCAGAGAGGTTCCGAAAATTTGTGTCAGAGCCCCTGCAATCTCCTCCCTGGCCTCACACAGCAGCCTGGGATACATCTCATCTGGGCCTGGGGATTTATCCACTTTTAAGCCCGCTAAAACCACTAGTACCTCCTCCCTCTCAATACTAATTTGTTCAAGTATATCACAATCCCCCTGTCTGATTTCTATGCCGACATCGTCCTTCTCCATAGTGAACACAGATGCAAAATATTCATTTAAAACCTCACCTACATCTTCCGGCTCTACACACAGATTGCCACTTTGGTCCCTAATGGGCCCTACTCTTTCCCTGGTTATCCTCTTGCCCTTAATATACTTATAAAACACCTTGGAATTTTCCTTTATTTTGCCCGCCAGTGTTTTTTCATGCCCCCTCTTCGCTCTCCTAATTTCTTTTCAAGTACCCCCCTGCACTTTCTATAACTACCAAATTTATTTTCATGTAAGATCCTTACAACCGATAGTCACTGGAGACTTTTATTCCATCAGTCTAGAGTGAATTTGACCCAAACCCCAGATGTGAAAGTCATTGTCTAATTCACTGCACCATCAGCCTCTCACATATTCAGGACTTGATCTCTAAGAGCATGCTCAGATCAGAGATTATGTGCTACCTAAAGGAAAGAAGAAAAAATCAGAGTGCCGGTCGCTTCAGCCAAATAACGCATCCCAGGGCCCAAATCTTGAGCAGCATAGAAGTAGGTCACCTGCCCAACTTCCTGGCTAGAGAATGGTGCATCGAAACTTGAAAGAAGGCAAAGGAAAAAAATTTGGATCAGCTATTTTCTTGTTTTCCACCAAGCCACAGTGGGCTATATTTCCTCCATTTGATAATGTTAGTGAAAAAGGAGATGCAAGTAACGCATGATGTCTGTAAAAAAAAACACTAACATAATGTTTGTCCATATTTACCATTAATCTGAAAATTTATACCCCTCCATAATGAACATGAGCAAAAAATGAGAAAAGCCTGTTTTTGTTGGGATCATTACTGAGGAACACATGTGGCTTTCCACAACTGAATGAATGGTGACAATTTTATTTCAGGTCAGACTTGGCATTACTGAGCTTAACGAAGAGGAAAATTTCAAAGTATCACCACAGCAGTGAAGGAAGTGAATAGTAAAGAGCTCATTTACTTTGACTCTTTACTCATCAGTTATTTTTATCCAGAGGTAATGATTAGACATTTTATTATCAGCTTCTGTTCTCCACGGTGAAAAGGGAAATTATAAAAAAAGCTTTCTAAAAGTGAAAAATTCCCTTATTTCATAAAAAGCTCAACACCAAACGTGTTTTTTAAACATTGTCAAAAATGACACCCACCATTTTATTAAACAAAGATAAACAACTAATTTATATCGTACCCCTCACTTGCAGAAATGTCTCAGAGTAATTTATAATCAAAGGGAAAGGGTTATACTAAACACTGAGCAGGAGTAAAGGGCAAAAATGGACAGCATAGGATGGAGAATTGATGGAACTTCCTTCAAAGGAAGTTTTTGAAAGCAGGAACAATCAATCTCCTTTATAAATACAATATTATTGATGTTGTGAATGTTAGATTTAGAAGTGTGAAGTGATTCATTTTGGTAGGAAGAATGAGGAAAGACAATATAAACTAAATGGTACAATTTTAAAGGGGTCGCAGGAACACGACCACCTGGGAATGTACGTACACAAGTCTTTGAGAGTGGCAGGACAAGTTGAGAAGGCTGTTAAAAAGGCAGATGGGATTCTTGGCTTTATAAATAGAGGCAGAGAGTACAAAAGCAAGGAGGTTACGCTAAACCGCTATAAATCACTGGCTAGGCCCCAGCTGGAATATTGTGGCCAATTCTGCACAGCACACTTTAGGAAGTATATCAAGGCCTTGTAGAGGGCGCAGAGGAGATTTACTGGAATGGTACCAGGGATGAAAATCTTCAGTTACATGCAGGGACTAGAGAAACGGGGGTTGTTCTCCTTCGAGCAGAGAAGGTTAAGGGGAGATTTGATAGAGGTGTTCAACATCATGAAGGGTTCTGATAGAATAAATAAAGAAAAACTGTTTCCATTGGCAGAAGGGTCGATAACCAGAGGACACAGATTTAAGGTACTTAGCAAAAGAACCAGAAGTGACATGAGGAAAACATTTTTTACACAGCGAGTTGTTATGATCTCCATTCCCTAGCAACTGGCTCCTGGCAACTGTCTGAGTCTGAACCAGACCGTTCGCAACCTTGGTGTCCTATTTGACACCGAGATGAGCTTCTGACAACATATCCACTCCATCCCCAAGACCGCCTACCTCCACCTCTGTAATATTGCCTGACTCCGCCCCGCCTCAGCTCATTTGCTGCTGAAAACCTCATCCATGCCTCTGTTACCTTTTTTTTATGCATTCATGGGATGCGGGCATCGCTGACAATGCCAGCATTTATTGCTCATCCCTAATTGCCCTTGAGAAGAAGGTGGTGGTGAGCTGCCTTCTGGAACCGCTGCAGTCTGTGTGGTGAACGTACTCCCACAGTGCAGTTAGGGAGGGAGTTCCAGGATTTTGACCCAGTGACGATGGAGAAACAGCGATATATTTGCAACTCGGGATGGTGCGTGACTTGAAGGGAAACTTGCAGGAAACTAGTGGTGGTCCCATGCTCCTGCTGCCCTTGTCCTTCTAGGTGGTAGAGGTCGTGGGTTTTGGATGTACTGTTGAAGCAGCCTTGGCGAGTTGCTGCAGTGCATCTTGTAGATGGTACACACTGCAGCCACGGTGCGCTGGTGGTGCAGGGAGTGAATGTTTAAGGTGGTGGATGGGGTGCCAATCAAGCGGACTGCTTTGTCCTGGATGGTGTTGAGCTTCTTGAGTGTTGATGGAGTGGCACTCATCCAGGCAAGTGGAGAGTATTCCATCACACTCCTTACTTGTGCCTTGTAGATGGTGGAAAGGCTATGGGGAGTCAGGAGGTGAGACACTCGCCGCAGAATACCCAGCCTCTGACCTGCTCTTGCAGCCACAGTATTTATGTGGCTGGTCCAGTTAAGTTTCTGGTCAATGGTGACTCCCCAGGATGTTGATGGTGGGAGATTTGGTGGTGGTAACCCTGTTGAATGTCAAGGGGAGGTGGTAGACTGTCTCTCATTGGAGATGGTCATTGCCTGCCACTTATGTGGCGCGAATGTTACTTGCCACTTTTCAGCCCAAGTCTGAATGTCGTCCAGATCTTGCTGCATGCGGGCGTAGACTGTTTCATTATCTGAGGAGTTGTGAATGGAGCTGAACACTGTGTAATCATCAGCGAACATCCCCACTTCTGATCTTATGATGGACGGAAGGTCATTGATGAAGCAGCTGAAGATGGTTGGGTCTAAGACACTGCCCTGAGAACTCCTGCTGCAATGTCCTGGGGCTGAGATGATTAGCCTCCAACAACCTCAACCATCTTCCTTTGTGCTAGGTATGACTCCAGCCAGTGGAGAGTTTTCTCCCTGATTCCCATTGACATCAATTTTACTCGGGCTCCTTGATGCCACACTCGGTCAAATGCTGCTTTGATGTCAAGGGCAGTCACTCTCACCTCACCTCTGGAATTCAGCTCCTTTGTCTAAGTTTGAACCACGGCTGTAATGTGGTCTGGAAATGAGTGGTCCTGACGGGAACCAAACTGAGCATTGATGTTATTGATGAGTAAGTGCCACTTAATAGCACTGTTGATGACACCTTCCATCACTTTTCTGATGATTGAGAGTATTGCCTGCTCTTATTTCTTATGTTCTTAACCTAAAGACTATAGGCATTTGCGCATTCATAAGTCAGACATTAAATCTCTTACCCATGATGACTGGGAACAAGAGAGTCTTGATCTCAACTTGGGTGCTCCAAAGTAACATTCCCACCATAGCGTGTTGGAATGCCCTTTCCTGCAGAGCTTTACATTAAGTTTGTTTCAAAATGGGGAGAGATGGACAGATAGACAGCAGCAGATTCGATTAGCAGCTTAAAACAAGAAACAAAAGATGCTGGAAACACAGCATCAGTGAGATAGAGAGAACAGAAAATTTACCGTTTCAGGTGCACCCAAGACATGAACTTTTCTGTTCTCTCGATCGACGCTGACTAACCTGCTGTCTGCTTCCAGCACTTTCTGTTCCTGGTTCAGATGTCCAGCACCTGCAGCGTTTGACTTTTTATTAATTAGCAACTTTTCTAACTAACCCCATGACATGAGGAGGGGTCAGGAACCAAGCCCCAACATCCTGATGGACAGGAGACAAGAGTACAAAGACCCACAGATTGGCAGTCAGGTTTTCAAAAGAGAAAACTAGAGGCGACATGAGGAAAAAACATTTTACGCAGCAAGTTGTTGTGGTCTGGAACGCACTGCCTGAAGGATGGTGAAAGCAGATTCAATAGTAACTTTCAAAAGGGAATTGGATAAATACCTGAAGGGAAAAAATTTACAGGGTTACTGGGACAGAGCCGGTGAATGGGCTTAATTGAATAGCTCTTTCACAGAGCCTGAACTGGTGCGATGAGCTGAATGGTCTCCTTCTGTGCTGTATCATTCTATGATGCCATTCTAAGAGCACAAAAATTATATATTTTTTTAATGATTTTCAGCTGTAATGTCCTTCCCCTTGTTTGATCAAACAATTGACTAGCTTTAATATACCACAGCGTAACAATGGCTACTTTATATTAAATCATTCTTGAGGAGGAATGACAGGACTGCAACTATGGCCCTGATCAGAGTCTGGTGGATAAATTGGGACTTTCTTAATTTTCATTGAGTCACTTACCACAAAAATTATGGACTCCACAACTGGGTTACAAACTTTGCGGCATTTGTTAGCTGGCTTATTAGGAAGCTGCAGGTGAATTCTGATTGGCTACTTGTGGTTCATTACCACTAATGAAATTGAATCCTCAGGGAGTAGAGCATGATTATCAGAGAGCTCCAGAACCCAGCTAAGCACACAATGACTAGTTCAAAATTCAAGCTTTTGTGTTTTCATTCGTGGGTCATAAATTATGATGGAAAAAGATCATTTCTCCTGGGTTTTTTGAGCAGTAAAAAATATGGACCAGTGTTTTGGGGCTTTTTTTAGGCTGCAGCCACAGCAAGAGAGTAGTTTTCCATGGATAAGCTTTTGGGTCAGAAACGCAAAGATTCCAGCGGACAAACATTAATGTGATAAAAATTACATAACTTAAGAAAAGTATTCTACATGAATTTTTTGCAAAATTTCAATTCTTCTTGGACGCTGCATAGGTACTGCTGAACAGCTTATCATGTGAAAGCTGGATTCTGGAGCATTGTAATAATCATTCTGTACATATGAGTTGTAGGTGCAGGTAATGTGGTAATTTTTTTTTAATTTCCCTTCAGGAATCCTTTTTTAGTTATTATCATTTTGAGTGTGAATTTCTGTACTCATCAAAGTGACAACTGTTGGTATGTGGACAAGAGCACTTCCCATTTCGGGCATCAATTGCTTCTCCACGTCCTTTGATTGGGCAGTGAAAATCTTCTTTCATTCAATTCTTCAAAGACACAAGCTCCTTTATATCTCTTGTAAGTCTAACCAACAGCTACCTCTTTTACCTTTTCTTTCCATGCTTGTTCCATTATTACCTCCTTTTGCCTTGCACCATCATCCTTTTGGTCCTGTAAACACTCCTGCCCTCCACCCTATCACAGACCTTTTTCCTTTTAGTTCTTTCCTTGCGCGCAGCACCACCACCCCCACCCCCACTCCCCTTTTCCCTGGCTCTGTATTTGCTTAAAAGTTGTTCATCTCTAGCATCTTCCAGTTATGATCAAAGGTCATCGACCTGAAACAATGGCCCAGAAATTGATCTCGCTCTGTTCCCGCGGGGGTAAGCCTTCCCCGCGATCTCTCACCTCGCTTGTGCTTTTTCAGATCCAGCTCGCACGAACTTGATGTTCCAGACATCAGCCGGGCAGTGCTTGCGTATCCCACCAGCGTAGTGAATTCGTGCGAGCTGTGGGATCACGTGACTCAGTTAGAGCCAATGGCAGCACACCATCTTCCATTCATAAGTTTCACATACGTGCTGTGAAATCTATGAATCTTACACCCCCCCAAAATAACAGCTAAACCTCAATTAAATTAAAAAAAAAACCATCACATTAATAAAATAAGTATAGTTAAATAAATTAACCATTTTAAATAAAAAATTAAATTTTTGAAAAAATTTAAAATCTTTTAAAAAGTTATAAAAATAAACTTACCTGTCTTTAAAGTCTCTAAAAAAGATATACCTGTTAAAAAAAATTCAAAAAAATACTTAATTCACTACTTACCTTGTTAAGAGTGGGTCTTACTCCTCCTTTTTCCATTTCTAAAATCTTCAGTACTTACCTGTGCGTCCAAAGCATGAAGTGCACAGCGTGCGCGCAGCCTGTAGCGCGCACGCGATGCACCGAGGAACCGCCCCCTTTTCAAAAGAGCAATTGCCGGTTTTCAGCGCATGTGCAGGGCATGCAGAAAACCGGCAATTGCAGAGGGAATACGCGAGAGTACACAGTGCGTACTCTCGTGCACCGGGATGAATTTTTGGGCCATTAAATCTGTTTCTCTCTCCACAGATGCTGCCTGACCTGCTGAGTATTTCCAGCATTTTCTGGGTTTTTTTCACATTCCAACATCTGCAGTATTTTGCTTTTGTTTTCTCTTTTACCTTTTGAGGCTTTCACCTTTACTCATTTTCATGAAATGACATTCTTAGTTTCACTATCTTCTCTGACCACAGGTTAAACTCCCACATCCCCACTATTGCTAAAGCTGCTTCTCAGAATATTTGATTCCCCCTTCATGCCAAACATTTATTTTCCCTTCAACTTTCAGTTCCCGATAAAGCCCAAATACACCCAAAACTTCAATACTGCTCCCATGTTCAAGGAGACATTCCAGGTGCCTGCCTTGAATTCCTGGACAAGATACAAGAAAAAGCTTGTCACCTGATATATGTTCAGTCTCTTACTTCTAGTTTCCAACCTATTTCTCACTCTCAGTCTTGCTCTCTCTCTCTCTCCTCACCCCACCCCCCTACTGCCCCACATACACACACCACTCCTAACACTTTTCTTGCTTTCCTCTATTTTGCCAATATTATTATGGTCAATGCTCTTGAAACTTCTCTCTGTTGTTCTTTCTAAATTGAAATTTAATCATCCTGGACATTCTTCCTTCCATGTCCACACCGTATTGAAATCAAGATTTATTGATCAGACTGCTATTCAAACTAATTATTTCCTCAGACTTCAAAACTATGGAAATCCTTGTCAGCCTTAGTTTTTTCATCCTCCTACAATCTTCAGATGACATCATCTGAAAACAAAACGTTAGGTTCCACATGTACGCTAACGACACCCAGCTCTACCTCACCACCGCCTCTCTTGACCCCACTGTCTCTAAATTATTGGACTGCTTGTCCGACATCCAGTACTGGATGAGCAGAAATTTCCTCCAACTAAATATTGGGAAGACGGAAGCCATTGTCTTCAGTCCCCCCACAAACTCCGTCCCCTAGCCACCAACTCCGTCCCTCTCCTGGGCAACTGTCTGAGGCTGACCCAGACTATTCGCAACCTTGGTATCGCATTTGCCGAGATAAGCTTCCGACCACATATCCACGCCATCACTAACATCGCCTGACTCCGCCCCGCCTCAGCTCATCTGCTGCTGAAACCATCCATGCCTTTGTTACCTCTAGACTTGACTATTCCATCTTCCACCCTCCATAAAATTAAGCTCATCCAAAACTCTGCCCATATCCTAACTCGCACCAAGTCCCGTTCACCCATCACCCCTGTGCTCATTGGCTCCTGGTTGATCAACGCCTCAATTTTAAAATTCTCATCCTTGTTTTCAAATACCTCCATGGCCTCGCCCCCCTCCCTATCTCTGTAACCTCCTCCAGCCCTACAACCCTCCAAGATATCTGCGCTCCTGCAATTCTGGCCTTTTGCACATCCCTGATTTTAATCACTCCATCATTGGCAGCCGTGCCTTCAGCTGCCGAGGCCCTAAGCTCTGGAATTCCCTCCTTAAACCTCTCTGCCTCTCTCTCCTCCTTTAAGACGCTCTTTAAAACCTACCTCTTTGACCAAGCTTTTTGTCATCTGCCCTAATATCTCCTTATGTAGCTCGGTGTCAAATTTTGTTTGACAACGCTCCTGTGAAGCGCCTTGGGATGTTTTACTATGTTAAAGGAGCTATACCAGAGAAACATAGAAGTTTACGGCACAGAAGGAGGCCATTCGGCCCATTGTGTCTGTGCCGGCTGAAAAAGAGCGATCCAGCCTAATCCCACTTCCCAGCTCTTGGTCTGTAGCCTTGTAGGTTACGGCACTTCAAGTGCATATCGGCAGCTAACATAAAATAGAATCCAAAGGTCTTGAATAGGCATATTTGACATGAATCTGTCATTCATGACTTATGAAATAATACTGAGTGGCCTGCGGGTGGCGCTGTCCAGGGAGAGCATAAATACTCGGGCACGGGCCCAGCTTGCGCAGGACATTCTTAACCGGAACTAGTGAAGGACACAACTAGACCTCCATATTGTAAAACAGTTGATTAAAGCTTTGTTTAACGCTTAGACCAAGTGCCTAGTAGTTTTCTTACGTCAATTTAATCAACTGAACCTGCTCCACGCTCTGAGTGGTTTTGGGAACAGACGGCTACGACTCAAACGGTAGAAGGGACTCAGACGTAGTAATCAATCCATCATGGAGAAAGTACTCCAACCCGCCCGTCTTGACCTGGACCTGAATTCACCTACAACTGCTAAGGTATGGAAACACTGGTATCGTACCTTCAGCAACTTCCTCGGGGTGTGTGGTGAGAATGTTCCTGATAAGTTAGAGATACTTGCCAATTATGTATCCCCTTATGTGTTTGACTATATCGAAGACTGTATAGACTATGACTCCACTATCCGAACACTACAGCAACTATATGTTAAGGCCCCAAACGAAATTTTTGCTCGGCATCTACTGGCCACAACTCGACAACAATCCGGGGTATCACTTGACGAATTCCTTCAAAAGCTTCGCAGGTTCAGCAAAGATTGTAATCTCAAGGCTGTCTCAGCTGAGCAGTAACAGGAGGAGTTAATTCGTGATTCTTTTATTAATGGAATTGCGTCTCCCTTCATACGCCAGCGTCTGTTGGAGAATAAAACCCTCGAGTTACAAGCTGCCTATGACCAGGCATATTCTCTGGACTTGGCAAAAAGAAATGCAGATGCCTATCTTTTACCACGTGCACAGACTGCTGCTATCACTTTTAGTGACTTCTCCGATAAGCCTCAGGCGGAAGCCCTCACTGATGACGACTCTATCCTAGCTGATGACGACCCTACCCTAGCGGCATCTTGGCAATCTAAAAGGAAGTGTTTCTTCTGTGGAGGTGCATTTCACTATAGGAAATTTTGTCCTGCTCGTAATGCAACCTGCAATCATTGCAGTAAGAAAGGCCACTTCTTGAAAGTATGTCAGTCAAGAGCCTCTTCTAGGGTTACAGCTGCTATCTATAAAACTGCTCCTTCCCCAAGAGCCACTACTAATGTTACAGCTGTCAAGGATAAAATTGCCCCTCCTCCCATCACAGCTGTTTTCCCCCAAAGCCTGTCCCATGCAGCCATGAAGGTTTCGGTAAATGGACACATTTTGAGTGCATTAATCGACTCATGCAGCTCTGACAGCTTCATCAGTGAGCAGGCTGTCAGTAAGTTAAAACTGCGTATTTACCCCTCGGACAGGGAAATTGCAATGGCTCTGACGACACTGACCACCAACTCTTCCGGCTTTTGTCTTGACGACCTTATTCTCAATGGCCGCACTTATTTCTCTACCCGGCTCGGGATGCTCAAAAACCTATGCAGTGATGTGCTCCTGGGACAGGATTTCCAGAAACAACACAAAAGACTCACTTTCGAGTTTGGAGGATCAAAGCCAGAGCTTACTATTTCCAGAGTGCCGTTTTGTGCACTTTCGGCAGCTTCGCTCGATGAGCCCTCCTTGTTTGCCAATCTTTCCCCCCGATGTAAGCCCATAGCCACTAAATCACAACGTTTCAGCCAAGATGACCTATCCTTTATCGAGGCAGAGATCTCTCGCCTTCTAGCTGACGGTATCATTGAGCCATGTTTATCTTCCTGGCGGGCTCAAGTCGTCGTTGTTAAAAATCCTCTGAAGCAACACAAGAAACGTCTTTGCATCGATTACTCGCAAACTATTAACCAGTATACCGACCTGGATGCCTACCCACTACCATGCATCGATGACATGGTCAATAACCTTGCTAACTACAAGGTATTTTCAACTTTTGACTTAAAGAGTGCATACCATCAAGTACCGTTGAAGGACTCTGACAAAAAGTATACGGCCTTTGAGGCCAATGGTTGGCTTTATCAGTTTTGTCGCCTTCCATTTGGGGTCACCAATGGGGTGGCCGTCTTTCAATGGGCAATGGATAGCCTAGTCAAACAGGAGAACTTAACGGACACTTTTCCATATCTGGATAATATCACCATTGCTGGTCATGACCAGAGGAGCATGATGCCAACCTCCAGAAATTTCTTGACGTTCTCCGTCGTCGCAACTTAACCTTAAATGAGTCCAAATCTGTGAAATCAGTACCATCAGTCAACATCCTTGGCTACTGGATGGGCAATGGTGTCATCAAACCGGATCTGGAGTGACTTCGTCCGCTTCAGGAGCTCCCTCCTCCTACGAATCTCAGCTCTTTTCGTCGGGCCCTCGGCATGTTCGCCTATTATGAGAAGTGGATACCTCACTTTTCCGACAAGATCCAGCCCCTGCTTCACGCTGGAGGCAAGGGCTATTTCAGCTTTCGACCTCCTCAAGCAACAACTGGAAAAAGCCACGCTTCATTCCATCGATGAAAATCTCCCTTTCATGGTCGAGTGCGATGCATCGGAGGTGGAGATCTCGGCTACCTTGAATCAAGGCGGTCGACCCGTTGCATTTCTGTCCAGAACTTTGCAGGGTAGCGAGCTCCATTATGCTCCTGTCGAGAAGGAGGCTACGACTATCATCGAAGCAGTACGTAAATGGAATCATTTTCTCGCTCGTCGCCATTTCACGCTCATAACCGATCAGCACTCTGTGGCCTTTATGCTGGATAACCGGAAACGCACTAAAATCAAGAATTACAAAATACAGCTCTGGAGGATGGAATTAGCCACCTTTGGCTACACCATACAGTATCGACCCGGCAAGGAGAATGTGGCCCCGGATACCCTCACGCGTGCATTCTGCTCTACCATGTCAACTTCGGCTCTTGCGGATCTTCATACTGACTTATGCCATCCTGGCGTTACCCATATGTTGCACTTTTTGTGATCTAAAAATCCCCCATTTTCGACGGAAGACGTGAAAAGAACATGCTCCACTTGTAGAATTTGCGCGGAATTAAAACCGCAATTCTTCTGTCCGTCGGATGGCTCGCTCATACATGCTACACAGCCTATGCAGCAACTCAGCATTGACTTTAAAGGGCCATTGCCTTCCTCAACGCGAAACACCTACTTGCTTACTATGGTGGACGAATATTCACGCTTTCCCTTTGCTTTCCCCTGTCCCAATATGCTTACTTCCACAGTGATCAAATGCCTCGATCAGGTCTTTTCCCTTTGCGGTATGGCCAATTTCATTCACTCTGATCGAGGTCCCTCCTTCATGTCAAGCGAACTCAAAAGTTATCTTTCCCAACTGGGAATCGCCACAAGTAAAACGACACCGTATCATACTATTGGAAATGGACAGGTTGAGAGATACAACGCTATCATTTGGAACGCTGTTCGTCTTGCACTGAGGTCACACAATTTATCAGACCGGCAGTGGGAAACTATGCTCCCTGACGCGTTGCATTCCATCAGGTCTCTTCTTCCTACATCCACCAATGTTACTCCTCACGAACGATTCTTCGGGTTCCAGCGTCGCTCCACTCATGGGACGTCCCTACCATCATGGTTGGCAGCTCCTGGCTCTGTGCTGCTCCGAAGATTCGTCCGATCCTCCAAGAGTGATCCCTTCGTCGACGAGGTGGAACTAACGGATGTCAATCATACATACACGTACGTGCGGTACCCTGATGGTGCTGTTCTCCTTGAAGCAGAGAAGGCTAAGAGGAGATTTGAAGAGGTGTTTAAAATCATGAAGGATTTAGATAGAGTAAATAAAGAGAAACTGTTTCCAATGGCTGAAGGGTCAATAATGAGAGGGCACAGATTTAAGGTGATTGGCAAAAGAACCAGAGGTGACATGAGGAAAAACCTCTTTACGCAACGAGTGGTTAGGATTTGGAATGCCCTGCCTGATAGGGGGGTGGATACAGATTCAATAGTAGCCTTCAAAAGGGAATTGGATAAATACTTGAAGGAGAAAAAATTGCAGGTATATGGGGAAAGAGCGGGGGAGTGGGACTAACTTGATTGCTCTTCGAAAGAGCTGGCGCAGACTCGATAGGCCGAATAGCCTCCTTCTGTGCTGTACTATTCTATGATTCTCTGATATCCAAGTACTTTTTAAATGCGATGAGGGTTTTGCCTCTACCACCTTTTCAGGCAGTGAGTTCCGGATCCTCACCACCCTCTGGGTGAAAAAACTCTTAACTCCCCTCTAATCCAGGAAGGTGCCTGAGGATTGGAAAGTGGCAAATGTGACACCATTGTTCAAGAAAGGGTGTAAGGACAATCCTAGTAACTACAGGCCGGTCAGTTTAACATCAGTGGTGGGTAAAGTTTTGGAAACAATAATCAAGAAAAAAATTAACAGGCACTTGGAGAGGTTTAAGCTAATTAAGGAGAGCCAACATGGATTTGTAAAAGGCAGATCGTGTTTGACTAATCTAAATGAAGGGAATGCAATGGATGTTGTCTACATGGATTTTCGGAAGGCATTTAACAAATACCACATAGAAGGCTGGTTAACAAAATTGAGGCTCATGGAATAGGTGGGTCGGTGGCAGCTTGGATAAGGAATTGGCTTAAGGACAGAAAACAGCGAGTTGTGGTAAATGGCTATTTTTCAGACTGGAGGATGATAAACAGTGGTGTTCCCCAAGGGTCAGTGCTGGGGCCACTGCTTTTTTTGATATATATAAATGACCTGGATATTGGAATACAGAGTAGAATTTCTAAATTTGCTGATGAGGCCAAACTTGGGGGTGTGGCAAACAATGATGATGATACCAATCGACTGCAACAGGACATAGAAAATGGGCATAGCAGAATGGGCAGACAAGTGGCAGATGGAATTTAATACAGAGAAGTGTGAGGTGCTGCATTTTGGCAGAAGAAACAGAGAGAGGCAATATACACTTAATGGCACAGTTTTAAAGAGTGTGCAGGGACAGAGGGACCTGGGATTTAATGTGTATAGGTCCCTGAAGGTAGCAGGACATATTGAGAGAGTGGTTAGCAAAGCATATGGGATCTTGGGCTCCATAAAGAGAGGTATTGAGTACAAAAGTAGAGAAGTTATGCTGAACCTTTATAAAGCGCTTGCTAGGCCACAACTGGAGTATTGCGTCCAGTTCTGGTCACCACACTTTAGGAAAGATGTGAAGGTCCTTGAGAGGGTGCAGAGGAGATTTACCAGAATGGTTCCGGGGATGGGGGATCTTAGCTACAAGGACAGGTTGGAGAAGCTGGATTTGTTTTCATTAGAGCAAAGGAGGTTGAGGGGTGATTTGATAGAGGTGTACAAGATTATGATGGGTTTGGATAGGCTAGACAGGGAAAGGCTGTTCCCATTAGTTGATGGTACAAGGACTAGGGGACACAGATGTAAGGTTTTGGGCAAGAGATACAGGGGGGATGTGAGGAAAAACTTTTTTACGCAGCGAGTGGTGAGGACCTGGAATTCGCTGCCGACGGAAGTGGTGGAAGCGGAGACACTCAATGTTTTCAAGGGGAGACTGGTTAGGCACTTGAGGGAAATAAACTTGCAGGGCTACAGGGATAGAGCTGGGGAATGGGACTGACTGGATTGCTCTACAGAGAGCCGGCACGGACTCGATGGGCCGAATGGTCTCCTTCTGTGCCGTATGACTCTATGGGCTGGATTTTCAATGACCCGTGGAGTCGGGTTTGGAGGCGTGTGGGGGGTTAAAGTTGCAGATTCGGGGGTCCCGACCCCATCCCGCCTCCAACCCGCCTCCATGCCAGTTTCGCTGGCGGCGGGTACCCGACCTGTGCTGAGACCCAACTCCCCGAGGCGGGAAGGGATTAGTGACAATTAACTGCCTGTTAACAGGTAGTTAACAGGCAGTTTTTTGGATAATCCCTATTTTAAAAGGAGAAATGTGGGCTTCCCGACAGGTGGCAACCACGCCAAGTTATCGGGGCGGACCGTGGGTCTGCAGGGGTTGGAGGGGTCGATATGTCCGGTGGGCAGGTGAGTGATGGGTGCATGTGTGCAGAGGTAAGTGTGTAAGGTAAGTGCTAATTGTGGGAAAAAGTTTTACTTACCTTAACTTCCTCCTGCAGGTGTCAGCCCTTCAATTCTCGGGAGTCAGAAATCTCACCGGCACAGAAAGCAGAAAAGCCGTGGTCCTGTCAAAAACTGCAGCCTTCTGTTTTCTGTGGTGGAATGATTTCTAACTCAGCCTGAGAGGAAGGACTGAAGTTAGAAATCATATTGTCAGTGTTTGACAGCTTCACAGAGCTGTCAAACGCTGATATTTCATCTGTCAAAAGCTCTTGACAGATGAAGTGTCAATCTGTGACGTCACCTGTTGCCGGGTGGCCTTTAATTGGCCTGCTGAGCCCACTGGGCAGGCTGAACAAGGTCAATCAAGGGAAAATACAGTGGGTTGGCCACAGCTCGATGGAGGCAGGTTTACAAGCCAAGATGTGTGATTCAGACACCAACCCGACCCCAGTTTCAAAATCCAGCCCTATGACTCTAATCCTTCTACCACTTACTTTAAACCTATGTCCCCTGGTTATTTACCACCCTGCTAAGGGAAATAGGTCCTTCCTATCCACTCTATCTAGGTCCCACATAATTTTATACACCTCAATTAAATCTCCCCTCAGCCGCCTCTGTTTTAAAGAAAACAACCCCAGCCTATCCAATCTTTCCTCATATCTAAAATCCTCCAGTCCTGACAACATCCTCGTAAATCTCCTCTGTACCCTGTCTAGTGCAATCACATCTTTCCTGTAATCTGGTGACCAGAACTGTATGCAGTACTCTAGCTATGGCCTAACTAGTGTTTATACAGTTCAAGCATAACCTCCCTGCTCTTATATTCTATGCCTTGGCTGATAAAGGTAAAGTATCCCGTATGCCTTCTTAACCACCTTATCTATCTGTAGGCTACCTGCAGGGATCTGTGGACATGCATGCCAAGGTCCTTCTGTTCCTCTACACTTCTCAGTATCCTACCATTTATTGTGTATTCCCTTTCCTTGTTAGCCCTCCCCAAATGCATTACCTCACACTTCTCATGATTGAATTCCATTTGCCACTTTTCTGCCCACCTGACCAGTCCATTGATATCTTCCTGCAGTCTACAGCTTTTTTCCTCACTATCAACCACATGACCAATTTTTGTATCATCTGCAAACTTCTTAATCATGCCCCCTACATTGAAGTCTAAATCATTGATATATACCACAAAAAGCAAGAGCCCTAGAACTGAGCCCTGCAGAACCCCATGGAAAACAGTCTTCCAGTCACAAAAACACCTGTCAACCATTACCTTTGCTTCCTGCCACTGAGCTAATTTTGGATCCAACCTGTCACTTTCTCTTAGATCCCATGGGCTTTTACTTTTCTGACCAGTCTGCCATGTGGAACCTTGTCAAAAGCCTTGCTAAAATCCATGTAGACTACATCAAACGTGCTACCCTCATTGGCCCTCCTTGTTACCTCCTCAAACAATTCAATCAAGTTAGTCAGACACAATCTTCCCTTAACAAATCCTAGATAAATCCATACCTTTCTAAATGACGATTAATACTTTTTTTCCAATAATTTGCCCACCACCGAGGCTAAGCTGACTGGCCTATGATTACTCAGTCTATCCCCCCTCTCCCTTTTTAAACAATGGTACAATGTTAGCAGTCCTTCAGTCCTCCGGCACCACGCTTGTAGCCAGACAGGATGGGAAAATGATGGTCAGAGCCTCCGCTATTGCTTCTCTTAATAGCCTGGGATACATTTCTTCTGGGCCTGGTGATTTATCAACTTTGAAAGATGCTAAACCCCTTAATATTTCCTCTCTCACTATGTTTATCACATCTAATATTTCACACACCTCCTCCTTAACTACAATGTCTTCATTGTCCCTCTCTTTTGTGAAAATATAAATGCAAGTTGTTGTTGTTATTTAAGACCGAAGCTCGGCACATTTATTCACTCAATCTTGATGTACCTCATAATATCTTTTACTCTTTTCAGCCTTGGTGCTGTCATAAGCAATGGGCCTTTGCCTTGGGTTCTCAAAAAGAAAGGAAAAAACATCAAACAATCTAAAAGGTGTTGTGAAAATAGCTTATAAGATTGTGATGGCAGCACAAAGAATAAGCATTGATTTGTCATGTTTTGGGATCTGTATGGTAGGATTAAGATCGCTGTTAGTGGGCTGTAAGGGTTCTATGTGAAATGAGTTTGGGTATTTCTCAATCCAGTTCCTTGTCATAAAGAAAGAACTTGTATTAATTTTGCACCTTTCACAACCTCAGGATGTCCCAAAGCGCTTTTTTTTGTGCTCAAGTCTCTGGAGTGGGGCTTGAACCCACAGCCTTCTGACTCAGATGCTAGAGTACTACCACTGAGTCACTCCCGACACGTACTGGACCTACAGTACAAAATTGATAGTCTTATTCGGAGGTTGCTGAAGAACTGGTGCGAGAAATGAAAAATATCACGCTGGTGTAATAAGGATGCTCTTCTGAGGTCAGGGCTGAATGAGACTTTTGGAAGTAAACTTTGAAGTGTGTTGAGGAAAGCATCAAGCTTGGCTGCAAAGCCCCCATGACTGAATAGACATTCATTGTCCAGGCTGAAACATGAAGACTGACCACATTGAGGAGGTACTGGAGGGCAACCAGTCTCAGTGGAACCTACGCCAGCAAGAAGGTAATGCCTTGAGGAGAGAAGGAGAGGATGGTAGAAAATTGGCATCTAAAAAGGCAGGGGAAAATTCACTAGGTGGGAAATTTCAGGGGCAAGGCCTTGTCCTTCCATTCCATTTCCTACATTACAACAGCGACTATACTTCAAAAGTACTTCATTGGCCATAAGCCACTTTGGGATGTCCTGAGGTCATGAAAGGCGCTATATAAATGCAAGTTTTTCTTTTCATTTTATTTTGCCAACATGTGGCACTATTAGCTGCCTAATTATGCACTTTCAATGGCTTTAAACCTAACTGGATTGAGGTGGTGATTTTTTGAAGGAGCTACATACTTTGGAAAGGTCTGTTGATTTCACCAGCTCAAGTTTGAGCTCTAAAAGTATAAATTGTGTGTGTGGAAAGAAAGGACTTGCTATGGCCATGTTAGGTTAATGTTATTAAACACACAATTTTGATCACCCTTTGTGCCTATCTTGCAGGCACTGGATGCAATTTGAAATGCATCAGGAGAACATCACTGCTTCACTTGTGAGTGAGATCATCTCTGGACTGAAGATGATGCTGAACTGTCTCGGCTGAGAGACTAAGGCCAGGAAGCTTTTATGTTGTTGTTTCTTATGAAGGGAAAAGCTTATAATGGATGTCTAGTTTGACTATCCATTCGATGGCCTCCTGAGATACCGAGTGGAGAAATGAGGTGCCTCCCCGCAACAGATCTTAGTGGGCAGGTTGATGTGATGCGTTCCATGGTCTGGGACTCATGGCCACAGTCACACTTTGGGTCGTCCCTCATCTACCACTTTAATGTAACCAATCTAAAAGGTCGCCTTTAATTCCTACCCATTTGGTATCAATAGGAATAAACTGATCGGATCTCACATCAGTTTGGATAGCAGGTTGATTCTGTTCCTGGAGTACAGCCTTATCCGCGTTTCACGATGTAAACCGTCAAACTCGATTGATTCGTGGGACATTAAATAAAGACACTCCTTTTTCCTAATCTTTGCAGTGCCAGTGTATTATCCACATCATCCCACTGCTCAATTTGTCGTGTGTGCTTAACAGTATATTCAAAGAATCGGTAATGTCGGTTCAACTGTAAAATAATATTGGTTTATTGTCTGATGTTTTCATTTATTCTTGTAGATGGGGGAGTTTTCATGTTGCAATACAGTATTGAAATTACACCTCAGCTCAGGCCAACAGGAGGGGGAACACGACCAGCTTTCAGACACCGCGCATGGAGCTGGATCACTCCTGCAGATACCTTGCGATCGAGCTGATTGACAATCTAGCTCGAGTGACATGTAACATGGTTCGTGGTTTCCGGAAAATGAATGCAATTTGACTTAATTGATTAAGTGAGGTGAGAATAACTCTGGTCGTTATGTATAGCCACATCCCAAAAGCATTTGTGATTGCCCCCACCCCAACTCTGTCTCTTTCGAGCCAAATGGTAAAAATTGTTTCAAAGAATTCGTTACTATTCGGTAGAAATGCTCAAAAGGGTAAAACTGGGCTAACACATTTAGATTGTCGCTACACATAGGGCCATGGGGCATTGTTACCCGCTGTTTTCATAGGAATATGGATTTTTTCCCCACTGCATTACAAAGCCTATGAACGAAATGGAGAGTTTTTGAGGTTGTGATGAGGAACCACAGAGCTTGCAAATCCACGGAAATCCACTGCCAAATGAGAAAAAGGGGGCTGTATATTGAGCAGCGGCAGTTATACATTGAATAATTAATTATGTAGAGTTATCAAATTGACAAGTTTACCCCAGGCTCCTGTTAATTTATTAGCGCCCTGATTCTTTCCAAGAACTACTTTTCAATTATATGATGTCTGTTTCACAATTTTTAAAACAGAGCTTGTTTTGGTTTTTGCGCATTTTACGCTTGGAAAAAGTTTTGGATAAAAGATTGTTTTTTTATAAAGTGCCTTCCAATATATTGTCAAAATGTCAACGATACTGATTTATTGACCCTTTTAATTCTTGCAAGTGCACGACAGATTGTATTCTGAAAATGAAATTGAGAAGGACACAAAATGATTATCCCAGTTTTTAAAAAAAAACCACACTGTACGCTTTGCCGAACCTAGCCATAACACTGCACCGAGAATGCATTTTAACATTGCTTGGCTTATCCTTTATTTAACGCCTATCTTCTTTGTGTCCCGTAAACAGGCCTCTCTGATACAATATAAAGCACGAAAAAAATATGGACACTCAAAATGATTAATAACTCATGCTTAAAGAAGTGATTCGACTGTTGAGAAAAAAAAATTTAAACACAGATGCAACAAAAATATATTTATAGCAAGGAATTGGTCTTTTTTATCATGGGGTTTTTAAAGGTGGCGTGCCCCTGGCTGTACGGGATACTAATCTGTATTCTTTTAGCCTGTTGCCCTGACGTAAAGCTAATAATTATATTTACATTGGGAAAGGTAATTCCTCTGCACGAAAGGATGGGCAATAAATGCTGGCCTTGTCAGCGACGCTCACAGCCCATGAACGAATAAAAAAAGGGATTTCTGTGCTTCGATGTTCGACATTTGAACCTCCGCATTAAAACATTTGTCTAAATTTGACGTAGCGAAATAAAACAATATGATTGATGTCGACCCTATAATTGTGTTTTCATTTAATTCTCAGAGTTCTTCACTAATAGTTTCCCCTCATCAGGAGCAACTTTACTGTAGCGCAAAGAAATTACTGATATCTGCGACGATTTCAACCAGATTTGCCCACATATACTTGCACGAAATAATTGTGGTAATAAAAATAGAAAGTGCAGGGAATCGTAAGTTGTTTCTAAAGAATGGATTTACTATTTCGTTGCGCAAAGCACACAAGGGAAATATATTTTCGTCTGGTTAGTTGACCTCTGCATACAATTTCAGGCCCTTTACCCAGTTTCAATCACATTGTCCACTCACCTGCGTATATATTTATAAACCCATTGCTTAGTTACTTTAATATACATGTTCCAAACTCATTGTCCAGCCACTTCTAAATATAATTCCAAATCTATTGCCCAGTATCTTCTATATACAATTCCAAATCTATTGCCCAGTATCTTCTATATACAATTCCAAATCTATTGCCCAGTATCTTCTATATACAATTCCAAATCTATTGCCCAGTATCTTCTATATACAATTCCAAATCTATTGCCCAGTATCTTCTATATACAATTCCAAACTCATTGTCCAGCCACTTCTAAATATAATTCCAAATCTATTGCCCAGTATCTTCTATATACAATTCCAAATCTATTGCCCAGTATCTTCTATATACAATTCCAAATCTATTGCCCAGTATCTTCTATATACAATTCCAAATCTATTGCCCAGTATCTTCTATATACAATTCCAAATCTATTGCCCAGTATCTTCTATATACAATTCCAAATCTATTGCCCAGTATCTTCTATATACAATTCCAAACTCATTGTCCAGCCACTTCTAAATATAATTCCAAATCTATTGCCCAGTATCTTCTATATACAATTCCAAATCTATTGCCCAGTATCTTCTATATACAATTCCAAACTCATTGTCCAGCCACTTCTAAATATAATTCAAAATCTATTGCCCAGTATCTTCTATATACAATTCCAAATCTATTGCCCAGTATCTTCTATATACAATTCCAAATCTACTGCCCAGTATCTTCTATATACAATTCCAAATCTATTGCCCAGTATCTTCTATATACAATTCCAAATCTATTGCGCAGTATGTTCTATATACAATTCCAAATCTATTGCCCAGTATCTTCTATATACAATTCCAAATCTATTGCCCAGTATCTTCTATATACAATTCCAAATCTATTGCCCAGTATCTTCTATATACAATTCCAAATCTACTGCCCAGTATCTTCTATATACAATTCCAAATCTATTGCCCAGTATCTTCTATATATAATTCCAAATCTATTGCCCAGTATCTTCTATATACAATTCCAAATCTATTGCCCAGTATCTTCTATATACAATTCCAAATCTATTGCCCAGTATCTTCTATATACAATTCCAACTCTATTGCCCAGTATCTTCTACATACAATTCCAAATCTATTACCCAGTATTTTCTATATACAATTCCAAATCTATTGCCCAGTATCTTCTATATACAATTCCAAATCTATTGCCTAGTATCTTCTATATACAATTCCAAATCTATTGCCCAGTATCTTCTATATACAATTCCAAACTCATTGTCCAGCCACTTCTAAATATAATTCCAAATCTATTGCCCAGTATCTTCTATATACAATTCCAAATCTATTGCCCAGTATCTTCTATATACAATTCCAAATCTATTGCCTAGTATCTTCTATATACAATTCCAAATCTATTGCCTAGTATCTTCTATATACAATTCCAAATCTATTGCCCAGTATCTTCAATATACAATTCCAAATCTATTGCCCAGTATCTTCTATATACAATTCCAAATCTACTGCCCAGTATCTTCTATATACAATTCCAAATCTATTGCCCAGTATCTTCTATATATAATTCCAAATCTATTGCCCAGTATCTTCTATATACAATTCCAAATCTATTGCCCAGTATCTTCTATATACAATTCCAAATCTATTGCCCAGTATCTTCTATATACAATTCCAACTCTATTGCCCAGTATCTTCTACATACAATTCCAAATCTATTACCCAGTATTTTCTATATACAATTCCAAATCTATTGCCCAGTA
The DNA here is from genome assembly GCA_030390025.1 of Squalus acanthias. Lineage (NCBI taxonomy): Eukaryota > Metazoa > Chordata > Chondrichthyes > Squaliformes > Squalidae > Squalus > Squalus acanthias. The sequence goes on from CM059428.1 coordinate 159,055,526, forward strand.
TCTTCTATATACAATTCCAAATCTATTGCCTAGTATCTTCTATATACAATTCCAAATCTATTGCCCAGTATCTTCTATATACATTTCCAAACTCATTGTCCAGCCACTTCTAAATATAATTCCAAATCTATTGCCCAGTATCTTCTATATACAATTCCAAATCTATTGCCCAGTATCTTCTATATACAATTCCAAATCTATTGCCCAGTATCTTCTATATACAATTCCAAATCTATTGCCTAGTATCTTCTATATACAATTCCAAATCTATTGCCCAGTATCTTCAATATACAATTCCAAATCTATTGCCCAGTATCTTCTATATACAATTCCAAATCTATTGCCTAGTATCTTATATATACAATTCCAATTCTATTGCCCAGTAACTTCGATATACAATTCCAATTCTATTGCCCAGTAACTTCGATATACAATTCCAAATCTATTGCCCAGTAACTTCGATATACAATTCCAAATCTATTGCCCAGTATCTTCTCTTCTTCTTAGACAGTCCCTCGGAACCGAGGATGACTTGCTTCCACATCAAAAATGAGTTCTCAGGTGACCGATGAGTCCAATGCGGGACCTACAGTCTCTGTCACAGGTGGGGCAGATGGTGGTTGAAGGGACGGGTGGGTCGGGTGCTTGGGTTGACGTGCGCTCCTTGCGCTGTTTGCGCTTGCTCCCGCCGAACAGACTCGAGGTGTTTGGCGCCTTCCCGGATGCTTCTCCTCCACTTTGTGCGATCTTGGGCCAGGGATTCCCAGGAGTCAGTGGGGATGTTGCACTTTTTCAAGGAGGCTTTGAAGGTGTCCTTGAAGCGTTTCCTATGCCCACCTGGGGCTCTCTTGCCGTGTCGGAGCTCCAAGTGGAGCATTTGTTTTGGGAGTCTCGTATCGGACATACGGACGATGTGGCCCGTCCATCGGAGCTGATCGAGCGTGGTCAAAGCTTCGATGCTGGGGATGTTGGCCTGAGTGAGAACACTGATGTTGGTGCGCCTATCCTGCCAATGGATTTGCAGGATCTTGCGGAGGCAGCATTGGTGGTACCTCTCCAGTGCTTTGAGGTGCCTGCTGTACATGGTCCATGTCTCTGAGGCATACAGGAGGGCGGGTATTACTACTGCTCTGTAGACCATGAGCTTGGTGCTGGGTTGGAGTCCTGGTCTTCAAACACTCTCTTCCTCAGGCGACCGAAGGCTGCAGTGGCACACTGAAGGCAGTGTTGGACTTCGTCATTGACATCTGCCATTGTTGACAGTAGGCTCCCGAGGTATGGAAAGTGGTCCACGTTGTCCAAGGCCCAATATCTTCTATATACAATTCCAAATCTACTGCCCAGTATCTTCTATATACAATTCCAAATCTACTGCCCAGTATCTTCCATATACAATTCCAAATCTATTGCCCAGTATCTTCTATATACAATTCCAAATCTACTGCCCAGTATCTTCTATATACAATTCCAAATCTATTGCCCAGTAATTTCTATATACAATTCCAAATCTACTGCCCAGTATCTTCCATATACAATTCCAAATCTATTGCCCAATATTTTCTATATACAATTCCAAATCTACTGCCCAGTATCTTCCATATACAATTCCAAATCTACTGCCCAGTATCTTCCATATACAATTCCAAATCTATTGCCCAATATTTTCTATATACAATTCCAAATCTACTGCCCAGTATCTTCCATATACAATTCCAAATCTACTGCCCAGTATCTTCCATATACAATTCCAAATCTACTGCCCAGTATCTTCCATGTACAATTCCAAATCTACTGCCCAGTATCTTCTATATGCAATTCCAAATCTATTGCCCAGTATCTTCTATATACAATTCCAAATCTATTGCCCAGTAATTTCTATATACAATTCCAAATCTACTGCCCAGTAACTTCTATATATAATTCCAAACCCATTGCGCAGCAACTTCGATATACAATTTCACATTGCCCAGTAACTTCTATATACAATTCAAACCTATTGCCCAATAGCTTCTAATATAATTACAAACCCATGGTCCAGTCACTTCTACATACAATTTCAAACTTTGTTAATTATCTAAAATTGGCCACGAATCGCTGTCAGCATTCAGCTTCATTTCTCCCTGCTCTCCATGTATTCTGTCTTCTTGTGTCGCTTGTTTTTGAGCTCTGCAGTGTTTTAGCATTGTCCCTTCTTTAAAACAAAAACAATTTGCACTTCGGCCGCGGAATACGTTAACCTGCAAACATCAAATGCGTGTCAATTATGAAATAATGAATTCAGAACCTCGCTGCAATAAATATAGTTAAACAAATGCGATTGAGCTGAAATATTGTTTAATGTTCTATATTAATTATGCAAAGAAGGAACGTGCGACGTTTCCCGTGTGAACTTTGTACACTGGGACATAAAATATACGAGCTGGGTCAACAGAGGAAATTGCAGAAAATATTAATCATTTCAGGTGCACGATGGAGTTGATTTAACTCCAGGTAAATCCATTCTGTCTTTTTTATCATTAAACAATCATTAAACTTACGTCTACATCACATAAAGTGTGATGCTTAATGCACATCGCTCGCACAGGCACGATGGACCGTATGATTCTATGACATGTGACTAATGTCATCCTTTTTGAACAAATGGAAAAGTAGCTAGTTGGTAAATTTGTATCAAAAGTCTTATTTTAGTGAATTGTGCGTTTCTAATATATTATGTATAAACGGCGTGTCTTCCTTTCTTTCCTTTTAAGGCTATGCCTGTATCACATGGGAATGATAGTATAAAGGATTTTTTTTGTAATGGTTTTCTATTAGTGAGAGGGCCATAAAGATGTCCCTTATAGCAGAGGTCACAGTATATCACAGCAACTTATAACAAAGACCTGTGTGCTTGTGTCTGTGTGTTTGTGTGGCTTGTCCACGACACCACAGAACTTGTTGCTACATTGAAAATACTCATAGGCCTACAAGGCTTCTTTTGTGATACCATATCTTCTAAGTGCGTTTAATGTGTATTTCCATATATTACCTTAGTGGTGTTGTACCCACACCCGAGCACACCAGAACACGGTGTGAGTGGGGAGGTCGGGGCAATACGAAATAAAACACCCCACAAATTGAGGGGCTGTATGTAATAAGATGTTTCCCTGTCTCTCGATAGCAACTGGGATTGTGATAACTCGGTACGAGCGTCCGACGGGGGAAAGGGAGAATTGAGGTTTTAAAAAAATATAGTAATAATAATAATCACTTTGGGAGAAATTGATCCCATCAAAGGGAAAATTAAAGCTAATAGAAAAGAAGCGCGTTAAATTAAAATAATGCTGAGAAAGTGACCATTTGAACATATTTGCTTCATATTCCTCCTAATTATTTTCTACGACTTTTTCAACAGCCTCATTACAATATCCCAATAATTAAAAGGATGTACACAATTACATTGAGTGAAGGATATCTATGTCCTACCGACAGACCAATGTTTCCGCTGGGGAACACAGATGCTGGTGATATTTTAGCTAGCATTCCGGATCGAAACATCCCTATTCATGTGTAAGACTGGCATCGCTTTGGTCATATTTTCTCTGGTGGGGGTGGGGTGGATTAGGTGCCTCCAGTACCGGTGCTGGTAAAACTGGATTATCCCACCGGTCCAGACAACCCAAATCCGAAATCTGGAACCTGCACCTTCAATTGTTTTTTTTTTAACATGAACGATAAAGATTCAACACTTCTTAATTAAAATAGCAACAGTGTTTGAGCTGACTGCTCCGGTCTGTAACGAAAACCAGTGGCTGTTGTCGGATATTAGAACAAATATCTGTACATTCTGATATCAAAAAAATAACAAATACCCCGCCCTTCCTCCCCCCCGCTTCGAGTCTATAAACTGGTGCCTCACAAGGTATGTGCAGGCAATGTGTCATTGTTTCAATTCGACTTCAGAGCAAAAATCCGAAAAACACTGCATTTTTTCAAACGCCCGATGTGACTAATTATTTATGTCGAAATAAGATGGAAGGGAGCGCGGCGAGACGAAGATACAATCATTCTGTAATGCAGCAACCGAACATTTGTACAGATCAGCGGCGGATAGAAATTGAATGAGGATATCGACGTCCCACTAAATCACCGCGCTGAGCCTTGTCTTTTGGATGCATTTAAAGTAATCGTGTAATGATATTATGATTCGCTCATCATGTCTTTATTTTTGAGAAATAATTATATCAAAGATTTATAACAAAAAAGGCGCGTTTTAAGCTCTCGTTTCCTCTGGCTAATTTATTGCGGCAAAGAGGACGCCTGGAAAGGTCCTCGCCCCCTCGCTCTCTTTTCATAATGCATAAATTCAGACTGGCTAATTAAATATAAACTTGGACAATTTGTCAACTTGATTTGTATTTCAGTTAATTGTGAAAGTAATTAGGAATACAAATTTACAGGATCCGGAAAAAGGGCCCAGGGTGGGTTTTCTCTCTCCTCTCCTTTAAGCCAAGTTGCACAGAAATTAATTTTCCCAGCCTTTTCATCTGGGCCAGCCGCAGAATCACAAGCCATAAATCAGACTGATGGGCGGCGGCGGCGGCGCTAAATGGCTTCATATATCACTGGGTTTAATAGAAATAATCAGAGGCTGGTTAATGAAATTAAACTGAACAGAAGGTGTTAGGGCCCCTAAAGGGCGGAAGATTTTTATATATATATATATAGAAAAGAGACAGCATTGGTTGAAGGCAAACTGTGCGACAAAAAACCCTCCAAAAGGTATGTCATATATTTCAGAACTGCTGCGTATTGCAATTCCTCTTCTCTTCATTCAGACAGCCGTATTTTAGCAGGTGGAAATGTGATAGTCGAGCATTCTCAGTAGGATTAACCGTCACTGTCCTCAGATTTAGTTGCTTTCCTTTTTTTTTAATTGTACAGTACCTGCTACACGCACTGTGAAAATGTAAACAAGGAATAAAGTCTAGGGAAAGTGCCAAATATCCAAACTTCGACCCACCCATTCATTGCCGGTATTATGGTACCGCAATAAAGTTATGTCGGGGAATATTTAAATAGTACATTCATTATACACGTCGACATTATCCAGGTCATGAGAACATCTGCTTTATATAATTTATAAACATACACGGTCTTCACTTGTTGCCTGGCGTTGTCCACACTCACAGTGGAAGGAACAGGAGGTGGGTGATCTCAATCTACCAACTAATAATTAACTGTTTCTGTGTCGTTTTCTTCTTGGATGCAATTCAATAAATATTTTACTCACACTTTATTACCATTGTACTCCAGGTGTATTTTTTTTAATTAATAAATCGCGGTAACACCGACATTAATTGAACATTAAATAACGGATAATGTTACTTTAAAATATAATTATTTCAACGTATTCAATAAAAGAAATCTGTGTATTCCTCTCTTTGCAACATAAAATGGTTGGTGATTTTGAACTTTTGAGTTAATGTTATTTGAAGTGTTTGACGAAACACCGCACATCCTCAATGAGGTTCTGGGTGGTACAAACGCTTTCTTAAAAAACACCTGGGACTGCTGTTGGATGAATTCTCGGGGTCCTAGTGTCCCCAATAATTTACCTGGGCAGCACATTTCCTGCTACTACTGCCCGCCCAGTGACCTCGCTCTATGCCCCAGTATTTATCGTGAAAGCACACCCTTCGAATGTTTTGTCTCTACTGAGTATAGGCTGTGATCGCCCGCAGATATCAAATGATGCGTTGCGTATAAGGGGAACTTGATTACGTTTTTCAACTTTGCTTATGTAGTAATTAATCGAGTGGCTGTCGCATTTAGACCGTGTGCTCTGTCCTTATTGAACTTAATGAACGGATTGTTTATACTCCATTGTCGGGAGTCAGACTCCATACAACAGTAATGTGCTAAAAGTGCGGGGGGCATGGCTGAGACATGGTTCTAAAAACAAAGTCAATAAGCACAAAAGAAAAATAAATAAATAAAAAGAAAGCAGTATGTTACTCTGTAAAAAAAAATGTACAGATCCAAGGCCTTCGTTAACATGAGTGTGAGGGGATGCACGTTATTTAAGAATACAATCGCTGATAACAATATACATCAGCACTAAACCCATCGATAGCCAGCCTGCACGAATGTGTATTTCCCCAAACACGGCCATAATTACTATTTCATTCATGCACTTGCGGAACTCAACAGGCCGTCCATTTGGAGGAGTTGAGTTGCCGTTTTAAAGTGGGGGATTTGTTGAGAATCGCGCGCGATTTAACTTCTTCGCTACTGACGAAGAATAATGTAATAGTTTGGGGACTTAATTGAAAACCCGTTTTATTTCGATGTGGTCGGAGTCAGATTTTCGTAAATTCTCGTAGAGTGAAGGTGTAATGTAACAATGTACCTGGTAGCGGGTGGTACTGGTGAAGCTAGTCCCATTCATTCTCCATTACGGCCGAGACACATAACAGGATTCAGCCGTGTTCAGATTGTGATGAATTCAGATCTTCTCCTAAATGTACTTATTTTCACTTGTAGCTATTACAAATCACACGCATTAGTTATTTTGGGGGAAATACACTAAATTTTAAAAGTGTGTCTATAATATGTTTACCAATAAAGCATTACAGTAATACTTGGTTTTTATTTTAAATACGACTGATAAATGGATACATTAAAGTCTATGAATGATTTCCTATAACTCCGCAGGTTAGTCTTTATGTAAAGTGACATATTAGATGAAACACTACAAATTGCAACTTCCTCTGAATAAACAGTAATCGCTATTCCATAAGGTAAAGAGGTCAAATTCAACAATACAAAAATAGTTAAACACTCCACCAATTCCAGCATTTTCTACTTTCTATTCCACGTTATTGCAGAAATCAGAAGATGTCCGGAGATTCACTACACGGTATTAGCTGTCAGCCCTTTCATAGGTCTTCAAAACTGATTTGTAACCTTTAAAATATAGTTTTAAGTGATTACAAACATATCTATTCGCAGTGACTGAATATTATAGATGTGCCTGTTTGCAGTGACTGTACATTACAATGATTTGTAGGTAAATTTCTTATTTTTCCTTTTGCTATTTCAACCTGGATTCGACTTGTTACTTTAACGCTTTGCTTATGCTCACGAAATATCAGCTAACATGAGATATTGTGGCAAAACGTTTTTTATTTAAAATATTCTCACAGGAACTCCAAGGAGGATATAAACAACAGCCCAACTCTGCAGTTCATATTTCATAATCTTGTCTGGTTTAGTTTTGAAAAGACTAGGTAAATAGTTACCTGAAAAACAGTGGTGGGGCGCGTGTGTATGTGAGAGAGAGAGAGAAAGAGAAAGAGACAGGGAGGGAGAGAGGGGAAGAGAGGGGAGAGGTGAGAGGGAAGGAGGGAGCGCGAAAAAGAGAGACGGGACTGCTGGGGTCTCCTGTGTTCATAGAGTTTAGTATTGAATAGTTTGGTTGTTTGAACTGATGTTTCTTTCAACTAATACACCGGAATATCATAGATGCTCCCCCGCCATTTCTACTGAACACCTTTGCTGCGCATTTGTTACGTGTTGCTGTGCCACGGCACAATCATTGTGCACATCAACTGCTCTGTATTTGGAGCTATTTTGTTTCTGACACGTGTTAGTATAAACTGTATCACAGGAAGAGACGACGTTCTCATTTTCCTCAGGAAAATGTTCACATTTACTGTCCTCCAAATCCTCAACAGAATCACCTGTTGGCGCCATAACAGCAGGAAAGCATCCACTTTCATTGTCACAGCCACAGGGCTATTCAACAAATCAGACCCATACTGGGGCAGGCCATTATTACAAATAACATACTCCTTTGCTGTTTCCCATATCTGGAATGAGGATTGAGTAAGTATTAAATAAAAATGTTGAAATTTGACACTTATAATTTGCAAAATTGCTTTTAATCCGATACCGTTTAATTAAAAAAAATGCATTTGGAGAAGTTTTTTTTTAAAGCTGTAACCGATTCAGATTCAGATTTTTTAAAATGCCGGTTAAAATGGAACTACACGACCGACAGCTCATTGAAGGAAACTAAAATGACCACAAAATGACCAGCAGAATGCCTCGGGAGGGTAATGCATTTGATCTGTGCCTTGTTGATTTCCCCTGAGCAAATAAGCCTTTGATGCAGTCACAGTGAGAGTGGTTAGCTGATGAATTGACAAAATGTAATCAGCTTTATTGGGAAACAGGTTACGGAGAGCTGGGTGTCAATAATTCCGATCATGACCCGTTCATCCATTAAATGGAGCTGCCTGATTAGGCCGATGAGGCTCCGGTGCACTCTGTAAAGAAATTGCTTTCATAAACTTACCATTATTACCCGGCTACGTAAGCTGGCTCTTCAGGGTAAGACAGAAGGGTCATCATCCATCACCATCTTTATATATCACAATCTTGTTACTTAATGTCAAAATGTTACGGACAGTTTTGTATCACGAATACGACCTGCCCGCAATAGATAGAATCATGATGTTTGACTGACTAGCAATGATTGCGTCTCATCTTCCAGCGCCTTTTACAAAATGCAGTTATTTACAAAATAAAATCAACTCCTGCGATGCTGCTACATAGGCCGCTCGCCTCTACAGAAACACAGACTTAAATGAAACTGAAACGGAAAATGAATGGGGCGACTGGACAAGCTGGCTCCTCTGGGCTTGCAATGTGTTCTATGTAAAAAATATTACATTATGCATTAGAGATCAAATGAGTGTTGAGGAAGGGCGTGCACCCGCAACGTTAACCTATATTTCTCTTTTCAGATGCTGACGGGCCGACTGTGCGTTTCCAGCATTTTCTATGTTTAAAAAATGCACAAATGTTTTCTGCAGACGTGGACTCAAAAGTCGATTGCAATATCCAGCTATTAATAACATACTTTTTTTAAAAGCATATATTACATAACACTCTTGAATGCATATATTACTGACAGTTCTTTTTTTCCTTGAGG